>CM053029.1:117486113-118694400 GCA_028564925.1 Lithobates sylvaticus | reverse complement strand
ACAGGCTATTTTCTGCACAGTGATGATGTCACTTCTACTTTTACAATGTAATAACTGGGTTATAAAAACACAGGGTGCGACATAGAGCTGCAGAGCAGAAAACTGCAGTCATACTGCGTTCTAGTGTGAACAGATCCAAACACACCAGCCTGATGAAGGGGCCCTGTGTGGTTCCAAAACGTTGCCCTCCCAGATAGCAAGCAATTGTGCTGCAAGTTTGAAAATGACTTGCTAAGCTATTGCTAGACTTGCCAGGCTTCACCCACTTATTGCACAATTGCAGCAAATCTGCATTGCATGACTCCAGATCAACTTTGTTTGCAAACATTCTGCAAGTCTGCTGCAAGTTCTGGTTCAGTTATGTTGTGCGATAGTCATCCCACCACAGGGGTCACTGTGGCTGAATTTTCATGCTGTAGACTTGAAGAGCTCTTGATGTAGACTCACCACTTCAACTTTGCTCTTCCTAGAGACTTTTAACACAAATTTTAAACAAATTGGAAAAGTGTCAACTAGAACTTGTGCTTCAAGTGCTCTGCAAGTGTACAACTTGCTAGTGAAAATGTATCTGGGTTATGTGTACCATGTGACTACGAGAATAAAGCTTTGGACCCTTCTTGAGAAATCCTTGGTGGGTGTGCTGGTAACATCTCTTTGCCTAATGTGAACAGGGAACATAGAAAACAATTGTATTCTTTGTGCCCTTACAAAGATTGGTGGATTTCCAATGCACAAAAACGCCATTGTTAGGTACCCGGTGGTGGAGCCCGACTTGTAGGAGGAGACCTCTCTTACAACGCTGGTTCAGGAGCCACTGGAATGGGAACAGTGGTCTCGAGAGCACAGTGGGTAGGAGTGCCTGCTGGTGTAGGGGCCACTGGTATCGGTAGCAGAGTAGAGATCCCTCAGGGATGGCTGGACTGCAGGTGATGATGGACCAAGGCTGGCAGTAGACTGAAGAGCTGATGAGTGCAGAGGCAGCGATCACTGGAGCCTGTGAGGAGAGCCGGAAGTACAGCAGCACACTGAACAGGGCAGCAGACAAATGCAGGGTCAGACGGTCCGGGTCGGCAGGCAATCAGGCAGGTGAAAACAGCAGGCAAAGGCAGAGTCGGTAAAACAGGCAGAGGTTGGCAACTGATCACATGTAGAGGCAGTAGCAGGGTCAGGCAGGCCGGGTCGGATTGGAGAGAGCAGAGAGGTCAGACAAAGCCGGGTCGGTATAGCAGAAGGCAATCAGATACGGGTAATCAGGAACACAGAAGCTGAGACGAAACAGCGCTGCACCAGCGCACCTGAGGATCCTTTATGCGCTCATTGGCGCCAAACAGCGCTGACGTGCACACACCTGCACCTAACACACGCGCTCGCGCACACGCCTGCGTCTGCGCATCTCCCGCACACGTGCGCGCGCCCGAGGTGCGCCCTGATGCACAGCAATGGGGACGTGCCAATGCTCAGTTCGCGGAGGGGCGCGCAGGCGCATGCGCGCACGCATATGCGCCTGTCTACTGCTGGTAGGTCCCTGACAGACATTTTACGTACAATTGTGAACGGGCCCAAACCATTGTCAGCAGAATAGGAAGTGAAGAAAAAAAAAGAGCGTAAAATGTAACACTAAAAAAAAAGTTTTGGAATGGACAGGCACTTTAAATTTTATGTCCTGTGTTTTGCAATTCAGCATGCCACAGTTGAGTAGGCCCGAACCAGCAGTGAAAAATTGCTCATCTCCCATGATGCAAGGTGAGCTTTCCATTGTCTACAGCCACAACTCTAATGATAGAAATGCTGCTCTTGCTTTTGATTTTGCAGCTCTCCGTTCTGGTTGATGTGCTGCTTCTGTCTGCCAGCATGATAAAGCTGAGCAGCTTACATACTTAAAAGATGATTTATAAAAAAAATGGAGAAAAGTTGAGCTGTTGTGAAAGCAATCAATCACATTTCATGTTTCAAATGAAACAATTACAGTAATCTTGTTTAACTCAATGTAATAACTCCAGCTTTTGCTGCAGTTTTCTTTTTACCCATTTCTCATTTCGAGTTTGTACGTGTGTCAGGGTTGGACTGCACATTAGTTGCTCTCTCGAACTCCAGGCATACAGCTAAAAACGCAAATGAAATGTACATATAACAACTGTTTTAGCTGGTGAAGGATTCCACTTACCTGCAAATGAAGCCCACAATGTCCCAGAGGTCTCCGCTGGTGGCTGCGTCAATCTTCACCCCTCTTCCTTCCGGGGCCATGGACTTCGGCTCTGTGACTGGCTGGAGTCGCGTGATGTCACTCCTACGCATGCGTATGGGAGCTGACGGTCACAGGATGGGCCCTTTCTTCAGTGTGCATGCATCAATGACGTAGACACATGTGTATATGGTAAAAATCTCCTAAAGAGTGCAGGTTTAGGAGATATTTCCAGTATCTACAGGTTAGCCTTATTATAGGCTTACCTGTAGGGAAAAGTGGTGTGTAAGGGTTTACAACCACTTTAACTCTGCCACACAGCACAACCTAAACTGGCAGGGCAGGAGACCTGAATTTTGTCTACTGCAGTACAATAACACTTTCAGACATGGTGACTGTACTTTGAAAAGAGAAGTAGCATACTGATGTGTTCACCTCTCTGTAAGTATGTTCCTTGTACTTCCTTTCTCTCCCCCCAGTCTAAACTCTGCTTTATAGCAGACTGCAATGTCATGATATAAGCCAGGTACTTATACTGCTTGCATTTAATGGATGCATCCCCCGCGCCAGGGTAGGGAACCTTCGTTCACCAGCTGTTTTGAAACTACAAGTCCCATGAGACATTGCAAGACCCTAATAATCACAGGCATGACTCCTAGAGGCAGAGGCGTGATAGGATTTGTAGTTTCAAAACAGCTGGAGAGCCAAGGTTCCCTACCCCAAGGGGTGAATTGCAGAATACAAAGCTACATTCAGTTGCTTCTATTATAATTGTATAAGGGTTTCGCATTAGGAGAAATAGTCAAACCTGTTAATTGGCTTTTTTTTGTGATTTCTAGAGATGCTTTTTTTTTTTTTTTTTTTTTAACAAACTGTTTCATACTACCATACAAGGTGTCAACAGATATTTAGCTCTACCATTTCTGAGTATGTCCAATATTTTTTGACTATTTTCAGAAAATTAGCCACTCGGTACCTTGTCAAGGCTCTAAAAACACATATCTATGTTATGGTTGAGCTCTGGGGAATGTCTACTGTATATACTGGGCAGAATTTACCCATAAAGGGCACTTTACATTAAAAAATGTAAAGTCTTTTCTCTACTACAGATTCTTTATACAGCGTTTAGGTTACATTTGCAGGGAGTGCAAGATCTGCTTTAAATACAGCAGGACTCTACCTGTAGGTAATAAAGACATAGATGGTTCATTTTCTTATTTGTCCCCATCAGTAGAAACAGTCATTGCGTGTAATCATATTTAGATATTGTCACAATATTGTAAGCCAAGTTAGGAGAAATAAGCCAAAATGAAAATATTTTAAAAAAGAGGGGATCCCTGCAGATAATCTGGTCCTGGTTATGCACTATTTGAGTATACATATGCAGACCTTTATTGTTTAGAATCAGTAATCTTTGCAATGTAATAAAAAAATGTAAAGGGATTTCCCAATGAGTACTGTGTGCAGGCTGTATAACACTGGTCATCACTGACTCTGTATAGGAAGAGCGGAACTGGTCTCCCAAAAGGACAGTTGAACCCTGGTATCAGTTAAAAATCCAAATTATGTATAAAATCCTAAAAAAAAAACAGTTGACCCACTAGCTGATAGAGATACAAGGAATTTGTTTAAATTAATACTATAGTCCGTCTATTTTAAATATTCCTTACATGTGAGGAGTATGCAACTGAATGTACAGCTGTCAGCTACAGATGCTTTATCCAGTCCCATCCCTTAGTATTCATTTACTAGCGGCCCAAAACACTACATCCACCCCACACTCCGATTCCAAAATATGTCTGGGTGTCTAAAAAGAGAAAAAATGCCGCTGACAAAGGAGAATGTTCACCCAGTCTGACTGGTTATAGTCATTGAACTTGCTTGATTTGAGCCTTGCTCATCGTGAACGTGCATGTTTGTACAATGACTGTTTATTTTCTGCAATTAGTGTCTGTAGGTTCCTTCAGACATACGGAGATAAAAGGAGGAAACTACTTTGTTTTAGGTAAAAAGAATTTTCCCATATTAAGACTAATGAGCTTGTTAAATAAATAGCAAAGTTCTTCGTGAAAAGTGTGACAATCCATAGCAACCTACCAAACGTCATTTTCCTGTACTCCTAATTAGTTGCTATAGCTACTAGATGTGAACATGCTCATGTGTGCCAGTTAATAACCAATAAGACGAACCCAACCAGTTCTAATTTCTTCAGTTCAGTCCTCAATCAATCAATAATAAAAAAAACACCAGATGCTCACTCCCAACATTACAGGAGTGAAAATAATTTTCATGTAGGATATGGGGATTGCTAACTAACTGGGCAACAAGGCGTAATATGGAGATTGCGAACTGGTAAATGAACTCACAGGAAGTGGGCTGAATGGCGTAGGGCAGGGGTAGGCAACCTCGGCCCTCCAACTGTTTTGAAACTACAAGTCCCATGAGACATTGCAAGACCCTGACAATCACAGGCATGACTCCTAGAGGCAGAGGCCTGGTGGGATTTGTAGTTTCACCACAACTGGGGGGCCGAGGTTGCCTAACCCTGGCATAGGGTATATTTCAACTCAGAGAAAGAAGAGCACTGGATTGGTGAATCTGAGGAGAAAGGGCTCTTTTCAATGCTTACTGCAATGCAGTAGCCGCTGGTGAAAAACAGATGTTTGCTAACCCCCCTCCACCCCCTCACCCCTGTCAGTGCCCATGCAGTCAGTGCACTGGTCTAGGAATTTTAAATCCCCGCTTTTTTCCCCTTCTTTCTATAGGGCTTCCAGGACTGATCGGAGTGATTCTGATTGGTCAGTAATGGCACGTGACCGACTTACCAATTTCTAATTGCTCTGATCCATGCTGGAAGACCTAAGTAAAGAAGAAAAATCCCTGGACAGCCACACCAGCTGCGTAGGCAGGGACAGCTCATCACCTACGGAGGTAAATGATTTGATCAAAAGTAATTCAATGTATATGCCACATCCCTAAATTTGGTATATCTCTTATATGGCTCAGGTGATTCCGGTTCCACATCTCTGTCCCCTCTTTGCAGCCAGGCTGAAGACTCATTTTGCAGTGTGGAATTGATACAGGTAGGACATGCCTCTGGAGGGCTATTTTTCAGCAAACAAAGCTCTTTAATAATTGATAGTTTATCTATTTCCTTGTTTAATTTGCACATTGCGTTAATTTCTACTCAAATGAGACAGCATATGGCTGTCAGTATGGGAACTTGCTGTGTTTGAAATATCCACAACTAGCATTACCTTCACCTTTCCTTATCTCTGCGATAGGTTCGTATTAATATTGGCTGTGCAAAGGTAGGGTAGTTATACAGAGAAATGTTACTCTGTTTATCAGTAGTAGTACCATCATTGTAGTTGTAGTCAGACTCTTCAAGCGGGAAATGCGATATTGGAAGAACCAAGGCCTGAGGTGTGCCTTGGCCTAGCTGGTTGGTATGCCTGGGAAGAGGGCATACCCTGAATGTAAATGTAAGAATAAGAAGTACTACGAGTATGTATGAAAGGCTGGGGGGAAACGGGTGGGTGGGAACCCAGAAACCAGACGACCCTTGCCCTGGCGGAGGAGGAGGCTTAAATAGCCAGCCTTCATACTTGTTGTTGTTATAACATTACTATCACTATTATTGAGTGATTGTTTTTACAATATTTTACAATATTATTATTATCATTGAGTAATGTGAGGAATTGAGATTACATTTAAATCATGGTTATTTTATAGAGCCAATTTGAGGAACCCAAACTAAACCTATGAGAGGAACTTGTCAACTGTCTGGTACCATTGCTGTGGCTCTGAAGAAGAGGGTTCTCCCTCGTAACTCGTAAGCCGTTTGTGATGCCATCTGGTTCCTCCGAACATCTGGTCCAGGTTGCAGGTGTCTAGAGATACTGTTCGTAATTGCTGGAGTATTGAAAAGCCTTGTTTTAAAGCTCGTTTGTGAGTATTATTCTTGTTATATTTTATAAATAAATTTTATCTTTGGTAGCGCACAAGGTCGGTGCGCCCTCCTTCTATTTTTGTATGTATAACTTTTCAAACCTGCCTCAGCTGGCTATCCAGGATTGGGCAAATAGACATTCAACTGCCACAAATCATTTGCTAAATAGGAGGTTGAAGGAGTTGATTTGCAATAGATGTGCGTCCAATGTTGAACCTAATTTGCCTAATAAATCCGATTTGCCGTTCAAAATCAGTTGTATTTACCCGTCAGTATTAGAAATGCAAAGATCTTTATACAAATCCTCAAATGGGCTCTGCATTGGCCCCAAAAAAACCAAGCTGTCTCTGACCAGCATCAGTAAACAAATCATGACAACCGTTGTTTAAAAAGCAGCTAAGTGTAACAGTTCCAACGGTGAACTGAGGTTTAAACACACTCCCAGCCGAGCCCTGCTGGTAGAGGCTGAATATAGCTCATTGGAGTGCAGTCTATATGGCACATCTGCTGCTCAGCTGTGTCAATGTGAAGGGAGTGCCAGAGGGCAGAGCCAGATGGCAATGTGCATGTGGCTACATAGCAGAGACATGCCAGGGAGAATGCTATAAGGTAATGCCACTAGGTGCATCTTCCAGCAGAGAGATAAAGGAATAATAAGGACAAAGAAAATTCATTATGTCTTCACAGGACACCGTGATGCATTTTTATGCCAATTCTTGCAGAGAAAGAAGAGGGTGGGGCATATGTGACATCCAAATGACATATTTCACTCTCCAGCTGGGAGCTCAGCAGCTGTCACTTAATTTAGACCAAGAGAGATGCAGTAACCCTCTGCTATCAAAATAAAAAATTGTATCTGTCCTACATTGAAGTTCCAGTACTAAGGGTCCAGCTGTACTTACGACTATCTGTCATTTTCATCTCATGTTGAGTGTTTGCTCCATCGCAGTATGTAGGCTCTTTACGCATATATATGTTTACATATGTGTATATATATATTATATATATTTTATTCCTCTTTTTTTCTGGGCATGGGGGGATATGACAACAGCTATGTTATTACAGTTTATGGATATTCCTTTTTCTGATTTGTTTGTTTTTTCAGTTTTTTTAGGTTTTAGAGTGATAACTGTACCATATCTCTACTTACTCTCTACCCCTGATGAAAGTTTTTTTACCAAAGAAACTGGAAACGCGTCGGGTCTCGGGGCACACACATACCCCATGAGAGCTTAAGTGCTACTTGTTGTTTTATGTTTTTTATGTGTTTTTGTGTTTCATTATTTTGTGCATTATATTGCAAACACATCTGCTGCTAAGTTCTACGCTAGCCATCCGGATCCATCTTCGGATTATATTAGGATTTGGCTGGATATCTGGTTTGCAGACGGATCCTAGGACGGGTCTCTCCCCTCCATTCCTGTTCTCATTTGGAGTGTCTCTCCCCTGGAGCTGCCGTTAACTCCATCAGCGCTGGTCCACTGGATACACTTCAAGCCTATATCCAATGCTGTATTATTTACACTTTCTGGTAAGCCTCCCATTCATCAGGTGGTCGGGATGAAGCACCTTTTACATGTCACAGTGGATGAATTTTAGCACGAGCACTGGGGTGTCATTTTAAAATACGTCTCATCGGTGGATTTTATCTACCCCATGTGTGATGCGTAGTTTGATCTCTTTGGACTAACTTACCTTCTATTTGGACTATTTCACATGAGATCAGTTTTTTTTCTATTGAAATTATGTGATGGTTTGCACTTCATATGCTTTATTTGTTTATGTTTATTCTTTTTTCTTATTGGCGCAGCTTTATTTTACTGTATATTTGCTCTAGTGTGAAGTATCCCACTTTTTAGCAGCAGCCTTTATTTTTATTTTATATTTTATTTTCAAACTCTTTATTTATTTTTCCTCTATTTGTTCCTCCCTCACATCTTTTTTTCTCCCAAGCGCGGTTTACTTTTTTCCATATTGCGTACTGTGCCTTGGACGCTAGTCATCTATTTTTACTATTTACAAATCAAATATTTTATTTTACATTTGTGTGGTACATGGTGGTGGTCTGTCAAAGTCCCACTTAGGGGGTTCTTTTTTGGTCTATATTTAGGGATGGGACCACCATAGTGTTGTCTTCTTCAGCGGGAGTCTTCCTTTTTTGTAATGTGAAGGATGTGCCTGCTTTTGAGAGCAAATCAAATTGAAGCGAAGGCTCCAAAGTCGACAAACAAGCACGCATTTCATCGTCGATATAATTAGAGCGATCGAGTTCTCCCAAGATTTCGCACAAGTCTCACGTTACGAAAGGAACCAATGAATGACAGACTGACAGAGATTGCGTTTTTATATATGTTACTTTTTTAACTTTTGCGACATTGATTTACTATTACATTTTTTGATATGTTCAAGGATTCAAAACACTAGCAATTTTAAATATTTTTCAAAACTCCCAGGGCACACCTGCAAATCTAATGCCGCGGCACACAGTTTGAGAATCACTGCACTAGGAGAACATGCAATTCCATGCAGATAGAATACAAACTGCAAACCCCAATGCTGTAAGGCAAAAGTGCTAACACCTACATAAAAACATTTTTTTCAAACATACTTTCATACATTATTGAAAAGCTAAAAAAAAACGAACTATTGTGATCGTGACCTCTGTAATGCAATGATTATGAAAAGTGTTTAATAAAATGTGTAAAAATTATAAATGTGCAAAATTAATAAAAAATTGGATTACACAAAAAAATCTATGGGACTTCTTTAACCCCTTCCCGACCAGCCACCACAGTTATACTGCGGCAGGTTGGCTCCCCTGTGTGAGCCATCATAGCTGTACGTCAGCTCTTTAAGACGCTGTAGCAGGCAGGCGCGCACGCCGGCAGCATGTCCCCAGAACTGATGCGCGTGCCCGGTGGGCGCGATGACCGCCGGGCACCATTGATCGCTCGTGACAGAGAAAGAACTGGGATCTGTGTGTGTAAACACACAAATGCCTGTTCTGTCAGGGGAGAGGAGAGAGATCGTGTGTTCCTACTAAGTAGGAACAATGATCTCTCCCCTCCTCTAGTCAGCCACATTCCCCCCACAGTTAGATCACACATGAGGGAACACAGTTAACCCCTTGATCGCCCCCTAGTGAGAACCCCTTTCCTGCCAGTGCCATTTATACAGTAATCAGTGGCTATTTTTAGCTCTGATCGCTGTATAAATGTCACTGGTCCCAAAAAAGTGTCAAAAGTGTCCGATGTAGAACAACGCCATTACTAGTAAAAAAAATAATAATAAAAATGCCATAAATCTATCTCTTAATTTATAGACGCTATAACTTTTGTGCAAACCAATAAATATACGCTTATTGCTATTTTTTTTACCAAAAATATGTAGAATAATACATATCGACCTAAACTGATGAAGAAATTCGTTTATTTTTTTTACTTTTTTTGGATATTTATTATAGCAAAAAGTACAAAATATTGTGTTTTTTTTTTAAAATGACACCATTTTTTTGTTTATAGCGCAAAAAAAATAAAAACTGCAGAAGTGATCAAAAGAAAGCTCTATTTGTGGGAAAAAGAAAGCTGTATTTGTGGGAAACAAAGGACATAAATTTTGTTTGGGTACAACATCGCACGACCACGCAATTGTCAGTTAAAGTGCCAAATCGCAAAAAATGGGCTGGTCATTAAGGGGGCCAAACCTTCCGGGGCTGAAGTGGTTAAAGTAGTATATCAACCCTCAGCGATTTTTAGTTTACACACACAAATACAAATACTGTAGCTACTGACTTTTACTATTAGGGCACTTACCTGTTCAGCGATCCCGTAGTGTTCTCATCCAAGTTGATTCTTGAATCGGCTCTTGGGTGCTGGCGCTGCCATCTTGCATAAGGGTGGCAAATCGCTCTGTGATTTCTCAATGGGCCGGTTACAGCACCGGAGGAGGGGAGGAGGCAGACAAGCAGAGCTTCCCCTTCTGTGTGGAGTTCTGCTTTAAAATTCTTACCCCAGCACTTGCAGTTTACAGCTTCCCTGCTCTCTGTGTTGTTTCCTTGAACTTCTGGTCTTCACAGGAAAGCGTTAACAGAGTTTTATTTTCTATTGGTTGAACTAGATAGACTTTTTGTCTTTTTTCAACCTGGAAAACTATGTAACTATTTAACAGTGGACAGTGCAGTCTGGGGCCAGTCTGTTTGGAGAAGGGAGGAATAGGGGAGCCCCTTGCCACCCTAGGCTCCTGGGGCTGTGTCTTTCTATTGATGTACACAATGTAGGAGACACAACTCTAGTTCCTGCAGGCAAGGGTGGCTCAATAGGAGGCAAGAGAAAACAGCCACCCTAAAACACTAACCCTGGGGTAGCAGTCATGGCACAAGTTTAAACTGGAACTTAGGCAAGAATTAAAAGCTAAAGAAGCAGAATAGTCAGTAATGATTAAAAAGTGCTTAAAAAACTGGGAGCTTAATATCACTTTAACATTATATATAGATTCTTACTTTCAATCTCAACTGTTTTTTCTTAAGCTGATCTTTGCTAAACTAAAATGTGCCACTACCTTTTTGACTCTGCAGTACAGAGCAATGATATAATAAAATAATACATTTAAAAATTGTATTCATTGTCTTATTCCCACTATGCCTGTATGATCTTTAGAAGTATTGTATTTATTTTTACTAAGAATGTTCAAATGTGGCTTGTTAGTATGCGGTCTGCTTTCATTTACCTTCAGCTGTTTATGAACTGTTCTTACAGACACACCAGTCAGCAGGCCTCATTCTGAAATGAGTCTCCAACAAAACCTTAGTACAAATACTTATTGGAATCTGGACATAATAAGCTTGTTGCCTATTCATCCCCATGTTGGTCTATTGAGTCCTTGTTGTAGACTTCTATAGAATAATAGCACAGGGGTTGGATAATTTCATTTGATTGCTAAAGTTCCCCACCAAGATAAGCCAACACAGTGGGTGTCTTCCAACTCTTTTCCCTTCCGTATCCATTAGCATTAGAATACCGATCATTCAATCAATGACAACAAAAAAACTTTTGAACATAATCCACTGGACTTTTACAGGCATAAGAAAACAAACAATTAAATTGTATGTATGGATCCAGCCTACTTACCAATAATATAAATATGAGGGAAGGCTTGGTTCAGGGTCGTAGGATGGGCCACATTGGGAACTCAGTACAAATAATTAGTAAGGCCTCATCTGGAATATGCAGTTCATAAGTAGTCCATATAGTGAACTTGGTGTTGAATTTTTCGCTTTAAGGTCATCACAGAGGACAAGGTGGTACCTGTTTACGTCTGGAGGAAAAGAAGTAATCTCCAAATATGGAAAGGCTTCTTCACAGTAAGAGCTGTGAAAATGAGGAATAGGCTCCCTCAAGATCTGGTTCTGCCCAGCTCAGTAGTTTGCTTTAAAAAAGGCCTGGATTTTTTCCTAAATGTACATAATATGCAGTGCCTTGAAAAAGTATTCATACCCCTTAAATTTTCCACATTTTGTCATGTTACAACCAAAAACATAAATGTATTCTATTGAGTTTTTATGTGATAGACCAACACAAAGGGGCACCTAATTGTAAAGTGGAAGGAAATTGATCTTTTTACAAATAAATATCTGAAAATATAAAAAACATTTATAATTTTCCTTCCGCTTCACAATTATGTGCCACTTTGTGTTGGTCTATCATAGAAAATCCCAATAAAATGCATTTACGTTTTTGGTTGCAACATAATGTGGAAAATGTCAAGGGGAATGAATACTTTTTTAAGGCACTGTAACTGGATACTAACATTCATAGATAAAGTTGATCCAGGGAATATCCGATTGCCTCTTGGGGTATCAGGAATTATTTTTTTCCCCCTGCTGGGGCAAATTGGATTATACTTTGCTGGGTTTGTTTTGCCTTCCTCGGGATCAAATGGGGGTATGGGATTGTGTATACAGGATTGTAAGATTTATTTATTTATTTTTTTCCCTTTTATTTGTTGAACTAGATGGACTTGTGTCTTTTTTTTGTCAACCAGACTAACTATGCACCAATGTAACTAAGTCCATTGGAGGCACTGGGCTTCCAGAAAACAACCAAGACCTAAAGAATGCCAATATGGACTACTACCTTTGTGAAGTACACCTGGGCAGCCAGCTAAAGGTAGTTAATGACGTTATGACATTAGCTGTTCTAAGCCTGGTCTGAAGTTATTTAAAGGGGTGCATGTTGGTTTTGGCATAGCAAAAGAACCTGGGTCAGTAAAGCACATGTGGGGTATGAAGCTCTACTTCTACGGAAGGTTTACTCGATAGGTTAACAGATACAGTACAGTTGCTATGGGTTACTAGCATTAGTTCAAGTTACAACACAACAAGTTTTTAGGCATGGTACCTGGTAGAGGTGAAGGGTCCACCACAAATGAGGGAGTCAATGTTCTGGCTCCCTCCCTAGTGGGTGGTTTCCAGTAGCAACTGGAACTGAACTCGGGTTACGGAGATCCAAGAAATGGTCACATTGGTACAAGAGTGAAGGCGTTAACAAGTGCAAGCATGAGGTCTGTGCTAGGTGCATGGTCTGACCCCATTCTATTACTGGGAGTGAGATAACAGAGGTACACGGGACTGGTGGAGAGGGTGTGGGCTCAGCAGCGTCCCTCTTAATGCAGCCTACTTCAAGTTACAGTGTGTAGTGACATGGGACAGCATTTTTTGGAGGAACTCTGTACTTGTTTTTACTGCACACAGTGTTACGGCTCATATCTAAGTCAGGGAACTGCCTTAATGTTGGACTTTCACATGACCTCAGTCTCCGTCTGGTCCCGGGCTTTGGTGAGCGCATTCACAGGGAAAGGTACCCCCACATATGCAGGGTGAAGTTGGCCCTGCCCAATACAATGAAGCTGGTGCCACCATGGGTCAATTCCTGAAGCGTTTCACCACCCTTTTCTGCTGTCATCACAGTGAGTCCCGCTTTAGGTTTGTGATGGAGAAAGGGGATTTACATAACGCCCGAAACTCCACAGAAAATCCTGGCACACAACAAGTGTGCAGAGAATGATGCTAACAATGCACATGCACTGCCCAAAGAAAAATAAAGAAAATGAGCATAGTACAGTATGTTATATTGAAAATGTACAGTTAGCTAGCATGTGTAATATCAGCTTTGATTTGGGAAACATTTTGGTTGTTGTGTTTTGTTCCACTTTAAAACCTCTGTCAGTTCATTCTTTGCTGTCTATGTCCCATTGGAGAGATTCCTGTTCGGGAGAGGCAACAGGAAAAGACGGTAAACAGAGTTCCCTTGTTTCTACCACCCACCTAAAGAAGGACATGCAGAAGCTCAGGGCTGTACATATGCAGTGGCTGCAATGCTTTGCTTCACAGCAAAAATGAAACAAATTAATTAATGGCATTTAAGAATAATGGGGCCGTACCGCAACTGCTCATCAACTGCTCATCAATTGCATGCAAGTGCACATGGTTGCAGCATGGGGGTTTGGTAAAAGTTTTTGCCATGGCGCAAAGCATCACAATCACGCCATGGAAACACCTCTGTCTGCTGCCTTTGCAACTTTAGGAAGGATGATTGGGGGACACTAATACGCGGCCCAGCCTCATGTTTTTAATGCCCCCACAAACACAAGTATAAACAAGCCCTTACAGTTAATTGTTTGAAATCAGTTTGTATTAAGTGTTTAAACCCATAGAAAAATAGAACAAGGTAAGGACCAAGATGGCACATTTACGTGTAGCTGTTAGGATATACTGTCAGTATGATAAGTTAGGTCCCAATAATAGAGGAGCTGCTGTCAGCTCTTTTAGCACTGCTTGAGGTAAACCTCTCTCTCTCTCTCTCTCTCTCTCTCTCTCTCTCTCTCTCTCTCTCTCTCTCTCTCTCTCTATATATATATATATATATATATATATATATATATTGGGATAGAGAGAGATAGATTGATAGATCTATATATAGATATATATAGAAAAATCAATCAATCCTGATGTACTGACAGCCTTTCTCATTTCTTGAGGCCCAAAAATTCCAGGGCAGTACAAACATCTCCCAAATTACCTCTTTTTGGAAAGCTGACAGTCCAAGGTATTTAGTAAGAGGCGTGGCAAGCTTTTTAAAGTTGTAATTATTTTGTCACTTTTTTTGGAAAATTAAGAGATTTAAAAAACAAAAACACTCTCCGAGTGGACAGGTAATCTTCTGGGACCTGAGATGTGTCCCAGAAGATTGCCGAGGGGGAGGGGCCGCCTAGTGGGAGAGGAGGAGTTGGCTAGGCGGCCTGAAATCGGAAGCAGGAAGTGGGACAGGTAGTCCCACTAAAAACTGGGCACCAGTTTTTTGTGTGTTTATTATTTGCAATAGTTAAAAAACACATAAGCAAAAATTATGAAGGACCTTTCTAAATAACTTGCAAAATAACATATAAGACAGCACATCCCTGCAATACATGCACTTTACGCAATGTTTTCAAAGACTCTGCAGGTGTTGAACAATTCCAAATGATCTGTGAGAAATCTACTCTGCTCTTAATTTTCAGTTGTGGTCTGACAAAACACAGGATCTTTTGAAGTGAAATTTACAAGAAATGGTGTCAGCCCTGCTTAGTTGTCTTCTGCTAAACAACTAAATCCCACCTCCACAACATCGAGAGTAATTTACTTTACTGATGAAGGACATTGCCAGGTGAGTTTAGCTGGGTTTTAAAAGGCATTATTTGAAATAATGCAATGATTACTTATTTCCTTGCCCTTGTTACACTTTAATAAATTATATTGGTATTCTAGCTACAATGCCTAAGGTGGCTTTCACTTAGGGTTGGTTCACACTACCCTGTACTACATTGTAGCGTGCGGCTGGTGGCTGCTATGTAGCAGCGGTGACGAGTTGCACTTTGAGCTTTACAACACAAAACTCTGTTTACATTTTTTTACTTTATTGGAAATGTACAATGGAGTATTCAGGTCTCTGCACAGCAGCTTGGTGCCCTGTGTGGTGGGGACCTTGGGTGCTATCCAGTATTCTGCAGGAAAATGCAATGCCCCACACCACACATTACACCAGCATTGTGTCGTGGACAGGGCACATAGAAAGCAACTTTTTTCTATGTGCCATTGAGGTGACTGGCACTGATCAAGAGCAGAAAAACACCAATCACTGCTATAGCTCCCAACTGTCCCTCATTTGGGGGACTGTCCTTCTTTTGAGACCAAATCTCTCTGTCCCTCATGAAGCCTAAATTGTCTCTTTTTGGTCAGATGTGTACATCTCAATACAAAATATACTATTTTCTACCAAAAGTGTTATGCCACATTAAATTATTTATCCAACCTCTTTAATACTACAGTTCTTAATTTGAGAGGCCAATATAAAGGAAAAAAAAAGCATTTGTGTGGCTTAGCCAACCCTTTTACTGCATATAAGATCTTTGGGGTCCATGTAACTGGGGCTGTGGCAGGAACATGTCCTTTGCCTACATACTGCATGCTAAAAAGTGTCTCTCTTTAACATTTCAAAAAAATTGGGAGGTATGGTCACTGCAGTATATGTGAATGAGCCCTAAAATACACCAACAGCTATGGACTGCAACCCAACACAGAAAGGTTTTTGGCTCACTTATTGGAGGTCCTAGGATGAGACATAAGTCACACTTCTGTACACCACATGGCCTCAAGCAGAGGAATACAACCTGTAATCTGCATGTGCTGGGTCAGTGAATAAGTGTGCATGACAAGAGAGCGTTACAATGGAAGGCAGGTGTGATGTAAACATAAAGACGATTAACGACTGAGAGTGAGAGGTCAAGCAAACATTTCCTCAAACTTCCCCATCAGAGAATAAACAATCATAGCTTGAACCAGTCCGCTTGCTGACATCAGGAAAAAGGGATGGCAAGTTAGACATTTACTGTTATATCCAAAGCATATGAAGCAAACAGCTATCACTTGCTTAAGATACTATATCGCAATAGTCTTTTAAAATCATATTTACTTTATCATGTCATTAGTATTCCTCACAGTAACCTGCCACATTTACTGCTGCACTCTCCAAAAATGGCCAGATAATCTCAAACGATGCCACCAATGTAATAGAAACCATTTCTGACCTCCCTGGAGGCACTATAAGAACCCCCAGCTGTCAGAAGCTCTGTTTGCACACAGATTTCCCAGCTATAAACCAGAGTAATCTCAACCTTTTTTATATGGAGGAACCCTTCAAATAATGTTCCAGTCTCAGGGAACCCCTGCTAATGATTATTGCCCCTACAGCTCACTGTACATTAGAGTGATGGTCAAGGAAAAGAATGCTCTATACATTTGTGGTCATTGGAAATAACCTCCTTCTTATCTGAGTGGAAGAAATTGCTCCTTACTCAAGGAACCTCTGGAGCAACCATAGGGTCCCACAAAACCCTGACTGAGGAAGGCTGCTCTAGGTACTTCACTGGGAACAAGCAGATTCCTACATTGAGATCTCTGTCTATTTAGGAGTAGCCTAGGGGTCACCATACATATTACAAAATGACCATGCACTCTCTATACAATCAACTTTAGCTTCACCAAAACTATATAATATAGGGGCCTTCCAAAACCATCCAATCACTTTGTATCCAATCAGGCTGGCCCTTGCCCTACATATTTGTTGGTAGATCTAAAGGAGGTTGTACAATCAGAGTTTAATGTGTGGTGAGCTTTACTAAGAGCCAAATCTTTCGCAAGGCAGCCTGGGCAGGAGCACAGGGCTCAGTGGATGTCCAGGGGGCCCAGTTACAGACTTAATCTTCCTGCAGTAATACCTGGCTGCAAAGGTGTCAGAGCTATAGATGGGGGCAAGTGGCGTACCCTTTTTGTATCACTGTTGTGTTTTATGGTCAGGCAACACACTGACACCTTTGCAGCCATTGTGCTATATTCTGGGTGTTCAGTGTGCCCCTGTACCTTTAAGAAGGGGTGGCTCCCCTTCAGTCCACCTGCTCTCACCTATCCATCAGAATGCATGTGCCTCCACTGTGGGGACACTAATAAATTAGTATTAGGTACCACAGATACCAGGGTTCCTTGACGAGGCTCTGTGGCTTAAGCATGTATTTGCAAATGTGTGCAGACTAAACCCCTGCTTTTAACGCATACTGTTATGCCCCGTACACACAAGCGGAAATTCCGCCAGCAAAAGTCCGACGAGAGCTTTTGGTTCGAAAAAATGCGACCGTGTGTATGCTCCGTCGGACTTTAGCTGGCGGAATTCCAGCCAGCAAAAGATTGAGAGCATGTTCTCAATTTTTCCGTCGGAAATTCTGATCGTCTGTATCAATTCCGACGTGGAAAAATTCCTACGCATGCTCGGAAACAATTCGACGCATGCTCGGAAGCATTGAACTTAATTTTCTCGGCTCGTCGTAGTGTTGTACGTCACTGCGTTCTTGCGGTCGAAAGTTCAGTGAACTTGTGTGACCGTGTATATGCAAGCCAAGCTTGAGTGGAATTCTGTCGAAAAACCATCCAAGATTTTTCCAACGGAAATTCTGCTTGCGTGTATGCAGCATTAGACAGGTTTACTTGGTTGTCTGCGGGCTGGTTGGTAAGTTAAGCTTGTTTTTTTCCTTGGATTTATCCTTCGCCTTGTTTATAACTGTTCTTAGCCTTCCAATGCTTCTTACTGTGATAGCCAGCTATAGATGAGGGCAAGTGGCGTACCCTTTGTGTATCCTAGTCATTCTCCTAGAGTGCACTCTAAATCAGTAATAGTGTTCTTATCCACACTGCAGTTATTGTTTCTATGTTTTGTTTATTGCTGATTTTGCTGACTAATCGGTTAATTTCAGTAAAGTGGTACAGAACTCTATTCTAAGTTACTTTGACTTAGTGATTATACTGTCTAGCACAGTGTCTGAATCTACCCTCTATCTGCTCATTTATGCTTATACCACCATTTACTCTAACCTGTACCAATACATTGAGTTAATTTACCACTAAATGGTCTTGTGCCTATTTCCTGGTACTAATTCACAGTTGAGTTAAATGTATCTATGCTTGTGTTTTTATAAGTGCTGGCAGCAGTTTTCATATAACCAGGTGAGCCAGAGGAGCTGAGGTTATGCACTGTGTCGAGTCAAAAACAGAGAACTCAATCAACCAAGTGGCCCCTTGCAGGGGAAGAGCTATGCTTATAATCTGGAGCTTGCAAACATGTGTAATAGTACTCAAACTACGAACAGACACAGAAAAGGTAAAGGTATCATTTCGAAGTACTATGAACACTAAATGCTACTGTATATAAACAAACACAATTTTTTTTTCAAGAACTTTCTTTCAAGAACCTCTGTGAAATTACTCTTTACAGTTGAATGTATTACTTAAATGCAATGAATGCATTACTTGTGTTCTGTAACCAAATGAGGACTCCATAAAATATACATAATTCCCTGCATGCTTTGCAGCTTCTACTCTGCTGTCTCCTCTTGCTGCTTCTCCTCTGCTGTTTACTTTCGATTTCTAAGGAAGACATATCCCATGGTACCTTGTTGCCTCAGCACCTCTGTAGTTGAGGAGGCATGCTCTGGGAAATGTGTGACACAGCAATGTCTACTCACAGGACAGGCTTCTTTTAGGTGCACTCACACTGGCAGTTTCAACCATGCCCGGGCACAGGACAATCGTCAATGAAACAAGAAAAGCCGCTCCAGGTGATGGTAATGACTAAGTGATAACATTTGCACAAAATGCATCTACCTCTTTGTCCTCTGTTCCATCTGTCAACCACTTGAAGCTTCAATAAAAGGATTTTTGGAAGTGCAGCCATCCGGAATCGTTTCCTTACATGCCCGGGCACAGTTTACCTCCTTGGTCTGGTTAGTTTGTGTAGTGTGAATGCTCCAAACTGGGCCAGAGAATGGTTAAGTGTTCTGTGGGCCAAATTGGAATAGGTGGTCTAGGGCACAGTTCACTTGTGGTCTAGTATGGTTTGCTTCAGTGTGAGTGCAAAACGTGCCTGAGCACAGAACTCTAATTAGATCACTGAGCACAAGAGCAGGAACCACTGGTCTGGTTGGCAGAGGTGACGTTGTAAATTTGTCTGGGAACACTTGCTTATAGCCCAGTATGAGTGCAGACCAGCGGTGAAGTGGGTAGGTACAGTCAAACTCAGGCACAGTTACGGTCAACCATGCCAAGTGTGAGTGCACCCTTAAAGTGCGCATGCATACAAAACATGCACAGTTCAACTAATTATGCAGGACCGAACTGGTGGAAAATGTTCTTTTTAGGTAGACCTTCAGGTAAACCCTAAAATTCATAGTTAATAACTATTTTCTGTTTTTGTTGGCTTTTGGAGGCAACAATAACACTCCATGAGGTTGATTTAATAAAGTCAAATAAACTGTGCGGTTTGATTTTCCCCAGAGCTTGGTGAATGTTGTGAAACTTCACTTTATAAAGAAAGCCCAATCAGGTGCAAGAAAAATAAATAAAAAATAAGATAAGTAATCAGCAGAGCTTTACCACATTGACTAAGTTCTAGGGGAAATGACTGCAAGTAGACTTCCAAAGTTCACAGTCAATTTGCCTTTAGTAAATCCAACCCAATGTCTTTTGGGGCTGTCAAAGTAAGCCTGTCCTGTAAGTTGTACTGCTTCTTTGTGTTTGAGACAAAAAGTGATTTATGACACACAATGCAGTTCCACCCAGCAATGGCCCTTCTCCTTCAATTTTAGGCTTACCCTCAGCCATTTTTTTAGCTGAAAGCTTCAGTATTTGACCAGTACTGCTCACAATAAAAAAGTTGGACTTAACCTGATATGTAAAACCACTGGTCATTTCTATCTTGACCGGAGTTCCTTCATAAATAGCATTCAGTGCAGAAGTAAAGCAGCAGGTGGGCTGACAAGGAAATCAGGTAGGTATAAACTGAACTTGGAGCTTTGAGGAACAGATTGTAAAGTTAAGCATACACCGGTAAATCTTGCATCCCATATGTTGAAAGCTTCGATACTTGGCTATTCTCCAGGTGATCACAGAGTACTGCATAGACAAAACGGCCTGCTTCTGCCAATTTCTCATCACTGATTTTCCAGACAAAGTAACAAGGAATGAAGGCGGTGAAAAAACCCGATATACAGCTATTTCATTTCCAGATGACAAATTATTATGCAAGTGAAAAAATGCAGAAGAAAACAATCTTAATTTGAGAAATACTGTTTTAAAACTGGAGGTAATGTACTAATATGTCATCAGATAACTATAAGCATGTATTACTATTACAGGTCACACTTACATTTATATGCAGCAACCCCCCAGTTACCTGGCTATTTTCATTTCACCAATCAGTCTCAGGCCTGGACCTTCTGAGAGCTGCTGGACCAGCCTAAGGACTGATACCACCCACCTAAGCTGTTATTTTCCTGATGACCATGTCAGTACACTATGATGTAGTCCAGCAGTGAGGTCCCTCATTCAGAGACATTTTATGAACACTAGTACTGGTGAAAAGAAGCACAGACTATCTGAGTAGATCTTAGTAGTAGTTCTTTTCTCTATCACTCTGCTTTCTCCTCCTATCAGCATGTTCATTCTCAGCTGATTGGCTCCTTGTGTTATTTCTACCTCTCAGTTGTGATGTATAGGAAATACATAAAGATGTACTAAGTCACATTCCAGTACTTACCCTGCTTGAATAATAAAAAAAAAAAATTCATGGTATATAGCTGCATTCTTTTGTGTTTGTTACCCCTGCCTGGAGTTTAATTTTAACCACTTGCCGCCCGCCTATTGTCAAATGACGTTGGCAAAGTGGTTGTAAAATCCTGACAGGGCGTCATATGTCGTCCTCAGGATTTTGAGACGCTGCGCGCCCCCGGGGGCGCGCATCGCGGCGATCGTTGTTGCGGGGTGTCAGTCTGACCCCCCGGCAACTACGATCTTGGTAAAGAGTCTCCGACGGAGACTCTTTACCACGTGATCAGCCGTGTCCAATCACAGCTGATCACAGTGTAAATAGGAAAAGCCGGTAAACGGCTTTTCCTCACTCGCGTCTGTCAGACGCGAGTAGAGGAGAGCCGATCGGCTGCTCCTCTGACAGGGGGGTCTGTGCTGATTGATTATCAGCGCAGCCCCCCGAGGATGCCCACACTGGACCACCAGGGACACCACCAGACCACCAGGGATGCCCATCAAAAGGTATGCCACCCTAGACCACCAGGGATGACACACAGTGCCACCAATGGATGCCAATCAGTGCCCACAATGGGCATCACTGATTGGCATGCATTATTGTTTGGCACTGATTGGCATCCATTAGTAAAAAAACAATGCTGCCTATCAGTGCCTATCCGTGCCACCTATCAGTGCCCATCCATGCCGCCTATCAGTGCCCATCCATGCCGCCTATCCGCGCCCATCCATGCCGCCTATCCGTGCCGCCTATCCATGCCCATCCGTGCCGCCTATCCATGCCAATCCGTGCTGCCTATCCATGCCAATCTGTGCCACCCATCAGTGCCAATTTGTGCCACCCATCAGTGCCCATCCGTGTCGCCCATCAGTGCCACCTATCAGTGCCCATCAATGCCACCTCAGTGCCACTTCATTGGTGCCACCTCATCGGTGCCCATCAGTGCCGCCTTATCAGTGCCCATCAGTGCAGACCTATCAGTGCCCATCAGTGCAGACCTATCAGTGCCCATCAGTGAAGGAGAAAACGTACTTATTTACAAAGTTTTGAAACTGAAACAAAAAAAAAAAAAACATTTTTTTTCAAAATTTTCGGTCTTATTTTATTTGTTTAGCAAAAAATCAAAAAACCGCAGAGGTGATCAAATACCACCAAAAGAAAGCTCTATTTGTGGGAAAAAAATGATAAAAATTTAATTTGGGTACAGTGTAGCATGACCGCGCAATTGTCATTCAAAGTGCGACAGCGCTGAAAGCTCAAAATTGGTCTGGGCAGGAAGGTGTTTAAGTGCCCAGTATTGAAGTGGTTAAATATTCACGATCCATGTTGTAAATAAACTCTAATAAAATTCCTCCAAAAAAGTTTATCTTTACGATTTACATATCCCTTCAGAACTTAATCAATCAACTAATACTGATGTTGACATTGGTCCACCACAGTGGCATTCCTGGGGGACGGTGGTCGAGTGGTCTGCATCGGGTACAGCTACTTGGAGAGTGCCCTGGTGCATCTGCCAGTGACATGCAGCTGGGCAGCTTTGTTTGGTGTGCTGCAGCGCTCTCTTCACTCCAGCACTTGGCACTGAAAAAAGCCGTAACTGTCAGAGTGATCCTCAGCTGGCAGTAGAGGTAAAGTTGCAGCTGACAGGTGGAGAGGCACCAGAGCAGGAGCGCGTGCTTGGGTAAGTAATTCACTGCTGTTATAGCCTGCTACAGATTACCAATGCTTGGGGGTTTATTATTATAGGCTAAAGCTGGCCATACTGAATATGGAACGAAATTCATCCAGTTCAATGGGGACAGGCCGAATTATAAAACATGTGTGGCCATGCCTGTTCAACAGAAGTTGTTCATTAGATCAACTTTTATAGTATGGGCTTGTTGGAAAAAAAAATCTGAAACCACTGATCAGTGTATTCTGACAGCGGAGAGAGCTGCTGTCAGAATACAATGTCCCAGCAGACACTCCAAATTTTATATATTCTTTGCTGATGGGATCTGATTTCTATTTCTATACCACAGTTGGTGTTTTTTTTTTTCTCTTATGCACCTTTTGGGACTGGCCACCACTTGCTGCTCCATCCATCCCTTGTGCTATGATTGAACTTGGAGTGACCTTTTTATTTGCTGCCTAGACTGAGACACCCAGTATATCTCAACCATGTATATTTTCATGTGCTTATTTATCATTTGAACGTGAGTGTATAAAAGTGTATTATCAAATATGCTTGTGGTTTTGTCTACATGTATCACATTATTCACTATATATAGTCATTTGTATATATTTTGTAGATCCTCAACAAATTTGCAACTGATGCTTACCCCCTGAAGAAGGTGTATAATGTTGAAACACTTTGGGGTACTGTACAATTTATTCATTGTGTCTCTAAGTAGGCAGTTTTGGGCTCCTGCATTGTTTTTCGCTCAAGCCCTTTGTGATAACTACCATGTTGACCCCTCTGTAAGTTTTTTTTTTTTAAATCTTTAAGTCAATAAAACATTGTTATTTTTAGTTTGCATTGTTCAGTCGGATATATTATAATACCTTTCTCCTTTTTTCTCTCCCCCCCCCCCCCCTCCTTATTTTTTTTTTTAAATTTTTATTTCAAAAAAATTTTACACAAACATACATACATACAATCAAGGTTCGGACGTAACATGTCTCCACCTCGTAGGCATCCAGTGATTATATTACACCCACCCTCTCCCCCCCCCCCGTCACAGCCTAGCAGGTTACTGCTTCTATCTTTCACCTATATGGATCGGAATCGTCCTGTGTCTTTTGAGCGACCTTGTCGCTTTCTCCCCCTGTCTGGGGCCATTCGTTGCTATGTGCGAAAGGGGCTTTCTCCTTATCGGGTAATCTCTTCGTAATATCTCCAAGAGTTTTTAAATTTGTTCCAGCTCTCCCACCTTCCCTCCTTTACCTCTTCTCCCGATCCCTCAGCTCCTTTAAGTTCTATTTTTCCTAATCTTTGTTGTATATTCACTCGCGCTATCCACTCCCCTATCTGAGGACTCTCCGTTTTCTTCCATTTTTTCGGGATTAATTTTTTTGCCTCATCCAGGGCCCCCCCCTCCTTATTGTTTGGTATTGTTTAGTCCCACCAACCTTCCCCTCTTCTTCCTCTTGCGGCAATATATTATATATTTATTCTTGGGTTTAGAGACACTTTAAATACTTATGGATAGCAAGGTTCACAGTAATAGTACTTTTATAGGTGAATAGGTGGATAAAGAGACCCATGCATAAAGGAGAGGAACACATACATCTTTTATGATATAGAAAAACAAAGCTGACTAGTCTTTTTTTTCTTTTCACGCAGTAACTGTCTGCTTGGAAGGGATTATGGCCTGTAATGAATACACAGCATGGGCAATGAGTGTGAAAGTGATGGATTATTGTTACTGTTGATTTAGCTCCCTTAAAAGGATAATACCACGTTGGAAAAACTACTTTATCAGCAGTTATACTGTATATTGTATGGTCTACATATTAGTTTTCTAAGGACTTTACAATAACTATGGTAAATATAGTATATATATATATATATATATATATATATATATATATATATACACACACACATGTTCAGCACAAAGCCTGCTTCCCCAGTTTAACCCTTGGGGCCCTGTTCTGGTGTGTTGACTTTTTAGCTTCAAACGATGGATTGAAGAATTGCTGCCACCCCTCCTCCACTCTAACTCTTCATTGCCAGCGAGCAGAGACGCACAGTATCATGTTGCGTTTCTACATGCTCAAACTATTAATTTGCAAAGTACAGAGCCCCATGATTACCGCCTTGCTGAAATGGGAAGGAATTTCTAAGTTTGTTTGGAGAATGGTTGAAATTGAATTCACTTTGCAAAATACATCTCTCACAATGAAGAAAAAGGTAAGTTTGTGGTCCTGCGGTGAAGATACTGCTTTTTGAAGGCATCGAGCTATACGCCTTTCTTGAATTTCTCCAAGAAAGCAGGAAAAGGGAGGCTGAAAAAACAGGCACAAGGTTATGAGATCTCTGTGCAGCCCGTGCTGGCGCGGCCACTGTTTATGTAACCCCATTACTGCTGTGCCTTCCATCAACAAGTGGGTTAATGCACTTTCTCTGTACTTAACCGAGTCAAGGTAAATTCATGGCTTCAAATTAAATACTAAGAGAAAAACAACCAAAGAACTAAAGAGCTATGCTTTAAAAGATCAGAGGTTTCTGATTAGAAGGAGCATAAACCCACAAGCTGTAGTTTACATATGTACAAGAACCAAATATAGATATTCTAAATCAGGGGTCTTCAAACTTTCCAAACAAAGGGCCAGTTTACTGTCCTTCAGACTTTAGAGGGGCCAGACTGTAGCCAGTGGTAATAGAACATTTTTCTGGCATCAGTGGGAGTAAACAGTGCCCCATCTTTGGTATTAGGGGGAGGAATAGTGCTCTATTGTTGCTGTCAGTGAAAGAAATGGCACCCCATTGTTGATTTCAGTGGCAAGAATTATGCCCTATTTTTGGTGTCAGTGGGCAGAATAGTGTCTCATATCAGTGGGATGAATGTATCTGGCCGCAGTCTGCAGTTTGAAGACCCCTGCTCTAAATGCAGCACTAGAAATGCATAAATCCATTCAAAAGTTGCCTTAAAATGGAATTAAACCTGTCTATCCTTTCAATCCAAGGAAGCTACCATCTTAGCCTCTGTTAGATCTGCAGTTGCCATGGTGCTGCACATGTGACCAAGTATGACACCAGCTACTTGATGACTTGACAGTTCAGTTGAAAGCTAATATAAGCACACTAGTATCTATAACAGTTATCAGTCAAGGGAAACAGGACTCGTTCACACCATACGCTCATAAAAAATGATGGGAAAACCGAGCAGATTTTCACTTGCAGTTATGTGCCCTATTCACACCAAGGTTGATGTCAAATCCATTTTTTTTCCCCATGCAGAAAACTGCATACATGTTGCATATTCCCGCACAGAAAAAAACTGCATGTGACACCAATGTTGTGGTAGGAACAGGGCACACAGAGAAGATTTTTCTTTTTTGTTTGTGCCCTTGCAGAACGCGCGCAGAAAAACTGACGTCTCTGCATCATGGTGTGAACGAGGCCTTAACGTGGAACTAAACCTTCTCATCCTTTACAGCCAAGGAAGCTGCCATCCTAGCCTCTGTTTAATCTACATTTGGGAAAAGAAGGGAGACCTTAGCCCAGTTTGTCCTTTTATTGTAACTCAAAATAAAGATTAAATCATCACACTCACATTTTGTATAAAATGTACAAGCCCATTAATAGTGGATATAGTGTGGTAGTATACAGAGGATTACTTCTTCTGAGAGATATTAAAGGAACACTCTAACCACCATGACCACTACAGTGATTTGAAGTGGTCATGGTGGTAGGAGTCAGTATGTGCAGTGTTTGCTTGAAACAGGTATGAGGGCTGAGAGAGAGGAGTTGGGGCTGAGAGAGGGGGGTTCTGAGAGAGGGGTGTGCTGAGAGGAGGGTGCTGAGAGGTGGAGGGCTGAGAGAGGGGGGTGCTAAGAGAGGGGGTTCTGAGAGAGGGAAGGGCTGAGAGAGGAGGTGCTGAGAGAGGTGGGTGCTGAGAGAGAGGGGTGCTGAGAGAGGGGGTGCTGAGAGGAGGGTGCTGAGAGAGGGAGGGCTGAGAGAGGGGGGTGTTGAGAGAGGGGGTTCTGAGAGAGGGGAGGGCTGAAAGAGGAGGTGCTGAGAGAGGTGGGTGCTGAGAGAGAGGGGTGCTGAGAGAGGGGAGGGCTGGGAGAGGGGTATGCTGTGAGAGGGGAGGGCTGAGAGAGGGGGTGCTGAGAGAGGGGAGGGCTGAGAGAGGGAGGTGCTGAGAGAGGGGGTGCTGAGAGAGAGAGGTGCTGAGAGAGAGAGAGGTGCTGAGAGAGGGGTGGGCTGAGAGAGGGGGCTGCTGAGAGAGGGGGGTGCTGATAGAGGGGAGGGCTGACATAGGGGGCGCTGAGAGAGGGGGTGCTAAAAAGTAAGGTGCTGAGAGAGGGGGTGCTGAGAGAGGGAGATGCTTAGAGAGGGGGTGCTGAGAGAGGGGGAGCTGCAAGAGAGGGTCCTGAGAGAGGGGGTGCTGAGAGAGGGAGGTGCTGAGAGAGGGGAGGGCTGAGAGAGGAGGTGCTGAGAGAGGGGGTGCTGATAGAGGGGGTGCTTAGAGAGGGGAAGGCTGGGAGAGGGGGGGGTGCTGAGAGAGGGGAGGGCTGAGAGAGAGAGGGGGGTGCTGATAGAGGGGGGTGCTGAGAGAGGGAAGGGCTGAGAGAGGGGGGTGCTGAGAGAGGGGAGGGCTGACAGAGGAGGATGCTGAGAGAGGGGGTGCTGAGAGAGGGGAAGGCTGAGAGAGGGGGGTGCTGAGAGAGAGTGTGCTGAGAGAGGGCAGGGCTGAGAGAGGGGGGTGCTGAGAAAGGGGAGGGCTGGGAGAGGGGGTGCTGAGAGAGGGGAGGGCTGAGAGAGGGAGTGCTGAGAGAGGGGAGGGCTGAGAGAGGGGGATGCTGAGAGAGGGGGTGCTGAGAGAGGGGGGTGCTGAGAGTGTGTTGAGAGAGGGGAAGGCTGAGAGAGGGGGGTGCTGAGAGGGGGGGGTGCTGAGAGAGGGGGTACTGAGAGAGAGCAGGGCTGAGAGAGGGGGGTGCTGAGAGAGGGGAGGGCTGGGAGAGGGGGTGCTGAGAAAGGGAGGTGCTGAGAGAGAGGGTGCTGAGAGAGGGGGTGCTGAGATTGGGGGGTGCTGAGGGAGGGAGGTGCTGAGAGAGGGGGGGCTGAGAGAGGGAGGTGGTGAGAGAGGGGGGTGCTGAGAGAGGGGGGTGCTGATAAAGGGGGTGCTGAGTGGGGGTTGTGCTGAGAGAAGGGGTGCTGAGAGAGGGGGTGCTGAGAGAGGGAGGTGCTGAGAGAGAGGGGCGTGAGGGGAAGATGAGAGAGATCCCTAGCCCTGTCCCTATCTGCAGTCCCTCCTCTGTCCCATTGTACCAGAGTCTATCTGCAACCTGAAGACCTGTGTGTGTATGATGATGGTACAGTACCTCCCATTCCATGTCAGTCTGTCTTCTTGTGAGCATCCGCTTTGATCCTTTCATCTGCTCCCGGCCATCTTCTGTGCCCCAAGTCAGCCTGTCCTCGCTCCGGGCTTCACGTGACGCTAGAGAGCGGAGGAAGTTGGAGCAGAGGCAGACGTTCTGTATTTTTACATTGAACAATATGTCCACTGGAGGCCTTAATGGAGAGCTGGAGATTAGCACCAACAATTCAGGTGTATAGGCTAATTATTATGTACTCTTGCATGTTTGTGGATCTTCAGATCTATTCTCGATCATTATCCCCATAGCTATACTATGCATGTTGCTTCAGTTTAATGAATATTATACAGCAAATGGAAGCGCATTTCCAGAAGCGCATTTGTGAGGTCAGGCGCTGATGTTGGGCGAGAATGCCTGGCTCACAGTCTCTGCTCTAATTCATTCCAAAGGTGTTCTATCGGTTAAGGCCAGTGAAGTTCCTCCACCCCAAACTTGCTCATCCACATTACATTGCCAAAAGTATTGGGCCACCCCTCCAAATCATTTGGTGGAGGGGGGATTATGGTGTGGGGTTGTTTTTCTGGGGTTAGGCTTGCCCCCTTAGTTCCAGTGAAGGGAACTCTTATGCCGCGTACACACAAAGGGACAATCCCGCGGGATTATCCTCTGGACTCCAATCCAGCGGACAATCCCCTCGTGTGTGGGCGCCGGCGGACTTTTTGTCGCCAAAGTCCGGCGGACCAAAGTTTTAAATTTGGTTTTAAAATTATCCGCTGGACTTGGCAGTCCGGCGGACAATCCCGCCGTTAGTAGGCTAGTCCGCCGGACTTTTGAAAATGAACGGACTTGCCGCTCATCGGCAAGTCTGTTCATTTAGCAAGTGACTTCAGGTTACGTAGCTAGCGTAGGCAGTAAATGCCGGCACGCTAGCTCCGTGACCTGGCATGGATTTAAAGGGAATCCCCAAGCCGAAAAAACGGCGTGGGGGTCCCCCCCAAATCCATGTCAGACCCTTATCCGAGCACGCAGCCTGGCCGGCCAGGAAAGGGGTGGGGACGAACGAGCGCCCCCCCCCCCCCCCCTCCTGAGCCGTACCAGGCCGCGTGCCCTCAACATGGGGGGTGCCCTGGGGAAAGGGGGGCCTTGCGGCCCCCCCACCCCAAAGCACCTTGTCCCCATGTTGATGAGGACAAGGGCCTCTTCCCGACAACCCTGGCCGTTGGTTGTCGGGGTCTGCGGGCGGGGGCTTATCGGAATCTGGGAGCCCCCTTCAATAAGGGGGCCCCCAGATCCCGGCCCCCCACCCTATGTGAATGAGTATGGGGTACGATGTACCCCTACCCATTCACCTAAGGTGTAAAATGTAAAGTAAAAAAAACACCCACACTTTTGAAAAAATATTTTATTGCACTGCTCCGGGGGTCTTCTTCCGTCTTGGGGGTCTTCTCGCCGGACTCCTCCGCCATTTACCGAGCTCTTTTACCGAGCGGAGAAGTCCGGCTACCTTCTTCGTCGTCGCCGCCGTCGTCTGGGGGTCTCGATCCTCCTTCGGGGGTCTTCCGGGGGTCTCTTCTGTTCTTGCGGCGGTCGTCGTTTTCCGCGCCGCCGGCGCCGCCTTCTTCTTCTTGTTCTTCTTCTTGTTCTTGTTCTTGTTCTTCTTCTTCTTCCGATGTTGACCCGATGCTCTCTCTGGCCGGAATGCCAGAGACGTGCTGTGCTGGGACTTATATAGGGACAAGGGGACAGGGTCACATGCTCATGTCACATGGTGACCCCGCCCCCTTGTGATGTCACAGTCCCGGAGGATGCTGGGACTGTGACATTGCAAGGGGGCGGGGTCACCATGTAACATGTAGTTACTGTTCTGGGAAACAATTAAGTTGATGGGTTTAGTTTCGCTTTAAGGCCCCTTTCAGACGACCGTTCAGGTCCGCCTGTCAGTTTTGTGTAAGTCTATGGAGCGACGAATGTCAGCGGTGACACTGACATCTGACCCGGTCCGATCCGCTAAAATCGGACGGATGGTCTTATGTTCGGATCCGTCCCTGGCGGATCTGATCGGGTGAGATCTGATGAAATCGGACATGCTGTCTGTTTTTATCCGATCTCTCCATAGCAACCGGCGGCGCTCGACAAGCCCCTCCCCACTCAGTGAGCAGAGAGGGACCTGTCATCCGCCAGCTCAGCGGAGATCAACGGAGAGATCTCCTGCTGAGCTGGCGGACAGAGGCGGACTCCGTGGCAGTGGATCCGCCACGTGTCAATGAGGCCTAAGGCTTTTGGGTTGAATCACCTCGTTTGTTTCTTGGGGCCTCCAGCAGCAAGTTCTGCCTACCACTGGTTCCGTCTATGTCAGCTACCATCAAGAAGTCTGTCAACTGAAAAACCCAAAGAAAACTGGTGGTGGGTTTAATTTGGTGGTAATTTGCCAGTATGCAGCCAAAATTTCTGTTATTTTTATTTTTTTTAATCTAAAGGAGGTTTCACAATCAGATTGTGTGAAGCATCTTTGGAGAGACAGTAAGCTTACAAGAACTAATTCACATTGATGAGAAACTTAACACAATTTCCTTTTTTGGGCCATATATGCCTCAAAATGTCGTCTGAAGTACCGTATATTAATCTCTTCTAGACTGCTAGCACTTTCACAAGTACCGTACATTTGTAAATGTAATAAATGGATTTTCTAAATCAGTTAAATTATAATTTAACGTTATTGGATATTGGCCCTAGGAGTTCCCAAAGTGCGTTTCTGGAGATTAGCCTCTCTCAGTCTGGCTGCCTTCTGATAATTGCCTGAAGAACAGGGGTAATAAAAACACAGAAAGCAAATCACATTTAGCTGTTTCATTTATTGAACTTAATCAGAGCTACACAAACTTTCATGCATAAATGTCAAACACCTTTCTGAGTCTAAGAGGGCTTTCATGTACATATATTTTATGGGTGTTTTAATAGAATGAAATACTTTTTGCCTTGGATTATTTGACAGAAACCATACTGTTCTATTTCAGGCCTGCAGTTGGAAGGTTTCTTAGCCAATGTGCTGTTTCTATGCGTCCCATTCAAGAAAATAGCTTAAACACTAAACATCAGCTGTTAATAATAGGGATCAGAGTTTGGATGTATGCAAATGAGGCCAACACTGAAAGTGTGATGCAACTGGAGAGGTGATATCATTTGATTTTAAGCCTCGTACACACGGCTCGATTGTCGTACGACTGAGCATCTGATTTTTGTCAAAAGCGTGTGTGCAGGATTTTGTCTAGCATGCTAACGATACGCAAATCGTCGTTTGCCAAACGCGAACGTAGTGACGTACTACGAGAGTATAAAGAGGAAGTTAATTTCTCGAGCGCCATCCTTTGGGCTCCTTCTGCTAATTTAGTGTTACTAGAAGTTTGGTGAGTGCTGATTTGCGATTTTCAGATCGTTCCTGATCACTCGTTCATCATCCAGCCATGTTGCAAAATAAGAGGAGAAAATGTGCGGTAATTGGGCTAGGAGTCATTGCTTTAACCAAATTTGTTTATCTTCGTTTCCGAAAACAATTCGTATTTTTCGTTTTGTTTTTTTAGTTTCCGTTGATTTGTAACGATTCGTACATTCGTAAGTCGTCGGTGTTCGGATTCGTAACGATTCGTACATTCGTAAGTCGTCGGTGTTCGTATTCGTAACGATTCGTACATTCGTAAGAGTTATTTTTTCGTTGATTCGTTTTTTCGTTAGTTTAATTTTCGGACGCATTCGTATTTATTCGTACATTCGTAACATTCGTAGATTCGTAATCGGAGCATAATTCATAATTTTATGTAATGTGTATGCTATTATTACATTTTAATAATTTACGAATCGAAAAAAAAAAAAGTTACGAATCGAAAAAAAAAAGTTACGAATCGAAAAAAAAAAGTTACGAATCGAAAAAAATATTACGAATGTACGAATTTTTTTGTTCAATAAAGACACGGAAAATTACGAATTGATAAAAAAAAAAAAAGTTACGAATCGAAAAAAAATAAGTTACGAATCGAAAAAAAAAAGTTACGAATCGGAAAAAAAAGTTACGAATGTACGAATTTTTTTGTTCAATCCATTCGAAGTACGTTAAGCAGCACCATTGTAAGGGACACGGAAAATTACCAATTCAACAACAACAAAAAAAAAGTTACGAATGTACGAATTTTTTCGTTCGTTTTCGTTTTTCGGATTTTCTTCATTAGTACATTCGTTGTTTCTAATTCGTTTTTTTTGGATTTTCGTTGTTTTTCGGATTAGTTCGATTCAAATGATTCGTTAATCGGATTCGTACGATTCGAACGATTCGTTCATTCGTACGAAAACGAACGAACGGAAATAACGAAAAAAAACGAAAAATGAAAAAAACAAAAAACAAATTGCACATGTCTAGTTGCAACCTGCTTGCCCTTCAGACACCTACACTACTAAGAATGTACACACTGCAACTACTCTATAATCTTGGCCCTGGTGCCTGGGTCTCTCAAACACGGGTACCTAGCAACACTGACAGCTCCTTCCACTTCTTCCTTCTCCATGATAAAGTTAAGGCACTGCATACTTTGCTAATGTGTGGAGTGGGTGTTTGGTTTGGACATCTAAACACTCAACATGCCAATACATTCGAAGCAATATTCGAAGAATACTTACTTGCGCAAACAAGAGGCTCCCGAACACTTTTGTCCTCTTCTGGTTTGCTTTGGCCCTCACTGTGACTCACGTCAGGGAATTTGGTGTCAACAATTATAATGTCTGTGCTGGGTCCAGGAGACAGGTCACATGGCTCCAAAGACACATCTTGGGGGATCTCACCACACTCAGTTTTCTTTAAAATGGTACAATACAACATTCATTAATCCTCCCCAAGTCCCATCTTTTTCTAGCATACATTTTGCTACATTAGTTGACCAAACTTGCACTTGGTCTGGTGTAAAAGTTTTCTCCTCACTATTGGACTCCACCATGCTGAACTCTTCTCTACCCATGTCTACACATTAATGGGCACCGATGAGCCAGGCAGCAACAAGAAAGTGTTCTTTAACCCTTAAGTTCTGCCCTAAGCCCATGGCCTTTGGCCCACCTAGAAACACCCCTATCTGTGGCTAAATTAGTGTGTTTGAAGTTTGCACTTACCTTTTTGTGGCCCTGGTTGGGTCCTTTCGCCCCTTGCGGTGGCTTGGCTGGTGCATCCTTTTTTGGTTTCTCCCTGTTGAAAGATAAAAAAGATAGTAAGTACAAAAAAGATATGAATGTCCAAAAACATGACCAAATAAGAATGTTCATATATGCTTTATATTTACCTTCATCTTTGGAATCCCAAGTCATACAAACAAATATTTTTTAAGCTTATATAGAATTCTCTACTTAGCTACCTTGAGCAAGAACATATACAGACAGCTAATTTACACATATACATAATGGGGGTTATTTACGAAAGGCAAATTTGCAAAGTGCACTTGAAATTGCACTGAAAGTGCACTTGGAAGTGCAGTCGCTGTAAATCTGAGGGGTAGATCTGAAATGAGGGGAAGCGCTGCTGATTTTATCATCCAATCATGTGCAAGCTAAAATGCTGTTTTTTATTTTCCTTGCATGTCTCCCTCGGATCTACAGCGACTGCACTTCCAAGTGCACTTTCAGTGCAATTTCAAGTACACTTTGCACTTGTAGTTTGCACTTGTAGTGCAAAGTGGATTTGCCTTTCGTAAATAACCCCTGATTGTTTAGATACAACTATGTCTTCCTTTTTTTAAGGATATGATGTATGTGCTCTAGCTGGTCTTGTTTCCGGTGTTTCAGATCGGACCATCGTTTACGGATTTGGTATTTTGATCGGTCCATCAAAAATTGTTGCTTCAAAACAAAAACAACAATAACCTTTTCTAAAATGCAGTCATAATTTTGCAGCTTGCAATCATAATCGTGCTTCTCCAGGATGCGCACCATCTCACCCTTGCTCATTGTTGTGGCTTTTCCCTTCCTATGAGCTCCACCTCTGCAGGGCTGGCTGCTTATGGGTAAGCCAATACACCGACAGTGTACATGAGACCTGCATGGCATCAGTGATCTGCTGATCGCTGGTGCAATGCTTTCCAGGCTTCTGCAACAAAAAATAATAAATGCACATTTTTTTTTATTGATGGGCACAGTGTCAGCAATTGATGGGCAACAGTGTCAGCAATCGATGGGCACACTGGCAGCAATTGATGGGCACAGTAGCGGCAATTTATGGGCACAGTGTCAGCAATTGATGGGCACAGTGTCAGCAATTGATGGGCACACTGGCAGCAATTGGTGGGTACAGTAGCTTTGTTTGATGGCACAGTGGTGGCAATATATGGGTACAGTGGCTGCGTTTGATGGGCACAGTGGCTGCAATTGATGGTCTTTTTTTTTTTCAGTTTGTTTGTGCCCCCCCCCCCCCAAAATGTTGAGCACTGGCCGCCACTGCTCCAATGTGGGCTGACGTACAGGTACATTAACCAACATTTGGCACTGCTTCCCGTCCGCCATATATTGGGGCTGTGGGTATATGGGAAGTGGTTAATATACACTTGGGATTTATTTTTTTTATACCAAAGACATGTAGTATATATATATATATATATATATATATATATATATATATATATAAATAAATACGCACATTTTTGCTGACAAGCCAGGGTTCATATAGTTTTGAATTGTATTATATGTAATATTAATGCTAGTCCGCTGCTTCTAAGGGAGAGAGAGGCCGGGGGGGGGGGGGGGGAGTGCAGATGTAGATCACTCTGCCGGCGCCTGTGGGACCTGCAGCCGGAACTATAGAAGCTGCATCGGCAAATGCGGCTGGGTTGTTCCGTGGCTGTTGTCCTAGTTCCTTCCCTGCTCAATCACATCCCACTCGCAGCACAGCTGTTTTTGCCGGCTGGGCCTAACCCCAGTGGTGGTGACTGAGTTACACCCAGGACAGACATTTGGCAGGCAGTCAGCGCTAACAAAAGGTGTGAAACACAGACAGAGCACAGGGATGAATAGAGTGTGCCTGGGCACACCCAGTGGGCAAGCCTATGGATGTCCTTGACTTTTAGTGGGAATATCTGAATGATGCCTGCAGCTACAGGCATCATTCAGATATCCTCTTTTTTAGCCGTCGATTCTGTGCACTGTAAAAATTATCATATCGGCAGTTCAGCCGTTAGATTGTTCTTACAGGCGACGGGAGGGGACATCCCCCCCCCCCCCGCTGCTTCTCCAAGAATTGGCCGCCGCCGGATGACGATCATAGAGATTTCTGGTGACCAGATGGTGACCAGATTGGCTCTGAGGAAGAGGTTGAACCTAGAAACTTGTCAGCCTATTGGATCTTCACCTCCTGTCCTAAAATACGATGCACTATGGACTGAACGCTATAGTACCACGGGATGAACTTTGATGTTGTACCATGAGACAAGGTTTTATTCTATTGTAAATATGTGAGTACGATACTTACCATTTTATAAAAAAAAAAAATGGTTTTTGGATAATGCACTAGTGCGCCTTTTGTCCTTTTTCTTGTGGTTACAGAATTCCATACTTCCCCAGTCCTTAGAGGGCAGCAAGACGAGACTTATCCTTATTGAACCGTGATGAAAATTTAGCATATTCTTTCTGAGTGAGCCCACTCCCAAGCGCAGGAGACGTTGTGTTTGTGACATTGGGTAGAAGTGACCCTGTGAAGACATTGAAGTGTATGTAAGCCCTAACAAAGTATTTGTCATATTTGCTCCCTTTTGAGTATGTGCTCCCTCTTAAATATACAGTATCTCACAAAAGTGAGTACACCCCTCACATTTTTGTAAATATTTTATTATATCTTTTTATGTGACAACACTGAAGTAATGACACTTTGCTACAATGTAAAGTAGTGAGTGTACAGCTTGTATAACAGTTTAAATTTGCTGTCCCCTCAAAATAACTCAACACACAGCCATTAATTTCTAAACCACTGGCAACAAAAGTGAGTACACCTCTAAGTGAAAATGTCCAAATTGGGCCCAATTAGCAATTTTCCCTTCCCGGTGTCATGTGACTCGTTAGTATTACAACGTCTCAGGTGTGAATGGGGGGGAGCAGGTGTGTTAAATGTATTATTTACCATTATTTACCATTATTTTCCAGCACTGCCTTTTGGGCATGGAGTTCACCAGAGCTTCACAGGAGTCCTCTTCCACTCCTCCAAGATGACATCATGGAGCTGGTGGATGTTAGAGACCTTGCGCCCCTCCACCCTCCATTTAAGGATGCCCAACAGATGCTCAATAGGGTTTAGGTCTTGAGACATGCTTTGCCAGACCATCACCTTTACCCTCAGCTTCTTTAGCAAGGGAGTGATCATCTTGGAGGTGTGTTTGGGGTCGTTATCATGTTGGAATACTGCCCTGCGGCCCAGTCTCCGAAAATTGCTAATTGGGCACAATTTGGACATTTTCACTTAGAGGTGCACTCACTTTTGTTGCCAGTGGTTTAGACATTAATGGCTGTGTATTGAGCTGATTTGAGGGGGACAGCAAATTTACACTGTTATACAAGCTGCACACTCACTACTTTACATTGTAGCAAAGTGTCATTTATTCAGTGTTGTCACATGAAAAGATATAATAACACCAGCCCTCTAGATTCAACACCCAGCTTCTCTCAATATAACTGGTTTCTGGATGCACCCCTCACTACAGGAACTCTTCCCCCTCTTTTCTATTCCCCCCCCTCTTTTTCTTATTTCCTTTCTCCTTGCAAGTCATCTCTTCTACGACTCGCAGGCTGCCTAACCTCCGTTTTTCCTCACACATCTTTCTCTGAGGCTCCCGATTATATGGAGCCGGGCTACTGAAGACGCTCATCCTGCAGTAAAACTATGTTAAATAAAGTAGCCATGAGATGAGGAAGTACATAAACGACTATCACTAGATCTTTGATGGACTCTTAATTGAGCTGTACTGCAGATAGACGCTGTATATTGTCCTTTTCCCTTTTTTTTTTCCACTGAATGCTATGTTATGTTTGCAATGTCCCATTATTGGGACCCCCCTCCTTTCTCGTTATGTGTTTCGATGTATATGTTACATGCTTGTACTCACCTGTTATGTATATTTTCAATAAAACATTTGTAAAAGAAAAGATATAATAAAATATTTACAAAAATGTGAGGGGGGTGTACTCACTTTTGTGAGATACTGTATATATAATTTCAGAAATTTAGAGCTGTCCTGTGTTATCTCAAGGAGTCATATTAGCCCTCCTAGTTGTTATCTTGGAACCAAAATGATTAGTTTTGCCCTGACATACACTTTAATATTACTTTGTAATTATAAATGTGTTCTTTGTAATTACAGGGGGTCCCCGGGTTACAAACAAGATTAGGACTGTAGGTTTGTTCTTAAGTTGAATCTGTTTGTAAGTCGGAACAGGTAAATTTTTTAAGTGTAGTTCCAGCCAAAAAATCTATTTTTAAGTTTTTTAGATAACAGAGAAGGGTTATCACCCCTGTAACATTTGTTTTGCTGTCTGTGCCCCTGTTCAGAAGATTTCACCTCACCCTCTCTCCCAATGACAATTGGATTTTGAAAATTTTGGGTTGATATGGAAACATGGACTGGTGATAAAGCCTCAGTGGAGACACCTTTTTCTCATATTAACTCTTACAGGAGTGAATTTCCCTTCCTAGGGGTGGATTTCCTCTCACTTCCTGTTGTCTCCCTCCGTTTGTAAGTCGAATGTTTGTAAGTCGGGGACCCTCTGTATACATTTTTTTGTGTCAAAGCATGAACTGAACTAAGCAAAGGCTATTATAATTGTATAACTTAGAAATAAAAGCCATCTTAAGATCTCCGTATATATATCTTTTTAACTTTTATGATTTTATAACTTAGAAATTTTTCTTTTTACATATACATAAACTGCTTTTTTTGACAACATTTGTCCTTCTATTTGATCCCTTTTGTGAATAGTATACCTCTTCCATACTAGAGGGTGACACCTTTATTTCCTATTGTAGCTTTGCAGATGCTACCAAATAAGTATATAATACTGGCTTCCTACACTCCCATCATTCCATAAGATGCCCTAACACCTACTCTTCCAGCTCTCAGTGCCTGAAAACATGTTGGATGGCAGTACTATGCAATGCAGTAGAGTCTGATTGGCTCAGTGCAGAATTTATCATCTCTTGTTGATATCAAATTGTAGGCAGGTTGCCTATTGCAGTTTATTTAAGTGCTGTCCCAGCTGGCAGGGTTAGAGTTAACTGTGTTTCTGGGTTTTTCTTGGCGGGCTTCTTGGGTCAGAACACTGGTTCTGTGTCATTATAAAAGGGACAAGGGTCTGGATCCTGGGGTCATCGTCGTCTTCGCTGCTGATGCTGTTACCGGAGTCCATCCTGCCAGTCTGCTGTGCGATGCCAAGTCTGGAGTTCCTGCTGATAAAAGCCTGGCTTCAGGAGCCTTCCACAGCATAGGGGTTGTCATGAAGATCCTGCCAGAAACCTGAACCCCGGCCGTCCTGGCCCACATATGCCACTGCGCATGCGCGCCCGGGCGCGTGCACGTGTGTGGCCGCGCACAGGTGCGCGCACAGGGAGACAGGCGCGCGCTCTGGTTAGCGCCAGTTAGGCTATTTAAACCTGGCCTGGGCAGACGGTCCCCGCTGTCGGCTCTACAGCGTTGTGGTGTATGTTACCTGATCCTGATACCTCTGTCCTGTTGACCCGGCTTAACTGTGACTACCCAGCTTTCCGCCTGTACCTGACCTCGGCCTGTTGTGACCATCCTTCTGCCTCATCCCTTGTACCTTGACGCCAGTCTGATACCTGACCTTCTCTGTTGAACTTGATCACCTGTATTGCTTCAGTCCGGTCTGCAGTTCTGTTCCCTGTGATGATCCTGATCACCTGTATTGCTCCAGTCCGTTCTGAGGTTCTGTTTCCTGTGCCAAGTCTGATCACCTGTACTGATCCAGTCTGTTCCAAGGTCCGGCTTCCTGTCTGTTTGCTGAACCTGCTTACCTGTCCAGTTCCGACCTGCTCTGCTGTCCAGTCTGCTAAGCTGTCCATCCAGACCCAACCTGCTCTGCTATCCAGTCTGCTAAGCTGTCTATCCAGATCCAGCCAGCTCTGCTATCCTGTCTGTTTTCTGAACCTGCTTACCTGTCCAGTTCCGGCCTGCTCTGCTATCCAGTCTGCTAAGCTGTCTATCCAGATCCAGCCAGCTCTGCTATCCTGTCTGTTTGCTGAACCTGCTTACCTGTCCAGTTCCGGCCTGCTCTGCTGTCCAGTTTGCTAAGCTGTCCATCCAGACCCAACCTGCTCTGCTATCCAGTCTGCTAAGCTGTCTATCCAGATCCAGCCAGCTCTGCTATCCTGTCTGTTTGCTGAACCTGCTTACCTGTCCAGTTCCGGCCTGCTCTGCTGTCCAGTCTGCTAAGCTGTCCATCCAGACCCAACCTGCTCTGCTATCCAGTCTGCTAAGCTGTCTATCCAGATCCAGCCAGCTCTGCTATCCTGTCTGTTTGCTGAACCTGCTTACCTGTCCAGTTCCGGCCTGCTCTGCTGTCCAGTCTGCTAAGCTGTCCATCCAGACCCAACCTGCTCTGCTATCCAGTCTGCTAAGCTGTCTATCCAGATCCAGCCAGCTCTGCTATCCTGTCTGTTTGCGGAACCTGCTTACCTGTCCAGTTCCGGCCTGCTCTGCTGTCCAGTCTGCTAAGCTGTCCATCCAGACCCAACCTGCTCTGCTATCCAGTCTTCTAAGCTGTCCATCCAGATCCAGCCAGCTCTGCTATCCTGTTTGTTTGCTGAACCAGCTTACCTGTCCAGTTCCGGCCTGCTCTGCTGTCCAGTCTGCTAAGCTGTCCATCCAGACCCAACCTGCTCTGCTATCCAGTCTGCCAAGCCATTTATCCAGATCCAGCCAGCTCTGCTATCCTGTCTGTTTGCTGAACCCAATTACCGTCCAGTTCCGGCCTGCTCTGCTGTCCAGTCTGCTAAGCTGTCCATCCAGATCTGCTATCCTGCCTGCTAGACTGAACCAGCTTGTCCGCTGAGTTGACCTTGTCACTCCACCGGTCTGTTGATCCTGCCAGGCACCCGTGCTCCTCCTCACTCCTGGGTCGCCTGTCCCCCCTACCAGGGAACCAGGAGTGGGAGACGCAAGGGAGGTCTCTCTCTGCAATATCGGGCTCGCACCACCAGGTACGTGACAGGGGTATTGCTGGGTCTTGCAGTCCACCCCGAAGACACCAGCTACTGGATACTTCCAAGATGGACTTTGCCAAGTATGGACCCTTGCTGCTGCAGGTGCGCTGGGGCAGCCACAATCCTGAGTTAGGGACTAGGCTAGGAAAGAACTGTGTTACTGTTGTCTGTAATGCTCAGGTTATGCAAGTAAAGTGTTGAAAATTTGTCTTTGCCTGGTCTGAATTTACTAAAGAGGTGTAATGCAAGTAACCGACACTTGCAGTCTACAGCCTGGGTCAGTTAAAGCACATTGGGAGTTAAAACAGTGTGGAGTACAAGCAAGTGGTTACCAAGTGTAACAAAGGTTTCACAAGCAGCCTGTCATGAAGTGTATTCCTGTGACAGGTGGGACAGCCTCTTGCACTAAGAGAGTTGTTGTTGACACTCTCTCTGTGAGCGGTCCGTCTCCCATAGCATCAGGAGCCGATCAGAGCCACAGAGGTTCTTAAAGTGCAGTTCCACCCACTTTTACAACTTTATCTTAAAGGAAAGACCACCCCTCCACCACTTGTTGAATAACAATTTATTTTTTTTGTACCTTTTCTGAAGTACTGAGTGTACTTCCGTCCTACCTCAGCCGTGGCCGAGGGCATCATTTCCTCCTGCTCCCCCGCTGCCTTCTGCGACCTGTGTGTGTCCCAGAAGAAGATAGGGCCATTCAGAAAGCGCCACACTACTCACGCATGCGCAGTAGGAAACCTGAAGGCTCCACTGCCGGTTTCCTTTAGTTACAAAGGCGGCTCCTGCACCCGAGCCAATGGCTCCCTGGACAGGTAAGTGTCCTTATTAAAAGTCAGCAGCTACAGTGTTTGTAACTGCTGACTTTTACAAAAAAAAATTGCGGCTGGAACATCGCTTTAACCTGTACACAGGTACGGAAGTGGAAGAGTTAAGTGAGTGCACACAGGGAGTCCGCTATAGATCCTTGGGGGGAACCCCATTCTGTTACTGGGAGTGAGGATACAGAGATACACTGGACAGGTGGAGTTGGCATTGGCTTGGTGTGTCCCTTCTAAATGCAACAAGTGACAGTAGTGTTAACTAGAGTTTAGTCATCTGTTTAAGTGTACAGCCATCTTTGTGCTAGAGGTCCACCTTAAGGTTGAGTTATCCCTAAAAACGACCTCCTCCCCATCCCAGGGCATTGGTGAGCACAGCACAAGTAAAGGAACCCCATGTGTAAGACAGTGACCCTATCCAAGGTGCCTAGCACAGCTCAGAAGAACCCACCTTGGGGTAGGCCTACTATGTGACCCACACTTGGCACCCAACGAGGAGGGGAACATGGAGGACATGTCACCAGCCTACCCTATAAGCTGTGTAGGAGATTGTGGAAAGATAGGACAATGGTATTTTACAGTTAGTTTATTTATTTATTACAATTTACACAGCTCTTTACTTATATATTGTACAGTCACATTAGTCCATACCCTTAAGGAGCTTACAATCTAGGGTCCCTAACTCACATTTATACATACACATAGTAGGGCCAATTAACCTACCAGCATGTCTTTGGCATGTGGGAGGAAACCGGAATATCCAGGGGAACTCGATGCAAGCACAGGGAGAACATGCAAACTCCATGCAGGTAGTGCCATGGTTGGGATTCAAACCGACGACCCTAGTGTTGCTAGGCAAAAGTTCTAACCATTCAACCGCTGTGCTGCCCATAGTTATACAAATATTACAAAAAAAATGTAATGATTTCAAATTATTCATCACTGATCAGTCTATTTGTGGAGTTCCATTTTCAGATAAACCTGTAAAAATAAGTTATGAAACATTGAAACTACCTCCAAATGGCTGCATGTCAGTCTAATTTCTTGCAGAGCACCTCCAAAGCTTGAAAACGGTAGAGCTTGGAAATGCAGATAGCAATCAGCTCACACAGTCACTGCAGTTTGGTCGATGACGTCACCATGGATTCAAAGCGGACAGGTTATGCTGCTGCAGCCATGAATCTGTCATTTAGTGACAGGAGTGCGGCATGTAAACATCGCTGGGTGGTGTGATTATGGATTACATCACTGGACATCGTGATTGACATGGATTGATATGGATTACATCAATGAATGCTGTGATTGACGTGCGTTTACTTCTAGGGACAGTAATAATATTTGTTTGTATTTTATTGTAATGAAATGATTTTTCATGGTGTGTGTGTGTTTATTTACTTTGAACTCTTTGTGGAAATGGCTAACGGGTACTGATATTCCCTTGGGAGGGGACAAATATCTGGGCACCCCCTTTATTATACAGTGGTGTGAAAAAGTGTTTGCCCCCTTCCTCATTTCCTGTTCCTTTGCATGTTTGTCACACTTAAGTGTTTCGGAACATCAAACCAATGTAAACAATAGGAGAGGAGAGAAGAGAGGGAAAGATTGCTGAGTCCTGAGGTGGCAATCTTAAACACCTAAATTGTATCAAAGTGCCACATCCTACATATATGTTAAGGAACTTATTTTTTCCATACAGAAAAGAAAAAGGAGAAATGGACTTTATAGGCACTAGTTAGAAATTTTTTAAACGATTTATTAGAAAAATATATATAAAACAGACAATTATGTATAAATACACATACAAATATTGGCATTGACAATACTTGAAAAATTATCTAAAACAGACAAAGTCCGAGAGACTCCCCCTATGGGTGTGCAGTACCACATAAAATACTCGCTGGCAGTGGGATTGGTGTATATAAACACTTGCACCGTGTAGCTTCCCAGTGGAATGTGTACTGGCCCGAAAAAGGGTAGTCGTCGGTTCTGTCGATTAAAAGAAGGAACTTCTGCTCAACATGTTTCGCGACTGCTGCGTCGCTTCCTCAGGAGCATTCGTTCTAATTAAGGAAGAACATTTTGTTACTTTATGCAGCGTTGGTACATCTATGAAATATACAATAGTAAGCAAACACTTTACATGGTTGTTTGTAAAAACACTTACTGATGCAGTGTCCACACAGGAAGACCCTCTACTCTCTCCCACACATGAAAACGGACTCCAAAAGAGGGCTCCACGCATACAGCCCCGATGGAAACGAGGGGGATGGACTATGCCGGCATACCACCAAAATGTAGTGCCACAACCTCTAAAAGGTGTACTCACTGGAAGTGAGACCCTAGGAGGTAGACAGACTACTGTGCAGCAAAACAGGTTATGGGGATATAACCGGTAAGCTAAAGTGGAATAGAAAAATAAAGACGCTATTACTAATTGTTGGTGGATAATGGGATGTTATGTTAGGGCACCATATTGTCCCTATTACGCATACTGGTATACTTACTGGAACAAATGATAGTAACCAATATACTGGATACGTATGCGTTGGGTAGAGTGCCAGACTGTTGACCATAATACTCCAAAAGAGACACAGGAGTCCACACTATATGAAATAGAGGTATAGTGTAAATATAAGTATATAAAGCATTAGGGAGGACTAGTGCTAAAAGGGACTTTATAGACAGGCCTCCTATTCGTATTACATCTAATATCCATCATAAAGCTACATGGACAGAGCATGGATGGTCTGGATTAGATCACACAATAGGTGGAAGGCCATTGATGTATATATATAAGGCATCAAACTGGCCGCATGAAATAAACCGGTATTAAAGACAAGGAAGGCCTGGTTAATTATTATTAAATGCCTAAGAAGAAATGTTCTATTGGACTAATTAGATACCAGAAGGGCCAGCTAGACAAACTCTTGTCCGGGTTACCTTATAAAGTGTGGACGGTTCCTGCAGGGCTGGTGTGCTTTAGGGTATTGCGGCTGTTGCACCGTGGTCGTTTCTCTCCTCGGACCTCTGTGAGGAGGAGCGACCATCTAGCCGCTTTTATATCCCGTTCGGGTGACGTCTGACCACGTCAGGCGTCAACCCGAACCAGCCTACTCGTCATCAAACGGCGTCGGGGCTGCGCGCGCCTCTCATTAGGTGCGCAACGCTGATTTTCCCCGCCGTTGATGACGCAACGGGCGGCGTTGCATAGCAACGCCGTCCTAGCCGCATCCGTCAACTGCCTCACGCCCCCTACATTCCCGAAATATTCGGGGGGAGGGGATACGTGCAGCCATGGCGCATGCGGCTCGGGCGGCTGCATAACCAGCTGCACGGGTGGAATGGGTATCACTACCCACGGCGAATATGCATATGTCCCATAGAAGGGAGTCCGATCATGCTGATGGAAGAAAAAAAGGGGAGGAGGGAGGGGGGGGGGAAACCACATATGCTGTTATGGAGTGTGGAGCCCAAGTAGAGAGCGAACCCAAGCGGGGCAATGCATCAGTAAACATGTAACATCCAAAAAAGGAAAAAAACATTTTTGTATTTTATGACACACATTATAATGTTAATTGCTATAAATATTATACATTACATTACGAGCCTGAACAGAGAATATGTTATAATCCCCAGAAGTCTATCACCCTGGTAGAACTGTCATTTGGAGAGAATACTATACATGAAGAGAAAGAAGAAAGGGGAGTGTAATCATCATTAGAAAAAATAGGGAGGGAGGGTGGTACATGGAATTATACAGGCAGGAAATACAACATCCCCGCGGGGCATCAAAGAGGGCATATACCCTGGCCAGGATGTCACAGGAAAGGCCGATAGGATATTACCTCATTGATACCCGGCGGGGTAGTAGCATCCAAACGTTCGATCCAATACGTTTCTTTTTGTAGGATCTTTTTGTCCCAATTGCCGCCTCTAGTGTCTTGTTGGACCACTTCTAATACCAAAAAGGAGATCACAGAAATATCGAATTTATGATATAGTCCCAGGTGGCGGCTAACCGGAGTTAACATCTTAGCCCACTGGGAATAAAACAGATGGTCATATATTCTCTTCTTTAGGGGGCGTATAGTTTTGCCCACATAGTAGGCTCCACATTGGCAATTCATAAGGTATACCACCCCGGGGGTAGCACAAGTGGCATTAAAACGTGGGCAGAATTTGTTACCATTAGGCAGAACGAAAGTTTTGCCCACCTGTATATGTGGACAATATGAACAATGGCCACATATATACATTCCCCTAGGTAGATCGTCAGTTTGATCCTTCGGCTGATAGAGGCTGGCCGTGAGTTTATCACCTATAGATGGTGCCTTGCGAAAAACCATCTCTGGTGTGGTGCGGACGTAATTACGGAGTACTGGGTCCTCACTGAGGAAATGCCAGTGCTTCGTCATACATGCGCGTAATTGAGCATGTTGGGCCGAAAAACGTGTGACGAATTTGGTTGTCTGTTGTTCTCCGGTGGGCTTCACTTTGGGTTTAGGAAAGATTAATTGTACTCTATCAAGGCATAGTGCTTTGTTGTAGGCACGTCTTAGGAGGCTTTTGCTATAGCCTCGTTCGAATAGACGGCTACGTAGCTCTTTGGCTTGATTGATGAATTGTTCATCCTGCGTACAGTTCCGCCTAAGGCGAAGATACTGTGCATAGGGGATGCTGTGCACCAGGGATTTTGGGTGGCCACTTTCCGCATGCAGCAGTGTATTACCAGCTGTTTTCTTCCGAAAAAGTTTAGTGACTACATTGTTGTACTCATCTCTAAATAGTGTTAGATCTAAAAAGGAAATTGTATCTTTATGATGTTCATATGTAAACCTTAGATTGTAGTTGTTGGTATTGAGATGAGACATAAACCTTTCCAAAGCTGGAACAGTACCTGTCCAGATTAGTAAGATGTCATCGATATACCTGAGCCAGCATAATGCTTGGCTCAGGTATCGATCCAGATTTTCGTCAGCAAAAATATCCCGCTCCCACCCCCCCAGGTACAAATTGGCGTACGCCGGTGCACAACACGTGCCCATGGCGACGCCTTGTACCTGGAGGTAGTGGGTGCCGGAGAAGGAAAAACAATTATGTTTCAGAATAAAAGACAGTAGCTTCAACAAAAAAGTGTTAAAATACCACTGTCTGTTATCCTCTTCCATCAGGAATCTGCTGGTAATTTCAAGGCCTAAATCATGTGGAATACTGGAATATAGAGCTTCTACGTCCACTGTAACGAAAAGGGCCTCATTGGGGATGGTTAGGCCCTCAAGGCTTCGTAGGAGGTCGGGTGTATCTTTAACATAAGATGGTAATTGTACCACATGGGGCATAAGAAAAAAATCAACAAATCTGCTAGCGTGTTCAGTGATTGACCCAATGCCTGATACTATGGGTCTTCCTGGGGGTTTATTTTTGTTTTTATGAATTTTGGGTATGGTATAAAAAATGGCCTCTCTAGGGAATGGGACATTGAGAAACTCATACGTCTGTTTGTCGATGAGTGTCTCTGTGTAGGCTGTATAGATTAGGAATTTGAATTCCAATCCAAATTTGGACATTGTGTCTGTGGTGATGGGTCTATACCACTCTGTATTTTCCAATACATCCAGGCACATTGTCTCATATTGCAAATTGGTTTGGAATACAATGTTTCCCCCTTTATCGGAGGGTTTTATGACTGTATCCTTTCTAGTGTGTAATTGTTTTAGAGCTTGCTGTTGGCTTATTGTCATATTAGAAGAGACATATGATATCGACATTGATTTAATCTCTTTTACCATGGCAATGAGGAATGCCGAGATTTGTGGATTAGTTGTTAGATCAGGAAAGTGATTAGATTTATTTTTAAAGGTATGTTTCCTGGGGATTTGTTTATTGGTCCCTACTGTAGTAGTTGAACAGGGATTTGTGGTCCCAGAAGGTTCTAGGGGACTGCTAGCAAAATCTGGATTCTCATCCAGTAGTAGCATTAAATCCCTCAAGGCTCTGAAATCTTTCATTGTATAATTCTTAATTTTTTCAGATATTGCTTTTTCTTCCTGCTGACGTTTTTTCAGGGGGTCAAACATGTAGTTATATGTTAATTTACGTGTAAATAGATACAAGTCCTTAATAGCCTCGTACTTGTCTATGTTGGTATGAGGGCAGAAGCTTAATCCTAACTTGAGGACCGTTATTTCCTCATCAGAGAGGGGGTACGGTGTCAAATTAATTATATTTAGTTCGTCTTTAGCCATTAGGTGCGCTGGGTCCCCTCTAAAGGGATATCTCTGCGTACTTGGCGTGTTTGATTCGTATTGGTCTCTCTAGGATTTGATGATTCTCCCGTTGTGGACATTGCAGGTCCAGTTTGAGAATTGTGTAGGAGTTGTATGGCTTGAGCCGCTACAGGGCCCATATATGCATATTGGGACAGGTCTGTAGATTGTGCTTTCCCATCACCTCTACGTGGGCCACCCTGTGGTTGATTGGTGTTAGGTTTAAAGTTTGAGCCAACATCTGGTTTCTTTTTGTTACCCGGTGCTTGTTGCCCACCACCATAGAAACCCCTCTTACGTGATCCCTGGAAAGAGCGGTCCGCTGATGTTGATAGAGGTGTTTGTGCCTGGGAAAAAGAAGAGGAAGAAACAGATGAGTCAGAAAAATCGTCTTCTGATGCATAGGCATTTCTAGGATTGGCTTGAGGGTAGCTCCTACCTACACCCCTTTTAGCCCTTATCTGACTATCCCATTTGTAGGCATAATTTTCCACAAAGGCCATTCTGTCCTTAGCTAATTTGACCTGTTTTTTGGAGATTATGTTTTTATTGAGCTTGTCCAGGAAATCTTTAAGTTCCTGGTTTTTGCTTACATATAGGGGATGTTTCTGTATTTGTTCATGTTGTTGTCTAAGCATTCCTAATTCTTTATCTAATTGGTCAATATCTGTCTGATACTGAACCAATAAAAGCTGCATACATTCCTTACTGCATTTGTTTAAAATGTCCTCCCAAAGCTTTCTCAGCTCCGGGGTGACATTTTTAACTGATGGAAACATTTGTACTCGTAGGCCCATGGGGCTTATATTATCCTTTATGTATTCATTGAAAAACTGCATATGCCAATATAGATTAGACTTTTTCTTCAGTAATCGTCTGAGCTTGGAAAAATAGGCCTTTAAATCATCATCTTCCTTATTGGCGCCATTATAAGACGTCTGAAATTCATTCATTAACCCCGCCCATGCTGTGCCTGTATAGTCCATAGTCTCCTCCTTCTACCTTGGAAAAAGAAAGTGAAAAATGAAAATAGCAAAACAGTTTAATAGACTTCAAGAGGACATATATTCTCAAATTAATTTGTGCTCGGGGAAATATGTATATAATAGAATGCTGTTTGGCCCAAACACTATGCCAGACAGCATATATATAATCAAACGAGTAAGCTGTGTAAAAAATAGGACAGTTCACTACTTAGTAGTGGACCAGAAATGGTGCTTCCACCTAATTATTGAAGAGAGGGAAAGATTGCTGAGTCCTGAGGTGGCAATCTTAAACACCTAAATTGTATCAAAGTGCCACATCCTACATATATGTTAAGGAACTTATTTTTTCCATACGGAAAAGAAAAAGGAGAAATGGACTTTATAGGCACTAGTTAGAAATTTTTTAAACGATTTATTAGAAAAATATATATAAAACAGACAATTATGTATAAATACACATACAAATATTGGCATTGACAATACTTGAAAAATTATCTAAAACAGACAAAGTCCGAGAGACTCCCCCTATGGGTGTGCAGTACCACATAAAATATGTAAACAATAGTCAAGGACAACACAAGTAAACACAAAATGCAATTTGTAAATGAAGGTGTTTATTATTAAAGGTGAAAAAAAATCCAAACCATCATGGCCCTGTGTGAAAAAGTGATTGCCCCCTAAACCTAATAACTGGTTGGGCCACCCTTAGCAGCAACAACTGCAACCAAGCGTTTGCGATAACGTGCAATGAGGCTTTTACAGCGTCCTGGAGGAATTTTGGCCCACTCATCTTTGCAGAATTGTCCTAATTCAGTTACATTAGAGGGTTTTCGAGCATGAACGGCCTTTTTAAGGTCATACCACAACATCTCAATAGGATTCAGGTCAGGACTTTGGCTAGGCCACTCCAAAGTCTTCATTTTGTTTTTCTTCAGCCATTTGGTGGTGGACTTGCTGGTGTGTTTAGGATCATTGTCCTGCTGCAGAACCCAAGTTCGTTTCAGCTTGAGTACACGAACAGATGGCCGGACATTCTCCTTCAGGATCTCTTGGTAGACAGCAAAATTCATAGTTCCTTTTATCACGGCAGGTCTTCCAGGTCCTGAAGCAGCAAAACAGCCCCAGACCATCACACTACCACCACCATATTTTACTGTTGGTATAATGTTCTTTTTCTGAAATGCAGTGTTCCTTCTACGCCAGATATACTTGGACACACACCTTCCAAAGAGTTCGACTTTTGTCTCATCGGTCCACAGAATGTTGTCCCAAAAGTCTCCACACTCCAGATGTGTTGTGGAGAAATTGAGACGAGCTTTGATGCTCTTTTTGCTCAGAAGTGGTTTTCTCCTTGGAACTCTGCCATGCAGGCCATTTTTGCCCAGTCTTTTCCTGATGGTGGAGGCATGAACGCTGACCTTAACTGAGGCAAGTGAGGCCTGCAGTTCCTTGGACGTTGTTGTGGAGTCTTTTGTGACCTCTTGGATGAGTCGTCGCTGCGATCTTGGGGTAATTTTGGGCGGCCGGCCACTCCTGGGAAGGTTCACCACTGTTCCATGTCTTCGCCATTTGTGGATAATGGCTCTCACTGTGGTTCGCTGGATTCCCAAAGCTTTGGAAATGGCTTTATAACCCTTTCCAGACTGATAGATCTCAATTACTTTCTTTCTCAATTGTTCCTGAATTTCTTTGGGTCTCGGCATGATGTGTAGCTTTTAAGGATCTTCTGGTGGACCTTACTGTGTCAAGCAGCTCCTATTTAAGTGATGCCTTGATTGTGAACAGGTGTGGCAATAATCAGGCCTGGGTGTGGCTAGAGAAATTGAACTCAGGTGTGGACAACCACAGTTATAGTATGTTTTAACAAGGGGGGCAATCACTTTTTCACACAGGGCCATGATGGTTTGGATTTTTTTTCACCTTTAATAATAAACACCTTCATTTACAAATTGCATTTTGTGTTTACTTGTGTTGTCCTTGACTATTGTTTAAATTGGTTTGATGTTCCGAAACACTTAAGTGTGACAAACATGCAAAGGAACAGGAAATGAGGAAGGGGGCAAACACTTTTTCACACCACTGTAAATAGTCTTTCAGATTCCACAAAATTGAGTTGCCTCAAAATTACCTCCACCTTTTTTTTTTTGGGGCACCAGAGCCCCTTGCCCTCAATGGCACATTTTCCATGTGTGCAATGTGTGCGTTGCCCTGAGGGGGGAGTGGCCCACTGTGCTCTAATGCCCACATAGGGGATCTTCCACCGCTACCCTCCATTTTTATGTGCCCCTCCAGTACTCATTCCCCACAGCACAAATTGAACACAGTGAGTGATTGGTTGAGATTGCTCCTGTGTTTATTATTCACTGAAGCATAGCACTTCTGTTCATTCAGTCCCCCCAAAAAGGAAAAAGTATTAAAAATAACCATAGTAAGGCATACTGAAGTGTGCACCAGAGTAAAGGCCATGTTTATGCACACAGGGATGCACAGGTGTTCCATGCATCCCTGTGCAGGCAGTCCCATCGATATCAATTGGGAAGCAGCAGCTGCATGTACACAGCTGCTGCTCTTGATTTAACATCCATGTGGGTGCACTCACACTATCTGCATTTGGGGCTGCACACCCGCACTGACATGGATGTCAGATTGGGAGCATGACATAAATGGGATGGCCTGCATGGGAATGCACTGAACATGCAATGTTCTCATATAATCTGCTCCCACATAATGTGCCCTGCTCCCACATAATGTGCTCTGCTCCCACGTAATGTGCTGTGCTCCTTTATTATGTGCCCTGACCCCATGTAATGTGTCCTGCTCTCATGTATTGTGCCCCGCTTCCTCCTAATGTGCCCTGCTCCCTTGTAATGTGTCTTGATGTGTGCTTGGAATGTACCCTGTTCCCATGTAATGTGCCCTGTTCCCATGAAACGTGTCCTTCCCCCATGTAATGTGCATTCTGCCCCCAATGTAGTATGCACTGCTCTCATGTAATGTTCCCTATAATGTGCCCTGTTCCCATGTAATGTGCCCCACCCATGTGCAATGTGTCCTGCTCCCATGTAATATGACCTGCCCCATTTAATATGCCCTTCTGCCCCCCCTCCATGTAATTTGCCTGCTGCCCCCCCCATGCAATGTGCCCTGCCTCCCCCATGTATGGCGCCCTCCTGCTCACCAGGCAGTATGCCCTTCTGACCCCCTGTATCACACCCTACTGCCCCCCATACTCTGCTTATCTCAAGTTGGTCCCAGAATTGGGCATCTGTGCAGAAAAAAGCCACCACGTTTCCCACTAAATAGGTATATTTCAATATTGATTCTAATTTTTAATGCTATTTCTAAAAAAAAAAATTGTTGTTATATCAACAGCTTGCTGATCACACCAATGTTCCATGAGCTGCAGATGTTAACTTTATTTTAGAGGGGTCCCTAAGCTCTCAAATTTTTTGCCAAGGGTTCCTCCAAGGTAAAAAGGTTGAGAAACCTTGATCTATATATTCCGTATAGGATATAGGCAGGGGCGGACTGACCATTCGGCCACTCGGGCACTTCCCGAGGGCCCGGGCCACTAAGGGGCCCCATCAGGGTTGCCAGCCTCAGTAAAACCATGCAGGGACAGTATGTAAAAATCTGTGTTTTTTTTACATCAGTTTCTGAAATGTCCCTTACCGACATCCTTTTGGTCTAAAAATCCCGAGATTATAGCTGCCCCACCTCTCCAGTACCTTCTCAGCCAATAGAAACATGTCTGTGTATACTGTGTGATTGTATACTGTGTGTGTGTATACTGTGTGGCCCCATAATCTCTGATTGCCTGGGGGCCCCATAATCTCCTATTGCCCGGGGGCCCCATGAGTTGTTAGTCCGCCCCTGGATATAGGTTCACTTTAACAGAATGCTGTCACTTTTAACAATGCTACAATCATGAATTATGCATTGAAAGACCTTTGGTCTGTGGAGGAAAAAAAACATAATGCTTTAATATATACCAGGGGTCTCCAAAGTTTCCAAACAAATGCCAGTTTACTATCCCTCAGACTCAAGAGGGGGCCGGATTGTGGCCAGTGGGAGTAGAAAATGTCCTGGGGTCGTTAACAATGCTCTATCATTGGTGTCAGTGGGAAGAATAGTGCCCCATCATTGGTGCCAGTGGGAGGAATAGTACCCCAAGGACCAGATAAAGGCAAGTAAAGGGCTGCATATAGTCCCTGGGTTGCAGTTTGGAGACCACTGGTTTATACTATTGGTGTATATGAATAACCTATCTCTTACTGCAATTGCTACTTATCTCAAAACCTGACCTGCAGTCTTTGCTACTAATAATTTTAGTGGCAGGTGACTGAAGCTCTGTAGGAGGTAGTGGTGTGCGAAACTGCAGTATGTCAGGCATTATAACACAGGAACAGGGGTCTTAAATGCACTTCTTCTGCTTCTACTCTGGAAAGCACCAGTCCTGATATTATTGGTAAGTCAATCTTAATTTAAAAGTGTTTTCTTTTTTTCCAATTAAAGAGGAAGTAAACTTTCCCACTCGTATGGTTCTTTTCATTTAGTCCATTATAATAGGTAATTATCAAACTATAGCCAATGTAATCCAGACCAAATCACATATTACTTACTGTTTAAAAAAACTTTAAAAAACTTGTTTCCAGGGGTAAGGCAGCGCCATCTTAAGAATTGTTTTCTGAGTCCACAGTAGAGTGTATTTCTGCCCTTACATTGAGCACTTCCTGTAATGTTAACCAAGCCTCCCTCTCAATCCAACGTTTCTATGGCAACCCTGCTTCCCTGCTCATAGCTGACTTGTTTTATTTCATAGTATTTACTTGTGCCGATTATCTAGTGTTTGCTTATGTCAGTCTAATCAGCTTCAGCGGATAAGACTGCAGTAATGCTGTCCGATGCCCAAGTTTACACTCCATGTGATGTCACATGGTCACATGGGGTGTAGTAGGAAGCTCTGAGTGATTATGCAGTCTCGTGGGATTTCAGTGTTGTTCCGTAGGAAGTCCTGATAATAGACAGACAAGCACAGAGTGTGCTGTAAATCAGGGGAGATATGGGCATGCTCAGTGACATCATTCTAAAGAACAAAAAGGATTACAACAATACTAAGCAAGTAAGGAGATATCTACAAGCAGTGTTCATTAGGATTTTTTATGCTGATTTACATGGGATAAAGTTGTGGGGAAGAGTTTACAACCACTTTAAGTGGAAAAAAAGTGCCATGTGTATGACCAACAAGTTGTTTTACCTGTACTTCCACCACGATCAGCTGTTGTCTATGACTGAGCACTCAGAGCTGCTGGGGCTTTTGCAGCTGACACAGCCCTGGTCTTAGAATTCTGTAGTTTACAATTGTTCTACTGAGGCTAGTTGGTGCATTGAGCCAGAAAATTCTGAAATAGTGCCACGCATTGAAGCAACTACGGAATTGCACGTAGAGGCATGGAAAGAGCCGCTTGGTGGGATAGGAGCAGCACAATTCTCACCAGTCATAAATAAGACACTAGTGGAGGTGTTTTCATGTATTCTGTTAAATAGATTAGCTAAGTTTTGTTTTTTTGCAACTTAATTTGTGTACACGTTACACCCACATGTTGGCAGACTGGACTCTATATTAAAAATGATGTAATTTGTAATATAGTAAATGATGTTGACTCTTCAGACAGGCAGTGAGCCACGTGGAATTCTTAGGTCTTGCCCAGAGTCAATAAAAGAAAATTGGATTCTGACCTAAATAGTTCCACAATGCCCGATGTCAAGCTCATTGGCTTTGCCCTGCTAGCTAAACAGGTCCAGCATAGTGTTAAAATACGTCTTCAACTTCAAGTATCTTATGTCTCAAAATCTCAAGTTTCAGAATTATACAACTCTCTGTGCCAGCATTTTCATTCCTGCAGAAACCTGAGTTTTGGTTCATGAAAAGACATTAGGGCCTAGGAATTTTGGCCATTTACTTCTCATTTCATGATTCTTTATTGAAAGCCGAGAGTACATTCTCTAACACAAAGGAAGGTAGAGGAGTACGCAGATGATTCATGCTGCCTCCTGCTGCACTGTGCAGATTGTGTTTCCAAGCTCGGCAAGTGGATATAATCAAGCGAGCAGGAAGTGGCCTGTTTACTGGCAGGCGGCAGATTTAGACTGCTCAGGAGTGACAGAGAAAGTAATGCTGAATAAAAAAGGCTCCAAATCTTAAAGCGGAACTAAACTCTCTAAGTCAACATTATCTATTTGTAATCCTGATGCGGATTAGTAAATAGATAGGAATGTATATTATATTTACTTGTTTTACATTTTTTTTTTTTACATTTCTTCAGTTGCTTCCTGGTTTCTGGCATAGGTCAAATTATGAGTCTTCATGGGATTTTTTTCTTTCTTTCATCTGGAGGAGGGGAGGAAGGATTTTCTCAGATAAGCACACCCACCTATAAATAAAAGGACAATCAGCGCACACAATATATAAATGACCTAAGAAGATATGCAAGCTGTACACCAAAAGGCTAATCACAACACCTTAAAAGCAAACAGAAAAATGTATAAACAGTGCAGCGCAATATGAATGAGTCCATAGACTTTTCAATAAAATCGTAATATAGCGGTATAGGATGAGAGATGAAAGCACCACGTGAGACTGAAGAGTCTTCAACTTGATAGTGGGTGTTCAAAGTGACAAATCCTCCACCATCAACAATATATGCTCTTACCAGATGGGATGGACCACTGAACAAACAGATGGTCAGATGCGCTTGTTACCACACATGGGGTAGGGATGATGGATCAATCCGGCATAGATAAGGCAGGAACCGATGATGTGATGAGAGACATGTGTATAAAAATAAACACAATCTAAGTGCTTCACTGTAAGATAATTTTTAATAACATTTTTAATAAAATTCACGTGGCTCAATACAATAAAAAAGACAAATAGAAGGCATAAAAATATTACAAAACAGCGGTATAAGAACTGCAAGCAAACAGACTGCGGGTGACGTCCGCACTGGATAGCTCCTCCCCCGTACGTACGTTACGTCCTGTATGGACTTCGTCAGTGGTGGGCGGGGCCATTGCGTCACCCGATATCGCTATATAGCGCCCGATTGCCATGGAGACCGCGCCATACACAGGGAATGATGGAACTGGAAATCTGGAAACCAGACAATCCTACACACACAAGCGCTACTTCCTCCTATGGGGACACTGATGCACCACCTATTGAAGTGTTAAAGTATGCAGTAACTAAAGGAAAAACTTGGATAGAGTGGAGAGGAATTGGAACACCTGTCAGGTTTTTATTTCTGCCTATGCCACCATTAAGCTCGCCATACATGGGTCAGAATTTTTCATTCAACCAGCGAGGACTAGGGACACTAGTTCCAGTGACCCTGTTGAAATAAGAGATTTCCTCGCTTTCCTGTCCCTGTTTCTGCTTCGGGGCAGGAAGTAAAAAGAAATCTCCCAAATAGCAAAAATAAAATAAAAAATTGAGGTTATAAACCTCCCTTACTCTATCCAAACCCGGCTTGTAGGGTTAGTTTAAAGCCCAACTCCATGTTTTGAGACATTTCCTGTATATATCTAAGTGAAAGAGCTCTCCACTCCAAGCTACTGCTCCCCAGTGCTGAAGAGACAGCCCTAGGGCAGGGACTGTCATTACATTGTCTATAGACAGTTTTCTACATGACTGAGGGACCTGCAGAATGCAGAGGCTCTGGTTATCTATAAAACATTAAACACTTGACCCATCCCCCTTTCCAAAATGACCAGACAACACATTTTATTTGGAGTCGAATGGCCATACCAGCCTTTTTATTACAAACCATTAAATGCAACATTCACAAAAAAACAAGTTTAATGCATATAATACAGTCAATGCATAACAAACCAACCTTAGCTTATGCCCGGTCTAAAGTCTTTGAAGGCCTATATAAGATTCGATCGATCGATATACGATTAATCGGTTGTATCTGCCACCCAATAAAAGGCCCCCAGCCGCAACTACATTGGCTCAGGGACAATCAACCACTTACGTACTACCAGATACAACCTAATTAATACCCTGATGTTACCACTGTATTGTTAGGAAGGGACACCCATACATCAGATGGCCCAACCCACAATTTTCCACAATTATTTACCCAGCACTGCCTTCAAATACCCAATATACCCCCTGCCTGCTGCTATTACAAGAAAATAAAAGGACCAAGAAATTGAATGGCAAGCTAATAACATAAGAACCAAAAACCCACTACAAATACCCCAGCACCTTGAGAAAGTAGGAGGCTCGCCCAAATAAAAACAAACGGGGTTGGGAGAAAACTAATGTTGTGATGAGATTCGACTGAGCTCTGACATGATCCCCCCTCCTCTCTAACCACTACAGGACACATCCTCTGCGTTGAACTTTTCAATCTGCTAAGCAGACTGCATCATTCTAAATCACCCCACTAATACTCTGCCTCTTCTGCAGGCCCCAGTCATGCTGGCCATCCTCCTAGTTTCTCTCAGCTCCAGGCCATATACTATAAATGTGGATGCTTGTGATTTATCCAGTGTGTGACAGCTTTTCCTTCTATTTCCTGTATGCAAACCTTAATCCAAGAAATTTCCAGCTGGTCATGTCATAAGTGGGGTCCTCTTTTCTATCCTGTTACTCTTCCACTTGGGCGATGGGCAGTTCTCAATGCTCAAGGGAAAGGTGCTCATATTTTATGAAGCATTGAACTGTGAGTTCAGACTTTCATGATGACATATGAACATGGGACGGTCATCCATAACAGCTTGAACTCACAGTAAGTTGGTTGGAAGACGCTGGAAGTCATTCAACCCGAATGGTCTACTAGGGAACAGCACCAGAGAGAGGTCAAATATTACAGAAAATGCTACATTTTTCCTTCCTACAGATGTTAAAGAAGTTAAAGTGTTAGGAAATAGTTGAAGAGTTGCAAGTTCATCTTTTTGGTGGTCCTGAGGGGCAGGGGGCTTGGGTTTGGGTGACACTGAGGGGTATGGGAGCAAACACAAAAAATTCTGGCCCTGAAGGCTAATGTACTAATGGTGAATTACACTGGCACTTTTTCAAAAGTTCAGATTTTGGGCTATTCAGATGATTAGGTAGGCTGTAATTCCAGAGCGAAGCAAAACTTTCACATTTGAATGAAGTGCGTCTTTATGCCTCATTTATCAAACTTGCAGAGTTATCAAAGAATACTTCTTACGCCCATAGTAGATTATTTTATTATTATTTCTGTGCAGTGTAGGAGAACTTAAGGGAAATTCTGTGGGGGAGAGAAAATACTTGCAATGTGTTGTTCTGTAGTTATTCATGTGCAGAACTGTAATAAGGGACTTAATAAGTAATCATTCATTTCTTCCCTCTCTGAAGGAATAGCCCACATTGCCTGTTGTTGTATTATTTGTTCTTTCTGCTTAGCTTTGGTTCAGCTTACAGTTCTATCAACAGTAGATTATAGTTATTGGAAATCTTAGGTTGGCTTTTATTTCTAAGTTATACAATTATAATAGCCTTTGCTTAGTTCAGTTCATGCTTTGACACAAAAAAATGTATAATTACAAAGAACACAGGTAATATTAAAGCGTATGTTAGGGCAAAACTAATCATTGTGGTTCCAAGATAACAACTAGGAGGGCTAATATGACTCCTTGAGATATCACAGGACAGCTCTAAATTTCTGAAATGATCAACAGGGTTTTTTATATATATATATATATATATATATATATATATATATATATACAGTATCTCACAAAAGTGAGTAGACCCCTCACATTTTTGTAAATATTTTATTATATCTTTTCATGTGACAACACTGAAGAAATGACACTTTGCTACAATGTAAAGTAGTGAGTGTACAGCTTGTATAACAGTGTAAATTTGCTGTTCCCTCAAATCAACTCAATACACAGTTATTAATGTCTAAACCCCTGGCAACAAAAGTGAGTGCACCCCTAAGTGAAAATGTCCAAATTGTGCCCAATTAGCAATTTTCCCTCCCCCGGTGTCATGTGACTCGTTAGTATTACAAGGTCTCAGGTGTGAATGGGGAGCAGGTGTGTTAAATTTGGTTTTATCGCTCTCACTCTCACTGGAAGTTCAACATGGCACCTCGTGGCACAGAACTCTCTGAGGATCTGAAAAAAATAATTGTTGCTCTACATAAAGATGGCCTAGGCTATAAGAAGTTTGCCAAGACCCTAAAACTGAGCTGCAGCATGGTGGCCAAGACCATACAGCGGTTTAACTGGACAGGTTCCACTCAGAACAAGCCTTGCCATGGTCGACCAAAGAAGTTGAGTGCGCGTGCTCAACGTCATATCCAGAGGTTGTCTTTGGGAAATAGACATATGAGTGCTGCCAGCATTTCGGCAGAGGTTGAAAGGGTGGGGGAGGGGTCAGCCTGTCAGTGCTCAGACCATACGCCGCACACTGCTTCAAATTGGTCTGCATGGCTGTCGATCCAGAAAGCCCACAAACAATTTGCTGATGACAAGCAAACATGACTAAGGACATGGATTACTGGAACCATGTCCTGTGGTCTGATGAGACCAAGATAAACGTATTTGGTTCAGATGGTGTCAAGTGTGTGTGGTGGCAACCAGGTGAGGCGTACAAAGACAAGTGTGTCTTGCCTACAGTCAAGCATGGTGGTGGGAGTGTCATGGTCTGGGGCTGCATGAGTGCTGCCCACACTGGGGGGGCTAAAGTTCATTGAGGGAACCATGAATGCCAACACGTACTGTGACATACTGAAGCAGAGCATGATCCCCTCCCTTCGGAGACTGGGCCGCAGGGCAGTATTACAACATGATAACGACCCCAAACACACCTCCAAGATGACCACTGCCTTGCTAAAGTAGCTGAGGGTAAAGGTGATGGTCTGGCAAAGCATGTCTCCAGACCTAAACCCTATTGAGCATCTGTGGGGCATCCTTAAATGGAAGGTGGAGGAGCGCAAGTCTCTAACATCCACCAGCTCCGTGATGTCATCTTGGAGGAGTGGAAGAGGACTCCTTTGAAGCTCTGGTGAACTCCATGCCCAAAAGGGTTAAGGCAGTGCTGGAAAATAATGGTAAATAATGGTAAATAATAAATTTAACACACCTGTTCCCCATTTACACCTGAGACCTTGTAATACTAACGAGTCACATGACACCGGGGAGGGAAAATTGCTAATTGGGCCCAATTTGGACATTTTTACTTAGGGGTGTACTCACTTTTGTTGCCAGCGGTTTAGAAATGAATGGCTGTGTGATGAGTTATTTTGAGGGGACAGCAAATTTACACTGTTATACAAGCTGTACACTCACTACTTTACATTGTAGCAAAGTGTCATTACTTCAGTGTTGTCACATGAAAAGATATAATAAAATATTTACAAAAATGTGAGGGGTGTACTCACTTTTGTGAGATACGGTATATTTAACAGGTCAAAAGGGAGCAAATACGACAAATACTTTGTTAGGGTTTACATACACTTCAAAGTGACCCTGTCATCACAGGGTCACTTCTACCCAATGTCACAAACACAACGTCTCCTGCGCTTGGGAGTGGGCTCACTCAGAAAGAATATGCTAAATCTCCATCACGGTTGTATAAGGATAAGTCTTGTCTTGCTGCCCTCTAAGGACTGGGGAAGTATGGAATTCTGGAACCACAAGAAAAAGGACAAAAGGCGCACTGACCTAGTGCATTATCCTAAAACCAGGGGACTGCCTGCACAGGGATGCATGGAACACCTGTGCATCCCTGTGTGCATAATACTTTTTCTTTTTTGGGGGGCGGGGGGAGCTTTAGCAAAAAATCAGGGGTTTAAACAGACCCCAATGTCTCTTTTTTGAGTCCTCGGTCCATTTCTCTGCAGCCTCAGCTTCACTGTCGATGAATGAACCGAAGTGCTATGCTTCAGTGAATAATAAACACAGGAGCAATCTCAACCAACCACTCACTGTGTTCAATTTGTGCTGGGGGGAATGAGTACTGGAGGGGCACATAAAAATGGAGGGGAGTGGTGGCAGATCCTATATCTGGGCATTAGAGCACAGTGGGCCACTCCCCCCTCAGGGCACCGCACACATTGCACACATGGAAAATATGCCATTGAGGGCAAGGGGCTCTGGTGCCCCCCCAAAAAAGTGGAGGTAATTTTGAGGTAACTCTTTGTGGAATATGAAAGTCTATTTATAATAAAGGGGGTGCCCAGATATTTGTCCCTTCCCAAGCGAATTTCAGTACCCGTTAGCCATTTCCACAAAGAGTTCAAAGTAAATAAACACACACACCATGAAAAATCATTTCATTACAATAAAACACAAACAAATATTATTACTGTATATACTCGAGTATAAGCTGACCCGAATATAAGCAGAGTCACCTAATTTTAACTCAAAAAACCTATTGACTCGAGTATAAGCCTAGGGTGAGAAATGCGCAGCTACTGTAAGTGGAAAAGAGGATCAACAATGCCCATTTGCAGGCTCACTGTACCCATTAGCATGCCTCACTGTGCCAATTTGCAGCCATAGGTCCCCTGAACTTTAAACTTGGTAGTTAAGGGTTTCTAGATGCCCCCTAGCTGCAGCCAAAATTTGGGGTCTCTGGACGCAAAGGGTCCCGAAATGACATTGCTGCAGATGGACACACTTGACCGACTTTGGGGCCCTGCATCTCGGGGCCACTTGGTGCTAGGAACCCCTAGCACCAAGTGGCCCCGAGATACGGGGCCACAAAAATCGGTTTAGGAAAATGTCATTCTCTGCTGCAGAAAAGTGCTTGACTCGAGTATAAGCCTAGGGGGGCATTTTAAGCACAAAAAAAATGTGCTGAAAAACTCAGCTTATATTCGAGTATATACGGTGCTGTCCCTAGAAGTAAATCCACGTCAATCACAGCATCCATTGATGTAATCCATATCAATCCATGTCAATCACGATGTCCAGTGATGTAATCCATAATCACACCACCCAGCGATGTTTACATGCCGCACTCCTGTCACTAAATGACAGATTCATGGCTGCAGCAACATAATCTGTCAGCTTTGAATCAAGGGCAGTGATGTAAGTAACTGAGTTAAAATAAACTGAGTTACGTAACTCAGTTACTTTAGAGGGAAACTAGTAATCTAACTGATTACTTTTCCCCTCATGGTAACTCAGTTCCCATTACTTTGGCTTAGTTACCCCAATTACATCTACCGCCACTAGATGGCAGTAGTGTAATTCCGGTGTCCTGCCGAAAAAGTTCCCCCACCGGATAAGGACCCCCTGTACTGCGCAGGCGCAGCGCTTGCGCAGTACGAAGGACTACGGAGCTTCGGAAAATTGCCGAACCTAAACAGCTCTGAGTGAACTCTACACCGCGCAGGCGCAGTTAACATGTAATTGTACGAGGCGATGCCGCACGCTCCTGATGCTCGTGCTACTCTGCAAGGGGCGTCTATCGTGTAACTAATGGGCGGGTCTAGTATTACTGTAACCAAGGGGCGCATTTATTATTATTGTTATATATTGAGCTCTGTCCATTAATTTAACATTCGCCCTTTTCTGTAGAAATCCGCCCCTTACATGATATAATAATAATAATAGACCCACTTCTTGCTTACACGCTATAACAGATCTTCCCCTTGGTTAGAGTAATAATAGAGCAGCCCCTTGGTTACACGATATATAACAATAATAATAAATGTGCCCCTTGCTTACAGTAATACTAGACCCGCCCCTTAGTTACACGATAGATGCCCCTTGCAGAGTTAAAAAAAAAAGTCAGTTACTTTGCTGCGTAACTAATTACTTTTCCAATGTAGTAACTGAGTTACTAACGCAATTACTTTTTGGGAGAAGTAATTTGTAACTTAACTAATTACTTTTTTAAAGTAAGATGACCAACACTGATCAAGGGTGACGTCATCGACCAAACTGCAGTGACTGTGTGAGCTGATTGCTATCTGCATATCCAAGCTCTACAGTTTTCAAGCTTTAGAGGTGCTCTGCAAGAAATTAGACTGACATGCAGCCATTTTTACAGGTTTAACTTAAAATGGAACTCCACAAATAGACTGATCAGTGATGAATAATTTGAAATCAAAATTTTGTAATATTTGTATAACTATGGGCAGCACAGTGGTTAAATGGTTAGAACTTTTGCCTAGCAACACTAGGGTCATCGGTTTGAATCCCAACCATGGCACTACCTGCATGGAGTTTGCATGTTCTCCCTGTGCTTGCATGGGGTTCCCCTGGATATTCCGGTTTCCTCCCACATGCCAAAGACATGCTGGTAGGTTAATTGGCTCCTGCATAAATTGGCCCTACTATGTGTATGTATATAATGTGAGTTAGGGACCCTAGTTTGTTAGCTCCTTAAGGGTAGGGACTAATGTGAATGTACAATATATAAGTAAAGAGCTGTGTAAATTGTAATAAATAAATAAACTAACTGTAAAATACCATTGTCCTATCTTTCCACAATCTCCTACACAGCTTATAGGGTAGGCTGGTGACACGTCATCCATGTTCCCCTCCTCGTTGGGTGCCAAGTGTGGGTCACATAGTAGGCCTACCCCAAGGTGGGTTCTTCTGAGCTGTGCTAGGCACCTTGGGTAGGGTCACTGTCTTACACATGGGGTTCCTTTACTTGTGCTGTGCTCACCAATGCCCTGGGATGGGGAGGAGGTCGTTTTCAGGGATAACTCAACCTTAAGGTGGACCTCTAGCACAAAGATGGCTGTACACTTAAACAGATGATTAAACTCTAGTTAACACTACTGTCACTTGTTGCATTTAGAAGGGACACACCAAGCCAATGCCAACTCCACCTGTCCAGTGTATCTCTGTATCCTCACTCCCAGTAACAGAATGGGGTCCCCCCCATGCATCTATAGCGGACTCCCTGTGTGCACTCACTTAACTCTTCCACTTCCGTACCTGTGTCCAGGTTAAAGCTGTGTTCCAGCCGCAATTTTGTTTTGTAAAAGTCAGCAGTTACAAACACTGTAGTTGCTGACTTTTAATAAGGACACTTACCTGTCCAGGGAGCCATTGGCTCGGGTGCAGGTGCTGCCTTTGTAACTAAAGGAAACTGGTAGTGGAGCCTTTAGGTTTCCTACTGAGCATGCGCGAGTAGCGTGGCGCTTTCTGAAGGGCCCTATCTTCTTCTGGGACACACACAGGTCCCAGAAGGCAGCGGGGGAGCAGGAGGAAATGACACCCTGGGCCATGGCCGAGGTAGGACAGAAGTACACTCAGTACTTCAGAAAAGTTACAAAAAAAAAAAAATTGTTATTCAACAACAAGTGGTGGAGGGGTGGTCTTTCCTTTAAGATAAAGTTGTAAAAGTGGGTGGAACTCCGCTTTAAGGACCTCTGCAGCTCTGATCTGCCCTGATGCTATGGGAGATGGACCGCTCACAGAGAGAGTGTCAACAACAACTCTCTTAGTGCAAGAGGCTGTCCCACCTGTCACAGGAATACACTTCATGACAGGCTGCTTGTGAAACCTTTGTTACACTTGGTAACCACTTGCTTGTACTCCTTCAAAGCTGTCTTCATACCCCAATGGGCTTTAACTGACCCAGGCTGTAGACTACAAGTGTTGGTTACTTACATTACACCTCTTTAGTAACTTCAGACCAGGCAAAGACAACGTTTTAACACTTTATTTGAATAACTTGAGCATTACAGACAACAGTAACACAGTTCTTTCATAGCCTAGTCCCTAACTCAGGATTGTGGCTGCCCCAGCACACCTGCAACAGTAAAGCCCCATACACACGGTCGGACAATCCGCGGACCAGGTCCGTCGGATCATGTCCGTCGTACTTTGTCCGATGTTGGTTTTGCGTACACACGGTCGGACAAAGTTGTCGGAAAATCCGATCATTCTGAACGTGGTGACGTTTGTTGCCTACGACGGGACTACGTAGAGGCTAGTAGCCAATAGCTTTGGTCTTGTAATGTGATCTGAGCATGCGTAGCACTTTGTCCGGTCGGACAACCGTACACACGATCGGGTTTGGTGTGATCGGACCGGGTTGACGGCAAATCTTTCCAGCAGGAGATAAGACTTTGTCCGTCGGCCAAACCGACGAACACTGTCCGATGGTGCATACACACGGTCTGATTTTTCAACAACCTTGTCCGATCGGACAGAATCCATGAAAAAGTCCGACCGTGTGTATGGGGCTTAAGGGTCTATACTTGGCAAAGTCCATCTTGGAAGTATCCAGCAGCTGGTGTCTTCGGGGCGGACTGCAAGTCCCAGGAATACCCCTATGCTGTGGAAGGCTCCTGAAGCCAGACTTTTATCAGCAGGAACTCCAGACTCGGCATCACATAGCAGACTGGCAGGATGGACTCCGGTAACAGCATCAGCAGCGAAAACGACAAGGATCCCAGGATCTGGACCCCTGTCCCTTTTATAATGACACAGAACCAGTGTTCTGACCCAAGAAGCCCGCCAAGAAAGACCCAGAAACACAGTTAACTCTAACAGCACTTAAATAAACTGCAATAGGCAACCTGCCTACAATTTGATATCAACAAGAGATGATAAATTCTGCACTGAGCCAATCAGACTCGACTGCATTGCATAGTACTGCCATCCAACATGTTTTCAGGCACTGAGAGCTGGAAGAGTAGGTGTTAGGGCATCTTATGGAATGATGGGAGTGTAGGAAGCCAGTATTATATACTTATTTGGTAGTATCTGCAAAGCTACAATAGGAAATAAAGGTGTCACCCTCTAGTATGGAAGAGGTATACTATTCACAAAAGGGATCAAATAGAAGTGCAAATGTTGTTAAAAAAGCAGTTTATATATATGTAAAAACAAAAAGTTAATCTTTCCATTTTTCCTTGCACCTCAAGACTGCTGATCTGCACCAGCCTCATTCAGCCTATTCTTGTCCATAAACACTCGCTCCAGCGTCAGCTGCACATCACTGCTCTGGACAGGCCACCTGATAAAGATATTAATGGATCGATTAAAGTGGTAGTAAACCGCTAGGTGGCTTTTTTTTTCTTTCTGACCTGCAAGGTAAAACCATAATGTGCTAGTGTGAATTGCATACTAGCAAATTATGTGTGACTTACCTGAAACAAAGGCTTCCAGTGATGCGCTGTCACCGCTGGAGGTCGCTTCCATCTTCACCAGTCTTCTTTCCGGATCCATGGACTCCGGCTGTGTGACTGGCCACAGCCGCAATGACGTCACTCCCATGCATGGGTGGCCGTTCCTTCAGAGTGCATGCGCCGATGACATCATCAGCTGCATATACAATAAATATCTCCTAAACAGTGCACGTTTGAGAGATATTTACAGTACCTATAGGTAAGCCTTATTATGAGCTTACCTATAGGTCCTAACAAGAAATTGTGCTCTTATTGCGCTCTAAGTTCAGGCTCATCAAACCTTACATTTGGGAATGAGGATCCATGGTCAGAAGGGAACTTTAAGGTATAAGAGAGAGGCTCCGAGTCCAGTACTCCTATGCAGTCTTGGTTCCAGTGGGATTGATCAGGGTGGAATACATCAATCAGCAACCTTAGTGAAAGTCAATGTAGGATATAGCACAGGAAAGGATGTGAGTGCTGATGGATGGATGGATGGATGACTGCTCAGATTGTGTTGCAGCAGGGCTCATCAGGTCTGGGAATCCTCAATAATATGTAGAAAACAAAAGTGGCCACAGCGCAAACATCAATATAAGCATATATCATTTAATAAAAGCATAAAAGCACACTTACATGTGGGTAAGCGAAGGGCTGCAAAACTGTGAAGATGGTGAAGAGCAGCACAGCCAGCCAGCACAAATAGGTGTCATGTACGGGCTCCAGGACTGCCAGAAGGGGAAGGCAGCATCTGCAGGCTAACTGGATCAAAGCAGTGACCATTGAGGATTAAAAGGGGGTGTGTACAACGTGTTTCAGAGGACCTGCTTCCTTTTTCAAGTATGCCCAATCATAGGATGGGGATGTCTTTTATACCAGTAGCTTGATGCTGGTAATTCAGGTGGGAGAGTGAATTGATTATGACAGATTAAAATGGGCCAATCAACTGGCAGGGGAGGGGGATCAGTGCATGGCAGTTAAAAAGGACACAATTAAAAAACACAAAAAAACTGAGTACAAAAATACAACTAAAACTCAGCATATCTGAGAGAACCTGAAACAATGAAATACCAGGAGAGAACACAATAAAATATTCCCTTGGATCTCAGATCATTGTGGCTCCCATGAGGGATGCCTAAGCAAGGGAGCACAAGGGCAGAGAACAAATGGGAGACAAAACAGTACTACCAATGGATACTGGAGCAAATCCCAACCAGGTGTCAGTGAATAGACCAAAAAGTAATAATATATAAAATAAAAAATAAATTCCAAAAGAAATTAAGAAAAGTTAAACTTTTAAAAATTTGAATTATATATGTAGGGACCCAGAGAAATTGTGTATGAATATTCACAAGTTAAAAGGAAGGCAAGAAAAGATGACTCCTGATGTCTTACCTATAAAACCAGGACCCCCCCCCCCCCCCCCCCCCCCCACAGTTATATGAATACATACATGTACATATAATACATACATGTACACATGTACATATAAGTGTGCTGATGCTGGACCATTGATTAAAGGAGATATGTAATGAATATACAGATCAGTTGTGTAAATTGCAGCATGACACTAATGGTAAAAATCATAAAGGGATAGTCAGTCACACTATATGATCTTATGAAACTCCAATTCCTCATTCAAACCTTTTGGAAATGTCAGAGATGGGAGTTTACTCCCAATTTAAGCAGCCCATAGGTTCCACAGGTGAAAGGAAAGAAAATTGCTATTCCCCCATCAACACAGTCAGTGTTAATAGGGGAATTGCTCTTGCAGCGCTATTGTGCTCTGCCAGCAGGAGGAAAGTGGGGAGCCTTCTCAGCCAACAGAGCACAATGACTACTGCTAGCGGCTATAGCTGCCAGCAGTAATCAAATGTAAATCTAACATGCTGGTTGTACCCAAATCAATCAATGGTTCAACTTGAGTACAATCAACCTGCCCATAGATGGATCGGATCTCATCCGGTCCCTGCTGCACTGGCCGAATTCCGATCCATGTATGGCCGGCTGTAGTCTCAACTGGTTGCAAGTGTGACAGGTTGACAACGCATCGACGCGATTGGGAGACAGTTGTAAACCCATAACAGGAGGTCTGAACAAGGAACCTCATTAGAAATCCTTTTAACCACTTCAGCTCTGAAAGGATTTACCCACTTCCTGACCAGGTTATTGTTTGCGATATGGCACTGCGTCGCTTTAACATGACAATTGCGTGGATGTGCGACACTGTACTCAAACAAAATGTATGTCCTTTTTTTCCCACAAATAGAGCTTTCCTTTTGTGGTATTTTATCACCTCTGCCGTTTTAATTTTTTGCACTATAAACAAAAAAAAAGAGTGAAAATTTGGAAAAAAAATAAAAAAATTTTTACTTTCTGCTATAAAACATTTAAAAAAAAAAAAGAATAAAAAAAAACAAATGTATTCATCAGTTTAGGCTGATATACGCAATAAGCGGATATTGATTGGTTTGCACAAAAGTTATCGCATCTACAAAATAGGGGATAGATATATGGCATTTATATTATTTATTAATTAATTATATTTTTTTACTAGTAATGGCGGTGATCAGTGATTTTTAGCGGGACTGCGACATTGCAGCAGACAGATCAGACACATAACTGACATTTCTTACACTTTTTTGGGAACCAGTTACATTATTACAGCAATCAGTGCTAAAAATATGCACTGTTATTCTACTAATGACACTGGCAAGGAATGGGTTAACATCAGGGGCGATCAAGGGGTTAAATGTGTTCCCTGTTTGTGTTTTCTAACTGTATGGGGGACTGTGTGACTGGGGAAACACACAGATCAGTCTTCCTGCATAGCAGAAAGACATGATCAGTGTGATCTCCCCTGTCAGAACAGAGATTTACACATGCAGATCCCTGTTCTGTCACTGCGGCGAACGATCATGGGTGGCCGGCGGACATCTTGTCCACCCGCTGATTGGCTCCCATGCTGGCCAATTGGAGTGCAAAAAGTGGGTGCACGTGCCGACGTACACCTTCGACGATTTTGGGTCAACTTGCTGCAGTATAATGATGGCCGCTGGTCGGGAAGTGGTTAATGAAGGATGCAGATTTTAAAAGATTACAAACAACTCAAAAACAACATTAGCATGTTAAAGATTGTTGATTTTAGTGACTGGGTTAAAATCTCCTTTAACTCTGTTGAACTCTTTGAAAAGGGATTGAGGGACACCTATTAGCAAAATTATGTAGGCATAGGACACACACCTTGCCACGCCCCCTTAAAGGAGAATTATACAAAAAACATTATAGTTAATCCCACATAAGCTTTTTTTTTTACCACTACTACTCAGTGATATCGGCTTTTCAAATATGCAAATGCAGCAATTTAGAAATTGAATGAAAAGTTTAGCACTGGGAAACACTTTTTGAAAGATAAAAAGTGCATTTTATATGCAACTATATAGATCAGACCCCAATGAGGGACAAATGAGGAGGAAAGAAGGACATAGGGACATTATTCTAAATCGGGGACAGTCCCTCGAAATCAGGGACAGTTGGGAGCTATGGGTTTAGTTGAAGTTTCATTTTGATGACCACAACCAAGACAATTCCAAAGAGCTTGTTTCAATTATCTATGGCGCTCAGACTGTGATGTCATCTTTGGTATTACACAGGTATGACATCATTGAGCATTCCCCCAAGATGCGAAAAAATCTAAAGAAAGGTCTCTATAAAACAGTAGGCCAATTCCCCGGCAGATCATCAGTGTTTTCATGAGCAGATCTAGTTTCATATCATCTTTGTATTTTCTCCTATATTTTAATTCTTTTATTCCTCCACTCGCCTTCTTCGCAGCTCTGAAAAACATCTTGTCTGCTTGAAGTCTTTTATCCTCGCATGAACGGCTTGTCAGAGCAACCCTGCATTTACATTTAGCGGCTTTTGCCTTAGAAGATTTGTAGCACCTGCCTGAATTCAGTCTCTGTTAAACGCATCAGAAGGGTGCAGAGATATGAGCTTTGAAATGCTTCAGGAGGAAGAAAAAAATGCTGCCTGTTGCAGAAGGAACAGTATTAAATAAGAGAATGACTCCAGTAAAATTTCTGCTCGCCAAGTACAAGCCTGACTGACAGAATGAGGCAAACTGGGATTATCTGGGATCAAAGGCAGCCCTCAATTATGAACTGGGTTTCCTCCCTTGAAGCTATACCTATTGGTTCTAAAGACACATGTAAAGAGGCTGAAATAAAAGGCTCATAGGCAGTAAATGAAATCCCAGATTTTGCACGACTCAAACAAAAACACATGTCACTGGAAACGCTTCATGATATTTTCCAAGCAGCCACGATGATCAGAAACAGGTCCAAGTTTTGCACTTTTTTTTCCTCCTTGAATTATACTGTCTCTGACAATAATGTTTGTGTTGTTATATTTTTTCATTCAGGGAACCTGAAAAAGAGGTTACAATTAATGACTTTTTTATCTAAAAATATTATTTTTTTGGCTACTATTGATCCAATGGCTTTAATATATTCTTAGCCACTAACTGGAGAAAGTATGCAGCTTCAAGGTTATCATTTAATTTTTTCTTTCCTGATCTGCATGCTGTCAGTCACAGTTACATATATAATTTTAAAAAAGACACATGGCCATCAAGGTCAACCAGCCTGCAACCTCAGAATCCTAAACCTGCAGTTGATCCAGGAGAAGGCAAAAACCCTTATAAAGTATAGTCCAATTTGATCCAATAGGGAAAACCTTCTATTGAGTTTAAGAACTTGCAAGTTTAAGAACTTGAGAACTAGCTCCTTTGAAAGCATGTTACACATTTTCACAGCTCTTACTGTAATGAAATGACTCCATATAAATGCCCTATCGTCATTTGCAACTACTTTAAAGAGGAAGTAAACCCTCTGTAAAAGAAAAAAAAAAAACACCCTGCAAGACAAATGCATAATGAGCTAGTATGCATAGCATACCAGCTCATTATGAATTACTTACCTAAGATCGAAGCCCCTGCAGCGGTCTACAGTCATCTCCTCCATCGCCGCCATTATGAAAGGGAGTGACTTCTATGTATCGCGGCTCCGGCGATGTGTCACATCGCCGGAGCCACGATGACGTCACTCCCGCACATGCACGCGGGAGCTGTCAGTGACAGCATGATCCCAGTCATTAAACGGCGCACTCAGTGCACCTGCGCCGTTGTCTACGGTGCGCAGGTGCCGTAGACATCGGTGCCGCCTTTCTTGCAAATATCTCCGTGTAGGTTAAGGAGATATTTCTTGCACCTACAGGTAAGCTTTAATCTAGGCTTACCTGTAGGTCAAAGTGGTCTGTAAGGGTTTACAACCACTTTAAAGTGAACTATTTTGCACCATGTTTACCAATGTAGCACCAGTTGGACTATTTCATTTCTGCCCAGCAGCACATCTCCACCCAGCAGTACCACCAGCTCAGGGGTCCCAGGCTTGCAGCTCAAAGAGCACTGTTCCCCCAAATCCCAGCAGCACATCTCCACCCAGCTGTACATGACTGTGTTTTTCCCTTGGACTGGGCCTGATCCTAGCAATGGGGCAAAAAGGAAACTGATTGGCCACAGAGCCAAAAGACTTGTGATTGGCCACTGGCTGTGCTAAGCCAATACATCGCCTGAACAGGACAGAGCTCCCGAGCTCACGTTAAGAGTCAGGTGCTTGGGAAAGTGTAGGGAAGGGTCTCCTTTGAGGTGCAGGGCAGGGGGACCCAATAAAAATCAGCGGCTTCTTCAGACATGGTACTACACTAGATCAACCACTGATCTTCTTTACTGAAGTCCACCATACACCTTATTAAATTAGTCGGCCTTCAATATTCTCTCTCCAGTTCCACAACATCCTTTTTGTGAACTGATGTCCTAAACTGAACTGTATACAGTATCTCACAAAAGTGAGTACACCCCTCACATTTTTGTAAATATTTTATTATATCTTTTCATCTGACAACACTACTACAATCTAAAGTATTAAGTGTACAGCTTGTATAACTGTAAATTTTCTGTCCCCTCAAAATAACTCAACACACAGCCATTAATGTCTAAACCGCTAGCAACAAAAGTGAGTACACCCCTAAGTGCAAATGTCCAAATTGGGCCCAACGTGTCAATATTTTGTATGGCCACCATTATTTTCCAGCACTGCCTTAACCCTCTTGGGCATGGAGTTCACCAGAGCCTCACAGGTTGCCACTGGAGTCCTCTTCCACTCCTCCATAATGACATCACGGAGCTGGTGGATGTTAGAGACCTTGCGCTCCTCTACCTTCTGTTTGAGGATGCCCCACAGATGCTCAATAGGGTTTAGGTCTGGAGACATGCTTTGCCAGTCCATCACCTTTACCATCAGCTTCTTTAGCAAGGCAGTGGTCATCTTGGATGTATGTTTGAGGTCGTTATGTTGGAATATTGCCCTGCAGTTCAGTCTCTGAAGGGAGGGGATCATGCTTTGCTTCAGTATGTCACAGTATATGTTGGCATTCATGGTTTTGGGCCCAATTAGCCATTTTCCCTCCCCGGTGTCATGTAACTCGCTAGTGTTACAAGGTCTCAGGTGTGAACGGGGAGTAGGTGTGTTAAATTTGGTGCTATCACTGGATGTGCAGACTATAAAATTTTTGTTGGATGTGAACTCAACGTCAGATTTTTGTTTCATTAGTGTGATTTTCGTACGAAAAATATTGTAAGAACAAGACTACGCATGTTCAGAAACTAAAGAATACATATAGCAAGGGCAAAGCTCAGGGAAAACAGAGTAAAAGTAAGGTCAGGACAAGCAGGATCCTTGACATTGTCAATCTGAGGCAATAGAGGTGCACATATGAGCTAAGAAATGCTATGATCAGTCATTTTTCAAAAGGAGGCAAGAAAAATAAAGATGCTTATGTGGGGGCATGCCTGGCCACACCACTCCAGGTGTACGGTGTACAGTGGTGCACACACCTGGACACAAGTAGGAACTCTATCATGCAGTAACACTCGGGGAAGCTACAGAAGCTGATGAGCTGCAAGACCTAGGGAGAGCAACTTGCATAACATCAGAGGAAGCTATAGCAGATGAATCATAGTTACACAGTTACATAGTTAGTCAGATTGAAAAAAAGACACTGGTCCATCTAGTTCAAACGATAACACACACATTCAAATAGAAAACCTCCATATACACTATCCTGTTCTCATAGTTGATCCAGAGGATGGCAAAACACCTTAATAAAGCATGGTCCGATTCGCTCCAGTGCAGACACCTTAAGTCTTCCGCGAGGTGCGGGATATTCCCGCATTTCTGCGGCGGCTCCCGCACGCCTGCAATCGACTCACAAATTCCCTGGAATGATCGGTGCGGCAGGAAACAGCTGTGAACACAGATCTCCTTTGTATCGATTTTTAGCTGACAGCCGCTTCGCCTATCCCCCCTCCTGTGGCTGTCGGCTAAAAAGCTATACAGGGAGATCTGTGTTCACAGCTGTTCCTCCTACTGCACCGATCATTGCCGGCTGCTTTGTGTGCTCCTCCCCCGGCCCCCTTCGTGACTTTCTCCACCCCCCTGTTCTCCTCTGGCCCCCCTCCATGTCCTTCTCTGTCCCCCTGTGTTCTCCTCTGGCCCCCCTTGTCCCCCGTAGCCGGCTCCCCTCCTCTCCCACCGGTTGCGGGGGGGAACTAGTAATTGGACACAGTGAGCGAGATCGCTCCTGTATCCTGTGATTACTGAGCAGAGTAAACTGTGTTTACTCTGCTCAGTTTATAAATGAACAGGAGCCTCTGTCTCCTGTTCATTCATGCTGAGAAAGGGATTGGGGAACCTGTGTCCTCAGTCCCTTTGTCTGTCTCAAAGGGGAGATGTCATTGTTCTGTTTAGACCCCTGACATCTCACCAAAGCCCCCCAAAAAATATTAAAAAAAAAATATTGTAAAAAACTTCTAAAAAATGAAAAAGTGTAAAAAAATAAAATAAACTACTGACACCACTCTCCCCTGCCCTACCAACACTGTCCACTGCCCCAACCCCCTCCCCCCAAAAAGCATTGTGAAGAAAAAATAAAAACAAATTAAATTGTAAAAAAATCAATTATTAAAAATAAAAACTTACTGACCCTTTTTCGGCTGCTAGCGGGGGTTAAAACCGCCCCACTAGCAGCCGAATATCGCCGATTTACCGCCGACGCCCACAATGCCCCAGTCTGAAAGTAGCCTTACTGTGAAGAAGCATTTTCATATGTGAAGGTTAAAGCGTTTGTTACCCCAACACTTAATTTTCCTGGTCTGTGCCTGCTGTATGTTGTACTTGTATGAGAAAGTATCCTATTCTCTTTGTATTGCTTCCTTTATGTGAAATCCCTAATGATCCTGCCAGTCCCTTTGCTTTACTGACCACACTAAGCAGATGAGCACACGGTGGTCGGTTCTCTAGCTATGCTGGCAACTCAGCGTACTCTCCTTCAATGATCAGACTTGTCCTGACATGCCCCCCGCTGCACAACCATTCCCTGGCAAGCTCAGCGTGCTGCTGCTTCTCCTCTCCCCAGCTCTTATGCAGCTGAGAACAGAGGGAATGTGATCACTTATAAAAAAGGGAAAAAAGGTATTTATAATGTTTTTTTATATTTATACAAAAATGATTGCCTTTCATTTCTATTTTAAACTAAATGGGTTTCATTACAAGGTGATCGTTTACAATCACTTTAAATCTCTTTTCCTCCAGACATAAAGAGTATGTTTTCATGTTGATTATATCCCCCCTTAATCAAGAGAGAATAAATTCACTTAAGATAATCCTTTCTCATAGCTAAGCTCATCCATGCCTCTTATCAGTTTGGCTGCCCTTCTCTGCAATTTTTCCAGTTCCCCGATATTCTTTTTGTGAACCGGTGACCAAAACCGAACTTCATCTTCCAGAAAAGGTCTTACTAATGATTTGGACAGGGGCAAAAAGATCTCTCTCTCTCTGGTGTCTATACTTGTCATGTACCAGACTGGAGGCTGAGTAGTTGGTGACAGAGGATGCTATGCCCAGAGATGCACCGGTTGCCTGCAGATGAAGTTGTCTGATGGTTCCAGATGCGGGATACCCTGGAGCAGAGAAGGTGGTCACAGCCAATGATTCTCTGGAGATACTGTTGGATCTTAACAGATGGGTAAGCAGAAAGCAACGTCAGAAGCCAGGCCGAGGGTCAAACACCGGAAGTCAGTCAGGAGCAGAGGCAGGAAGCGTAGTTGAGATCAAGCTGGGGTCAAACACAGGATGTCAATCTGGAACAGGCAGAAGCAGGTCCGAGAAGCAAGCCGGGTTCAGAGCCAGGAGAGAAGCCAGAGCAGGTCAGGGGTAAGCCGAGTCAGTAACAGGTAATCAAACAGGAGCACAAGGCACAGGAACACTGGATAAAAGGCTGACGATGATCCAGCAATTTGTGAGAACCACTGGTGTCCTTATATAGGACAGTAAACACTGGTAATTAGGACATTTTGCATACGTGCGTTCGGCATCGCGAACGTACGTTTGCCGTTGCGTGTTGATCGCTAATGCACATGTGCAAATTAGCGTGCCCATATTGGATATTGGCATATCTGTCAGTTCTTCTCCAGATTCTTCCTTGACACTTCTCTTAATACAAGAAAGGATTTTGCTCACTTTGGAAACTGCTGCTTGGCATTGCATGCTATTCTGAGGTCTATGATCTACCATAACACCCAGATCCTTCTCCACCATTGACTCCTTCAGCTGTTCTCCTGCTAGAAAGTATGATGCATGCATGTTTTTAGCCCCCAAGTGCATAACTTTACATTTATCAAGATTAAACCTCATTTGCCACATAGTTGCTAAAATTAAATAGTGCATTGAGGTTGGCTTGAAAATTGGAGACATCCTGTAAGGACGTTATTCCACTGTATAGTTTGGTATCATCTGCAAAGACTGAAATGGTACTATGAATCCCAGACCCAATATCATTTATAAATATGTTAAAATGTAAAGGTCCAAACACTGAACCTTGTACCACCACTAATAACCTTAGACCATTCAGAGTATGAATTATTCATCACTACTTTATGAATACACTTTTAGTTAGTTTTCTATCCATTTATGAACTGAATTTTCTAAGCCCGTAGGCTTTAATTTACACATTAGCCATGTGTGGTAAACTGTGTCAAACGCTTTGGCAAAATCCAAGTATACCACGTTCACAGTTTTTGCTTATTTCCTCCTAAAAAGAAATCAGATTTATTTGACATCTTTGGTCTTTCCTGAATCCATGCTGACTATTGCTTAAAATTGTATTTTCTAGCTAAAATTCTTATATGTGTTCTTTGTGTAAATTCTCTAGTATCTTCCTGACTATAGAAGTTAAACAAACTGGTCTGTTATTACTTGGTAAAGGCTTTGATTCCTTTTTAAATATAGGCACCACATTGGCCTTACGCCAATCCAGTGGTACCATGCCAGTCATTAAAGAGTCTCTAAAAAATAGAAACAATGGCTTAGATATAACAGTGCTCCGCTCTTTGAGGACCCTTTGATGTAAGCCATCTGGTGTGCTTTTATTACCTTTATTTTGTCTAAATGTTTCTAGACCAGTGTTTCTGAACTCCAGTCCTCAAGGCACCCCAACAGGGGTCATGTTTTCAGGATTACCCTCATGAAATGGCTGTGGTGATTACTAAGGCAGTGAAACTGATCAAATCACCTGTGCAAAATAATGAAAAGCCTGAAAACATAACCTGTTGGAGCGCCTTGAGGACTGGAGTTGAGAAACACCAGGGCCGATCCTAAGCGGGGTGCACGGGGTGCAGTGCACCCGGGCGCCACAGAGGTGGGGGCGCTGAAGAGTGAAGGGCGCTGAAGCGTAGGCTGCTCTCTCCGCCTGTCACCACGGCCGCCGCCTGTCACCGCGGCCGCCGCTATGTTTATTGCCGAAGCGGAGCCCATCCCCCCCCCCCCTCCTCCTGTCAGAGGAGGAGAGCGGAAATCTGCCGGAGATCGCAGCGGCTGTGTCTCTGTGTGCAGAGAGACCAGCCGTGCAGTGACGTTACTGGGAGGGGGGGGGGCGCTGAAGCGTAGGCTGCTCTCTCCGCCTGTCACCGCGGCCACCGCCTGTCACCGCGGCCGCCGCTATGTTTATTGCCGAAGCGGAGCCCATCCCCCCTCCCTCCTCCTGTCAGAGGAGGAGAGCGGAAATCTGCCGGAGATCGCAGCGGCTGTGTCTCTGTGTGCAGAGAGACCAGCCGTGCAGTGACGTTACTGGGAGGGGGGGGGGGGGTTCCGTGCCCGGCGTGTTCCGGTCCTCCTCCTCCCTCCTGCTTCCCAAGCCTCACATGCTCTCTTCTCCACCCGGGCACACTGTCCTCTCATCTCCAGTTGCCGCCCGGGTGTCTTTTAATTAGCTTAATGGAGGGATGGGGGTGGTTTGTCCTGGGTGGTCTATACAAATGGAGGGGGGGGGGTTGTCCTGGGGGGTCTATACTAATGGAGGGGGGGGTTGTCCTGGGGGGGTCTATACTAATGGAGGGGGGTTGTCCTGGGGGGGTCTATACTAATGGAGGGGGTTCATCCTGGGGGGGTGAATACTAATGGAGGGGGGTGGTATGTCGGAGGTCTATACTAATGGAGGGGGGGTTGTCCTGGGGAGGTCTATACTAATGGAGGGGGGGTTGTCCTGGGGAGGTCTATACTAATGGAGGGGGGGGTTGTCCTGGGGGGGTCTATACTAATGGAGGGGGCGTTTGTCCTGGGGGTCTATACTAATGGAGGGGGTGGTTTGTCCTGGGGGGGGTCTATACTAATGGAGGGGGGGTGGTTTGTCGGGGGTCTATACTAATGGGGGGGTTTGTCCTGGGGGGTCTATACTAATGAAGGGGGGTTTGTCCTGGGGGTCTATACTAATGGAGGGGGGGTGGTTTGTCGGGGGTCTATACTAATGGGGGTTTGTCCTGGGGGGCCTATACTAATGAAGGGGGGGGGGTTGTCCTGGGGGTCTATACTAATGGAGGGGGGTTTGTCCTGGGGGTCTATACTAATGGAGGGGGGTTTGTCCAGGGGGTCTATACTATTGGGGGGGGGGGTTTGTCCTGGGGGGTCTATACTAATGGAGGGAGGGTTTGTCCTGGGGGGTGAATACTAATGGGGGGGGGTTTGTCCTGGGGGGTGAATACTAATGGAGGGGGGTGTTTTGTCCTGGGGGTCTGTACTGAGGGAGGGGTTTATACTTAGTGGGGGGGTCTGCACTGATGGAGGGGGGGGGTCTATACTTAGTGGAGGGGGGTCTGTACTGAGGGGCGCCTATAGTTGGTGGAGGGGGTGAGACCATGTTTTACCACACCGGGTGACACCAACCCTAGTGACGCCACTGCAGCCGCGGGCTCTTATTTCCCCTCTCCTCGCGCGTGCTGCTGTACTTCATGTACCACCAGAGGGAAAGCCACACAGCCTGGTGCCATCCCTGGCGGAGAAAGGAATCTAGTCATTGCCAGAATACAGATCTGGGCTCTACCCAGTGGAGTCGCCACGGGCAATTCAGAGTGAGCAGACTCCTGATCAGAGGAACCGTTGTTGCTGTATCGCTGGGTCAGGTGAGAGGGCCGATCAGCCATTATCTTCTAATGTCCACAGTAACTGCAGTCTCTGACCATCTCTTGTAACATGTCTGCAGTCTCTGACCATCTCTTGTAACATGTCTGCAGTCTCTGACCATCTCTTGTAACATGTCTGCAGTCTCAGACCATCTCTTGTAACATGTCTACAGTCTCTGACCATCTCTTGTAACATGTCTGCAGTCTCTGACCATCTCTTGTATTATGTATGCAGTCTCTGACCATCTCTTGTATCATGTCTGCAGTCTCTGACCATCTCTTGTATTATGTATGCAGTCTCTGACCATCTCTTGTAACATGTCTGCAGTCTCTGACCATCTCTTGTATTATGTATGCAGTTTCTGACCATCTCTTGTAACATGTCTGCAGTCTCTGACCATCTCTTGTATCATGTATGCAGTCTCTGACCATCTCCTGTATTATGTCTACAGTCTCTGGCCATCTCTTGTATTATGTCTACAGTCTCTGGCCATCTCTTGTATTATGTCTGCAGTCTCTGACCATCTCTTGTATTATGTCTGCAGTCTCTGACCATCTCTTGTAACATGTCTGCAGTCTCTGACTATCTCTTGTAACATGTCTGCAGTCTCTGACCATCTCTTGTAACATGTCTGCAGTCTCTGACCATCTCTTGTATCATGTCTGCAGTCTCTGACCGTCTCCTGTATTATGTCTGCAGTCTCTGACCGTCTCCTGTAATGTGTCTACAGTCTCTGACCATCTCTTGTAATGTGTCTACAGTCTCTGACCATCTCTTGTAATGGGTCTGCAGTCTCTGACCATCTCTTGTAATGTGTCTGCAGTCTATGACCATCTCTTGTATTATGTCTGCAGTCTCTTACCATTTTTTTTATTATGTCTGCAGTCTCTGGCCATCTCTTGTATCATGTCTGCCGTCTCTGACCGTCTCCTTTAGTATGTCTGCAGTCTCTGACCATCTCTTGTAATGGGTCTGCAGTCTCTGACCATCTCTTGTAATGGGTCTGCAGTCTCTGACCATCTCTTGTATTATGTCTGCAGTCTCTGACCATCTCTTGTATCATGTCTGCAGTCTCTGACCATCTCTTGTATCATGTCTGCCGTCTCTGACCATCTCCTGTACTATGTCTGCCGTCTCTGACCATCTCCTGTACTATGTCTGGTGGCTCTTTCTAATAGACTCTCTAACAGAAGCCCCCTCTGTGTGCATCAGAGAGACTCCCCTCCAGGTCTCATTAGTCAGGTGTAACGCTTCCTGTATTTTCTTCATTGTTAAAAGATCATGGGAGGATCCTAGGGTAACAAAGATTTCTTAGGGGAGAATATCTGTGTTTGATTCGTTGCCATAGTAACATTTGTAAAGGGGAGGAGTTAGTAAGATGACCACGCCCACGTGGGGGCGCCAGAAATATTTCTGCACCCAGGCGTCTGTGACCCTAGGATCGGCCCTGAGAAACACTGTTCTAGACCATGTCAATTTTGAGCCACTGTGGATCATTTGGGGCTATGTCAATACTATCCCCACTTGCCGACCGCCTAATTGTGAATGTATGTCATCACTTTGACGTTAAATACCATTGTTATGGCAGCAGCTAGCTGCCATAACCCGGTAATGTTTTTTCCCTTAGTTGGATGGATTTCAGATAAAAGTGGTCCCAGCGGCAGCGAGATCAGTTTAATAGGCGGTGGGAGAGGTTTCCCCCATGGCTAGGCAGGAAATCGAGTGAGGACAAGATAGCCCCCACTCGGCTCTATGCCATTGGAGGACCAGAGCGACCTCTGACGTCACTTTTAGTCCTCAGGCAGATAGACAGGATTTTTTTTTTTCTTAAAGTCAAAATTACATTTTTATTTTCTTTGCTTTTAAAGGTAAATGAGAGATCTGAGGTCTTTTTGACCCCAGATCTCTTAATAAAGAGGACCTGTCATGCTTTTTTTCTATTACAGGGGATGTTTACATTCCTTGTAATAGGAATAAAAGTGATAAAAAATAAATAAAGGGACAGTGTAAAAAAAAATACAGAAAGTAAAAAATTTAAGCGCCCCATCCCTCTGTGCTTGCGTGCAGAAGCGAACGCATACGTAAGTCACACCCACATATGTAAATGGTGTTCAAACTACACATGTGAGGTATCACCGCAATCATTAAAGTGAAAGCAATAATTCTAGCACAGGACCTCCTCTGTAGCTCTAAACAGGTAACCTGTAAAAAAAAATTTAAACATAGCCTATGGAGATTTTTAAGTACTATAGTTTTTCGCCATTCCACGAGTGTGCGCAATTTTAAAGCATGACATGTTAGGTCATGTTGATGTAACATCATCTTTCATTCACATTATACAAAACGAACTAACTAACTAACTTTTTTTTTTATTCATTAAAGTGTATATTTTCCAAAATAATTGCGTTTAACAAACCGCTGTGCAAATACAATGTGACATAAAATATTGCAATGACCGCCATTTTATTCTCTAGGGTCTCTGCTATAAAAAAATAATATAATGTTCGGGGTTTCTCTGTAATTTTCTAGCAAAAAATACAGATTTTTTTACTTGTAAACAACAAATGTCAGAAAAAGGCCTGGTCTTCTGCCTTACTTCCTGGTCAGACTTTAGGTCATGACACAGGAAGGAATTGACCAGCTGAGGGTAGATGATGCAGGGTGTGTGCTAATGAGATCAGCTGGTCAACTCCTTCCTGTGTCATGACCTAAAGTCTGACCAGGAAGTAAGGCAGAATTAATCGAGCAGTGTGTTTAAACAGCTATAAAGAGAGTGAGGTAAGACTGTGTAGAATTAATGGAAAGCTGTTTTATTTTTACAAAATAAGTACATTAATGCTATATTGGTGATAGGGGAGCCTAATCACCATCCATACTTCTGACCATGTTGCTGGTGACTGTTGTGAATTTACTGCATGTAAACCTTGACAGCAGGTCTGACAATAGGCAGTAGACAGTAGGTCTGAACCCTGTGTATACTCCTCCTGGTAAATTATTCAAAGTAAAGTTTTGCAAACATTTTAAATTAAATTGTGGTGTGATTTTTTAAAGGTTACATTTGTGGAAAATGTAAAACGGATTGGCAAATTATCAACTTTGCCACCACTAATCATGGCAATTGGCAAATAATTACAATATATAAAGTAGTAAAGATCAACCAACTTTTCAGATCAAACCTATTTTGTGGTCAAAGACATAAAAGCCTCAGGCTTTAAACCCAGACAAACTTCAGAACTTTAGAGCCAACTTGCTTGATGTGTCTTTTGTCCCGGGCATGTAAGGACAGGGAGAAAGCTTACAAACACAATCTAGATCTCGCTACTGCAAAAGAATAATCTATTGCTAAGACTATACCTTGAACAAGCCTGCCAAGCTGCTTTAAGTCTGATGTTTATTGTTAAATCTCAGTATTTTCCTCAGGCAAAGTATATGAAGCATTATCAGTACAGAAGACAAATAAGACCCATAGAACATTTTTTTTTTATTATTCTACCAAGCAAGAGATGGAATTGAAAGCTGTGGGACACACAAAGGTGACAGAGAACAGAGGCAAATGGTGTATCCAACGCATAATAGGAAATCCGTGTACAGGAGTTTGATGGTAAAGTGACATTGAAATATATCAAAAGGTTACCTTCTGTTTATAATATTCCTTAAGCATGGAACTACATGTTTTTCAATGCAGCAATGCTATTGAATGTAAAGAGGATGCTTCTTACAGAAAGTAATTCCATGGTAAACTTGGTATGTTAGTAATGTTCTTCTATTAGGTGTGCCCACTGATTAAAACAGCTATGACCCCAATTTAAACTCAGAAGTAAAATGCATGTTAAGACTAGAGGGTTTGATTTTGTTGGCCCCTTCTTAAAATCAAGCTGCACCCTCCACAGGCATCTAAAACAATGGCACTGAAGGAGATCAAATAACAAACATTGCAAAATGTCTGGTAAAGCTGCTCTGTGTCACGTTACACTTGCGCAGCTCCCAATGCCAATGCTGTGTAGTGGAATCATTTCCAATGGCACTTAGCAGCTGGTGTAGCAATGGGAGTTGTATAGACAAGCCAAGAGAACAGTCTGCTTAACCAATAAATGAGAAGTGCCATGACTGCAGATGCAAACTTTAGATACTAATAATAAAACCAGTAACATTTGCATGTGCTTCGTTACAGAGAAACACAGGAAAGATTACATCATAAAAATAAAGTCATAATTGTATTGTATTAGATTTGGATAGAGTAGAGAAGGATCCAAACCCTGTCCCTGCTGGGGTGATTCCCCATATTTGAATTTTTGGCCAGGATAAAGTTACCAGATTTTCAAAATAAAATCCAGGGACACCCTACTGACCACACCTTCTATTAACTACACCCACAAAAATGTGCCTCATTTGTAGCTACGCTTAGAGAATCACCAGTAAGTTATAGAATGTGACACATGTAGAGGCTCTAAGGGATATGGTGAAAGTGATTGTAAAGTCTTGTTTTTTTTCTATAAAAATAATAAACATGTTATACTTACCTGCTCTGTGTAATGGTTTTGCACATGGCAGCCCAGATCCTCCTCTTCTCGGGTCTCACTTCCCTGCTCCTGGTCCCTCCCTCCTGTCGAAGCCCCCACAGCTATCAGCTTGCTATGGGGCACCCGAGCCGAGTTTGCAGCTCCATGTGTCTATTCAGATATGGAGCCCCGGTTCGGCCCTGCCCCCTCTCTCTCCTGATTGGCTAACTGACTTTGATTGACAGCAGCGGGAGCCAATGGCACCGCTGCTGTGTCTCAGCCAATAAGGAGGGAGAGTCCGGGACGGCAGAGGCACTCGTGTGCATCGCTGGATAGAGATGGGGCTCAGTTCAGTATTAGAGGGGGGGGGGGCTGGGGCAGCTGCTGCACACAGAAGGCTTTTTATCTTAAAGGAGTTGTAAATGCAGAAGGTTTTTTATCTTAATGCATTTTATGCATTAAGATAAAAAGCCTTCTGTGTTCAGCAGCCTCCCCAGCACCCCCTAATACTTACATGAGCCCGAGCTCTGTCTAGGGATGCCCACTAGTCCCTCAGCCATCCGAGACTCTCCCTCCTGATTGGCTGAGACACAGCAGTGGTGCCATTGGCTTCCACGACTGTCAATCAAAGTCAGTTAGCCAATCAGGAGAGAGAGATGGGGAGGGGCCGAATGGCAGCTCTGTGTCTGAATGGATACACGGAGCTGCAGCTCGGCTCGGGTGCCCCCATAGAAAGCTGCTTGCTGTTGGGGCACTCAACAGGAGGAAGGGGGCCAGGAGAGACGAAAAGGGACCCGAGAAGAGGAGGATCCAGGCTGCTCTGTGCAAATGTACTGCAACAGAGCAGGTAAGTATAATATGTTTGTTATTGTTCTAAAAAAAACAAGACTTTACAATGATTTTAATGCATAGAATGCATTAAGATAAAAAACCTGCCTTTACAACCACTTTAAATGAAACCTGAGCCTACTGCACAGAATTAACCAAAATATCGCAGCCCAATCCTGTCAGCCATGTACTGTTGTGCAAGAGTGTGGTGCTCCGGATAGGCTCCCGTCAGCCATAACTCCAATGTGAAAAGACAAAGCGGTTCCTGTAGTTTAGAAACAATCTTTACTAATTAAAGTGGATGTAAACCCCAAAAAAATGTTTTAATTAAGACTTGCACCTTGTACAGTATAGGATTTCATGTCATCTGTGCCCAGTCTTGCCATAATGAGTTAATCCAGCTCGGAGCAGTCCTCTTATCTTTTTTCCATGAGATAAAAATGGACAAACAGAGGAATAGGGGTCCATTTCTCCCCCTTGCTGTGAGTGACAGGTGATTTACATATCTCATGCATGAGCCTGAGAGAGACATTCTGTGTACTTTAGATCCCCTCCTCTCTTCTCCAGCTATCCCAGGATTGGCTGCTCCACACCTCAGCATGATTAGGCATGCTGAAGTCATGTGGTGACCTTTCTGGGTTTTGACTGGATGTTAGTGATCATAGCAGAAGTTCAGTCTAAAGCCTCATACACACGATCGGACTTCCATCTGACTTTTCTGTGGATTTTGGTCTGAAGGGCGTTGGCTGTGAACTTGTTCTGCATACACACGGCAGAACATTTTCAGCCAACTTTCACCAAATCACATGTTTTTTCAGCTCTTTACCGCCACCCTTTGGGCAACTTCTGCTATTGTTGTCTGATCTTTAGCATTGGTTCTGAGCATGCGTGTTTGTACTTTGGACTTTAGTCCTATGGACTTGTGTACACACGATCAGATTATCCTCCATCGGACATTTGTTGCCGGAAAGTTTAAGAGCATGCACAGCGAACATTTGACCATTGAAAAACCGAAAACAATTATCCGATGGAGCATACAGATGGTCGGATTGTCCGATAAAACAGGTCCGTCGGAAAAAGTCAGATCATGTGTATGGGCCTTAAGAAATACACAGGAGAAAATGCATGTTGACAAGGGGAGTGTAGAGGTGGGAGGGGAGTCTACTGACATCAGGACTCCACCCACGAGCTCCGGACAACAGATCCACCCACAGAATCTGCAGTTTTTCAGGTCTAACAGACAGAGGGGAGACATTTGACAGGTAAGGATACATGCATGAGGCATGTATATCCTTATAGATAACCCCTATGGCAGTAGTTTAGAAAGGATGAAAGTGGGTTTACATCCACTTTAAATAAATAAAGCATTTCTAGGTTTTTAAAGTGCTTGAGCCTCTTTATCTATTGGTAATGCAGAGTGCAGGGGTCAGGAGTTCATAATGGGCAAAGTACATGGAGTACAAAAAGCACAGAATACAGGGGTCAGGGGTGCATCACACACAGTGCGTAGGGGACAGGAGTCCATAACACAGAGTGCAGGAGTCTTGACTGCATAATGCAGAGAGTACAAGGGTCAGGAGTGTGTAACATAGCACCATGACTGCCATACTGCCATAAATCCTACGTCAGCTATTCTCTATCTCTTTATGCCTGCAGCCCAGGGGACATTTACAGGAGATACAGTATATCTACAGGCTGGACCACAGATTATTTGTCGGAAATCCCAGCATTTACCAGAACATTTTTAGACACAGTGTCAGGAAATGGGCAGGACTACCATATCTTTAGCTTTTTATCTATATGTTCTATATCTTCTATTAAGCAGCTACCAGTTCTTGTCTCCATCTGCTGCCAATCAGACCTGTAACACAGACCTGTGCTCTGAAACCACTCCTCAGCTCTGATAGACAGAGGGAGGAATGGAACCAACAGGAGTGGAAGTAAACCCTCCTATCGTTTTCAGCCAAGAAAGCTGCCATTTTGGCCTCTGTTTACAACTGCCATGATGCTGCACATGTGGTCAGTTATGACACCAGCCATTGGATGGTTTGACAGATTGGTTGAGAAGAGAACCAATAGGAGTGTTAAATTTCTGGCATTTGCTGGAAATGTAACTGTTTTTGAAACTGTTAAATGGATGGGTTTACTTCTGCATTAATATAGCAGAAAAAAGCCCCACTTGCCAGGGACAATGGCAGGAAATTTGAGGGGGACAGACCCCCTCAAACAGGGACTGTCCCTGGCAAATGGGGATGAATGGCAACCCTACACCAGGACAAAAAGCAACGGTAAATCATCCAATGTGGACACCTGTTCTGGTGACAAGTGTCTCAATTTGCAGGAGATTTTGTCACTTTCTGGTGTGTCTCTGTGAAAGGAAGTGAGGGAAATCTTCCTATGGGGAAAATAAAAGAATAAAAACAGGGGTTTTAACCATTTCCTACTCTATCCAAAATGTGAAAAAAAAGTTTGGGCTATATACAGTATATACATGCATTAAAGTGATTGTAAACCCTTACAGACCACTTTTTGCTACAGGTAAGTCTATAATGAGGTTTACCTGTAGCTACCCCGGATATCTCCTAAACCTGCACGGTTTAGGAGATATCCCCTGTATTTGCATGTGCCGACGTCATCGGCACATGCGCACTGAAGCAAACTGAAGCAATGGCAGGTATGTGCTGTTGCTTCAGTGAGTGTGCCGTTACCGGCGGCTCGCACATGCGCTGTGATTGGCCGGAGCCGCGATCCCCAGAAGTAACCCCCAGGAGTGGTGATTTTGCCGGCCGGTGCTGTGTACGGGCACCGCAGCGAGGGCTTCGATCTCAGGTGAGTATTACATAATGAGCTAGTATGCTATGCATGCTAGCTTATTATGCCTTTGTCTTGCAGGTGTCGTTTTTTGTTTTTTTCAAAGTGGGTTTACAACCACTTTAAGGAGTCAATGTCACCTTGTCTATGCAGGTAAAGTGACAGTATCCTTGAAAAAAACGACCCCCGTAACCCAGTTATACTCACCCTACCTGCACTCTCCCATTGCTTTTTCCTCTATTACAGGCAGCAACACTACACAGCACTTTATGTTATGGGGAAGCATGCTGCTTCACTGTAACAGTGCTTGGGCCTAGCTGACAATTGCTAGGCCTAGGCACTGTCACATGACCATAGAAATGACATCATAACCCCCCTAGTTGCTGATTTCCATGCCAGCAATGACAAAAATAAATTTGAAAGGGCTGGTAAGGTGAGCATAATGGGGTAGGTTGCAGAGTCAGTCACTGTACCCTGCATGGACAAGGCCACAGTGTCTCTGTAATCTTTATCAAGGTTTAGTATTTATTTGCTCCTCTAAGCATTTGTAAAAAAAAATCTGACTCTCTGTATCCTTTATGTAGCAAGTTGCTATGTTAGGAAGACATTTTCCAACACAATAGAAGATCCAAGCAGAAGGTCTGAATTACACAGCGTACAACAGAAGTAGCTGCATGAAAGCCAGGTGCACTGACAGAAGCAGTCATCATATGATTTACATAAAACCATCTGATATGCCAACAAATATAGGATGTATATTCCGTATAAAGCTCAGGGACAATCAATGAAAGCAAGTTAACAACTCCAATACCATGTAAAAAAAAAACTGGCACAAGCTGAAATAACCACATTTAGGAAATATCAATTATATTAATAAAACTGGGATATGCCCCTTTATGATCATGGTTTTCCTTTATAGGCATAGAGAGAATCTGTTGTTCCAACCTGTGTGACAATCTGCATAAACGTTTAAACCGCAGTGAGCTTGTATAGATGTATATATTACAAACCTTGGCTTCCTGAGGCCGGTACATCAATTCGAATGTGCATTCATTCACTCCTTTTTTAAAGCTTCAATAGCTTATATTGAATTATTTCTTAAATGTAAATATATTTCCACCTTGAATAGTCTCTATGTATTTCTAGCTTTTAATAATACGATATTTGTATTTGTCAGTTTTCATTGTGTTCTGCAAAATGAAAGACAAATCACATGGATCATTTGCTTTGCTTGGTGTATTGATGCATTTTTTTTGTTATAATGGTTTTTATTGTGGGTGTTCAAAGAAATGGTACACACATTGGAGATGTGTTGACAGTACATAAGTATGCATTCAGTATAGATGAGGAATTTGTTGAAGTGTTCTTTATGTAATTGAAAATGATGTGTACAGGGATCATAATCTTAGATGGGGATCAAGTATTGTAGGATTTTCATTTGCACTTCAACCCATGATGGCACAAAATTGCTTAGGTTGTTTTTTTCACCTTGATATTATTATGTAACAATTTTGTTACATAATTGTTGCAATAAAAGCTAAAGTAACCAATTACAGTGATATTTAACCACGTCATTACCAAATGGTGGAGTGGCGGACATGTATTTCTGGAGTGCCATGTATGAATGGTCAACTAATCAGTGTGGCTGTGAATGACTGTGATCTAAGCTGTCAGTAAATGCCTCAGATCACCGACACAATGTACAGAGCCGATCAGAGCAGCTCTGTACCCTGTGATTGCTTTGATGACCAATCACAGTGATCTCAAATATAAACACTCCCTGTATTTACTTCTGAGAGCCCTTACCTTCTTGTCATGGAGGAAAGGGAAGAATTGGGAATGAAGATTTATGAATGAAGGAATCAGCAGCTGCAGAATCATGGTGAGGGGTAGTAATTGATTGTGAGACTGTTTTTGTTTAACCATTTAAACCCCCCTCTCCTGTCCTGCATACCTCCATGCTATATCTGTGTGATGAGTATAATAACTCCTTTAGCTTCCTTTTAATGTACATTTACCCCTTCTCCTCCTCATTCCCCTGTCTATGACCTAGACATTAAAGGAGAACTATCACTTCAAATATTATTTGATGCTCCTGTTCCCTGGGGTACAAAGTACATAGTCCCATCTTTCAAGGAGCTGTAGAACTGCCCACCGGTTTCTGACCACAACATTTCTAGAAGACATATGTATGATTGACAGCACTTGTGTCATCCTCCTTGTGCTTTCCTGACACAAGCAGCGTCACACTGATTACATGGGAGAGGGCATGTCAATTAAACATTGAAAAACACAATGATGGCAGGTTCCATGTAAATGTCCTGAACAATTTCCTCTGACATATATGTTATTCTAAGAACAAAAATGTAACATACAGTATTACAGCTTAGCAATCCATAGATGTAATGGCTGCATTCATTTTCTTATTAAACATTTTTCTAAGTACAAAAAAAATGTTGATCCCAACAATAAATCCACCGTCCTTTCACTTCCTGTGCATCAAACTGAAATCTCAAACAATGTTATCAGCTTTCCATTTCTCTTCTGTGAACTGAGAACACATCCTACTTTTGTATTGAAAATAAAGGGAGTAGTCCAAATCAGAAAAGCAGCCAATGGTAACCATGCCACTACACCTACAATGTCACCCGAAATAGGAAGTGTGGTACTGGCACATAGCTCCCAACTGTCCCTGATTTCGAGGGACTGTCCCTGATTTGAAGCAATGTCCCTATGTCCCTCATTCCTCCTCATTTGTCCCTCATTTTGGTCTCATCTACATAGTTGTATATAAAATGCACTTTTTATCTTTCAAAAAGGGTTTCCCAGTACTAAACCTTTCATCCAAAGTAGAATAGTAGTGGTAAAAAAAGCCCTTGTAGATTTAATTAACCTTTTTTTTTTTTTGGTTAATTCTCATTTAAGGGGGTGTGGCAGGGGGCGTGTCCTATGCCTACATACGTTTGCTAGTAGGTGTCTTTCATTCCCATCTCAAAATGTTGGGAGGTTTGCTGGATTAGCAGATGAAAATTTAGGAAATAAGGCTGAAAAAAAAAAAAACAAGAAAGCCACCGCATTTAAGGCCTGTAAGCTGTAATACATACAACTCTTGTTGAGTTTTAGATTTGCTTTAAGGTTCTGATACTATATCAACTAAACCAGGGCTGCTGGAAGCAATGTGAAAAGAATTTCCCAACAGCCCCAATTGCAAGATTGCAAGCCATCAGTGCACATTAAATGTTTATCATATTCTAGTAATATCCCAGCAGCATCTGGTGAAGGTGAAATATGATTAGTAGAGCTTCGTGTGAAATCCTTGTAACAGTTGTGAAGAATGGTTGCCTTATAGAATATAATTAGGACAGATTTTGCTGTGACATGTTACAGAGATATTACGTGTTTGAGAATTAATAGGGTTGAGATAACAGTAGGGCACACCGCTGTCTGCTTCATGACAAGCCGAATCTGCCTGCTGTGCTGCTTTGGATTTCCAAGTCGGGTCAATTTCTGTCTCCGTTTTTGCCTTGCCAGTACTACTAAACGCGCGATAACTACATGTGGCGCAATGACCATATTAATTATTAAAAGCTTGATTTAATAATGCAGCAAAGACAAACATAAACACACTTTGTGATATTAGAGTGCGATGGAAAACGGTAGGGAAGACATGAGGCAATAATGTTGTTTTATTCACACTCTGCTCACTGCTCTGAACCCCAGGACAGCAATGATATCAGAGCTAAGCCGTAATGAATCAAACTCCCAGCACAGCAGGGCTGCAGCCCAAGCAAATACTGGAATAACAGTCTAAGCAAAGAATACATTTTTTCTTACAACAGAGGCAAGAATTGAAAGGTAAGTGTTAAATTTCAGACTGCAAACCAAGGCATTGCTTCAACATTTAACCTCAATTTGTTGTTAAGGGATGACAACAAATTATAATGCCACATTACAGCTGTTTCACTATAGGTGGGTAAATATGTATCTCAACTACATCTATTCAAAACAAGTAGGCATTAATTATCCACCTGGAGTTACAAAAATCATCTTTTAAAAATGCTAGTTCACTTTTATATCCCATAGGGCAGTGATGGCGAACCTTGGCACTCCAGAAGTTTTGGAACTACATTTCCCATGATGCTCACCTACACTGCAGAGTGCATGAGCATCATGGGAAATGTGCCATAGGGAATTTGCTGTTTCATTTTGTCATTTATATTTAGTTGCCTCTTTTCTTTTTTGCAGCTCTCCATACTGGATGTCAAATTTTACTATTTGCCATGGATGATCTGCAACAACATAGGATTTCAGATTTCACTAGTTGCCATGGATGCTCTGCACCAAGGTGTCAACATAAAAATGGTTGCAAACCCCCCCTTAATCTGGTTGTATTGACTAGTCAGGGATGATTCTAGCTCAGCAAAGGTCACATTGTGAAGGAAGCGAGGCAAGCAATCCATCTTGAAACAAACCAATAATGAGTGACCTTTTTAATTCTTTAATTCAAGTGGTCTACTGTGACTACTTTTCAGCTCCTACACTGTGCAGGTCCTAGGTGGTGGGTGGGCATGTGCCCCAATTTAGGCTTTGCACTGTGATGCTAGTGAGATTTACTGGATGATCTCTGGTCAACTCTGATTCACCCTGGGACATCAGCATAATAAGCAATGTAGGGTAAGGGCACAGGCGTGCGCAGTGTCATTCCCTGGACTGGTTACAGAGTGTCACTATGGTAAGCTATGAGAGTAGGTTCAGGAACCCTGAATAGTGATTAGGCAGTATAGTCTTCTAGATAGTCACTAAAGGCTCTCAGAGTAGCAGCAAGGTGCTATCTTAGGAAGGGCCAGCCCTGCTGATGTCAGTGTGGGGCAAATAGGGCTCAGATATGATTAGTCTTGGGGGAAGCCTGCCCAGGGTCATCAGAGGAAATGTTAGAAGGACCAAGCAAGGATTTTAGGCTGTGAGACCCTGTCTGTTTGGCCTCCCCTAAGGGCGGGAAACAAAAGGGCAATGTTGTAAGACTATTGGGACTACTTGCATCCCTTTGCATCCCAGAATACCTCAGAATACAATGATCACTGCTGCGGCTATAGCCAGCTTAACCGGAAGAATTTCAATCCATCTGTGGCTGGCTTATAGAATATATTGCCACTGCTGGGATGACTGAAAGGATGTACGTATGTAATCATCTGTCAAAAAAATGTAAATACAGTGAGCACAGGTAAAGCCGCTAACACAAAGGTGACCAACCCTAAAATGCAAATCTGTTGTAAAAATGTGCAGCATTACAGTATTTCAGTCAAACAGTGCCACATATAAAACACAATTTCATAAATACAGTATGTGACCTTGTTATATTAGGATATTATACCAGTCACAAACAGTCCATAACGTGCAACATGTGTCCAAAAAATGTTGAAATCATCCACCGAAGGTATATTCACAGGTGAAAATACACTCTATATAAAGGTATATTCTCAAGTGATAATACATGGGATTGTAGGTCGCACACTTAAACTTAAATAATAATAACACACCACACTGAATTTTGGTATTTAAATGGCCGCGGCACCTTTATTGGTATTAAATTAATTAACTTTATTGACAATAAGTAATGAATGTATAATAAGATTTTATTTAAAATCAAACTCTAACATTAGCTCAGTCATAGAACTCGAGCTTTAAATTAATAAATTTCAAAGAACCAAGTCCCCCCTTGATTCAAGGGTGACAAACCACATAATGATGCCTGCGACATAAGGGGTGGGAGGGAGGGGAAGCTCAGCCAAGCCGATCCAGGACAACTGTGATCGGACCCTGTGACACAAGGGGCTTTTATAGCCCCCCAACATTTGAAAAAACGTGTTTCCCGCCCGAAAACACGTGCAAAGCCCGCTCTTTTTTTTTTTTTTTTTTAAATAATAGGAGCCATCTTTATTTATAAACGTGGCGGCCACAATCCCATGCGGCGGGCTCTTGATTGAGCCCACTTAACATTCTATAAAGTGGCAAAAAGTGATTCCATGCATAAAAGTGCCTCCGGTGCCAGTCCCCTTCACTAATATGCACTCACCAGAATGCCATTGGTAAACGGCATGTCATCAGAACAACCTTTTGAGGATTCCCAGCAACCATCCACCGGTAAATGGCATAACATCAGAATAGCCTTTTTAAGTGTTCCACTTATCATCTGGTGGCCTCTGCGGAAGATTTTAAAAAATTTATTGTGAGGATTTCAAGTGTTTTTTAAGGGCTATACCACTTTAAGCCCACCCACACGCAATCTAAATCAAAGAAAAAAGTAAGATTTATTCAAATGTAAACACACAGCTCAATGTGTCATTGCATGTGATTTTGTTTTTTATTTGACACGTAAGCTGATCAAAGAACTCCAAATACCTATGCAAATACTGGTCCTGTTTCACTTTGTTAGCACACGCACCCCAAATTTTCCTTTCATTCCCAGGTTCTTGAAATGAAAAAGCAGTATGGTCTGCCACAAAATGATAGCTCAGTAAAATGGCTATATGCAAGCCATCCTCATTGCCGGCAATAGGCTGCGATTTGGCATGTCAAACCGCATTTCAAATTGCGCAGATGTGAACGGGGGCTAAAACCTCCTTCTAAACAGATACTATGGGGGTTGTTTACAAAAGGCAAATCCACTTTGCACTTCAGTATATATATATATATATATATATATATATATATATACTGAGACAAAAAAGTTAATGGAAAATATAAAAAATACAAAACATATATAAGAAATAAAACGGGCAGACACAATGGACCATTCAGTATTTTTTCTGTTGGCACTTTTCTATGTTTCTATATATATATATATATTCACCAATCAGTGTCCCTTATCACTGCCACCGACTCATAGTGTCCTTAGTTATTGCCCTTAGCACCAGTCACAGTGTCCCTGATCACCGCCATACCAGTCATATTCTCCCTAATTACTGCCACATCAGTTATATTGTCCCTGATCACCCCCACACTGGATAAAGTGTCCTTGATCACTGCCACACCAGTTACTGTGTCCCTGATCACAGCCACATCATTTGCAGTGTCCCTGATCACTGCCACAGCAGTCTATGTGTCACCATAGGGACTTCTTCACATGTGCAATCGCAGCCATTGCAGGTGTACACCCCCAGCTGCTGTCTCTGCATAAAAAGGGGGTAGTGGTTGGGGAGTGGTAAAAACATGGCTCAACTGGAAGGTTTTACCCCCCAACCTCATGTATGAATGAGCCAGTTCCAGTTCTCCAATCACCACCACACAAGCCATAGTGTCACCAGACCAATGAAGCTAGAATCTGTGTCCCTGATTAGCTTGTTTATTGACTATGTCTCCGCCTGTGCCTGAACTGACCCATCTGCACTGACTTTGTTACTGCAAGACACCAGTTCCAACCATCCCCTGCAGAAAGCTGCACTCCTGGAACCACAGGAACTATATTGTTCTTCCTTTAGCTTCCTGTACTTTCTGGCCAGTGAACACGTTATTCCCGGGGGCAGCAATGTACCAGTAGGTTAGGCTTGCTTGGCTCATAGGAATTGGAACTGTCATAGGTGATGCTACACTAAGCTACAGTATATTACTGACCACTTGTATAGAGGTTACTGTACCAGTACATTGCACTTGATACAATTGGTCGATTTGTGTGATACATAAGATGCAATGGGGGTTATTTACTAAAGACAAAACTACTTTGCACTACAAGTGCAAACTACAAGTGCAAAGTGCACTTGAAATTTCACTGAAAGTGCACTTGGAAGTGCAGTCGCTGTAGATCTGAGGGGGACATTCAAGGAAAATAAAAAACAGCATTTTATCTTGCACATGATTGGATAATAAAATCAGCAGAGCTTCCCCTCATTTAAGATCTACTCCTCAGATTTACAGCGACTGCACTTCCAAGTGCACTTTCAGTGCAATTTCAAGTGCACTTTTCTCTTGTAGTTTGCACTTGTAGTGCAAAGTGGATTTACCTTTCATAAATAACCCCCTATGTCTGGTAATCAAAAAAGGAAGAACTCCGGACAGCCGCACACCGAGAAAATAAAATCCAAAAAGTTTATTTAAAAGCAAAAAACACTGCAATCCATACACGGCAAAAAAGGGGGGTACAGAGCTGACGCGTTTCGCACCACAACTAGTGCTTACTCATAGCTGATGTCCCCTATGTCTGGTACATAATCAGTCCAGGCACTGAAAAAATCTCACACATGGTATCGCCATACTCAGAAGGAGTAGCAGAATGGGTTTTGAGTTTGAAATTTTAAGTATGCCCATGCTGTATGTAAGAAATATCTTATTAAATTTACATTTTCAATCTGCATTTTCCAAAAGTTTGTGGGAAAAAAATATGTCTTCAATCGACTCCTAGAAAATACCTTGGAGTGTTTGCTTTCCAAAATGTGGTCATTTTATTGGTGTTCCCACTGTCCTGGTGTTCGAGGGCCTCCAAATATGTAAAAGGCTGTCAGGAAATGAAGTGCACAATTCAAGTCCTTGAAAGCCTGAAGGTGCACCTTGGATTTTGGGCCCCTCTGTCTGGCTAGGCTATGAAAACGTCTCACATACTCGGGAGAAGTAGCAGAATGTGTTTTGGGGTGTAATTTTATTGCCTATGATGTGTGCTAGAAAAATCTTATTAATTGACAACTTTGTGTAAAAAAAAAAAAATTTTAATTTTTCCAAAATCTTATGGCAAAACATTACATTTTCAAAAAAGTTGTTATGCCTTTTAAAAATACATGGGAACATTTGCTTTCCAAAATACGGTAATTTTGTGGTCGTATCCACTGTCATGGTGCTCAAGGCCTCCAAAAATGTGACAGGTAGTCAGGAAATGAAATGTGTAATTTACGTGTGTTGCTTTTAAGCCCCTCTATGCATCTAGGCTGTGACAAAATTTCATACACACATGGTATCCCAATGCTGGGGATGCATAGCAGAATGTGTATGCTGTGTGTGAGACATAACTTGTTAAAATAACAACTTTGTGGAAAAAAAAAATGTAATTCCTTAATTTTCCAAAAAATTGTGTAAAAAAAATTATAACCTTGGACTCTCTACTTTCCAAAAATAGGTAATTTGGGGTTTTGGTACTGTCCTGGCATTGTAGAGGCTCAAGAAATGAGAGGCTGTCAGTACATCAGTGTTTATCAATTTTCAAATAAATATACCATAGTTTGTAGACTCTATAACTTTCACACATACAAAATAATATACACTGATTTGGGTTATTTTTAGCACAAAAACATAGCAGAATATATTTGGCCTAAATTTATGAAGAACATTTTTCTAACTGATTTAACAAAAACTAAGAAAATTTGGTTTTTTTTTTTTTCCAAAATTTTCTGTATATTTTCCTTTATATAGTAAAAAATAAAAAAACATAGTGCTGATTAACAACTTCAGCCCCGGAAGGTTTACCCCCTTTCATGACCAGGTGATTTCTTGCGATACGGCACTGTGTTACTTTAACTGACAATTGCGTGGTCGTGCGACGCTGTTCACAAATAAAATGAAAACAATATTTTTTACTTTATGTTATAAAACAAATCCAATAAAAAAATAAAAAAAAATCTATTTTCTTCATCAGTTTAGGCCAATATGTATTCTGCTACATATTTTTGGTAAAAAAAAATCCCAATAAGTATATATTGATTGGTTTGCGCAAAAGTTATAGCATCTACAAACGAAGGGATATTTTTATGGAATTTTTATTTATTTATTTTTACTAGTAATGGTGGCGATAAGCGATTTTTAGCGGGACTGTGACATTGCAGCGGACAAATAGTACGCCTAACTGACACTTTTGGGGAACCAGTAACACTAAGGCCTTTCACACTACCGGGACTTCAAAGTCTTGCGATTTTGACGCGATTTTGATGCGATTTTTTGCTGCGATTTCAGGGAATGCCTATGTACCTCACATCAAAGTCGAGACCAAAGTAGTGCAGGTACTACTTTGAAGTTGGCACGACTTGAAGTCGTACTAATATGAATGGTAGTCGTTGGAAATCATGGGGAACGACTTGTCATACGACTTTGCAGTCCCAAGTCGTAGGACAAGTTGGCACAAGTGTGAAAGGGGCCTAATACAGTGATCAGTGCTAAATAATATGCACTGTAACTGTACTAATGACAGGAAAGGGCTCAACATCAGCGGCGGTCAACGTTTTAAGTGTGCTCCTAGGGAGTGCTTTCTGACTGTGGTGGGAATGCTGTGACTGGAGGAACAAGAGCTCCATCTTCCTCCCTCACAGAACAGCGGTCTGCCTTGTTTACATAGGCTGACGGCCAGTCTGCCTCTCCTGTGAACAATCACCGGACCTGCTGATTGGCTCCCGCTGTGTCCAGTCACAGTGGGAGCAGGTCGGCGGTGGCGCGCGCCCCAGCCCCTCTGCACGAAATCACGTACCTGTATGTGATTTCGCACAGGAGGACCGCCCTGCCTCAATAAATATGCGTTGGGCGGGCCGAAAGCAGTTAAATACCACCAAATGATAGCTGTTATCTGTTTTAAAAAAAGATAAAAATTTATTTTTGGTACAGTGTTACATGACGGAGTAATCCAAAGTGTGACAGTGCTGGAAACAAAAAAATGGCCTGGCCAGGAAGTGGGGAGAAGGTGTCCGGTACTGAAGTGGTTCAAGTGTGTTTTCAGTTTGTGGTGCTCAGATTTAGCTCCACTTTAAGTGTGTCACCACAAAATCCCCCTTCAGTCAGCTGCTACAATTCTGCACTATCAGTACATCCCATATGTAAGAATGATGGCTGCTGACAAGCAACAAACATAATCTGAGTTTACTGATAAGAAGAGAATAAAAATAAGGTGACTTTAAAGAGGTCTGCAGAACTGCAGTCTGCTCACATAATTTGTAATAAAAACATCTTTACCAATCTGAATCTTCCTTCCAACCACGTTGCATATTATTTTATAAATACTGTGACTCTGTACTTGCCAAATATGTTGCAGAAATCTCCCTCCACTGAGTCTGGCTGCAGCCATTTTAACTGTGGGCAGCTGAAGCTGCTGCCTGTTCACTTCCTGGATTTACACAGAGGCACACATCCAGCTCTGCAGCCCTGCAAGTCTCATTGGCCCTCTTATGACTCATCCCCCCTCCCTTCCTGGCAAACTCTCACAAGAGTGGGAGAGAGAGCTGTGCATGATGTCATAGCCTAGGCTAATGACCAGACAGAAAACAGGAAGTGGGCTGTATAAGGTATTTACTGACAGAAAAAAATTCTTTTACTATCCAAAGTTAAAACAACAAGGGCAGAAGATTTAATAGATGGGAAGTTGGAAAAATGACTGAATGTGTATCAAGCTGCAAATGCAAAACTGCAAAGCAAGCAATTGAACTTTTACTAAAAAGTTTTCATTTGTTTACTTTCCTGTAACTTAAAATGTAAGCAATGCATCAAGTGTTAATACATAATTGAATAACTGTATGCCTACTTCCTTTGGAATGTGTGGAAATGACATCATTGTCTATCACATATTAGGCTGCTTACAGAACCCTTCTAATCATGTTGAGGTCAAGGACGGCATACATCCCATTTGGCTTTCAGAGCTAGGATGATGTTGCGAATCAGATGACGGACTGATGAAAGGAAAACAGTTTTGGTGAAAGCTTTTCTGCTAAAAACACTTGGAAGGTGTGAGAGCTCCCTTCTTCAATCAGTCCCCTACTGTGAGCAGCAAACAGAAGATGAGAAAGCAGCCGTGCCGTTATTATGCCTCCTAAAGCATCACAACAAACACAGCATGCTGTTCTGCATTAGTGAATAATGCATGCTGCCAATTACTGACTGAAAAGACACTTGTCACAAAGCAATGACCTAAAAATGTAATGCTATCTAATTAAGTTACCATTGCATCATTGGCCAAGAAAACACTTAATTATTTACTTGGTGATGGCAGTTGGTTGACACAGCAAACAAGCAATTTTGGTGGATTACTGCAATAATTATTTCACTGTGTACCGGTAGGATCAACCACAGCAAATACTATAACACTTGTAATTACTGCATGGATTGGAAAACTTGAGTTGATGTTATTATTCAAATCTGAGAATGGGTGGGTTGTTGCTGTAGTACATAGTCCATTTGGTGCAAGGTGGAAAATCAAGTGGAATAACACTTTGAGAGCAGGAATTGCCAGGGCCGGCCCTACCATGGGACTCGATGGTACCATCGGTCCCCAGCGGCACTTTCAGGGCCAGCCAGCCCATTCCGTTGCTTATCCTACTGTGAAGGAGCCCAGCGCCGAGGTAACAGGAGCGTTCGGACAGAACACTCGCTGCCCAGGGGGGGGAGCAGTCAGCGGGTGGGTCGGCGGCTAAGTGAGCAGGCAGGCCAGTCGGCATGGGGGTGGGTGGGCTTGCTGGCCAATCAGTGAGCCGGTGTTCTATTACATAGCCGCTACCCATCAGAAATCCGCTACCCGGCCTACTGCGCATGCGCGATGCGCAGCCAAAGTGACGTGAAGCGGCTATCTGATAGAACACTGGCGGGCAGCGGAGCCGAGAGATGACATCATCTCCCCTCGACCGCTCTGCATCACTGCAGTTCCGCCCTCACTGTGCAGCCATGGGCAGCAGAGAGAGTACATCATCTCTCTGCTGCCTGCCTTCACTCTGGGACACAGCAAATGACAATCCGCAATGTGTGGCAGGTGATGTCATGGCAAGTGACAATCGGCAATGTGTGGCAGGTGATGTGGCAAGTGACAATCCACAACGTGTGGCAGGTGACGTGGCAAGTGACAATCCGCAACGTGTAGGAGATGACATCATGGCAAGTGACAATGCGCAATGTGTGGCAGGTGACTTTTTGGCAAGTGACAACCTACAATGTGTGGCAGGTGGCGTGGCAAGTGACAATCTGCAATGAGTGGTAGGTGACACGGCAAGTGACACACTCAGAGCTCCCACTGATTCTGCATTATGGTGAGTTGAACTATTTCATTTTATATAACAATGTAATAATATAAATAATGCGTTTCAATCATTCTTTTTTGCGATACAGCCCTGCGTCGCTTTAACTGAGAATTGCGCGGCCCTGTACCCAAACAAAATTGACATCCTTTTTTTACCACAAATAGAGCTTTCTTTCGGTGGTATTTGATCACTTCTGCGGTTTTTATTTTTTGCGCTATAAACAAAAAAAGACTGACAATTTTGAAAAAAAAAAACAATATTTTTTACTTTTTGCTATACTATAATAAATATCCGAAAAAAAAAAGTCTTCATCAGTTTAGGCCAATATGTATTCTTCTTCTTCATGTTTTTTGTAAAAAAAAAACGCAATTAGCGTACATTAGTTTGCGCAAAAGTTATAGCATCTACAAAATAGGGGATAGATTTATGGCATTTTTATTTATTTATTTTTTACTAGTAATGGCGGCGATCTGTGATTTTTAGCGGGACTGCAACATTGCGGCGGACAGATCAGACACCTTTGACACATTTTTGGGCCCATTGACATTTATACAGCGATCTGTGCTATAAAAATGCACTGATTACTGTGTAAATGTTACTGACAGGGAAGGGGTTAAATGTGTTTCTAACTGTGGGGGGATGAGACTGACTTGAGGAGGAGAGAGATCTCTGTTCCTGATCACTAGTGTAGCGCCCTGCTCCTAAAGAGCAGATGCTATTATTTTTGTAAATTTAAAGTTGTCTGAAGCTGCAGTTTGGCTCAGACTAATTATGCTAAAGTTCTGGTTTCTGTACCAGTTTAGCTGGGTTGTGCTAGTTTCCACTTGACCGTGGGTATCGCTGTCACCACTGTTAAGTGTTGGAAATGCAACAGGCTAAATGCATTGGGTACCCCTTTTACTCAGAAACAGCCCGGTGGGAGTGGTCCGCCCACTGTGCATTCTGTTTAAGGGTATTTAAGGTACAGACGCCATTTTTTGGGGTTCGTTATCCCAACCTCATGGCCCTCCTGGCCTAGGGTGTGTGCTTCCTTACTTTATGGCTCGGGGCCGGCTGGCCCGAGGCTTCGCAACTGAAGGATTGGCCCAGAAGTCTTGGGGCCTACCAATCCAGGGGTGGTCCTGTGCTGTCTTGCCTGTGGGGAGAAGCCAAGCGACTGGAGGATCCAGGGGAGGACTTTTTCAGGAGAGGATCAAGCAACAAGGCTGGTATCTCTGGAAGAGCCTGGAGACTCAGTTGGAGGACGCATCCCGGGTCACCTACCACACAGTACCGCCGGATTGGCTGAAAGAAACTGATACTGTGTGACAGTTCTCTAATTTCGTATCAAGCTACTGGTTGTGCCTTCCTGTGGCAGAGGATTGCACAACGATTCCGCTAAGTTGACAAGTCTGTGGCAGAGACTTTGACCGAGTATCTCATCAGCTGCTCGGTCAGTGAGAGAGGCCTATCCAGTGGTTGCTAAATCCAGCCTGTGGAAGCGGTTTGCTCTCTGGATCAAGGAAAAACCTCTAACCCGTAAATTACAAGGTACCAGAATTCCCCTTAACCCTCTATCCCTCTATTTCAAAATTGATGTTCTTTAATAAATCTAAGATAAAAAGGACTAGGAGACAAGGAGTATAAGCCGAGATTTTCAGCCCTTTTTTTGGGCTGAAAGTGCACCCCTCGGCTTATACTTGAGTCACCGCCATCTGCCTATATGATCGGCGTGTCATGCAGACAGACGGCAGCCGTTCCAATGTTCAAAAGTCGCACCTCCTCATCTGTGATAGGCGGAACACTCAATTTCCCAGCAGTCAGTGTTCCGCCTATCACGGACATCCTCTCATCCTCGTCCGTGGTATGAGGATGAGCGGATGTCCGTTATAGGCGGAACACTGACTGCTGGGAAATTGAGTGTTCCGCCTATCACAGACGAGGAGGAGGCGCAGCTTTTGAATACTGGAACGGCCGCAGTCTGTTTCTTATTAAACGCTGATCGGTGCAAATTGGCACACGGAGGCTGAAGATGGTCACAGAGGCTGCAGATGGTCAGAGGCTGCAGATGGTCACAGAGGCTGCAGAAGGGCACAGAGGCTGCAGATGGTCACAGAGGCTGCAGATGGTCACAGAGGCTGCAGATGGTCACAGAGGCTGCAGAAGGACACAGAGGCTGCAGAAGGACACAGAGGCTGCAGATTGGCACACGGAGGCATGCACAGGACACAGGGCTGCAATGGACACAGGGAGGTACACAGGGAGGTACACAGGACACAGAGAGGTAGGCAGATCTGCACAGGTAGGCAAGCACAGGACACAGGGAGGTACACAGGACACAGGGACGTATGCAGCTGCAGATGGGCATTGTTGACCCTCTTTTCCACTTACAGTAGCTGCTGCATTTCTCACCCTTGGCTTATACACGAGTCAATACGTTTTCCCAGTTTTTTTGTGGTAAATTAGGGGCCTCGGCTTATATTCGGCCATGACAGCTAATGTTATCCAGCAAAAAACTGCAGCTATACAAACATCAGAATGTCCTTTTAATGTTTTTTTCTGTTCAATGATTTTTATTATGTAGATGAAATCATGAAACATCAGCAGGTTCATGGTCAAAGGCAGTGAAAGATTTGTATATATGATCTAACCTGTGTCCAATGTATTTGTATGCAATGTCTTTCACTATTTGCAGACAGGTTTTTTTCTGAGAAATCACTGCTAAATTTAATTTATAATGGTTCTGTTTATCCAGTATTAAACTTCTGTAAAACTCAGATTTGGGGATTTCCATGAACTAGTTGCTTTCCATTTACTAAGAAAGAGATCGATTTATTAGGTTTATGGGGAATTCCTTCAGCTGGTCTATCGGATAGTGACTCATCCAGGTCTTGAGATGGTAAGGTTGAATAAAAACGCCAGTCCACCCAGTTCAAACTGCGTGGGTGTGTGTGTGTAATTTGTGTCTACCACTTCCCATATCCCTGTATATAGCATTCAACAAGTTGCCCCATCTAAGAATTTTTTTAAATCAATGACATTACCTGCTGAAACCACTAATTGTGGAAGGGAGTTCCACATCCTTACTGCTCTAACAGTAAAAATCCGTTATGCTGTTAACCTCTTTGCACCGGCACCTCCCGGCCCTTTAAGGGGTTTCAGATTCCGGGAGGTGGGGGTGGGGTTTATGATCATGTGAACACTGTGATTGGCTGTCACAGCGGTCACATGATCGGAAAGCTCCTGATCGCAAGTAGCAAACTGGAGCTTTCCATTAGCCGCTGGTAACTGTGCTGGGAGCTTGCAGGGCGTGTTCTCTCAGCACAGCTGCATTTATAATCTGGTCTTTAAATATGCAGATACTCAGTGTTAAGGCCCACCCGCTGGGAGGCCACATATTCATGTACGGTTGGCATGAAGGGGTTAAGGTTCAACTGCTTCTTGTCCAACTTTATTGAGTGGCCACTCATTTAGTAAAGTTGATAAGGTTATAGGCCCTGATTCAGAGGTGGCTTGCCCAAAGGCAGGATCACCAGAGGGGGACCATGGTTCCTGGCAAGCGGAAGCCCTGGAAGCAGGACAGAATAAAGGAGGGCACATATTTTGTTATTCGGGCTGGTGTCAAGTACCATCTGAAGACTATTTTATAATGCATTTTCTAATGCTAGAATATTTAAAGATTTTTTAGCTGTGGACAGCAAGATGTTTTCCCAGTCAGATTCTGTTAAAGCTTTTCCCATCTTCTCTTCCCATTTTATCATGTATTTAAGTTTAGGAAGTAGAGAATGTAAGGAGGAAAAAAAAACAGGCCAGGTGCGTAAGGGTCTGTAAGGTATCTAGATTTAAATACAGTAAAAGTATCAAAGGTGGGGTACAGAGTTTAAGTAGAGAGGTGACATAATTATTACACTGCATATAGTTGAATATCTATTGGGATGGAAATTATGATAGTCTCTAAAATATTGAAAGGGTGAATGAATGAATGAATGAATGATTTGTATAGCGCTGCAACTGCGAACTGAATCGCCTCGAGGCGCTTGACTGCTCATGTTGGGATGCCATGTATTAGAAGAGGTGGGTCTTGAGTTTTTTCCTGAAGGCCTGATGGTTTTCTTCCATGCGGATGTTGTTTGGTAGAGCATTCCATAGCCGGGGTCCCTGTACTGCGAATCTTCGTTCTCCCTTCGATTTGTAGCGGGCTTTGGGGATGAGAAGGCGATTTTGGTTTGTTGATCGAAGTCTGCGATTCGGTATGTATTTTTCTATTTTCTCACAAAGGTATTGAGGAGCGTTTCCTTGTGTACATTTGTGGGTGAGGCAGAGGGTCTTGAATGTGATCCTGTCTTTTACCTTGAGCCAATGGAGCATCCTTAGGGATGGGGAGATGGATTCCCAGGGTTTCTTTCCAGTGACTATTCTTGCTGCTGTGTTTTGGACAATTTGAAGGCGCGCAATCTGGTAATCCGGTAATCCTATGTAGAGTGAGTTTGCGTAGTCGAGCCGTGAATTGATGATCGTTCCTACTACTACCGCTTTTTCCTTTTCCGGGATGAAGGGGAGGAGTCTGCGTAGCATGCGAAGGAGATGGTGGGATCCGCTGATTACGGATCCTATTTGTGCCTCCATTGTCATCTCTGAATCAAAGATGACTCCGAGGCTTTTGGCTTTGTTGCTTGGAAGGATGGTCTGTCCCAAGATGGTTGGTGGTGTCCAAGGGGTCTTCGTCTTTTTCCTTGAGTTTGCGTCGAGGAGCAGTAATTCTGTTTTTGATCCATTTAGTTTGAGGGAGCTAGTGGTCATCCAGTCATCTATCAATGTGAGACATTTTCCTAGTTCCTGGTATTGGTCTTTTTGTCCGGTGATCCGGAAGTACAGTTGAGTGTCGTCCGCGTATGAGTGGAAGCACAGATCCAATTTGCTAATAATTTTGAAGAGTGGTCGGATGTAAATGTTGAACAGTACTGGTGACAATGGTGATCCTTGAGGGACTCCATAAGTGATTGCCCGAGTTTCCGAAGAGAAGGCTCCTAGTTTCACTGTTTGTGACCGGTTTCCTAAGAAGGAAGCGAACCATGGCAGATCTCCATCTGTAACTCCTGCCACTTCCTTGAGGCGGCTGAGAAGCATGTTGTGGTCCACTGTGTCGAACGCCGCACTGAGATCCAGCAATACCAGAAGACACGATTCTCCCTCATCCGCTGCTTCTAGGGCGTCATCCCATATTTTCAGAAGTGCCGTTTCTGTGCCATGGCCTGGGCGGAAGCCCGATTGTAGTGGGTCTAGGAGCTTGTGTGTGTCCAGATGAAGTTGAAGCTGTTGTACTACTGCTTTCTCCATGATCTTGGAAATGGTGTTCAGGCTTGTTACCGGTCTGCGATTGTTCGGATCCTTGGGGTCGAGGTTGGGTTTCTTTAGTAATGGTTTGATGATGCCTTGCTTGAGGGAATTCGGAACCAATCCTTCTTTGAACGACTGATTTACTAGGTGTGTGATAGCGGGGGCCAGAATGTCGGAGCATTCTTTCAAGAGTTTAGTGGGGATGATGTCGTTTGGCGAGGTGCTGTCTCGGAGGCTCTTGATGACATTTTTGGTTTCATCCGTTGTGATCGGGGTAAGTGAAAAATGTGGTGCTTGTGCGCTGTGGATGTAAAATTCCTTACCTGGGTTGAGTTGAGTAGAGCTGGTTGTTGTTTTTTTTTGTTGAATTATTTTCTGAATGTTGTCTATTTTGTTGATGAAAAAATCTGATAATTTGTTGCAGTATTCTTGAGTTTCGTTTCCTCGGGGCTCAAGGCAGGTGGGGTTCATAGTCTGGGCGACTAGTTTGAAAAGTTCCCGTGGTCGGTTTAAGGCTTTTGAGAGGGTGTTTGAGACATGTTCTTTTTTTGCTTTGTTATACTTTGCTTAAAGGTCAGAAATTAGCAAATTGTGTTGAAGCTTTTTTTAATCCACCATATAAATGACAGAGGGTCCTCAACTCCAGGAGGAAATTGTGGACAATTCAGGATTCCAGCTAGAGGGAGGTGTGGAGAAATGAGATTTCCAAAATATATAACAGAGTCCTCAAGGAATGGAGGAGAAAGAGGTTCAGGCCAGTGAGTTAGAGGATTGGTGGGATCCAGATGACAGAAGAAATTGCCACTATATTACAGTCCACAGTTTTGAGTAGATCACATAATTGAAGCTCCGTGTACATATGGAAGAGGGCTAAGGGAGTTATGTTTGCAGCCTTGTAATAGTCTATTATAACTGGTACACCTGATCCACCTTGTAGCCTGTGTCTAAATAGGGTGGATTTATTCACTCTGGGCCTTACCTGGCCCCTGATAAATAGTATTTTGGATGGACTGAATTGTATGAAATAAAATAGCTACTGGCAGAACTCTAAAGTGACAGAGTAGCTTTGGAAGTAGAGACATCGTAACTGCATTTAGTCTGCCCAGCCAGAGGATACTGAAATGGCTCCAAGAGTCAAGCAGGTTATGAATTTTGTAGAAAATGGCAGGGAAGTTGGATTGATATAACGTGTCAAATGTATGGGTAAGGAAGTGTATAGTCCAGGTAAAGTTAGTTTCAATATGCTGTCAGGTTTGTGATTTTGTCATTGCAAAGGATTTATATCTTTAGTCCAGAGAAAGCAACATATTTATACAAAATTGCAAAACACATGGCAAAGACATATGGGGGCCAAAATACATAGAAGTATATCATCTGTGAATAAAGCCAGTTTCTTGTATATTTCTGCAAGCTCAATGCCATGGATATCCCTATTCTAGAAAATGTAGGTTGCCAAGAATTCCATGCCAATCAAGAAACAGTATCAAGGACAGTAGGTATCCCTGTGTGGTGCCCCTTTCTAGATCAAAAAGCTGGGATACAAACCCCAGCCTGCAGAGTGGAGTGTAGTCCAAAGATACATTTCTTGCGGAAACCCATTTGCATAACACATGGGACATTTAAGGCCAAGAAATAGTATCAAATTCTTTTGGATTGTCGACTTAGAGAAAGAAAACCTTGTAAAGTTTTGCATGATAGGCGAGATATATTGTTTTCCTTATGTGTCCCGCTACGTGTGAATTTATTCTGATCTCTATATGTCAATTGGCCTAAATGTGTATTTGTTCTGGAAACAAAAAATTTGGCAAATAATTTGACAACAATGTATAATAAGGACATTGGTCTAAAGTTTGACCAAAGTTGGGGATTTTTTGGGGGTTTGGGTGTCATAATTATGCGGGCCCTAAGAAATTCTGAAGCAATGTTGGAGTAATTGAAAAAGATGGTTAAGCATGATGCTATCACATCTCTTTCTTAATCATACATCACGGGACACCGAGCCATAGTAGTTACTATGTGGGTTATATAGGCCACCTTTAGGTCATGGACACTGGCACACCCTAAACAGGAAGTTCAACTCCCTATATAACCCCTCCCCCTCAGTTTTTTCGCCAGTGTCTTAGGTGTGGGGATAAGGTAAGGAATATTTCTAATTCTTGTGGGGTTTCTCTTTTAAGTAAATGTTTGCTATGCCTAAAGTCGCCACTGGGGGCTTTCAACAGCACATACCTGTTCCATGCTTGTCAGTCTTGCTCAGTGTCACAAGCTGCACGCTTCCTTGGAGCCCAAGCTCCAGGTAGGATGTGGCAAAGGGGGGCTTTTTCTGTTTAGGAATGTCCCTCCACAGCTTCTCCTCCCAGTTAGAGGCCATGGGGCAGTCGGCGGTATGCCGCACCGCTCCCGCTTTCGCCGCCATTACGGCGGCTCTCCATCCACCTGCCCTCATCTCTCCACCGTCCCAGCCCCCCTCCACAGGCGATCCGGTCGGATCGGAGCCCCCGCTCGCGCAGGAAACAGTCTTTTTTTGAAAAAAGATGAAAAGGAAGGGGAATTCACCTGGGCCCTGCCACTTTAAAATTTTCAAAGATTTGACAGCTTGTTTCATCTCAGTGATGGTGATATTTTATTCTAAGATAGAGTGAAAAAGTTTGAGCTCGTGGGTAAGTGTAATATTTTCAAAAAAGTTGTTTAGGCGTGAAGTATTTAGTACTTGTGGTGTGGAATATAGTTTATCCAAAATTGTCTGGCAGGTCTGTAAAATTTTAATGGGGTTACTTGTGTACATAGTGCAAGTTTTGAGGTGAATGGATGGTTGTTTGTAGTTGAAGCAACTTAATTTGATCGTGAGAAATGTATCGACCTTATTGTATAGAATGTTTTGGACTATCTTATATGTTTTTCAGCTTTGTCAATTAAGTAGATGTTTAAGGCAGTTCTATTTTTTTCTTTGAGTTATTAAAGATTGTCCTGGGTGGGGTTGGGTTGGGTTGTGTTTGGAGGCATATGCTGTGGTGTAAAGTTCTGTTTCAGGTTGGGTTCACACTGTCTTCGCATGCGGCTCATGGCAGGAGTCAGGTGGGTCCCTGTTCACTGTTTCAGGAACAAATCAGCCCTGAATTTATGCCTGAATTTGGACCTGAAACAGAGCCAAAAATGCACAGGACCCCTGTGCAATCCACTCTGCAGCCACCATGGGGATGTGTGAACCTGCTCCACTGAGAGCCAGTCACAATCTCCTGTCATGTGAAAACCTGCATCCAATTTGCACTAGTGTGAACCCAGGCTCAAGTTTAGTTATTAAAGCATTTAATTTTTTTTTTTTTTTGAGCTACATGCTGAACTATATGGACTGCATGACAGTGGAGATTGAGGTACCATTTCAGAGAAGATATTCCTCAAAGGACAGTGAATCACTGAGAGACCATGAGGAGGGTTTAGTATGGGTTAAGAGCAGAGAGCAAGTTATACCTACAGGGTCATTATGATTATAGATGAGTGATTTGGGAAAAGTACAATTTGCAGGAGGTTCAGCAAACCCAGCAAAAAGTCAGCTAACTCTGAACACAGCCCAAACCCTGTTGCCTGTTTGTTTACAAACAGAGGTTGGTGGGGACCTGTCATTTAGTAGGAGTAGTGTGAGGGCTGGTTCACACAGGGGCAACACGACTTCCAGCGCGACTTTGGGGGGCAACCTGGACATGACTTGATTATGAATCACAGCGCGACTTGAGGCAACTAACAAGGCAACTTGAAGTTGCCTCCAGGACAGGGGACTTTGCCAGTGGCCAATCACATAATAATCAGCTCTGTGGGAGGGAGGGGTTTGCCTAGAAAACTATTTTTACTTTCTGGAAAGTTGCATCAGTTAAGACAGGGGATCCGACTTGGAGGCAACTTCCATTGAAATCAATGGGTACAAGTCGCCTAGAAGTCGGATTGAAGTCGTACAGGAACTTTTTCTGAAGTCGGAGCGACTTTAGTAGTGTACATTAAGACAGCTCCATTCACTTCCATTGATTTTCTCAACCGCGCGACTTCGGGACGACTTTGGGCAACTTGAAGTCGGATCCCAGGTTGCCCCTGGGTGAACCGGCTCTTACAGATCCATGGCCCGCTGCTGTTTGTAAACAAACCACCCAGATACCTTTTATTTAGTGGAGGTTTCGCTACCACTCCAAAATGATAGACATCTGATTCATGCTTGTTTAGAAACAATATGGCCAGTTTGTTCAATGAACTATGAATAGTCTGGGTTTGGGTTGAACTCATGCTCAACCCGAAATCCAAAACTTATGAAGATCTGACCATGGTACTCTTAAGATCATAGCATGCGTATAGTCTTGGGCCAGTGTATGCCAACGATCCTACCAAAGATCCAGGAGCCTGCACTGTGTTAGCATAGTGTTAAATGCTGTGATGACTGGTCAAAGCATTAGTATTAGGAGATTTGTCAAGTTTAGGGTTTAACACTAGGTTGGAATTTCCTCACAGGATGATTCCTGGTAAGCCTCCAACAATGGGACTATGAGACAGAATTATTTTTTTTTATTAATTGCAAGTTAAAAATTGTGCAAGCATCCATATGAGGGAAGTAAAGTAGTCATTCCCTTATTGGAAGTTCTCTGGGGGAAAGTTTATAATTTTTTTCCAGGAACTACAGGGGGTCCCCTACTTACAAACAACTGTGCAGGTAGGGAAATTCTCTCCTGTAAGAGTTTATTATCCCTACATTTTCAAAATCCAATTGTCATTGGGACTGAAAGTTATCTGCATGTTCTATCATTTTTTGGCTGGAGCTACACTTAAAAAATGTACCTGTTCCAACTTACAAACAGATTCAACTTAAGAACAACCTACAGTCCCTATCTTGTTTGTAACCCGGGGACCCCCTGTACTTGTTTTACTAAATGTAGGTATCCATCAACTTAGAAAGGAGAAAACAAGGTAAGACTGGGAAGGCTCACTTTGTTCTGTGCAATTATGTTCTCTGCTTCTTATGCAAATATAGGGGCATCGTGACACACTAAGCCCCCGTACACACGGTTGGAAATTCTGACCACAAAATCCTTCGGATTTTTTCCGACCGATTTTGTCCGACACTGGTGTTGCATACACACGGTCAGACAAAGTTGTTGGAAAATCCGATCATTCTGAACGTGGTGACGTTTGTTGCGTATGACGGAACTACGTAGAGGCTAGTAGCCAATAGCTTTGGTCTCGTAATTTGATCTGAGCATGCGTGGCACTTTGTCCGTCGGAATTCTCTACACACGATCGGAAGAAGTCAGTTCGGATTTTGTTGTCGGAAAATTTGAGAACAGGATCTCAATTTTTTTCCGTTGGAAATTCTGACGGAAAAAGTCAGATGGAGCCCACACGGGCGGATTTTCCGACAACATGGTCCGATCGGACATTTTCCGTCGGAATTTTCGACCGTGTGTACTGGGCATAATGGGGAGATTTGGAAAGCCAGTGATCTCTGGGCTGTGCAATCAGCAGACCTGAAACCAAAATGTCATAGAGAATTCTAGGTCCTACTGCAATGGGTGTGGGAGACCTGTAAAAGCCACAAGACACCCATTTAAAGAAAATCAGAGTACTAACGAAAAAAACTTTAGCTCTGTTTAATCTGTGTTTTCTATCATTTACTGGACCCAACATTCAGATAGCTCCTCGTTTATGCCTTGGCTGAGTCTGCTTGCTTGAAACCTGTCATGTGTAGCTTTTTCTATCTCTACTAGGTTTCAGTGGAGACAATCAGATTTCAATTTCCAAGAGACATCTGAATCGAAATATTGGCTGTGATAAACCTGCTATCAGCTTTCTGAATGCGAGAGACTTCAAGGAGGTTGGAGAGGCTGGGTGTGTTTCCGAATACCTTTCTGCACATCAACAGCCTCGTTCACACAGGTGGCCGGCGGACAGTAAAAACAGGTGGTTGAGCTGTGGTTTTACTGCCCCCAATTTCCCACCTAAACAATACCGTGCAGATGCTCGGGATCTTACTGCCACCATACATGGTCCATTCAAGTAAATATGTCTGCACTGCAATCGCAATCCTAATGATTGACTCATATTTGATAACATTACCTGACAAACACTTAGGCCTATGCAGTTTTAGTGATTTTTGCATTTTTCAGATTTGCACTACAGTCCATTTAACATGATAACATTACCTGACAAACACTTAAAGCGGAACTTCAGTAATTTTTTCATCTTGCTATCTATTAAATCTTCTGCCCTTTTTGTTTTAACTTTTTAGATAGTAAAACATTTTTCTGCCAGTAAATACCTTATACAGCCCACTTCCTGTTTCTTGTCTGGTAAAAAGCCTAGGTTTATGACATCATGCACAGCTCTCTCTCTCACTCTCGTGAGAGTTTTCCAGGAAGGGAGGGAGGATGAGTCATACGAGGGCCAATGAGAACTGCAGAGCTGGAAGTGTGCCTCTGTGTGTCTGTGTGAATCCAGGAAGTGAACAGGCAGCAGCTTCAGCTGCCCACAGATAAAATGGTTACAGCCAGACTCAGTGGAGGGAGATTTCTGCAGCATATTTGGCAAGTACAAAATCACAGTATATATAAAATAATATGCAAAGTGGTTGGAGGGAAGCTTCAGAATGGCAAAGATGTTTTTATTAAAAATGATGTAAGCAGACTGTAGCTCCTCTTTAAGATGAATAGCTGCTGCTACGTGTAACCTTGATGGTGAAGTACATTTACTTTGTATTTACTTTCTGGACATGCCCTCATTTAAGTTTCATTTTCCTGGCAGGTGTATGGCCAGAGCATTAGGTAACAATGTCTTTATCGAGACTCGTACTTTCATAGCATTATTGGCTGCTTTCTAATTTTAGCAGGGGGTGTCCTAAGATGAGGAAATGAGTCCTTCCTTCCTCACTCTGTGTTCCGAACACCACCAAAGATGTGATTGTTCTAGCTGCTGGAGGATGTCCCACGTCTGCAGTAAGGAAAATTCATGCTATCAATTTTATGACATCAAAACGCTAAGTTCCCCCAGTGTGTTTCCAGACATTTTCTTTTAATGTCTGTTATTATGGTCATTTTCAAAAAATATATTTTTGCCTGCTGAGGAAATGCAATTGTAAAAGGGGGATGTACTGTAATTCTAAAGGAGATTACGCCTTCCTTCCTGACATTGGAGTTATTTAAAGTGTATCTTAACTTTTTAGCAAAAAAAAAATAACGCTAATAATAATATGATACTCAAGAGTGTTACACAATAAGAAATTCTGTTCACATGGATGCTCTCCTTACATTCCACTATCTTCCAATGCAAAGGCATTGAATTATTAGCAACAGAAATCAATAAGGTGCTTGTGTGAATTTTCTTTACTTGTCTTGGCGACCCTTTTTATAGAGACAGAAAGTGAGAGGACATCCAACATTTTTAAGTTGTCACTCGAGGACTGGAGGTTAAGAGGGAATCCTCCACATCGGGACAAATGTTCCCATGATTACACTCTAATATGGGAATTCTATTGATTTTCTGACTATTTTGTCTCCAAGATGGGAAGAAATCTCCTCAATGGGTATCAAAAAATACACCAATAGGGGTTTTAATCCTTCCATACTTTATCCCCAAAAGAAGAAAATTTGGGCCAAAACTTTAATATTCAGCTGGTGACAGACAGCCATTATATTCTATGGTCAAGCCCAACATGTGCAGAATATTTTAAAAGCTGCTACTGCATTGTCAATTAGCATTTAAAGACTCTTATGATGAGGAAATGAATGGGTAGGGTGATGGGGGTGGACTATAGAATTTTTGCTAAAACTGAACTGTCTTTTAATTGTAGAAAAATATCTGTGAGCACTTCACATATTTAAAGTGACCCTGTCAGGCAAGAAAAAAAGTCGTATCCCAAGTCTTCGCAACAGAAGCGTTCTTATAATTACTTCTTCAGTGGCCAATCTCTCCTACCTTCTCTCTCCCTTCCATTCCAGTGCTGCAACCTCAGTAAGAATCTGGCATTCAACACTATCGAGTTGCTCATTGTGGTTCCGTAGTCCATCAACATCAATACAGTTTACAGCACTGACACATGGTTTGGAGAATGGAACCACAGCATGCAGAGCAGGACAGAGACATATGACACTCTTGTATCTAGAGGATATATGGTTCACTCCTGAAAGTGACACTGGAAGGAAGTGAAGGTAGGAGGGACAGGCCACTGTAATGGTGACTATTAGGCCCATTTCACACTGAGGCGCTTCTAAACTGCAGAAGAGCTTTTCAGGCGCTTTTGAAAAGCTTTTCATTAATTTCAATGGAGAAGGGCGTTTTTTCACCACCCTGCCAGCGCACTGCCCAGTGTGAAAGCATTCATTAATTTTAATAGTAATAGGTTTTCGTGAGCTTTTCATGTGCTTTTTTTTAGCTTGAATGCGCCTGAAAAGCGCCTCAGTGTGAAAGGGGCCTCTTCTACTGCAGGTGACACACCATAGGATTTTTTTGTAGCTTGATAGGGTTGCTTTTAGGCTGCTTTCACACTGGGGAATAGGCGGTAAAGTGCTGCTATTTTTAGTGGCGCTTTCCCATAGTTTTTCCAGAGGTTTTCAGCCACTAGCAGGGCGCTTTTAACCCCCGCTAGCTGTTTGACGGCGCTGCCCATTCATTTCAATGGGCAAGGGCGCATTAGGAGCGGTGTATACACAGCTTCTTCACCGCTCCAAAGATGCTGCTTGCAGGAGTTTTTCTTAACGTCCTGCCAGTGCATCGCCTCAGTGTGAAAGCACTCGAGACTGCAGAGGAGCCGTTTTTCAGGCGCTATTTTTAGACAAAAGCGCCTGAAAAAAAGAATACCTGGACACTAAACACCTCCACTAGCTACAGTAAGGCCCCTTTTACACTGAGGCGCTAAAGTGCTAAAAATAGCGCCTGCAAAGCGCCCTAAAAGATCCACTCAGTGCACTCCAATGTGAAAGCCCTGAGGGCTTTCATACTGGAGCAGTGCGCTTGCAGGAAGCTGAAAAAAAGTCCTGCAAGCCGCATCTTTGGAGCGCTGTAGGAGCGGTGTATTTACCGCTCCTAAAGCGCCCCTTTCCATTGAAAACAATGGGGCAGCGCTCCAAACCCGCCTGCAAAGTGCCACTGCAGCGGCGCTTTGCGGGCGGTTTTAACCCTTTTTCGGCCGCTAGCGGGGGTTAAACTGCCCTGCTAGCGGCTGAAAAGCGCTGCTAAAACTACGGTAAAGCGACGCTAAATATAGCGCCGCTTTACCGCCAGCGTGCCCAGCGCCTCAGTGTGAAAGTAGCCTAAAAGTCTATCTGAAATCAGCTTGGTCATTAAAAGTGGGATGTCAAAAGATTTTTTAACCAACTACATTTAAAATATTGGATAGCAATTCATTTAAATACTGTGTAACGTCCGTGTTTTGAAATGCCCTCATGATGCTGTTCCCCAACTGCCAAAAGTACTTAAGACTTCTGGGTGTATATATTCCTGATTGATGGCAGGGCCAGGTGGTTGGCACACAAGCAGGAAAGAATGGCACTCAAAATACAACAGAGGGTGGTAAAATTATTATTTGGTTAAGTGGAAGATAACAGATAACAACAGAAGCAACAACCGCAACCACTGGTATTGTGTCTGCGGTAACAGTGACAACTACTCCTTTCTCCGTTCCAGGCAATATGGAAACAGTGGTACCAGAACACAGGCACACAGGTATGGAGTGTCAAACAATGCTAAAACACAATGGCAAGTTTCCAGCAGCAAGGGGTCATCCCTTGGATAAATCTTATGTTACTGGAGCAGCTTCTGAGAAGGGGGTGGCTGATAGGCAGAATGCAGTGCAAACAGCAGTAGACTATTGGTGAAAGTCCTAGTTCTCAGAACTATGGCCCAGAAGTTCAGCAGAGTGGCCTGTGGTGTCTCTAGTCTGTCCCTTCTCATCAGGAACATTTTCCTAGGGCTAAGTATGCTGTCCCTAAGCAGCAGGGATCCTGTCCCTACTCTAATCGCTTCAAAACTGAGCACCAACCACAGTGGATCACTGCTATTTATTAGAATTGCCCACACCAAAGATGCCTGATGGCACCTACGGAAGGCTGCCGAAGCTCCTTCCATCCTTCATCCCTTCTTTATCATATTCTGCATGCAGCACCACCTACAGAGTGATGGGTACACTTCACCTGCCTACATGCAACCCCCTGCCCCACACGGTGGTTCCTCATGCCAGCTTGTACGCCACTACAAGCCAAGCAAGCTGGCAGAAGAAAGCACTGTGTGACCGGGAAAACAGGTATTCCACCATCTGACCAGCCGAATGCCTGCAGCGCCTGGGGAGCTGCATCTCAGTGGTGTTTCAAAACACAAGTTGAAAACCGGAAAGGTATATATGTAGCCTCTTCCTTCTGCAGACATTACAATTTTTTTACTATCCACAGCCCAGTGCTACAGTGAGCGCAGCAGGGGAGAGTAGAAAGCCGGTGACTGACAGATTGGAGGGGAGAGCGATGAGGTGGTGTTTGATCTCTCAGTTCTTACTGCAGAGCCGGTGGGGGACAGATGCAGCATCGGATCGATGCTGCATCCATCTAGGTGAGTTATTAGGTTTATTTTTATTTTTTTCCCGGACCTCTCTTTTATGTTAACCTTTTCAGCAATGATGTGACAGATTTATGCGGTGGTGGGATCATCTATTTCACACTGCAAAAATATAAGTCCACTATGTGAAGAAGAGAGCAAATTTGCAATTTTATATTTTGTATTAAGAACAGCTAGCAAAAAGCTGTCTCAGCGTTGTTTACCTGCATGGCATTCAGCTATCCACAAAAGCTTAATAGCATGAAGAAACTGGATAATGATATCTGCCAGCACTGTCAAGTTCAGACAGGATTGTATTTTTCTACATGTGTTAGGGCTGTGATTATATCTCTATTCTCTGAAAAGAGGTAAACTCCTTTATTGAGATGTTCTTAAGAATTCCAGTTATGCCCAACCCTAGATTATATAGTTTGGTCTTCAACAAGCTAATGATTTTTATAAATCAGAGAGGACCTGTTGACACTCTTTGTTCATTCTCACAGAAGTATCTTAATTTAGTGTCAGAGGTACTCACCCGGGCTGATATGCTGAGAGCTGCTCCCCTTGCGACTAAGCGCACGATGCCTCTGGAGTGGGTACAGAGGGCACCGGGCTCAAAGATGCACGGGTTGCCAGCAGGAGTGTAGCAGGTGGTGTGCAGTAGCGTCGTTGACCAGGAGAGGCTGAAGCTGCACTGGGAGTAGACACCTGGCAGGGTTGTGATCAGGTAGAGGTTGCAGAGGTACCAACACGTATACTGGAGGGGGAACCTCGGAAGCATAGGAGAACTGCAAGTTCTGAACACAGAGCAGGAGATAGTCCAGTAAGCAGGCCGAGGGTCAAACACAGGCAACCAGGCAGTAGAGGTATCCAAAGGCAAGCCGGGGGTCAAACACAGGTAAGTAACTCAGAGAATGTCCAGGAGGCAAGCCGGGGGTCAAGCACAGGTAATCAGGCAGTAGAGGTGTCCAGAAGGCAAGCCAGGGGTCAAACACGGGTAAGTAACTCAGAGAATGTCCAGTAGGCAAGCCGGGGGTCAAGCACAGGTAATCAGGCAGTAGAGGTGTCCAGAAGGCAAGCCAGGGATCAAACACAGGTAAGTAACTCAGAGAATGTCCAGTAGGCAAGCCGGGGGTCAAGCACAGGTAATCAGGCAGTAGAGGTGTCCAGAAGGCAAGCCAGGGATCAAACACAGGTAATCAGGCAGAGAGGTATCCAGGAAGTCAGCCAGAGGTCAAACACAGGTAAGTAACTCACGGAAGGACCAGTAGACAAGCCGAGGGTCAAACACAGGTAATCAAGCAGTAGAGAAATCCAGGAAGCAAGCCAGGGGTTCAAACACAGGTAAGTAGCGGTAGCGGTAGTCAGGAGGATTCCGGGTCGGCACTGGTAGTCAGGTAGATGCAGGGTACAGGATACAGGATACAGGATACTGGACTGGAGACGGGACTCAGAAGAGACAACAAACCAGCAATTTGGAAGTGGACAGGGAAGGCCTTTTATAGGCCTGGTAACTGGTCAGGTGGGATACCCGGACGAGTGCGCATGCGCACTCGCCTTACGTAAGCGCCGCGCACAGTGGTGAGGCGTACTGGCTGGGTTGTGACAGATACCCGAGAGCCGCGGACCCGCGCATGCGCACGTGTTACCCGGCGTACCTGTAAACTTCGTTGCGCCGCTCTACCGCGCGTGCGCAACCCAGGAACCCGGCGGAGAGACCTGGTATTTCCCTGACAGTGCCCCCCTCCTAAGGGCAGCCTCCGGATGCCCATTTCAGGATGTCTTTGGTGATATTCCCGGATTAAGCGGGGGGCATGAATGTTTTCGGATGGCTCCCAGGAGCAGTCTTCTGGGGGATACCCCTTCCATTTAACAAGATATTGAACCTGCCCTCTTCTTCTTCGGAGATCCAGAATTTTCTCAACCTCGAATTCTTCCTCTCCTTGGATAGTGATGGGAGGAGGAAGTGGCGTTTGCCTATCAGGAAAGGAATTAGCAATTATGGGTTTCAGCAAAGAGGCATGAAAAACTGGGTGAATCCTATAGGAACTGGGGAGATCTAGTTCAAAGGCCACTGGGTTGATCACCCTCTTAACCTCAAAGGGGCCGATGAACCTGGGACCCAATTTCCGAGAAGGACAAGGGAGTTTTAAATTAGCGGTTGATAACCAAACTTTCTCACCAATCTGGAAAGGCGGACATTCCTTCCTGCCCCGGTTGTATTGTACCTCATAACCCTTCTGTGCTTCCTTCATGGCCTGTTGGATCCGGGTGAAGTTGTTTTGGATACTTTTGACTAGGTCCTGTGCAGCTGGAGTAGGGACGTCTGGAATGGAATCTGGAAGAAAAGAAGGGTGATAACCGTAGTTTGCCCAGAAGGGCGTCTGATTAATGGCAGAATGCAAAGAATTATTGTAGGCAAACTCCGCGTAGGGTAGTAAGCCTGACCAGTCATCTTGGGAGTAAGAGCAAAAACACCTCAGGTATTGCTCGAGGGTTTGATTTGTGCGTTCAGTTTGACCGTTGGATTGGGGGTGATATGCTGAAGACATGGAAGTCCTGATTTCAAGGGATTTGCATAGGTCTCTCCAGAACCTAGAGGTGAATTGTACCCCTCGGTCCGAGGTGATGTTAGCTGGAACTCCGTGTAACCTTATAATTTCCCTGATGAAGATGTCAGTAGTAGCAGAAGCCGAGGGGGTACCTTTCATGGGTAGGAAGTGAGCCATCTTTGAGAGACGGTCAATGACAACCAGAATCGTGGTGAAGGAATCTGAAGGGGGTAAATCCACGATGAAGTCCATGGAAATCTCCTTCCATGGACGTTCCGGGACAGATAAAGGACGTAACAGACCCCAGGATTTAGTGTTGGACCCCTTGTTCCTTTGACAAATGTTGCAAGAGAGAACGTATTCCTGACAGTCTTTTCTCCAGCCCGGCCACCAGTAAGATCGACCTACCAAGTCCACTGTTTTCTGTACTCCAAAATGGCCGGACATCTTGTGGTCATGAAGGGTCTGCAGAACTTGGAGTCTGACAGGAGGAGGGACAAAGATTCGGGCATGGGCCCAGAGTAAATCCTGCTTCCTTTCAAGAAAAGGTAATGTGGGAGAAGAGAACTGGTTGGAAGCCTGTTTGAGGGCTGTGGTTAAGTCAGGCTGAATGGCATGGAGGAAATTGTGGGCGGACAGGATAGTAGCAGGTTCTTTCGAGGATTCAGTGTCCAGAAACATACGGGACAAGGCATCCGCCTTGCCATTCTTGGAGCCAGGACGGTAAGTGATGTGGAAATTAAATCGGGAGAAAAACAAGGCCCAGCGGGCCTGTCTGGGTCTAAGGCGTTTTGCAGCCCTGAGGTACTCCAAATTGCGGTGGTCAGTGAAGATGAGGATGGGTTGGGAAGCTCCTTCAAGCAGGTATCTCCATTCCTCGAGAGCGAATTTAATCGCAAGTAATTCCCGGTCGCCTACATCATAATTCTTTTCAGGGGGACTTAGTTTTCGGGAGGAAAAGGCGACTGGGTGAAGGAGGGCCTTTGGGCCACTTCTCTGCGATAGAATTGCTCCTAAAGCAGAGTCTGAAGCGTCCACCTCTAGGACGTAAGGGAGTTCGGGGTCAGGGTGCTGTAGGATGGGTGCAGAGGAAAAGAGTTCCTTGAGCTTCTCAAAAGCGCTCTGCGCTTGGGGAGTCCACTGGAACTTAACTTGCTGGCGAGTCAGTTGGGTGATTGGGGACACAATGGCAGAAAATCCCTGAATGAACCGTCTATAAAAGTTGGCAAAGCCGATAAAACGTTGGACTGACCTCTTGTCCGTGGGAGCAGGCCATTCCTGGATGGCCTTCACTTTTTGGGGATCCATCAGTACTCCTCCGGTGGTTATGATGAAGCCCAGGAACTGGATGGTATCAGTCTCGAACTCGCATTTCTCTCCTTTGACGTAGAGCCCGTGTTTGCGGAGGATGAGAAGAACTTTCCGGACATGTTGACGATGGGCTTCTAGGGAATCGGAGAAAATCAAGATATCATCAAGATATACAATGAGGAAGTTATCCAAATACTCACGAAAAATGTCATTGACAAGGTGCTGGAAGGTAGCTGGGGCATTACAAAGTCCAAACGGCATGACCAGGTACTCAAAATGGCCGAATCTGGACCTAAAAGCCGTCTTCCACTCATCCCCAGAGCGTATTCTAACTAAATTGTAGGCCCCACGAAGATCCAGCTTGGTAAACACTTTGGCAGTCCTGAGCCGTTGAAAAAGTTCGGGAATGAGCGGAAGTGGGTACCTGTTCTTGATAGTAATTTTATTGAGTTCCCTGTAATCTACACAGGGTCTGAGGGAACCGTCTTTTTTTTCAACAAAGAAGATCCCAGCCCCTGCTGGCGAAGAAGATGGTTGGATGAACCCTTTGGCAAGATTCTCGTCGATATATACCCGTAGGGCTTCAAGCTCAGTTTCAGACAAAGGGAAAATCCTTCCGAAGGGGATCTCGGCCCCAGGTAGGAGATCAATCGGACAATCGTATGAGCGATGAGGGGGAAGAACTTCGGCCTTTTTTTCATCGAAGATGTCCATAAAGTCTTGGTAGGGTGTTGGGACGTGTTGCAGGTCCTTGGCACTGGGTTGCAAGGCAAGATGGGTGAGAGGTACTGTGGGTTGATCCGGAAAGCAGTGCTGCAAGCAGTAAGAGGAGGAGAACTCCACTTCCTTGTTGACCCAGTCAATCCGAGGGTTGTGAGCCAGTAGCCAGGGGTACCCCAGGATGATGGGGAACATGGGAGAATGGATAATGTCAAAACGTAAAAGTTCCTGATGACCTGATTTGGTGCAGGTCAGGATGGGAGCGGTTTCCTGGGTAACCGGTCCCGAGCAGGGTGGAGAGCCATCAGCTAGCTGGATCTGAAGAGGTTGTTTCCTGGTAGCTAAAGGGAGGTTCAGGTGTCGTGCCAGGGTCAGGTCCATGAAGCAACTGCAGGCTCCAGAGTCAAGGATGGCTCCCAACTGGAAAGACTCTCCCGCTATCTGTAGGGAGAGTGGAACAGACAGATGAAAATGCGGCACTTTAACAGAGTGTGAACTTGAGAGGGACCCAGCAGGACACTTACTGGGTCTTATGGGGCATTTCTGTAGGTAGTGCCCCGTGCCCCCACAGTAGAGGCAGAGGTTGGCTTGACGACGACGGAGCCTTTCTTCAGCAGATAGGGGGGACCGTGCCAGGCCCAGCTGCATGGGTTCCCCATGAGGAGGGGAGCGAGAGTTCCAAGAAGGAGACGGTGCTGGAGGGACTCGGGGCATCGTCCAGGTAGGACGAGGGCTCTGTAGTCTCTCTGCTCGCCGTTCTCGTAGTCGACGGTCAAGTTTAATGACAAGCTGGCAGAGGTCTGTGAAGGTACTTGGGATCTCTCCTCGAGCCAGTTCATCCTTTAATACCTCGGATAGCCCTAAACGGAATTGATATTTTAGGGCTGATTCGTTCCAGTTAGTATCAGCTGCCCATTTGCGGAAATCTACTACATAGTCCTCTACAGGTCTTCTCCCCTGGGATAGGGTATGCAGGGTGGTTTCTGCTGTAACTGTGCGTTGGGAGTCCTCGTAGAGTGCTGCCATAGCGGAAAAGAAAGTCTCTACAGAATTCAATTGTGGGCTTTTCTGTTCCATCAAATGGTGCGCCCAGGATTGAGGGTCATCAGAAAGGAGAGAGATGATGAACCCTACTTTAGTGGATTCCAACTGGAAGGTCCTGGGTTGTAGAGCTAGATGAAGCAAACAGGAGTTTTTAAAAGAGCGAAATTTCCTTCGGTCCCCGGAAAAACGTTCTGGTGTGGGGACCCTGGGATCAGGATGGGACACATCATAGGCAGGGAGAGCACCTCCAGGTGTTGATAGAAGAGTGGAGGTGCTGGCTACCGGGGGTGACTGGTCCGCTTGGTTGGGGGATAAGGTCAGATGCTGAAGACGCCCCTCGATCTGGAAGTATCCATCCTGGAGGCGTTGTACAGCCTGGGTAAGGGTTGTCACCTGCTGGCATAAGGCCTCAAGGGGTGAACCAGCTCTGTCGGCCTCGGACATTGGCTGGTTTGTACTGTCAGAGGTACTCACCCGGGCCGATATGCTGAGAGCTGCTCCCCTTGCGACTAAGCGCACGATGCCTCTGGAGTGGGTACAGAGGGCACCAGGCTCAAAGATGCACGGGTTGCCAGCAGGAGTGTAGCAGGTGGTGTGCAGTAGCGTCGTTGACCAGGAGAGGCTGAAGCTGCACTGGGAGTAGACACCTGGCAGGGTTGTGATCAGGTAGAGGTTGCAGAGGTACCAACACGTATACTGGAGGGGGAACCTCGGAAGCATAGGAGAACTGCAAGTTCTGAACACAGAGCAGGAGATAGTCCAGTAAGCAGGCCGAGGGTCAAACACAGGCAACCAGGCAGTAGAGGTATCCAAAGGCAAGCCGGGGGTCAAACACAGGTAAGTAACTCAGAGAATGTCCAGGAGGCAAGCCGGGGGTCAAGCACAGGTAATCAGGCAGTAGAGGTGTCCAGAAGGCAAGCCAGGGGTCAAACACGGGTAAGTAACTCAGAGAATGTCCAGTAGGCAAGCCGGGGGTCAAGCACAGGTAATCAGGCAGTAGAGGTGTCCAGAAGGCAAGCCAGGGATCAAACACAGGTAAGTAACTCAGAGAATGTCCAGTAGGCAAGCCGGGGGTCAAGCACAGGTAATCAGGCAGTAGAGGTGTCCAGAAGGCAAGCCAGGGATCAAACACAGGTAATCAGGCAGAGAGGTATCCAGGAAGTCAGCCAGAGGTCAAACACAGGTAAGTAACTCACGGAAGGACCAGTAGACAAGCCGAGGGTCAAACACAGGTAATCAAGCAGTAGAGAAATCCAGGAAGCAAGCCAGGGGTTCAAACACAGGTAAGTAGCGGTAGCGGTAGTCAGGAGGATTCCGGGTCGGCACTGGTAGTCAGGTAGATGCAGGGTACAGGATACAGGATACAGGATACAGGATACAGGATACTGGACTGGAGACGGGACTCAGAAGAGACAACAAACCAGCAATTTGGAAGTGGACAGGGAAGGCCTTTTATAGGCCTGGTAACTGGTCAGGTGGGATACCCGGACGAGTGCGCATGCGCACTCGCCTTACGTAAGCGCCGCGCACAGTGGTGAGGCGTACTGGCTGGGTTGTGACAGATACCCGAGAGCCGCGGACCCGCGCATGCGCACGTGTTACCCGGCGTACCTGTAAACTTCGTTGCGCCGCTCTACCGCGCGTGCGCAACCCAGGAACCCGGCGGAGAGACCTGGTATTTCCCTGACATTTAGAGTATAAGTAAACATTAACATTTTGTTTTCCATCATAAAACATTACTGTACTTAAATAAAAGTCTTGCTTTCACCCTTTTTTCATCCTTGGTTGCATTTAGTGACACAGATCTCTTGCAGCCTTTTGCAGCAACTTTCCGTCTACATGCATGCACTTCACTGGTGGCTGCATGGCCTTTTTCAAAGGTGGGATTTTGGATGGTGACAACGGCGGACCACGCCTGTGTATTGTGGGTTGAAACAGTCACTTGAAGTCTTCATTGAGCAAAAATCTCACCAACTGACAATGCAGGAGTTTTCACCTTATAACAGGAAGTGTCTGAACCCTGATCTTCACAGCAGTATCACCAGATATAATTTAATGTAAGCTGCAGATTTTAAAAAGGACTATTGAAATTGTAATATTGTGTTAAAACTTATGTACATGAGATTTTTATTGAGTTTGGCCCCTTTCACACTGACGGACCGATCAGTTCCGCCTGTCAAAATAAGAAGTCATCACTGCTCGAGGTTGGTCTCCACTTGTATCACCTCCACTGCACGCGGGCAGGTGCTGGCCCTTTTCGTCACAGGTTTGACAGTAGAGGAAGAGTCTGGTCGAGTGGTCGGCCGCACATTCGATAAAATCACCTTGATTTGAACATATTCAAGATAGACACTCCACAATGTACAGTTGAGGGAACGTAGCACTCCAACTAATGCATTTCACGCCAACATCAGCGCTTAGTCAAAAGCGCTGATGTTTGCATGAAACACATTAGCTGGAGTGCTACGTTCCCTTAACTGTACATTGTGAATTGTCTATTTTGAATATGTCCAAATAAAGGTGATTTTATTGGATGTGTGGCCGACCAGACTCTTTACGGCCCGCCTGTTAGTTTTTCAGGCGGACCCGATCGGACCATCCATAGATCTCTATGGAGGAGCAGCCAGCATCCGATCCCACCAGTATCTGATCCAATCCAGGCCGCCAAAAAACAGATGGATGGGGATCTGTTCCCCATCCTCCTAGCGGATCAGATCGGATTACAGTCGGATGAAAATGGACAGGCGACATAGAGAAAAGCGGGCTCCTGTGAGGGATTGCAAGCCATCCATCCCCCCAAGGGAAATTTAACCACATGCCGACAGGGCCATAGCCATAGCCAAAAGACGGCTACAGTGTGGTCGGCTTATTCTGGGTGGACGTCCGTGGAATCTTGCTCCCGCGCACCCCCTGTGGCGTACACCCGGGAACATCCATGGCCGGGTTGCATCACGGATCACGGTGAATGGCTGCTGATAGCAAATGACGGAGCGATCACTTGTAAACAAACCGGCGTCACATCATGACGCTGGTTCCTCCCTCCCCTCTCTGTACCGATCGGTACAGCGAGAGGGGAGAGGGGGAGAGATTGCTCGCCAATACTCTGCAATAAATTTTAGCAGAAACAAAGAATTATTATTTTTTTTTAACAAATTTTCATCATTTTTGATTTATAGCGCAAAAAATTAAAAACCCAGCGGTGATTAAATACCACCAAAAGAAAGCTCTATTTGTGTGACAAACATTTCATATGGGTACAGTGTTGCATGACTGAGTAATTGTCATTCAAAGTGTGAGAGCACCAAAAGCTGAAAATTGGACTGGTTAGGAAGGGGGTTTAAGTACACAGTGGTTAAAGCAATATTAGACCTCCTTTGTTTTGAGTGCTCTGGTAAGCAGTCCTGTATGGTGGTGGCTGGAGCACAGAGGTTGGTGAAGGTGTTTAATCCCATTGAATTTCACAAGTGGATGTACCTTAAAGATTATTGTGGGACTTTTTTGCAGACTTTTCATTTGATTTTATGATTTGGACACAGGACAGCATAAACGATATTCCTGGTATTATAGTATCATTATATCCGTAAGTGCTGCTGTTTCTTCATTTTATTTATTTGTTTTGCACTGACTTTTGTTTCAGCATTAAGCACAGATTTGGCTGAAGTGCTGGTGTAGTGGGGGGGGATTTGGGTTCCTGGAGGACTGGGCCGACTTCTCAGTCGATAACCAGTACTATAGAAGCGATGGACTGCACCTAAATGAGGAGGGTGCAGATCAGCTGGGAATGAAGATGGACAAAATGTTAGAGGGGTTTTTAAACTAGGCGATGGGGGGAGGGCCCAGAGGTAGAGATAGTCAGTGTGGAAAATATTCCAGAGGGGGGGGCATTAGTGGTAGGTTGACCAAAGCACATAAACCCAAGGTAAGTATAGTAACAAGTCCTAGTTGCAATCTTGGAACACCCAATAAGAGGATAATATGTGACCGGTCTAAACTACGTGGCATGTTCACCAATGCCAGGAGCCTGGCGGACAAGATGGGTGAACTAGAGATACTGTTGTACGAGAAGGATTTGGAGTTTGTGGGAATTTCAGAGACCTGGTTCAACAGCTCTCATGATTGGCTGGAAACCATTCAAGGGTATATCCTTTATCGCAAGGATAGAGAGGGTAAAAAAGGGGGAGGGGGATGCCTATATATCAAGAATAATGTACAAGTGAATGTGAGAGATGACATCACTAAGGGAGCTAGGGAGGAGGTGGAATCCTTATGGGTAGCGCTCCAAAGGGATGAAGCTAGGGGGAAAATAATACTGGGAGTATGCTATAGGCCCCCTAACCTGAGGGAGGAAGGGGAGACAGATCTCATATACAATTTGGATTATCAGCAAGGATGGGAAGTGTTATCATAATGGGGGATTTTAATTATCCAGACATAGACTGGGCGGAGGAAACCACGCATTCATCTAAGGCTCGCCAGTTCCTAAATGTCTTGCAGGACAATTTTATGGGCCAGATGGTAGACGCACCAACTAGAAATAAAGCGTTACTGGATCTACTGATTACCAACAATACAGACCTGATCACGGATGTGGAAATACGGGGCAATTTAGGTAACAGCGATCACAGGTCAATTGGCTTCAGTATAAATTGCACAAATAGGAAACATAAGGGGAATATAAAGACACTGAATTTCAAAAGAGCCAACTTCCCTAAACTACAAACCCTGCTAGAAGGCATAAACTGGGATAAAATCTTAGGAACAAAGAACACGGAGGAGAGATGGGTTTGCTTTAAGAGAATATTAAATAAGGACATTAGCCAATGCATCCCATTGGGTAATAAATTTAAAAGAGTCAACAAAAGTCCTGGATGGCTTAACTCCAATGTAAAAATGCATATAAAAGCAAAGGAGAAGGCCTTCAAAAAATACAAGGTTGAGGTATCATCATCAACATTCAGACTTTATAAATAATGCAACAAGAAATGTAAGGGTGCAATAAGGACGGCTAAGATCGAACCTGAAAGACACATAGCGGAGGAGAGCAAAAGAAATCCCAAGAAATTCTTTAAGTATGTAAACAGTAAAAAAGGGTGGACAGACCATACTGGCCCCATAAAGAATGAGGAAAGGACATCTGGTTGGCACTGATGGGTCAGTTGGGTCACCCGCACCTCCCAACCCCCACGGTCGGTTGGCCGGCCCCGCACTTATCTCATCTATGGCAACAGGTGGCATCCTCCCTCCTCCTCCTAGGCCTATGGGATCACTTCTCCTTTTGGCCAATCAGGAAATGGGTCTCAAGTCACACAACTGGTTGGGCTCAAAGCGCAGAGCACATTTTGAAGCCTATTAGAACCTTTGGCTCTAATCACGTGCTTCAAAAAAAAAGAACCCCATTGGAATCCATGCGTCCTGCGCCCCGCATGTAGATTAGGGGGCCGGACGCATAGATAAGTGTAGTGGCCCATGCCCTGCATTGCGGGCCACTGCACTTATGCCTCTGAAAAAACAACAGGACAATTTTTATGCTTAAAAAAAACTGATATTTACTGATCATTTACGCAGGAACTTTTGTTCCTTACTTAATGATCAGTGAAATTTTTATGGCTATGTTACGGCCGTGAGAATGAGGCCTAAAAGTGGCCTTTTAATTCCATCTAAACATCTGGAGTCTCTATAAAAGTATAAACTTAAAAAAGTTATCATCTATCATTTAGTTATATTTCGTACGTTTTTGGAATTTTCCAGTTACAAATACAGCACTCAGCTTTTACAGCCAAAAAAAAGTCAACAGTACTGATGAGACACACATAATGGGGAAGAGTTCATTGATCATTCCCATTTTAACATCTATCTATCTAACATCTATCTATCTAACAGAAAGGTTTGGAAAGCCATATGTGGCCCCAAGATTTTGAGTGAAGCACCACTGCTGTACACATACAGTATGATATGGGCCCTTGAAAAACCATTAACCTGAAGGCTAACTACATCAACATATATATGAAGCCCAGTAAGTTATTCTGGAAACAAAAAAAAAAGACATATCGAGCATTCACATTCCATTTAGCTGTTCCATGACACACAAGAGAATTGATTTTTATCATAGCAAAAGAATGTGGCTGTTACAATGAGTCAATAATAACAATAATTGCCACTATTATCTATTTGAAGTATGCATCATCCCAGCATGATCGTCTGAATATTACTTATAATTATTGATTAAAATGTCAATCTAGACTAAGAGCACCACAGGAAACAGCATTAACATTATTGGCAAAACAGACAATTTAGGTAAGTATGACAGAAGACAGGATATCAGTTACACAGAGAACTTGCTGTATGAAGTCACAAAATGGAACTTTACAATGTATAAAAACTTTTTTTATTAAGCAGATTCATAATTGCTCTGAAGTCATCTTGTTAGCTTCTGCCATTAAGACCACATAAGTTTCATATCACATCCTCAAATCAATGGAAGAAATACACTGCATGCACTAGAGATATAAAGTGTATGCCAGGACAACAACAAAAAACATGCAGTACATATATGTAGCACTCTGATGTTTATGCAGGGTTGCTAGTACATTTCCCTGGCAGGCATAGTTTCCTTGGCCTAATGGTTAGTGGATCAATTGATTCCACCCTAATGCTGGAATTGCTGCACTTCTCTCTTCTGTCACTAGATGACCGGGTATCTAGTAGTGACATTAGATAAGACAAGGGCATTGCAAGGACAGATTAGGAATATATGGGGTACCTCAGCCAATGGGCAGGGATCTTCTTGGATCCCTTGGCCTGCTGGGAGAGCCTATTTATTTTGGTGAGGTCAGGTGATCTGGGTTCTGTGCCACCCAGGTGGCTATCTGAGGTGAGCCTGAGGCCTATCCTGGGACATCTGGCTGCGGTGCTGTCTGATGGACTATCCAGAAGCAAAAGAGCAGTGTAGGGTTGGGACTGCGGCTTGCAGTCCAACCATAAGTGGTGGTTCTGCCAGCCAGAGAACCTGTCGTGGTCGGAGGTAGAAGGGAAGCTGTCGCCACTAAGGGACCATCCACTTTATTACCAGGGACCACAGTGAGTAGCTGAAGCACGTACCAGAGCAGTATTCTTACCAACCGGGGAGGGTGAAGAATTGGAAAACTTCAGCAGGTGTCAAGCCAGGGACCCAGCCAGTGGAGGTGGTGTTTGCAGAGCAGCCTTGTGTGCCAAGCCAGGGACTGAGCAGGCCAAGGGGGTGAAGCTTGAGGAGTATCTGTGAGTGCCAAGTTAGGGAACCAGCCAGCGGAGGTGATGCTTGCAGAGCAGCTTTGTGTGCCAAGCTAGGGACCAAGCAGGCCAGTGGGGTGATGCTTGAGGAAGATACTCAGGAAGGTTGAAAGAGCTCAGGAGATCCAGTGGCAGTGGATCAGCAAGTCTAGTGAGAGAGACTAGGAGCTCAGTGGAGTGGAGCTCAGTGGACTGAAGATCTTCAAGAAGTGATTGTAGAGGAAGTACAGAGGTTCGTTACAGCTTGTGTTAGAAACTGTTATAAGACTGTGCCATAGGAGACAGCGATCCTACACATGCAGATGTGGTGTCTTGCTGGATGCCTTTCCATGCATTGCTGTCCCTATAGAAGTCTCGGCGTCTACTAATTCACTACTAAAGGGTATCCTGGCCTTAAACCCTCTCTCCCACAGTTCTGTTCAAGAGAAAATAAATCTCTTTGCATTCAAGAAGTGTCTGGTGCCCATGAATCTACCTTGCATTACACCCACTATGTCTTGTAACCCACTCCTAGCTTCCGCTGCTGTCAATCAAATTCAATGATGCCGAGGGCGGGGCCCAGTCCAGCATTCGTGTCTGTGAAAGCAAATGCTGGATTCGGGAGCACGCCCGCAAGGTAATCCCCTCGGGAGAGCGCTTCTCCTAGGGGGTTATCTGATGGGGGAAGGAGCCGCGAGAGCCACCGGGGGATCCCAGAAGATGTTCGGGGCCACTCTGTGCAAAACGAGCTGCACAGTGGAGGTAAGTATGACATGTTAGTTATTTAAAAAAAAAAAATTATCCTTTACAATCACTTTAAATACAAAAGATTATATTATTTACAAAGTTAAAAGGGTAACAATAATTATTCCCTGTTAGAAATCCAAAGAAATATCTTTCTCTTATTAGGGTCCAAAAAGTGTTCTTAAATAAAGGCTGTAAATATGCAGAGAGGACAAATGCACACAATAAGAAGGGACAGTCCATATGGAAATCTTACCAGTATGTAGCGCTTTCTAGCAGCAGTTGGTAAGCCAATTCCTGCACTAGGGACCTATGTGAAATAATTGCAGCAAGGCTGGTTAGGATCCCATGGCCCATGCTCTGGCTAACACTCCACAGACTTCTACTACGCATCCTCAAACTCCCTGACAGGTGTATATCATACTTCTCCTTTTGAGCACAGTGCTCTACCTCTGTACCAGAGGTTTCTAGAAACTTGAAGGATACATCAATCAGTGTCTATGGTGTCTCCTCTTGGGGTAGCCTATCCTGTTGATTACGCCAAACTGTGGGCAGGACATTTGTGTGGTGGTATTATAAAGGGACCAGGTGAGATGTCTTCTAGAAATATTCTTATTTATGTAATGAATAGCAGTAAACAGTACAGCAATGCGGTCCCTATCCCAAGGTAAGTATGGACAGTAAGACACTTCTACATTTCTGTAACAAGGCAGTTCAATTATCAATTATGCAGAACTTACGACTGCTCAAGGATTGCTGCTTTAAACAGTTCCCCTTAGGTTCTAGAGTGAGCTCATAAGTAGGGTGCTGTGCTGGCAGTATAGAAGAAGGATTTTGCCACTCCAGGCCGCAGGCTAGGCAACAAGGTCCTTCCTCACACTAAAGAAGTTTCCAGGGGTGCTCTGGGCCATTCCTATTCTTTCCTGGCTCCTGAAGAATCTTTCCCTACACAAGGCCTATCTCTCTCTTGCCAATCACTCACTGAGTTCAGCAGCAGCAGCACACAAAGCTCCCTCCTACAAGTGCACAGCTGCAGCAAGGAGGTGATAGAGGAGGCTTCCGTTAGTCATTAGTTATGGCTTAGGACTAACGTCCAAAACGCGTAGGTGTTTTACAGCTTTGTACATGCATTTAATAAAGAAATACTATTTTGGATGTCATCCTGAGTGTCGACCATCCCTTTCCTTTATTCTGGCCATTTCCTAAATGTCTTGCAGGATAATTTCATGGGTCAGTTGAACGCACCAACAAGAAATAACGCATTACTTGACCTACTGATTACTAACAATACAGACCTGGTCGTAGATGTGGAAATACAGAGCAACTTAGGAAACAGCGACCATAGGTCAATTAGATTCAGTATAAATCACAGAATTAAGGAGCACAAACGTAATACAAGTACACTGAATTTCAAAACTGCGCTCTTTGCTAGACGATATTAAATGGGATAAAATCCTAGGAACAAAGAACATGGAGGATAAATAGGAGTGCTTTAAGAGCATACTAAATAAAGGTATTGGCCAGTGCATCCCAACAGGAAATACGTTTAAAAGAGTTTAAATTAATCCTGCATATAAAAGCAAAAGAAAAAGCCTTTAGCCACTTCAATACAGGGACATTTCCCCCCTTCCTGCCCAGGACAATTTTCAGCTTTCAGTGCTGTCGCACTTTGAATGACAATTGCGCGGTCATACAATACTGTACCCAAACAAAATTCTTATCATTTTCTTCCCACAAATAGAGCTTTCTTTTGGTGGTATTCGATCACTACTGGGTTTTTTTTTTTTTGCTAAACAAACGAAAAAATACCAAAATTTTTGAAGTTTTTCTTTGTTTCTGTTATAAAATTTAGTTTTCTCCTTCACTGACGGGCACTGATGAGGCTGCACTAATGGGCACTGATGAGGCGGCACTGATGGGCACTGATGAGGTGGCACCGATAAGGTGGCACTGATGGGCACTGATGAGGAGTCACTGATATGTATAATTGATGGGCACTGATAGGCGGCACTGATATGCAGCACTGATGGGCACCGATAGGCTACACTGATATGCAGTACTGATGGGCACTGATAGTCAGAACTGATGGGCACTAATAGGTGTGATGGGCACTGATAGGTCGCACTGATAGATGGCACTGGATAGGCAGCATTGATGAGGAGCTACTAACAGGCATTACTGATTGGCATCTGAAGGCACTGACAGGCATTCCTGATGCGGCACTGATTGGCACATGTATGGGCACTGATTGGCACTTTGATGGGCACTGATTGGCAGCTGATGGGCACCTCTCATGGGGGCTGTGCTGATAATCAATTTGCTGATTATAAGTGCAGACCCCCCTCTGACAGGGAGAGCCGCCGATCCGCGCCTGAATAGGGAGTTGCAGCAGTGGCCATGGATAGATTCATGCAATGCATGAATCTATCTATTGGTGATAGAGAGGTGGCTGGAGAGAGGGGGTTGCACCCATGCGTCCTTATGGACGCACCGCCACTGATATATATATATATCTCACAAAAGTGAGTACACCTGTCAAATTTTTGTAAATATTTTATTACTGTATATCTTTTCATGTGACAACATTGAAGAAATAACACTTTGCTACAATGTAAAGTAGTTTACAGCTTGTATAACAGTGTAAATGTCCCCTCAAAATAACTCAACACACAGCCATTAATGACAATTGGGGGAAGGGGGGATAGAGAAAAGGGAATGTAAAGTGTACATTTTTTGTTAAAAATAAAATAAACATTTATTCAATGAAAAAGCATAGAAAACAATATACAATACACAAAAGGAAAAAATCACAGATAAAAATAAAAAAAGGTGGATCAGACAACAACGAGGCCCATTGATAGAAAAAGGAGGAGAGGGGAATCTCATTGTTGGCCGAAGCACCAATGGTGGTCTAACATCCTATCCAATAGGTAATTGGAATCTATGAGAGTATAGAACATAGGTACAGTTTGTTCTTAGATTTGGACGACCAACATGTTTCGCCAAGCATTGGCTTCTTCAGGGTCACTAAGAGAGTTTGTACCCAGATCGTCAGACCAAAAACCCAGGTGAGGGTCCTGGAGGCGCCAGCATACTTGTCTGTTTGATACAAAGAAAGTTGTCTCTATTTATATTTTCTGGAATGGTCATCTTATTACTGGGCAACAAGACGTGAACACACTCTAAAGCCCCATACACACGCGCGGATTATCCGAGGACCAGGTCCGTCGGACCATGTCCGTCATACTTTGTCTGATGTTGGTTTTGCGTACACACGGTCAGACAAAGTTGTCGGAAAATCCGATCATTCTGAACGTGGTGACGTTTGTTGCCTACGACGGGACTACGTAGAGGCTAGTAGCCAATAGCTTTGGTCTTGTAATGTGATCTGAGCATGCGTAGCACTTTGTCCGGTCGGACAACCGTACACACGATCGGATTTGGTGTGATCGGACCGTGTTGTCGGCAAATCTTTCCAGCAGGAGATAAGACTTTGTCCGTCGGACAATCCGACGTACACTGTCCGATGGTGCATACACACGGTCTGATTTTTCAACAACATTGTCCGATCGGACAGAATCCATGAAAAAGTCCGACCGTGTGTATGGGGCTTAAGGCTTATGCCTTAATTGCCTACTTCCCTGCCTGCTTTGGCCGGACGAAATACCCAATAACAACAATTTTGTATATCCATTCTTAAATTCTGGCGCCTCCAATACGTGTTATCTATTCTTATTTGGTTTTATGCACGCCCCCTGCAGGGCTTCGTCTCTCTGGTATCCATACTTGACCCTGTTAGTGGTGCTGATCTGGCTGGGTTTTTGGTCTGACGATCTGGGTACAAACTCTCTTAGTGACCCTGAAGAAGCCAATGCTTGGCGAAACATGTTGGTCGTCCAAATCTAAGAACAAACTGTACCCATGTTCTATACACACATAGATTCCAATTACCTATTGGATAGGATGTTAGACCACCATTGGTGCTTCGGCCAACAATGAGATTCCCCTCTCCTCCTTTTTCTATCAATGGGCCTCGTTGTTGTCTGATCCACCTCTTTTTATTTTTATCTGTGATTTTTTCCTTTTGTGTATTGTATATTGTTTTCTATGCTTTTTCATTAAATAAATGTTTATTTTATTTTTAACAAAAAATCACGAGTGTCTATCTTGTCTGCATCAGTACCGTTATAGTCCCCTTTCTCTATCCCCCCTTCCCCCAATTGTCATTTAAACTGGGATGAGGTACAACCCTTAGTGAGTTTTCCAGGCCCATTCACTTACACAGCCATTAATGTCTAAACCGCAACAAAAGTGAGTACACCCCTAGGTGAACAGGGCCAAATTGGGCCCAATTTTCCCTCCCCGGTGTCATGTGACTCGTTAGTGGTACAAGGTCTCAGGTTGAATGGGGAGCAGGTGTGTTAAATTTGGTATTAACGCTCTCACTCTCTCATACTGGTCACTGGAAGTTCAACATGGCACCACATGGCAAAGAATTCTCTGAGGATCTGAAAAAAAGAATTGTTGCTCTACATAAAGATGGCCTAGGCTATAAGAAGATTGCCAAGACCCTGAAACTTAGCTTCAGTGTGGTGACCAAGACCATACAGCGGTTTAACAGGACAGGTTTCCCTCAGAACAGACCTCGCCATGGTCGACCAAAGAAGTTGAGTGCATGTGCTCAGCATCATATCCAGAGGTTGTCTTTGGGAAATAGACGTATGAGTGCTGCCAGCATTCTGCAGAGGTTGAAGGGGTGGGGGGTCTGCCTGTCAGTGCTCAGACCATACGCCGCACACTGCATCAAATTGGTCATCTCAGAAGGAAGCTTCTTCTAAAGATGATGCACAAGAAAGCAAGCAGTTTGCTGAAGACAAGCAGACTAAGGACATGGATTGCTGGAACTATGTCCTGTGGTCTGATGAGACCAAGATAAACATATTTGGTTCAGATGGTGTCAAGCGTGTGTTGCGGCAACCAGGTGAGAAGTACAAAGACAAGTCTGTCTTGCCTACAGTCAAGCATGGTGGTGTGAGTGTCATGGTCTGGTGCTGCATGAGTGCTGCCGGCACTGGAGGGGCTACAGTTTATTGAGGGAACTATGAATGCCAACATGTACTGTGACATACTGAAGCAGAGCATGATGCCCTCCCTTCAGAGACTGGGCCGCAGGGCAGTATTCCAACATGATAACGACCCCAAACACACCTCCAAGACAACCACTGCCTTGCTAAAGAAGCTGAGGGTAAAGGTGATGGACTGGCCAAGCATGTCTACAGACCTAAACCCTATTGAGCATCTGTGGGGCATCCTCAAATGGAAGGTGGAGAAGCACGAGGTCTCTAACATCTACCAGCCCCATGATGTCATCATGGAGGAGTGGAAGAGGACCTTCTGTGAAGCTCTGGTGAACTCCATGCCCAAGAGGGTTAAGGCAGTGCTGGAAAATAATGGTGGCCACACAATATATTGACACTTTGGGCCCAATTTGGACATTTTCACTTAGGGGTGTACTCACTTTTGTTGCCAGCGGTTTAAACATTAATGGTTGTGGGTTGAGTTATTTTGAGGGGACAGCAAATTTACACTGTTATACAAGCTGTACACTCACTACTTTACATTGTAGCAAAGTGTAATTTCTTCAGTGTTGTCACATGAAAAGATAGAATAAAATATTTACAAAAATGTGAGGGGAGCACTCACTTTTGTGAGATACTGTATATAAGTATCTGCACATAAAAATGTTTTGAACCTATTGTTAAAACAAATGCAAAGTGTTACATATTGTTACGTTCCATGATTTCCGTTTCGGGCTTACAAGCTCATGCTGTGTTCTGATCTGATGAAGGACGTGAGCTTTTAAGCCCGAAACAGAAATCATGGAACGCTACATTATGTAACGCTTTGTATTTGTTTGAACAATCGGTTCAATAAAATCTTATGTGCAGCAATCCTCTGGATTTTTCTTTATATGTGGTCAGTGGGAGGACCAGATTGCATTGCTCCTACTGACCTGTCGATGCTTTCCTCAACTACGGTGAAATTATATATATATATATATATATATATACTGTAATATATATACACACACCCGGTGTATGATTTTTTTCATGTGATTTGGTTCTTGAGTGCTGTATAAAAAGTTAAAATCCTATTTTTTTTTTCTTACGCTAACCACAATTCCATTTTTCCTAGCAACAAGAATGCTACGGAAAGCGATTCTGTAGCTACTACAAACCGCTGTCACAAAAGTGCTTTTGTGACATGGCCCTAACATAATATAAATGGCATCTAAATGGAAAAAGTATCATCTCTACATTGATACTATCACAAAATCTGCAAGATAAAGAAGATTCACAGCTTAGCACCAATTTCCATTATTTTGATTAGGTTCAGTGCTCCTATCCTTCTCAGGGCTCCTTTCTTGAATGTTTATGTAATAAAACATTTACTTAAAATGCAGTTCCCTGATGATCTTTGCAGTGTGGGCTGTCAATTGCTGTACAGAGACACTTCAAAATCTTCCCAGTCCAGTACCTTTTCCCCAGCGCATGTGTGAACTGAATTCAATTTACTTTAATAATGAGCTGCTAATGGCCTATTCATTGGAGTGGATTAAATTTGCGCTGTACATGCGCTAGGGACAAATTGTACAAGTGGGAACATTTTAAAGTGTTGCTATGTGGTGTCAGGTGAGGCCACACTGTGGAGATTGCTGAGAGGTTGCATTTTGGATAAAAGCTTTCAGAACAAAATCCTGGAGGAAGAGTAATGGGCCCAGAGAAAGATAAATGCACTAAAATACATTTATCCATTAATGATTTATCGAAAGGGTTGTGTGAATAACAAGGCAACGTGAGTGGAGTCTCAAATCTTTCAGCAGGTAAAAGAAATCACATATATTTACTTACTTTCAATCATTTTTATTGAAGAAATATGCATCAAGAAACAACTCATCAGACATTACAGCAGCCAGAACCCTGGCACAGATTGTCAAAAGCAGTGAAGGGCTAACACAAAAAGGTTATCTAAGGGAGGTAGTCCAAAGCCTAAACCATAGCATTCTACTCCTCCCCAAAACTAGAGCAGAACATAATGCAGATTTTCCTTTCATTTACTAAGTGTACCGATAATAAGTCATAAAAACCTACTCCATAGCTCCAATTACTAAGCAAAGAAAATGCCAAGGTTATTAACCTTATTAGATTGCAGGACAGTGCTCTGGTTACAGAAAAACAGAAAGGACAGGGAAAGAAGAAAAGCACAGTACAAACAACCGGAGAGATCTAAACCCAGAGAGAAAAGAAATGTGGAGAGCTCCTACAGCAGGGGTACGCAACCTTGGCCCTCCAGCTGTGGTGAAACTACAAATCCCATCATGCCTCTAGGAGTCATGCCTGTGATTGTCAGGGTCTTGCAATGTCTCATGGGACTTGTACTTTCACCACAGCTGGAGGGCTGAGGTTGCCTACCCCTATCCTAGAGGATTAAGCTCAATGTGACCAAGAACCCTAGAGTTTAACATGAACATAGTTGGCCCAAAGACTCCACACTGCCTTGCATTGTTTAGTCGTGTCATTAACCACACTAGAAAGTTAAAAATAATTCAAGACACCTTTCGTCTATACAGAGATATACATACAGAAGATTTCTTCCACGAATGGGCTATGGTGAGTTTAGCAGCCAAAAACAGGAAGATCAGTCTTTGTTTAGACCGAGGCAGGTTCTCTACTGGTTTGTTTAATAAAGCAATACAAGGTTGTCGGGGAACCAGAATCTCTGAGACTTTTCGTATCAAAGCAAATACCTTATTCCAATAACCCCGTAGCTTCGGACACTCCCACCACATACATACATATTACCAAATAATTGGCAGCCAGAGAAACACAAGGGCAAGGAAGTCAGGTACAGCCTTGAGGGACCTTCAGGGACCCAAAGGGACCCACATACCATCTGGTCATTACCATTACACTTTCTTCCAAGAGAGAAATATTCAGTAAACCCTTATATGTGGAAGGAAGAATGGCATTACTCCACATCTTTCTCAGATATTTTGATAAAATCTGATTGTTTCAGAGGGAGGTATTTTCAACTTTGACCAACAGTGCGCTAGGGTAAAAGGACCTTGAGGGGTTAGGAAGTGACTGATTCTGTACAGACCTTTATTGAGCCACCAATGAAAGGCCTCTAGGTCCTGACCTGGGGGGGGGAGCGGGATTGTTAAAGAGGTGAGATGTTGGAAGGCAACGTGGTTTAATATCATATTTCTGGAGTTTCACTTCCTGGTTGATGCAGACAAGTGGCCTTTGGAATGTAACAAGTTGCACATCAAAGCTTTGTAAAACTAAAGCTTGGCTTCTGATTGACTGGTGTGATAACACTATGCAAGCCAGCTTCAAAGAGGGCCATGGCTGCCAGGATGATTGATGAAGGTGGGTTACAAAGATCAAAGGATCAACAGGATCCAGGGCACATAGACATGACACATGGACAATGATGCCCCTAAAGTCCAATACAGTAGGACAGACAAAAATATAATATATTAAAAGGACTACCTCTTGGCAATATCTCATTGGTCAGGAGGATAGTGGGGTGTGGTTACGAATGGGTCTGAATGAATGTGTAAAAAGTGCACGCAGAAGGGAAATCGTCCCATTTCCGCTCTTGGCTTGTGCCTGATGGCTCTCTGAGCCTCATGGTTCTCTCTGTTACCATCATCTTGAGTCCAGCTGATGAGACCATGTATAGGGGGGACAGCCTTGTGATAAGTATCTTTGATGTTCTGGTGTTATATGCTCTATAGTATTTTCATGTTAGCATCTTCCTATTTTCCTGGGAAATAAATAAGACGTTGTTTTATTAAGCAGTATGTTTGTTTTCATAGCTAACCATATATTATTGTGCTATCACCAGTAACTATCAGAGTTTTGATAGACTAGCTAACTATAGAAATAGACAAATTAATACATATATGGAATAAATAGAGGGAATCCGTAACAACCCTCAGATATTAATATTTATTTTAGATTTTATTTCATGAGATAACGGGTGTAAGGATGACACTAACTTGTAGATATTTCGCACTCGATCCCAAACAGCTAGTGTAAGGTACCTGTGATAGGTAGTGTCCGAAGTGGAGCTTGTATGCTAAGGATTTAGACAAAGACGTAGTCATGCAGGTCAAGTCGGCAACAGATCAGGCAAAGCGGTACAAAATCGTAATCCAAAGAATGGTCAGGCAGACGGAGGTCATACACAAACTGGCGGTGAAGTACCAAATCAGCAGGCTGGAGAAGAATTTAGGCAGAGGTTCAATACACAGTAGTCAAAATCACAGCACTATCAAGCGCTAGTCCAAACAAACGGGCACTGAGAACCGGAAGTGCTGCTTTTTATGGGCTGCTTAATTGTACATTGTTTGTAGCTGGCAGCAGTTGGGGCTGGTGAGTCCAAGGCAATGCATCAAGCTGGGAGAACATTGCAATAAACTCCAGAGCTCCTCCGTGGCACAACAGGTAAGACTGCAGATGTGGGACCAGGAACATCCCGGTTTGAATACACCCAGGTATATGACAGGGCCCTCCCCCCTCAGTGGACCCCTCCGTGGGCCTAGTGGGGCTTAACGGCAAAGGAGGCATGGAAGTCCCGAATAAGAGCAGGGGCATGCAAATCTTTGGCTGGAACCCAGGAACGGTCTGTGATGGGATTTCCCTTCCAATGAACCAAATACTGTAGGCCCCGACCCTGCCTTCTAGAATCCACTCATGTTGTGCATCAACAAGAACAGGAGGAGGTAGCTGTGGAATTCTGGAGTAGCGATTGAAAATGGCCTTTTTGAGAAACATGGAATACAGGATGTATTCGGAGAGAGGAGGGCAATATTAACTGATAGGAGACTGGCACGACCGATGAATCGAGGGCCCAATTTGGTAGAAGGTTGTTTCAGTCTCACGTATTTGGTTGATAGCCAAACTCTGTCCCCCACCACATATGGGGGTATACGTTAGTTGGAGAAAAGCGCATACTTGCCTGCTGACTTCCATAGTAATAAGCAAATCTTTTTCCAGTGCAGCTCTGCATTTTCCTTCGTTCCTCTGCCTATGTGGAGGGGGGCTGTCCCTTTCCTCCAATCCTCTCTCACAAAGTGTATAAGAGCTGTAACTGCAGCTCTCAAACCCCTCTTTTGTAATCCTTTCAGATGAGAAAGGATTTTATCACAATTGTGCTCTTTTGAAGGGTTATAGACAAGAGAAGACTGCAGATAAACAATTAAAACTTATGTAGGAGGATTTGTTTCATCTCTGTGTATCATCTAAGGCCAGTCACTTCATGAGATGGTGTACAACCACTTTAATCTATCCCTCCTCAAGCAGAAACTTTTCCATAGGGCTAACTCTCTTTTGCTCACCAGTGTGGTTCCTTTCCATAATCTAGCCACCTGAAAATGCGCAACAACCCCAGCAGGGCACTGCTGTTTATTACCACTGCCCATACAAAGGATGGCTGCCAAGGTCACTCAGGGCTGCTGTGTCCAATCAGACCACAGATCCCTTGATGACAGATACAGAGGCTGCAGAGGAACAATGCTCCTCTTAATCTCCACTTCTCCCTGCACAGCACACAGCGACACCTATAGCATGGAGGATATACTAACCCTGCCTACAGGCTAATATCTAATGTGGAAATCTAAAGTTTTCTAAAACAAAGATAAAGCCTCGTTTCACTAAAAGAACATAGGTAGTAGTGATTAATGCCTATTGTTATGTATTTAGTAAATCAGAAAGAAAAATCATTGTAAAGTTACAAGGTGGATCTGGAAGTACACAAACACTATCATGAGCTTTCTGTGTGTTCCTGTGCACTGCCAGAGACTAAGCATTGAAGCAAGTTCTGACAGTGATGCTGATTTCCAGAAGCTTAGACTGAGAAAGGCATTCAGCTCCAGCTGTTTATTCCCATCTCACTGAAGCCCTGTCATATCCAGACAAGTGAATGGCTTCAACTCCGCTTGCTACTTCTGTGACTATAGCAGCAAACAGCTGTGTGCAGAATCCAGCACACTCAACAAAAAGGATGCCAAGCCTGCAAAGCTGCTAGGTCTCACCCAACAAATGGTTAACAGACGTGAGCTATAAAAGAGGCCATGCTTCTTAGGTGCAGGGAGGTAAGCTGGAACAGCAGTGCATAATTTTACCATTTGTCTGTACTCCCACAATTGAAAGTGATGAAAGACAGAGGATGGCCTGGTCCCTTTTACATATGCTAGTTTACGAGCTCTGATTGAAAGCATGCACTGAGATTCGATGTTGGAAGTCCTTCGCCAATCCTCCCTGATTGAAGTATGAGCATGTATTTACTTTGTATGATTGCATATACGAGCTATGCTTTTTGCAGAGCCTCTGTGTTGTATTATAATGAAAACAAAAATAAGTAGACTCTCAACCAGCAGTGTGAAAATAAGCCATCTTGTGAGTCTTTTAGACTGGCCGCCCCATGCTGTGACAACAGATAATGGACAGAACACCGTGGGAGAGGCTAAAATGTGTGTTACAAAGCACCGTCAGGCAAGAAGAATAATCAACCAGTTATGGTCTCTTCACACCAGTGGGCGGGCAGGCATTATGCTCCAGTAATTAAAACATGTTGCATTTTGACTAACGCACACGCACAACACTGCACATGTACGGCGTGAACAAGGCACATAAAAAATAATTGTTTTCTATGTGCCCTTGTGTTAATCAACGGTGATCAATGCACCTGAACGAGCCCTTAAAGGTGTAAGTTCACCTTTACACGAAAACTGAAAAGGCTTCAAATATCCCAGCCTCTGTGCTGGTGTAATGGTCTATTCACATACACAGAAATACACAGCTCCTGAAGTAAGTACCCATCCTAATGCTTACAATGGCAAGTGCTAATTGGTCAGTGCAACCCTGTGACCAATGAGAAGTGCTTCTTTCTTTTGGGACTTCTTACCAGAAGAAGTAGCCTGAGATGCTCGTCTCATTGGCAGCATGGAGCATCAAGGCCACTATGTTTAGTGAGGTCCAGAGGGGATAGCCAGGATATTTGGATTTCAATTACCTTTTCCTTTTTTGTGAAAAGGTGCACTTACCTTTTAATGGCCAATTGAACTTTCAGTTTAAATTAGCTGAATAAATTTCCTGGTGCATCAAAACAAAAGTTGAACTAAGTCTTGTAGTTCACTTTCTTTATAAATCAGCCAGAGCATGATTAGAAAAGCCTATCCTATGCCAGCATGCTTTAGAGTGGGATCCTTGCACTTGACCAGTGTAGCCTAAATGTCTCCTTTTATCCTTATACCACCATGACCATTATACTCAACCCTTTTACCTTCCCCTATAAAAGATCACAAAAGAGACCACACCTTCTTTTTGGAGTAAAATGGCCATGACAGCCTATTTATTAACCAATGAAATACACTCCAACCAAAAATATAAATAAATATAATATATATATATATAACCATAAACATAAACATAAACATAACAAGATATAACTGTAAAACCCAATCTGGTGATCTCTGACGGTGACAAACTTGTTGCCAAGCAACAAGGTCACTGCGGTACCCATTTACACATTTTACCAGGCCTCCAACTGGGAACTCTAGGAGACAGCCTTCCGTCAGTGAACAAACAAGTATTCCCTCCACCGTTCAGGAATACCCAGGAGGGGCAGATACACTATGAGCCCCCCACCCATTTCAGATCACCTCTGATTCACCGTCACCGTCAAAGACCACCAAAACACTGCCAACTTTCGGATCCAATGTGCTGTCATGACTCCTTCCCTCGATACCTGAAATACAAAACAAAAGCAGAAACACCCAAAACCACAAACCATACAATAGGGAGGGAGGGTGGGAAAAACTGCCTCCTCTGTCTGTTACAGTTCTGAAAGTGACCACTTGACTCCACCCCCCACCTTTATATCAGCCCTCCCCTTCCTTCCAAAATTAACTCCACAGCCAAACCCCTTCCTGTTCATCTCTCCTGAATGTACCATTAACCCTTTGTAGCCCTTAGTCACCACTGTCATGCACGGCCCTGCATTCCATTCCCTGCAGTCTTACATTCCGTGCCTCACTGGAGAAGCAGGGATCTCTGCAGAGGTCTGAAACGTCCCCTGCTGAGATCTCCAATCAACAGAGAGCTTGAGCTTTGCCAATGGCAGAGCTATAGGTCTGAATCAGTAGAGGGGAGTGGAGGCAGACCTATGAAATGAGACCACTGCTTCCACACAGAGAGCAAATGTTCCACTGTAAGACATTTCTCACCTTTTGTTTTGGTGTACAGTACTTTATTAGGATCTCATTTACAGGGGCACTGTGGCCCATACAGCGTGAATCAGCTGTTTGTTCATGCAGCTTGAGCCACCAGGAGTGTGTGCACAGGCAGCCTATGTATAGACACAGCTGCTTGTTCTAATTTGACAGGCATGCATGGGTGGGTGAGCACCTTTGAATGCAGAGAGGGTGCATTCGGTGTCTCACACCTGCCCCTTTATGCCTGTTAAATCAGAAGGTGCGGCTGTGTCCATACAGCCGCTGCACCCCCGCAGAGTTACATAGGATGTTTTCATGCAGCTCCTGCTGGATCCATATGCATAAACAAACAGCCAATTCATGTTGTACAGGCCAGAACACACGTGTAAATGAGACCTAAAACTGAAGGTTCAACTGGGCTTTACCTACTAATGATATCCAGGAAGTACTGTAAGTGAAAATATGCACTCAATATTCCTAATTTAGAGTTTAAAAAAAAGGCAGACAGATTTAACAAGCTACCTAATGGCTTCTTGGCAGCTTTTTCACATGTTTCAGTATTTTGTGACCTCCTTTAGGGTCAGCCAAAGATCCAAACAGAGTGCTGGGTGTAGGTTGGGGCATATGCAGACACAGGGCTTTTTTTCAGCTGGAACTTGGTGGAACTCAGTTCCACCATCTCTGGCTCAGGCCCTCTGCTCCCTGCTCACCGCTATCACTTGCAAACACAGAAGTCCGGCTTATGATGGATGGAAGTAAGATGTGGATGGGGGATGCAGAGGTAAGCAGCAGTGGTATGCAGTGCAGTGCAGTGATGATGTCATTTAGGATGAAACGATTGTCAGGATAGCTAAGTATACATGCTGCTTGAAACCCACAAGGATTTTATCCGTTTGATCTGTTGATTGAGACATGATCATAGCTTGGACTTTTATGTAAGTGTACTGCTTAATAAACCGAATGTTGAGACAGTATCACACTATGTTGAGTCCTTTTGTTTCCTAAACATTCAGATATCGAGGCTTCCTACACTGTATCTTGCATCCTGAGTTGCTGTGAACCTCCCAGTGTATACCATCCATGTCCAGAGGAGAGGAATGTCCAGACTTTTTTCTCAGTGGATCAGAGATCCAACCAAGCGCTGTGTGACCTCTCTGAGTAAGAGGGGTCGCTGGCTTTCCAGTAAGCCTCCATTTTTGTTATGGTGATGGGTGTCACGCCTTCAGGTGTATGATCGGCATTTCCAAACACTTCTTCCATGAGACTTTCTTTGAGGGAATCCAGCTTTTTATGAACTTTTTGTTTGCACAATTGCACTTTATTCACATGTGATGTAATTTAGCATATATGTCTTCAAACTTTATTCACAGTTATTATTGTTTATATACTGTTGATTATCTGCACATTCATATATTTTGATATTTGTCTGTATTCGCACGAATGCACCTTATTGTTTAGTGCTGCACTCTTTTCCTATATCTGTAGCGATACCCCCGTAGGAGCTGCTTAAGTTAGTTCAGTCCGTTACTCTCAACCCCAATAACAGTCTCAGCCCCTCTTGGCACACCTGGCAATAGTGTAAGTGCAATGACCAATGAGAAACACACACGTTATTATAAAACACAGAAATTGTCTTTACTGCGATATTTCTGTGGAAGAATAACAATATATATTCGAGTAATCAACATAGAGAGCAATAACTGAGATTTAAAGTGGTGTTTCCGCCAAAAAAAAAAAAAAAAAATTGCTTAAAAATAATTGGAAAAAAATGTTTTTTTACTCACCTATAAATGCCTGTTGCTAGGGGGTCCCTTGTAATCTGCCACCTTCAGTGCCCGGGCACTGACATCACTTCCCCTCGGCGCCGCACAGTCATCTGGGACCTGTCACGTGTCCCAGATGACTGAGCGCCATATCACGGCACGCGGCGCTGCTCGCGCATGCGCAGTGGGTGCCCGGCTGTGAAGCCACAGCCGGGCACCCACAGTAAGAATGCCGGCGCCGCGAACGGAGTGGGGAACGAGGGGGGCTTCGTTCCCCCGCATCGCTGGACCCTGGGACAGGTAAGTGCCCTATTATTAAAAGTCAGCAGCTGCAGTATTTGTAGCTGCTGACTTTTAAAAAAAAATTTTTTAGGGGGCACCCCACTTTAAGAGAAATATAGCTCTCAAGCTGCTTTCAGGGGATTCCAAACACTAGAATGTCCCCAAGAGCAGAGGCACAATTAAATGGTAAATAAAGCACAATATGGCACTTCAAATTAAATTGGTTACCTTTACTGGGATTGGCTCTATGAGTCCAGGCAGGAGGAGAGTGGAGAGATGACTCCCTTTGTGTCAGGCCTCTCTCTACTGTCCCCTGACACCACAGGCCCAACTTCACACACCCATATAAGTCAGCAAGTAATGACTTAACCTTATAGATAAACTGTCCCACACACCCAATACATATGCAGAGCCCTGAATATGTCCGTATGGCCCGAACACCTTCAGTCCTTTTTTTGAAGAAAAGATAAGCTTTGGTGTCTTCAGCTAGCCACTTCCGTCGGTGCACTTTAACTCCTAGGTAGCAGGGCAAACAATACAACTGCCCCAGATTATCAAGTGAAACAGACAAGATTTTGTTCAACAAGAGAGGACAATGGTGTCTGTATACAATGTAACAGAAATGTATAGCCTTAGCCTTTATCCCTCTAGTACTACAAGTGTCAGCAAGATGGCTACCAGTAATGATGTTTGTATACAGTGTTCAAATAACTCCTTCCGTAGTGCAATGTCTCTGTTCCTTGCAGATGGGCAGAAATGTCCTCTCAGCAAATCCTGCAAACAGGGCCCAAGCGAACGTCCTGGAACAGGCAGGCTTTCATGTCAGCCCGACCGGTTCCCGCACACTGGAGCGGTTCACCGTTGGTTGAGATGAGCCTCAATATTCACCTGGGATACCCCTCTTTCAGGCTGGATGTCAAAACTTGCGGTGGAGGCCTGAATCGCACGGGAGATCATCTGAGAGACAGCACCTCTCCCTCAGGTCTGGTCTCTTCCCTCCCTCAAGGCTGAGTGAACTTTACCTCAGGACACAAACTGGAGACTTTTACTTTCCTGTCAGCAAAGCCTGCTGGGATTTGTATTTCTCACTGTATACCAGTCTATGGGGCCATTCTGTGTGGGAACTGCATGTCCCAGAATCCATTGCTGCTCTTCCTGCAGTTCAGTACAATCTCTCCCATTGGCTGTTGCAACTGTGCCTTTATTTGGTTTCTTCTTCCAGCCAATAGGGGTACAAGAGAGAGGCCGCTGAATGCACAGCTCTGTGTGTCTCAGCTCACATTACATTACTCAGTCAGTGAGTAATCTACAGCTGCTAGCAGGCAGCTTTCCCTAACTCAAGCTGGAAAACCTGTGTATATTGTTCCGGCCAGCTTGGAGAGATTTGCGGGTTGTAGAGTGAGACACCCGCTACATATCCACTAACAGCCATGTAGTGCTAAGGCCTACTTAGTACTAATTGGATGGATACCTTGGGAAAATACTCATATTACACAGTTTTGGCAAATATTAAAGGAGATTGTATAAAGATTGTGCAGCCAGGTTGTTATAGGTATGGCAAGCTGAACACCAATAATTTTCTTAGCTGAAAGTCCTAAATATGTTTGCCTACATAAAATTCATAAATGAGACATAAGCTCTAGATGTGTGCAACTCATTGTCCTTGTACGGAATCCAGCACCCAGCATGCCCATAGCAGAGGGAACCTGTTGGGGCTTAGGAGCAGCAAGATTCCTGGATCTTCTAATTAGAATCTCTAAATACATTCGAGTGTGGAATTACTCTCTCCAGCCATAAACCTTTTAGGAAATGATCACTCCCCCCATATACTATGTGGGGGACATGCTAGGTGACAACGTCAGAGAAAAAAATCAACACAGCTATTGTTGGGTTTATCTGCACAATTTGGATACTAGCTGCTCATTTTTTCATTGTAGTACTATTAAAATATATTAAAGAAGACCATATTTAAAAAAATCTAAGCTCAAACCAAAATTAGATTTTAGAAAGTATAATTAGATTGAATGAGTACATCTGGGATTCTGTAAGGCTTGTACTTCCCTATGAAACAGTATTAGAGGGTTATGCTTATTCTGCATTACTTTACTACAAAGGTATAATTATTGTGATCTCATCGCCGCATCTTACAATTTTAACACAGGAATGCAACAGCTTTTGGAAAATTATGATTTTGGGTTTGTGCAGTTGTCCTATTTCCAATTACTTGATTGATAAAAAATCTGTTTCTATTATTACAAGATATCCTTGAACTCTGAGGCCAACCATGCACACACGTAATGAAGGGCGATGAGGATTGATGCATGCTTTTACATTTTCAGAGCTTATTAGTAAATGGTCTTTCTTGTCCAAGTTGACAATGCAAGGAATAATAAAAGCTGACATCACTCCGTCTAGACACAGCTTATCAATGATATTGCAGGGCTGCTAGAGTCAGCAGAAATGGTTTTATTCAGGAATAAAAGGAAATATCTCAAGGTGCACAATATATATATATATATATATATTTTTTTTTTTTAAGCTTCAAGTATTAAGACACTATTTATAGTTAGAAGCAAAGTGGGCCCGTTCCAGAACAGAGAAGTCTGTTGAGGAGACCGGATTATCCTTGACCTTGAGTGAGCATAGTACAGCATGTAGGGTGCAAGCGTCCAGGAACAGAGATAACATTTGTGGAGGAGAGTGGAGCATGCAGGTGGTAGGGAACAAATGCAACAAATGGAAAACTTAAAACTACTCTCGGATTGACCCTTCACAGACACACAAGCTAAAGATATACCTAAATTTCTCACCTAAGTTTGTGGTCACATGACATGGTGGTCCTGAGTCTTCTGTCTTCCTCTGGGCACAAGAGGCAGGGTTCTTCAAGTGTTCATATCACAGCCTGCAGGTCTATTAGCAGGGTTCTGTCAGGATCCAGAAGATAGACTGGAGTGATGATGTCAGCGTGAGGGTACTTTAAACACGTTAGTGCTCACACTTGTATACCCCTTATGGACCAGAGCCATTTTTTTTATTTCTTCCATAAGTCTGCTTATGTGGTAATGACTTTGTATTGCTTAAGGTAATAAAATGAAACATATTGCTTTTTTCAGGACAAACAAAGCTTTTTTTTCCCTATCATTCATCACAACTTCCGTAGATCTTTACAAAAATTAACTATATTAAAGCAGAACTACACTGCATCTGAGGACCACAATCTAAAAGCAATATTTATAGAGAGTAAGTCCCCATTACAATTTTTTTTTATAGAAAGTTAAAAATAGAATCTCATAAAAAACATATTGTGTAAACACTGTAGACGTATAGTATAACTATTTTGTGCATCAGTGCAGGGTATGGTGTGTATGGATCGACTAGTTTCGCCCAGATAAGGGGCTTCTTCAGGATCCACTTTTCAGTATTGATAAGTCTAATAACTAATAAACAATACAGGCAGTATATTAATTTCAAACAGTACCTAGATCTATAATTTAATAGAAGAACAGAACATGTAAAAATAAAATCATATGTATAAGAGGTCCAAACACTGTCATATATCTAGTGAGCTATATCACACAGCGAGAGCGCTACCGACCAACCAGTGAGGACCACCCCTGAGCTGTCTTTTATTTATTAGATGAACCTAGCATCCTACTCCCACTGGTGGTGTAATAATAATGCAAAGTAGAATCATGTCATCCAATAAATAGCGTTAAAATGATTTTACTGTACTAAAGTCCTATATTTTGGGTGATATTGTTTTTAAAAATTATTTTATTTTCTATGCAAACCATAGACAACAAAGTAACAAACAAATTATACTTTAATCATATATAGGTACATAGTTACATAGTAGGTGAGCATGAAAAAAGACACAAGTCCATCAAGTCCAACCTACATGTGTGATTATATGTCAGTATTACATAGTATATCCCTGTATGTTGCGGTCGTTCAGGTGCTTATTTAATGTTTTTTAAACTATCGATGCCCCCTGCTGAAACCACCGCCTGTGGAAGGGAATTCCACATCCTTGCCGCTCTTACAGTAAAGAACCCTCTATGCAGTTTAAGTTTAAACCACTTTTCTTCTCATTTTAGTGAGTGGACACGTGTCTTATTAAACTCTCTTCCGCAAAAAAGTTTTATCCCTATAGGTGGGTCACCAGTATGGTATTTTATAAATTGAAATCAAATCCCCTCTCAAGCGTCTCTCCTCCAGACCTGAAGAAGGAGGCCACACCTCCGAAACGTGTTGTCCTAGCAATTGTTGTTTGCATACTAGAGGAGTCAGCACGTTATCAGTGCCTTTCCTCCCCTGGCCATGAGTGATGACACACAGAGCCGGCTGGTCCGTGCTAATATTGTGAGCAGTGGAGGATATCAGATAGCAGGCGGTCTATGCCTGCAGTGTTCCCTGTACCTTGCTGCAAGTCTCTGGAAAACATACAGACCAGGAGAGGAGGCTGTTGTGGAGCTGATTATGCTGTTTTTTATATCAACATACTGTGAGTGCAATCCTCGTATTTTATAAAATTGAACTTCATATTAAAACGTTAATACACCAGGGTTGGCGTGCGCTCTCTCTTGCTTTATATTGTTTCAGATCTTTGTCTGCAACCCAGTGGACTAATGGGAGAGCTGCAACACCCAGAGTGAAATGTAATATATGTAAATATACATATATTCAGACTTTTCCCTTGTGTTGAAATGGACTAGTGGGGACAGCGCTAATCTCGGTATACTGTGTATATTTGGCATTATTCTTGATACATAGGCATACCCCTGCCCCTTTTTTACCCTCTCTATTCCTGCGATAAAGGGTATACCCTTGAATGGTTACCAGACAATCATGAGAGTTATTGAACCAGGTCTCTGTAATTCCCACAAAATCCAAATCCTCCTCGTTCAACAGTATCTCTAGTTCTTGTCCGCCAGGCTCCTGGCATTGGTAAACAAGCCACGTAGTCTAGACTGGCCGCATACTGTCCTCCTCTTACCTCTGGACCCTCCTCATTTAGGTGCAGTCCATCCCTTCTATAGAACTGGTGACCGACTTAGAAGTCGACCCAGTTCTACAGGAACCCAAACCCCTCCTTACTACACCAGCTCCTCAGCCACTTGTTTACTGCCCTAATCTCCCTCTGCCATCCTGGTGTGGCTCGAGGTACCGGTAGTATTTCTGAGAATACTAGCTTGGAGGTCCTTTTCCTCAATTTAGCTCCTAAGTCCCTAAAATCGTTCTTTAGGACACTCCATCTGCCTCTGACTTTATCATTGGTGCCAACGTGCGCCATGACAGCTGGGTCTTCCCCAGCCCCTCCCAGTAATCTGTGATGTGCCGAAACTGAGCGCCCGGTAGACAGCAGCTCGGTGCTTCAGGTCTTTGTCACAGATTGCCCTCACTGTCCTTCTAAGAATTAAGTCCCCTGCCACCGGAGTCTGTCTATCCTTTCCCTTCGCTTCCCCCCCACTCTCACTGGAGGAGTTCTTCCCCTGGCAGCTAGGAGAGTCCCTCAACTCCAGCAGTGCTGGTCCCTAGATCTAGCCCAGGATCGGCCTCCCTGGCACTTCCCCCTCTATTCTTCCTGACTGTCACCCATCTACTCGTTTCTAGTGCCTGCACCTCTTTGTCTCCACCTGCCTCTGTGCTGGCCCCTGGCGGTACCTGCCGGGTATGTTCCCGGCTGTCCTTTAGTATGGAGGGTCTTCACAGTGCTGACAGTTGCTTCCCTAGATTCAGAACCTGGGCTTCCAGGGAAACAATGTGCTTACATATTGCACAGCAGTATTCGCCCTCGATCAGATGATCAAGGGACACATACATGCCGCAAGATGTACACCGAGTTGCATCTCCACACCTGCCGGGCATCGTACCTACTAATTTAATGAGGATTGGGGATTATACCCTGTCCAAATTACCTAACAACTAAATTCCTGATACTAATACTCAAAAATACAATACACAGGTACTCACCACCCACGTACACTCGCAAACCACGTGTACTCGCAGCCTACGTGCACTCGCAGCCTACGTGCACTCGCAGACCACGTGCACTCGCAGCCTACGTACGTTAATCAGTGCTTGCTTTAAAAAAAAATCTGTGTCACTGTACATGAAAAAAATACATTTTATTTCCCCCATTTATAATGACCCAATGGGGTTTATTTACTAAACCAAAATCCACTTTGCACTACACTGCAAGTGCACTTGGAAGTGCAGTCACTGTAGATCTGAGCAGAACATGCAAGGAAAATAAAAAGCAGCATTTTAGCTTGCACATGATTGGATGATAAAATCAGCAGAGCTTCCCCTAATTTCAGATATTCCCCTCAGATCTAAAGCGCCTGCACTTCCAAGTGCACTTGCAGTGCACTCGTAGTGCAGAGTGGATTTGCCTTTAGTAAATTACCCCAATGTTTCTGATACAAAGCATTGCTAAGCTATTTATAAATGAAATAAAGGTATTTTTTTATGTGTCCTAAAAATAAATTAATGAGCAAAATTAATAAAAGTTTAAATATGAATGGTTAATAGAAATAAACCAAAAATTCAGAAGGAAATAAACCCTTTGATTTGCAGATGAATGGAACAAACTAAATACTAAGTTAGGCCTCATTCATATGGGCGCTGAAGCCTGCAGTCCACCAATGGGTGTGTAAATATGCGGCTTGAGCTGCTGGGTTTCTGCATGTAGGCAGCCCATGTAAGTATATGGGGACATTGCGGTTGCTCGTGCCAATTTGATACATGTGAGGGGACGGGTGAGTGGCCTCATACACACTAAATATAGTCTATGTGTTTTAAAGTAAAGTAGTTGATTAATCTGAAGCGAATGTTTGGTGAATGTTCCATTCACTGCTTTATTCAGGCATACCCCACTTTTAAGTACACAATGGGGTTTATTTACTAAAGCTGGAAAGTGCAAAATCAGGCTCACTTCAGCAAAGAAGCCAATGAGCTTCTAACCCTGGCTTGTTCAATTAAGCTTTGGTAATAAAACCTGGAAGCTCTTTGGTTTCTATGCAGAAGTGAGCCTGATTTTGCACTTTCCAGCTTTAGTAAATAAACCCATTGTGTACTTAAAAGTGGGGTATGCCTGTAGAGCGAGTATCTGCAATGTCCAATTAAAACAACCTACGTTCACTGACAAATAGCCTGTAATGCATTACCTTTAAGGCTCATTCATACCACTGCGGTGTAGTAATTGCACCTTCTCAACCGCTTACTTGCAGTGTGCAACAAGACACTAAAGTTTGTTATGTTGTGGTGTGCTGCCAAAAATGTGCATGCAGGAGATTCGGTCCGTTGTGATGCATTGGACAGCCCATTCAAATGCAATAGTTGTTAACATGTGAACCAAGGCAGGTTAACGAATGTGAGTTTAACACACCACATTAGACCAGGCTGGTGTAAACAGGCCCTTAGGCCCCTTTCACACTGGGGCGGTGAGCCGCGGTGACGGTAAAGCAGTGCTATATTTAGCGCTGCTTTACCGTCGTTTTTACCGCGGTTTTCGGGCGCTCGCGGTGCGGTTTTACCCCCCGTGAGCGGCCGAAAAAGGGTTAAACACCCCCCGCAGAGTGCCGCCGTAGCGGCGCTTTGCGGCGGTATTGCCGCGGTTTTACCGCGGTCTCCCATTCTTTTCAATGGGAAGGAGCGGTGTAGGAGCGGTGAACACACCACTCCTATCCCGCTCCAAAGATGCTGCTAGCAGGACTTTTTTTGTCATCCTGCTAGCGCACCGCTCCAGTGTGAAAGCCCGCCGGCTTTCACACTGGAGTTAAAGGGGCCGGATTTTTTCATGCGGTGAACAGGCGCTATTTTTAGCGCTGCACCGCATGAAAAACGCCCCGGTGTGAAAGGGGCCTTACTTATACTTATTTTATATATGTAAACTTTAAGCTTTAGCTTTTGGTCCTTCTTTGACAACATAATTAGTAAATAATAGAGGGAGTAAACTGACCAGCAACTCTCCTGAGACAGACAACGGAGAACAATCCTCAGACTAAATGTTGGTTTTGTCTACTCAGAATAAAAGAAAACACCTGCAGTCCAGTTCATTTTCTCAGCACAATGAGTGGTCAGGTGCTGAGGAATGGCACTGCTTTGGTAGGATAATGTGTCCATTGCCACACAAGATGTGACAACAGATGAAATTCTCAATTGTATAGTCAATCACATGTAATTACACCCAGCATTTCCTTCCTTTCTATTCAGCAGATCACATTTCAAGACAGATAAACATTTCACATCATTTCACACAATGTACACAAATTTGGTGACAGACCGCTCCTGAAGGAGACTTTTATTAACACACCAGATGCCCCAGCAGTATCATTAGAGGATTCATGGTGGAAGCTATCAACAAATTATCATACAAAATAAGTGCAGGCCATTGTGCAAGTTCTATTACTATTTTTAATTTATGTCTAACACAAGGCAACAGAAAGTAATCAACTAACTCTATTTATGTGGCTCCAATTTAATCTTAGTACCTTACATTTAATCTTAGTACCTTACATGAATGTTAGGGATAAGCTGTGGCTGATTGACGTCCTATCTTATGGTGTACCCATGGTTTCTGGTCCAACGTAACTGGGCAGAACCAATGGTATGACACCAATGAAGCTGTCTGTGGCATTCTGACCTTCACTGTAAGAATTAAATTTTTACTGCCCACCAATGTCAGAGGCATTGTTTCCACTGACCCCTCATGAATTCATTTTTACAGGGATTCCCTGAGACCTAAAAATGACTTCAAGGGTTCCTCTGAGGTAAAATGGTTGAGAAAGGCTGGCCTATTACATTGGTATTAGGCATGTACAGGCAATAGCTTTGTAATATGCCATTGGTAATTATAATTTATGTCTAACACAATGCAACAGAAAATAACCAGCTAACTCAATATATGTGGCCACAATTTTAAGGAAAAAGCACCTAACAATAAAAATGTCACAGTCCGTTAGATTGTTATTAGGCATGTAAGTGCAGCAGCTTTGTAATATTATAATTACTATTATCATTACAAATCAATATCCTTGTGTATAGGCCACCCTGGACAACCAGTGAATTTAAAAACATTGGAGGGGCCACAGGGACAATGCAAATGACACATTTTTAAAAGGGGCACAGAAAGGTGAATTACAAAGAGGAGGCTAACATTGTGCAAGGTAGAGGAAGATCAGATTTTATAGAACTATGCAGTATGGGGTTGATTTACTAAAGGCAAATAAACTGTGCACTTTGCAGAGTGCAGTTGCTCCAGAGCTTAGTAAATGAGCATTGCATTGCTGACTTGTATCATTCAATCATTTGCAATCAAAAATGCTGTTTATTTTATTTTGCTTGCACGGGATTTAATACTCTTTGCAAAGCAAAGTTTTACCTAATTGACTAAGCTCTGGAGCAACTGCACTTGCACAATGTAACTGTGCTTGCAAAAGTGCACAGTCTATTTGCCTTTAGTAAATTAACCCCAATGGGCTGCACTGCCGGGCACTGATAAAGTGGCACTGATGAGTACAGATGAAGTGGCACCAATGAGGTGGCACTGTTGATGGGCACTGATGTACGGTACTGATGGGCACTGATAGGCGGCACTGATGGGCACTGATAGATGGCACTGATATGCAGCACAGATGGGCTCTCATATGTGGCACAGATGGGCACTCATAGGCAGCACAGATGGGCACTAAAAGGCAGCACTGATGGGTACTTATGGGTGGCACTGATGGGCACTGATAGGCGGCACTGATGGGCACTGATAGGTAGGCACAGATGGGCATGGATGGGCACTAATAGGTGACACTGATGAGTGGCACTGATTGACAATGATAGATGGCACAGATTGGCATCACTATCTGGACGACTTGCTTCTGCTATCCCAGAACAGAGATCAGCTCTTAGAGCACAAGAATTTAGTCATCTCCACCCTGCAAGAATTTGGGTGGCTCCTGAATCTAGAGAAGAGCCATCTGGATCCAACACAATCCCTCGTGTTTCTAGGGGCTCAGTTCAACACGGTGGAAGGCACTATCTCCCTTCCAGAAGAGAAGATCGGAGTGATCCGAGACGTGATTCACGCAGCCCTTGCGTCATTTCACCTTTCTGCTCTCCAATGCCTGAAAGTAATTGGCACAGTGACAGCCACCATTCCCATGGTGAAGTGGGCCCAATGGCACACTCAACCCTTCCAGAAAGGGTTTCTACAACAGTGGGATTCAACCAGCCAGACCCAGCACATACTCCTCACTCCAACCATGAGGACATCTCTCCTCTGGTGGCTTCAAGGGAAGAATCTGCGCAATCATCATTCAATCATTCCCATTTCATGGGTCACGGTAACATCAGATGCCAGCAAACAAGGATGGGGTGCTCATTGCCTTTCAGATGTGGCTCAGGGCAGGTGGATATTCCCATCTCAAAGGGTTGTCTCCAACATTCTGGAGTTAAGGGAAGCCTTTCAGGCGCTCCTATCGTTTCGCCATCTAAGCACCTATAGGACTTGAAGTGTGTTAGTCCCATCCACACAGAGATCATATATTTTGTACCCAGAAGCACCTATAGGACTTGAAGTGTGTGTTAGTCACACAGACCTATATTTTCTTCCCAGAAGCACCTATAGGACTTGAAGTGTGTTAGTCCCATATATATTTTGTTCCCAGGAAGCACCTATAGGACTTGAAGTGAGTCCCCATCACACAGACCTATATTTTCTTCCCCCCTCACACACACACAGACCTATATTTTATTCCAGAAGCACCTATAGGACTTGATGTGTGTTAGTCCCATCACACAGAGATCATTTTTGTTCGCAGAAGCACCTATAGGACTATATTTTTTTCCCAGAAGCACCTATAGGACTTGAAGACTTGAAGTGTGTTAGTCCCATCAAACACACAGACCTATATTTTGTTCCCAGAAGGCACCTATAGGACTTGAAGTGTGTTAGTCCCATCACACAGAGATCGCTATATTTGGTTCCCAGAAGCACCTATAGGACTTGAAGTGTGTAAGTCCCATCACACAGACCTTATTTTTCTTCCCAGAAGCACCCATAGGACTTGAAGTGTGTTAGTCCCATCACACAGAGATCCTCTATTTTCTTCTCAGAAGCACCATAGGACTTCTAGTGTGTTAGTGGCATCACACAGAGCTCCTATATTTCTTTCCCAGAAGCACCATAGGACTTCTAGGTGTGTTAGTGGCATCACACAGACTCCTATATTTTCTTTCAGCAGAAGCTCACCATCAGGATTCTTGTGTGTTTTAGTGGCATCACACAGAGCTCCTATATTTCTTCTCAGAAGCACCTACAGGACTTCTAGTGTGTTAGTGGCCATCCACAGAGCTCCTATATTTTCTTTGCAGAAGCACCCATAGGAGTCCCCATCACCTGCAAACACCCTCAGTTGTGTTAGTGGCATCACACAGAGCTCCTATATATTCTTCTCAGCAGCACCCACAGGACTTCTAGTGTTTAGTGGCATCACACAGAGCTCCTATAGTTTCTTTGCAGAAGCACCCATAGAACTTCTAGTGTGTTAGTGGCATCACAAGAGCTCCTAGCACCAAATAGTGCAGGCCCTTGCGTCATTTTTCACCGAGTGTGTTTTTCATGCTCTCCAATAGGCCTGAAAGTAAGTGTGTTTCAGTTGGTTAGTTTCCTTATATTCTTCTCAGCAGCACCCACAGGACTTCTAGTGTGTTAGGATCACACAGAGCTCCAATTTTCTTGCAGAATGCACCCATAGGACTTCTAGTGTGTTAGTGGCATCACACAGCTCCTATAAAAAAATATTCTTCTCAGCAGCACCCACCTTCTAGTGTGTTAGTGCGGCATCACAGCTCCTATATTTTCTTTGCAGAAGCACCCCTCTAGTGTGTTAGTGGCATCACCAGACCATTCCTTCTCAGCAGCACCCACCAGGACAGTGTGTTAGTGGCATCACACTGAGCTCCTATATTTTCTTTGCAGAAGCACCCATTAGGACTCTAGTGTGTTTAGTGGCATCACACAGAGCTCCTATATATTCTTCTCAGCAGCACCCACAGGACTACCGACTACAATCTGGCAGAGCGTGCAGAGCCAAGAACACAGGGCAGGCAGGCTCTGGAGGCAGAGCGTGCAGAGCCAAGAACACAGGGCAGGCAGGCTAGGGGACAGATGCTCTCGCAGATCGTTGGAGGTTTCGGAAAGCCTACGCCTTCCCTCCAGATGCTCTCGCAGATCGTTGGAGGTTTCGGAAAGCCTACGCCTTCCCTCCAGTTCCGGTGATTCTGCAATTCCTTCGGAAGACAGGGGCAGCTCACCCATGTGCCTACTGCATGGTCACACCTCTCGTCCTCCACCTTGTGGTGCAGCGGTTCTTGGTTCCCAGGCTTACAGGATGTCCTGAGGCAGGCCAGAAAAGTCATGCCGTGTGCATTGTTTTTGGGGACGCCGATCTGGGCCAGAGGATTAATGCCAGCTCTGCTCAGGGCTGACTTGAGCGTCAGCAAAGCCAGGAGGTGTATCCAATGGCACCAAGGGGCAATCACGCCTGTGCCCTGCATATTGACGGCCCACCAGGTGGAACGTTCAACGTTTGGCCTTACAGATGCTGATGCAGCGAAACTGCATTCCGCCGCAGCAGAGGGCCATCAATGAGTACCTTTGCACGACTAATAAGGACATGCCCACCAGGACTCAACGGGTCTGCAGCGAGCTTGCAGTGTGGGTTGAGTACCTTATGCGACTTTTGGTTTTTTTTTCCCCACGTCATGTGGAGCATGATCAGGGATGCATGCACTGTCCTCTCACCATTTGAGGAGGCCACGAGGATGGTGAGCAGTGACAGTGCATGCATCAGTGACACTGTACCTCTTGACCACCTGTTGGAGCATACGCTGCATGGGATAATGGACAGGGCACTTGAGGCAGAACAGAGGCAGGAAGAGGTAGGACTTCCTTGCCTCTCAAGGCCCCCTCCCCTTTATCCGGACAGTGTTCCTTCTGTCCCACCCATCACACAGGATGAGGAGGAGGTGGAGGAGGAGGAGGAGGAGGTGGAGGAGGAGGAGGAGGATTGTGTGAGCATGGAGGTGGAGCCTGGCACTCAGCATCAGCAGCAGCAGTCTTTTAGGGATGATGTACAGTCCCAACAAACCAGTGGACTGTACGTGGCTGGGAGGAGGTGGCTGGCGATCATGTCATCCTCAGTGACCCAGAAGACTCCGAGACCGAATGCCTCAGCTAACCTACGCTGCATGGCCTCCCTGATCCTGCAAAGCCTGCGAAAGGATCCTCGTGTTCTTCGGATCAAGGAGAAGGGACCATTACTGGCTGGCCACTCTCCTTGATCCTCGCGGTACAAGGGTAAGGTTGCGGACCTTATCTTGCCGTCGCAGAGGAGCAGAGGATGAGACATCTCAGGGAGGCCTTGCAGAAAGGTCTGTGCAACGCGTTCCCAGAAAACTGGGAGGCTACAAACTCTGGTCCTGGGCGACGAGTTGCTGAGTGCTTCGGTCAGTAGCAGAAGGAGCGGTGGGAAAGGTGGACGTCTGACCGATGCGTTCAGACAATATTTTTTAGTCCGCAGCCCCAAGGTATGATCGGTTCCAGCAACCATCGCCCGCGTCTGATATACATGGTGCAGGAATACCTTGGGGCAAGGTCAGACTTGGACACCTTTCCACCGAAAATCCTCTGGCTTACTGGGTCCTGAGGGATGGATCACTGGCCAGAGCTTGCACAGTATGCAATTGAGCTACTGCCTGTCCTGCCTCCAGCGTTCTTTCCGAACGAACTCACATTCAGTGCTGCTGGAGGATTTGTGACTGATCATAGGGTGCGCCTGTCCACCGCCTCGGTTGATCGACTGACCTTCATCAAAATGAATCAGTCTTGGATCACCACCAGCTACCAGGCACCTGAGGCGGATATAACCGAATAATTTTTAATGTCACATCCCTTCAAGACTGCCTATGCTGATGCTGAGTGACTGTCCTGTTATGTTCACTGACTATCCTCTTCCTCCTCCTCAATGATCCATGCCACCACACCAGTGCCTAAGGCACAATTTTTCAGCCCCCAGGGGCGTGTACTTACATATTTTAATAAAAAAATGCTTCGCAAACACGTGTGACTGCTGGCATGTACGTCTCTGTGAGGGCCGTGATGCAGTGTTGTGGCACCATCACCAGTGCCTAAGGCACAATTTTTCAGCCCCTGTTTAACAGGGGCGTGTACTACAATTTTTAAAAAAATGCTTCGCGACACGTGTGACTGCTGTGCTCCAAGTACAGTATCTGTGAGGGGTTGCAGTGTTGTGGCACCAGCACCAGTGCCTAAGGCACAATTTTTCAGCCCCTGTTTAACAGGGGCGGGTACTTACAATTTTTAAAAAAATATGCTTCGCAACACGTGTGACTGCTGTGCACCAAGTACAGTATCTGTGAGGGGGTTGCAGTGTTGTGGCACCAGCACCATTGCCTAAGGCACAATTTTTCAGCCCCTGTTTAACAGGGGCGGGTACTTACAATTTTAAAAAAAAATGCTTCGCAACACGTGTGACTGCTGTGCTCCAAGTACAGTAATCTGTGAGGGGTTGCAGTGTTGTGGCACCAGCACAGTGCCTAAGGCACAATTTTTTCAGCCCCTGTTTTAACAGGGGCGTGTACTTACAATTTTTTAAAAAATGCTTGGCAACACGTGTGACTGCTGTGCTCCAAGTACAGTATCTGTGAGGGGTTGCAGTGTTGAGGCACCAGCACCAGTGCCTAAGGCACAAAATTTCAGCCCCTGTTTAACAGGGGCGTGTACTTACAATTTATTTAAAAAATGCTTCGCAACACGTGTGACTGCTGTGCTCCAAGTACAGTATTTGTGAGGGGTTGCAGTGTTTGGCACCAGCACCAGTGCATAAGGCACAATTTTTCAGGCCCCTGTTTAACAGGGGCGGGTAATTACAAATCTTGATCTAATAGTTCACAGCAGGGCCATTCCTGCGCCCACCAAGAGTAACTATGAGGGCCTACAGTCTTGTGGCAACACCGTCCACCACCACCGCCAAAGGCCCAATTTTTCTGCCCTGTTCATCAGTGCTTGCAATTACAAATCTTGATCTAATAACTCACAGCAGGGCCCATTCCTGCGCCCACCAAGAGTAACTATGAGAGCTTACAGTCTTGTGGCAACACCGTCCACCACCACCGCCAAAGGCCCAATTTTTCTTGCCCTGTTCATCAGGTGCTTGCATTTTTACAAATCTTGATCTAATAACTCACAGCAGGGCCCAGATCCTGCGCCCACCAAGAGTAACACTATGAGGGGGCCTACAGTCTTGTGGCAACACCGTCCACCCACCACCGCCAAAGGCCCAAATTTTTCTGCCCTGTTCATCAGGTGCTTGCAATTACAAATCTTGATCTATAACTCACAGCAGGGCCCATTCCTGCGCCCACCAAGAGTAAACTGTGAGAGCTTACAGTCTTGTGGCAACAACCGTCCACCACCACCACCACCCCCAATTTTTCTGCCCATGTTCAACAGGTGCATGCAATTACAATCTTGATCTATTAACTCACAGCAGGGCCCATTCCTGTGCCCACCAGTCTTGTGGCTACACCAACATCTTAATAGGGCAAATTTCTGCAGAGTATATACGCCAGGCCCCTACTTCCAAACATCCAAACATCCAACTTTACAAACGACTCCTACTTGCTAAGGTGACTTGGCAAAAGAGAGCAAACAGGCTCAAAACAGAGAAGGTAGAGATCATTGCAGTGATTCCCCATTAACATCAGATGCCAGCAAACAACAGGCTCAAAACAGAGAAGGTAGAGATCATTGCAGTGATTCCATTCTGGCCCAACAGGCCTTGGTTCCCTCTGTTACTGCTCCTTAGCTATCAAGATCCAGTTCCCATGCCTCTCAGGCCAGATCTACTGTCCCAAGGCATGATGTTACACCCGTGTCCATCCTGTCTACACCTCAGGGTGTGGTTCTTGAGAGGGGAAGGTTAGAAGCCCTTGGTTGTCCGGAAGAAGCTATTCCAACCCTTCTTAGTGCCAGACAGAAGAGTACTAATAGAGTAAATGAACGCATATGGTCCAGATTTACTGTCCACATGTCTTCCAGGTCAAATTCTTGTAACTCTCCAGCAGTTCAGGGTATATTGAGTTTTCTTCAATCAGGACTTGATCTATCCCTGGCAGTCAGCTCATTAAGAGTACAAGTGTCAGCCATTTCGGCCTTCATGGGAGTTTTGTGGGCAAATCATGCTCTAGTACGACAATTCTTTAAAGGAGCCATCAGGCTTAGACCTCAAAGAAGACCTAGATTCCCCAAATGGGACCTCCCTTTAGTGCTGGACTTTCTTTCAAATCTTGGAAAAGATCCTGATGAACCTTTGTCTGTAAGAGACCTCACTCTCAAGACTACCTTCCTGGTGGCTATAACTTCAGCCAAAAGAGTTTCAGATATTAGGAATCTAGGTTCGGAAGAACCTTTTCTGACCTTTTTCCCGGACAAAGCAGTATTGATTCCCATGTTAGGGTCGAACCCTAAAGTGACCTCAGTCTTCCATGAGAATCAGGAGATTGTGCTCCCTACTTTCAAAACATCAGATGATCAGGGGGTTCATCCTCTTGATGAAGGCCACACTCCAAAACAATATCTAGAGGTGACGGCTCCGTTCAGACAAACAGAGTTTCTTTTCGTCCTTCTTCATGGCAAAAACAAGGGAATGCGAGCTTCGGTCAGATCAATCTCTTCTTGGATTGTACAGACCATTCAGAGGGCATACAGAGCAAAGGGCTTGGCTCCTCCTGAGGCAGTGACGGCTCATTCGACCCAGAGTATCTCGACCTCGTGGGCAGCATCTCGGCATGTCGCGCCTGAAATCATTTGTAGAGCGGCTTCTTGGTCTTCTATTAATACATTTGTTTCTCACTATTGTGTTGAACCAGCTGCTCTGTCTTCTATTAATTTTGGATTACAAGTTTTGTTGGTTGACAATGTTAAATAAATTTTGTTTTCTTTGCTCAACATTTTGCCCACCCGGGTGTGTTTGGCAAGTTATTTCCCACACAAATGCTGCCATGGAGCCTGTCAGGAAAACGGAAAATTTACATAAAATACTTACCGTAATTTTCCTTTCCTGATAGGCTCCATGGCAGCAGGAGTTCCCTCCCAAATGTCTGGAGTAGGCTAGTTACGGAACACGGATAGCAGCCAGGAGCAAAGATTTATGGGAGAGGGGTCCTATTGGGTAGTTATGGAGGCGGGGCTAACCCACACGTATGCTGCCATGTAGCCTAAGCCTATCAGGAAAGGAAAATTACGGTTAGTATTTGATATAAATTTTCCGTTATTCAACCATCTCAAAAACGATGATACAAATATAATTTCCTTCACTGCATTTTTTCAATATTTCAATAGTATAGATTTTATTAGGAACCATAGCCTAGCTTATCTTTATCTGTCTTTTGGATGAAACCATGGGAAAAAAATGTTTCCACTGCTAGGCCAGCATGACATTTTATTAGCACATTACGTTTGCATAAACAAGTACACCAAGTATTCTTCCTGATATTTCCTAGAATAGCATATATTTTATATTTATTTTAAGGATAAACTCAGCAGCAGCCAAAAGAGTTTAATTAATTCAACCAAGGATTCAGCTATGCAAAAATAAAAGGTAAAACCGGAATCAACAAGGACCAAATAGATATAAGTGTCAGGAGATTAAATCTGCACATATAGAGTGGGCACCTTTTACTATAAAAAGGAGAGGGAAAAAAAAAAAAAACACAATTGTTGGTTATTGTAGACTTGAACCTTGTAATCAGGAACTTCCTGAAGGCCAGCTGAAGAATTGCTGCCCTTTTCTTCACAGTTGCAAACAATTAGCGATAATGATAGCACAAAACAGGCAGCCTGAGGGATGTGACTGCATGCAAGGTGATATCAGGGAAATAGAGAACTACATCCTCAGGAAATTTTCAGTAAAGGCCTGATTCACACCTATGCATTTTTAGTGCTTTTTGCATTTTGCAGATTTGCACTACAGTCCATTTAACATTGTTTCCTATGGAAGACGTTCTGTAGTGCAAATCTGCAAAAAGCACTAAAAATGCATAGGTGTGAATCAGGCCTTAGAGCGTTTTTGCAGTGCTTTTTGCGGTGCTTGCCGTGTTTTTGGATGTGCGTTTTTGCTGCGATTTTGCCGCCTTTTGCGTTTTTATAAAAATTTTTAATTATTTTTTTTTACACTGTGGTTGTTTAGCAACCAGCTATATACAGTGTAAAAAATTGGGGGAAAAAAAAAAAAAAACACTTTGACTTTTATTACATGCGAAACGCTGCATTTTGCATGAAAAAAAGTCTGCGACCCTTTCCAAAAATGCAGAGGCACAAAAATGCATTGATGTGAACATGTTCCATAGGAACCCATGTTAAAAAATTTCCCTGCATTTCTGCAAAATGCATCAAAAAAATGCATTAGTGTGAATCAAGCCTAAGTGCTCCTCTACACTTCAGGGGTCGTAAAAACATGCAGCTGAGCCTACCATTACTTTTTTTTTTTGTTTCCCTTGTTTTCCTCCTTCTCCCTGAAGGCTGTGTCTTACTTAAAGACAAAATGTTTTCCCTAAACTGCAGTTCCACCCTTTGGACATGTCATCTTTCAATCTTGTTCATGTGCAGGCCGGAATAGGCCTCGCCTCGCTTTGAATGCAGAGTTGCAATGATGCTGGGACCTGTAGTAGCGTCACTTTAAGAAAAGTGAACAACGCCTGTGATGTTAATAGTCAAACGGGGTTTCAGGAAGTAATTCATTTTTTTTACCGAATTTTCAGTCTTTTTTTTTTTATAGGAACTGTCCAGAGGCTACCAAGATCGAGTACCCATGCTGGGGACAGCGTGATATGTCAAGACAGCAAGGCAAATACAAACAAAATGTATGTAGGGAGATTTGTTCCATCTCTGTGTATCATCTGAGGCTGTTCACATCACTGGGCATATGTGAGGAGGGTTTGATGATGAAAAGCACTCGCGCCTAGGTAATAAATGGCAATATATTTGAGCCGCTGCTGTCAGTGCTGTCCTCACCGAGGGGCGGTTGAGAATGGGTTAATGATAGACAGCGCCTGCTCCACCTAAAAATATACTAGATCCCAATGTGATACTCCGTGTCTGTAATTTGTACCTTATCTATATCATATAGATATCTATATCCTATTCGATGTGACAAATAAATGATACAACAGTGTGAAACCATATAAAGTGCATATATGGGGGACTAGATGAACCAATGTCCAATGTGAATAAATTCATCAAATAATACAATGCATGGAAAATATATATAGTGACAATTTAAAGTGCATATAGTGATGGCTGTGCTAAAGTATTTTCCTTATAAACAGTGCTGTAGTGCTCCATGTCCCATAAGTGTCAATGCATCCACCTCATGGGGCTGTAAAGATACGCACTCACCAGATTTGATGCACTCCATTGCCTTATAGCAAAAGAAGTCTTCTGTGCTTGTAGGTCATTAATGGGGACCAATCCCAATACGATGTCCTCCGGTTGCTCCCTCTATGGTAGGTTACCTCCGATGGTGGGCTCCCAGGACAAATTTATGCAATGTGCGGTATGTGGAAAAGAAACTCCTCATAGAGTAAAATCCTCAGATGATTTATTATAAAACAGCAGCATACGTAATAAAAAATTCAAGCAAATGTTATTAAGAAAACTGTCAATGTGACAGAACTGGACGTCACAAATATCATTAACCATACCACATTTCCAACAATAGTACACATTTGGATATACACAGTAGTTGTATTAATTAACACTAATTAACCACTTAAGCCCCGGACTAATTTGCAGCTAAAGGACCAGGCCCCTTTTTTGCGATTCCGCACTGCGTCGCTTTAACTGACAATTGTGTTACGTGGCTCCCAAACAAAATTGGCATCCTTTTTTTCCCACAAATAGAGCTTTCTTTTGGTGGTATTTGATCACCTTTTTGCGCTATAAACAAAAATAGAGCGACAATTTAGAAAAAAATTCAATAATTTTTACTTTTTGCTATAATAAATATCCCCCAAAAATATATAAAAAACATTTTTTTCCACAGTTTAAGGCCGATACGTATTCTTCTACATATTTTTGGTAAAAAAAAATCGCAATAAGCGTTTATTCATTGGTTTGTGCAAAAGTTATAGCATTTACAAAATAGGGGATAGTTTTATGGTATTTTTATTAATATATTTTTTTTTTACTAGTAATACATTTTTATTGTGACTGCGACATTATGGTGGACACGACGGACAATTTTGACACATTTTTGGGACCATTGGCATTAATACAACGATCAGTGCGATTAAAAATGCATTGATTACTGTAAAAATGTCACTGGCAGTGAAGGGGTTAACCACTAGGGGGCAGTGTAGGGGTTAAGTGTGACCTATGTGTTTTTTTACTGTAGGGGGGCGTGGCTTGGCATGTGACATCACTGATCGTCTGTTCCCTGTCATAGGGAAAGACAATCAGTGACAGCCTCACTAGGAAGCACGGGGAAAGGTTTGTTTACACTTACCTCTCCCCGTTCTTCAGCTCTGTGACCCGAGCGCGGGACACCTGCGGCGATCGGGTCCGCGGGTCCCGCAGTCACGGAGCTCAGGACCGGGTCGCGAGTGCGCCGTGCCGGCGCGTGCGACCCACGGCTGGGCTCTTAAAGAGCAACGTACCTGTACGTGCTTGTGCCCAGCCGTGCCATTCTGCCGGCGTAAATGTGCAGGAGGCGGTCCTTAAGTGGTTAAAAAAGATCATATAAGCATATGAAGGGTGTAATTAGTAAGTTTGGACACAAGATGTCCCCATTCAGGCCATCTAAAATGAAACCACTGACACAGGTGGAGAAATAATGGCACATTCATCTACTGCAGTGGTTCTCCACCTGGGAGGACATCGTATTGGGATTGGTCCCTATTAAAGACCTACAAGCACAGGGAGTCCAGCAAATCTGGTGAGTGCGGATGTTTACAGCCCACATGAGGTGGATGCATTGACACTTATGGGACACAGAGCACTACAGCACTGTTTATAAGGAAAAGACTTTTGCACAACCATCACTATATGCACTTTAAATTGTCACTACAGTGGTGTGAAAAAGTGTTTGCCCCCTTCCTCATTTCCTGTTCCTTTGCATGTTTGTCACACTTAAGTGTTTCAGAACATCAAACCAATTTAAACAATAGTCAAGGACAACACAAGTAAACACAAAATGCAATTTGTAAATGAAGGTGTTTATTATTAAAGGTGAAAAAAAATCCAAACCATCATGGCCCTGTGTGAAAAAGTGATTGCCCCCTTGTTAAAACATACTATAACTGTGGTTGTCCACACCTGAGTTCAATTTCTCTAGCCACACCCAGGCCTGATTATTGCCACACCTGTTCACAATCAAGGCATCACTTAAATAGGAGCTGCTTGACACAGTAAGGTCCACCAGAAGATCCTTAAAAGCTACACATCATGCCGAGACCCAAAGAAATTCAGGAACAATTGAGAAAGAAAGTAATTGAGATCTATCAGTCTGGAAAGGGTTATAAAGCCATTTCCATAGCTTTGGGAATCCAGCGAACCACAGTGATAGCCATTATCCACAAATGGCGAAGACATGGAACAGTGGTGAACCTTCCCAGGAGTGGCCGGCCGCCCAAAATTACCCCAAGAGCGCAGCGACGACTCATCCAAGAGGTCACAAAAGACCCCACAACAACGTCCAAGGAACTGCAGGCCTCACTTGCCTCAGTTAAGGTCAGCGTTCATGCCTCCACCATCAGGAAAAGACTGGGCAAAAATGGCCTGCATGGCAGAGTTCCAAGGAGAAAACCACTGCTGAGCAAAAAGAACATCAAAGCTCGTCTCAATTTCTCCACAACACATCTTGATGATCCCCAAGACTTTTGGGACAACATTCTGTGGACCGATGAGACAAAAGTGGAACTCTTTGGAAGGTGTGTGTCCAAGTATATCTGGCGTAGAAGGAACACTGCATTTCAGAAAAAGAACATTATACCAACAGTAAAATATGGTGGTGGTAGTGTGATGGTCTGGGGCTGTTTTGCTGCTTCAGGACCTGGAAGACTTGCCGTGATAAAAGGAACTATGAATTCTGCTGTCTACCAAGAGATCCTGAAGGAGAATGTCCGACCATCTGTTCGTGTACTCAAGCTGAAACGAACTTGGGTTCTGCAGCAGGACAATGATCCTAAACACACCAGCAAGTCCACCACCGAATGGCTGAAGAAAAACAAAATGAAGACTTTGGAGTGGCCTAGCCAAAGTCCTGACCTGAATCCTATTGAGATGTTGTGGTATGACCTTAAAAAGGCCGTTCATGCTCGAAAAACCCTCTAATGTAACTGAATTAGGACAATTCTGCAAAGATGAGTGGGCCAAAATTCCTCCAGGACGCTGTAAAAGCCTCATTGCACGTTATCGCAAACGCTTGGTTGCAGTTGTTGCTGCTAAGGGTGGCCCAACCAGTTATTAGGTTTAGGGGGCAATCACTTTTTCACACAGGGCCATGATGGTTTGGATTTTTTTTCACCTTTTAATAATAAACACCTTCATTTACAAATTGCATTTTGTGTTTACTTGTGTTGTCCTTGACTATTGTTTAAATTGGTTTGATGTTCCGAAACACTTAAGTGTGACAAACATGCAAAGGAACAGGAAATGAGGAAGGGGGCAAACACTTTTTCACACCACTGTATATATATTTTCAACGTATTGTATTATTTGATGAATTTACTCACATTGGTTCATTCGGTCCCCCATATATGCACTGTATATGATTTCACACTGTTGTATTATTTATTTGTCACATCGAATAGGATATAGATAAGGTACAAGTTACAGACACGGAGTATCTGGGATCTAGTATATTTTTTTTAGGTGGAGCAGGCGCTGTCTATCATTAACCCATATGTGAGGGTTTGCATCCACTTTAAAACAAGCAAATATGATATACTATCCTATCTATTTATTAATGCTAGCAGCATAAGGATTAAAAATAGTTAATGTTGATTGAGAGAGTTTAATTCTGCTTTAATAAAGTGCTTGCCAAATCCTAAACCTCCGCCCAGCATTATGAATCAGATCACTGCCCATCTATTGCATTATATACAGAGACAGCAATAGCCTAGAACGTGATGACATCACTTCTCCCTGCCCAATATTTGGGGGATAAACTGTCCCATATGTTTTCAGGCTGTGCTGGCAGACTAACAATTTCCGAGACTTGTAGGAGCCTTTAGACATACCCAAATCATATGTTTTCTTGCAGGTGCGTGCAAAGAAGACATATTACAATTTTCTAAGAATTGCTCAACAGGATTCTCAATGCATCCATCACCTACTGTTTGAAGCCTCAAAATTGCACACATTTTAGGTTTGCTTCCCAGGTACAAATTATGCACAGCAAGCATATTTTTGAGCACAAATTAATTTGACACTGCAGGATTTACAGCTTTATATTTCTATAATTGGGGCTTTTTCACAGAAAACATGTACTTATCGCTAGCACTGATCCTACCTCCCACTCTAAATCTTCCTGCATCATCTCATTGTGCCTGCTGCCTGTGTGCCCTTGGTCCAGCTGTTGTTTCAAAGCGAATGGTTCAATATCCTCTAACAACTGGCAGAGGAAAGACAGCTGGGCAAGATAATGAAAACAATGGGGACTTAGATACTGGGTTTGCCAATATTACACTAATAAAGCTTGTTTTCAAGACCTGTGAATGACAGGGTGTGTGTGCAAAGTAAGTAGAAAGAGCAAATGAGTCGCCCCACAAGGTAAACCCACAAGACAGCTGTGTTTAATTTTTTATCCAGGACTATCAGATTACACGCATTAATGTGGCCACAGTGCAGAAACTGCTCTGACGTCACCAGACTGTTGTAAACTCCCTATATTTTATACCAATGTGTAAACTGTTTTAATAGATTGATAGACACGGAACAGAAAATAACCAAATGGATCTGAATCTGATTTACTTACATTCAGGATCTTTTAACAACGTGATTCTAGGAATGTTAAAGAAAACATGCAAACCTGCCCGCTGTCATGTTTAATTTTGTCACATAAGGCTTTTTGCAGAGAATGTATGCCAGAAAGATGAACAATGTATATTTTCATGATACAGGGGGTCCCCGAGTTACGAACTCGTTAGGGACTGCCCCTCTGTACGGAAGTCGGAAATGTTCGTAAGTCGGCCGCGCATGCGCAGACCGACAAATACGGACATTTCCGGCATTTTCCGAAGCTCCGTATGGCCGCGCATGCGCAGAACGGCCGAAAGACGCCGAAAAAGAGCGAAAAATGGCGGAGGGTCCCCGCAGCACCCCGTTCGTAAGTAGGGGTTGTTCGTAGGTCGGGTGTTCGTAAGTCGGGGACCCCATGTACTGTTAATAAACAGGAAGAATGTGGGTCTGCTCAGAACAACCACCTGCTACACTGGAAGTAGTAAAAAAAAGTTGAAATTAAGGAATCCAAGTAAAAAAAGTCTCTTCAATACCTAATAATTAGAATTTTTGTTTAAATTAATTATATAATTTGTTTTTCTTTTTTTTTTTCTTTTTGCAGCCAGTTTTGTTTTACACGAGATCCATTCTATGTAGTTGTCCAACCTGGAGAGTGTGGCTTTTTCAATACCATAATTTTTTTTTATTCTCATCCCAAGACATCCTACTAAACAGTACTATAGAGCACTCTAATGCCGTGTACACACGAGCGGAATTTGCGCCAGAAAGTCAGACAGGAGCTTTTCATCGTATATTCCAATCGTGTGTATGCCCCATCTGACTTTTTACGTCAAATTCTGACGGACCTAGAAAGAGAACATGTTCTACATTTTTTCGATGGAACCAATTCCTATCCGGAAAACCGCTCGTCTGTATGCTGTTCCGACATACCAAAAACGACGCATGCTCTGAAGCAAGTACGAGACGGAAGCTATTGGCTACTGGCTATTTAACTTACTTTTTCTAGTCCCATCGTACATGTTGTACATCACCGCCTTCTTGGCGGTCGGACTTTGGTGTGACCGTGTGTATGCAAGACAGCTTGAGCGGAATTCCGTCGGAGAAACCTTCAGAGTTTATTCCAATGGAAAAAACGCTTGTGTGTACACAGCATAGGATTCAAAATAGAAAACATCTCTCCTGTACTTAGTTGTGGTGCACTGGTGTGGTGTACTGCTGCTAGGGAGAGCCTAAAGCCCCATACACACGCTCGGATTATCCGAGGACCAGGTCCGTCGGATCATGTCCGTCGTACTTTGTCCGTTGTTGGTTTTGCGTACACACGGTCGGACAAAGTTGTCGGAAAATCCGATCATTCTGAACGTGGTGACGTTTGTTGCCTACGACGGGACTACGTAGAGGCTAGTAGCCAATAGCTTTGGTCTTGTAATGTGATCTGAGCATGCGTAGCACTTTGTCCATCGGAATTCGCTACACACGATCGGATTTGGTGTGATCGGACTTTGTTATCAAAAAATCTATCCAGCAGGAGATAGGACTTTGTCCGTCGGACAATCCGATGGAAACTGTCCGATGGTGCCTACACACGGTCGGAATTTCCGACAACATTGTCTGATAGGACAGAATCCATCGGAAAATCCGACCGTGTGTATGGGGCTTAACAGTATTTTAGTTCCCAGGATGCTTCCTTACTGCAGGAATAGCCCCTATTCTGACCCTACTCACCAGGAAAATATCCCTGTGCTAATCTCTTTCCCTAGCCAGCGGGTATCTGCCCCTGAACTACCACTCACTCCAGGTGCTCTTAAATGATGCAGGAGACTCTATATATAACATTCCCTGTCAAGAGGACGTAATGACCTCTTGAGATTGCAGTGTCCAACTGGACAGCTGGCTTCTCTGAGACACTGACAGAATTCATAAGGGGGATGATTTACTTATCAGACTCCTCTCCACCTGTAACAATGGCACATACAGAACCTTCACCTGCCTACATACACTCATCAACCACTTTATTAGGTACACCTTGCTAGTACCAGATTGGACCCTTTTTGCCTTAAGAACTATCTTAATTCTTCATGGCAAAGATTCAACAAAGTGTTGGAAACATTCCTCAGAGATTTTTGGTCCATATCGACATGATAGAATCACACAGTTGGTGCAGATTTGTCAACTGCACATGCATGATGCAGATCTCCTGCTCCAGCACATCTGAAAAGTGCTCTATTGGATTGAGATGCCCAACTGAAAACCAGCTATAACCATTTGCCAGTGAGGGAGCCGGAGGAATTGCCATTAAGCTATCCAGGGCTGGGTGCCCTAATGAAAGTGCAGATGACTTCTCTTTAATTAGGGGGGTCACACTACAGCTGGTAAGTGTGTACTCATCCCATTTGGTGGTGGCTTCATAAGACAAATGACCTTTGTTGGTGATGGAGATTTTTTGCACATCTTCAAGTAATTGGATATAGAAGAGGAGGATAGTTCTTATTTTTCCTATTTTAACCACTTGACCACTGGGCAGTTAAACCCCCTTCCTAACCAGACCAATTTTCAGCTTTCGGTGCTCTCACACTTTGAATGACAATTACTCCGTCATGCAACACTGTACCCAAATTAATTTTGTGTCCTTTTTTTCACACAAATACAGCTTTCTTTTGGTGGTATTTGATCACCGCTGGGTTTTTTATTTTTTGCGCTATAAATCAAAAAATACAGAAAATTCGTAAAAAAAAAAAAAAAAAAATTCTTTGTTTCTATTAAAAATTATTGCAGAGTATTGGCGAGTATTGGCAGAGTATTGGCGAGTATTGGCGAGTATTGGCAGAGTATTGGCGAGTATTGGCAGAGTATTGGCGAGTATTGGCAGAGTATTGGCGAGTATTGGCAGAGTATTGGCGAGTATTGGCAGAGTATTAGTGTTGCACAGTATTGTTAGAGTATTGCACAGTGGTTGCAGAGCATTGCACAGTGGTGGCGGAGCGTTGCACAGTGGTGGCGGAGCGTTGCACAGTGGTGGCGGAGCGTTGCACAGTGGTGGCGGAGCGTTGCACAGTGGTGGCGGAGCGTTGCACAGTGGTGGCGGAGCGTTGCACAGTGGTGGCGGAGCGTTGCACAGTGGTGGCTGAGCGTTGCACAGTGGTGGCGGAGCGTTGCACAGTGGTGGCGGAGCGTTGCACAGTGGTTGCGGAGCGTTGCACAGTGGGGGCAGAGCATTGCACAGTGGTTGCAGAGCGTTGCACAGTGGTTGCAGAGCGTTGCACAGTGGTGGCAGAGCGTTGCACAGTGGTGGCAGAGCGTTACACAGTGGTGGCAGAGCGTTGCACAGTGGTGGCAGAGTAGGCAGAGTATTGCACAGCGGTGGCAGAGCATTGCACAGTGGTGGCAGAGTAGGCAGAGCATTGCACAGTGGTGGCAGAGCATTGCACAGTGGTGGCAGAGTAGGCAGAGCATTGCACAGTGGTGGCAGAGTAGGCAGAGTATTGCACAGCGGTGGCAGAGCATTGCACAGTGGTGGCAGAGTAGGCAGAGTATTGCACAGCGGTGGCAGTGTATTGACCAGCGCTGTGGGCACTACACATCCAGCCCACAGCGCTGGTCCCGTCTCCCCCCCTCCGCTTCTCCCTTCTCTGTACCGATCGGTACAGAGAGGGGAGGGAGGAACCGGCGTCATGACGTGACGCCGGTTTGTGTACATGTGATCGCTCCGTCATTTGACGGAGCGATCACGTGGTAAACGGCCGCTATCAGCGGCCGTTTACCGTGATCCGTGATGCGCCGGGTCCTCGGGACCCGGCGGTCACGGATGTTCCCGAGTGCGCGCCCCAGGGGGCGCGCGGGAGCAAGTTTCTGAGAGGACGTCCGTAGGACGTCCACTCAGGGAAACCCGACCGCGCTGTAGACGTCTTTCGACTATAGCGCGGTCGGCATGTGGTTAAACATTGGACTTTTTCTTTTACACTTTGGACTTTAATTTTATGTATGATATAGATAATTTCAGTCTGTTTATATGGTTAATTTTTTAGCACGACTCCTTTTAGCATAATAATCTTAGGCTTTGTTCTCATCTGCAAATTTTAGTGGTGTTTTGCGAGTGTGAAGTTGGAAAAAAGTACTTCTTGCCACATCTTTGATGCAGTTTCCATCAAAAACACAGTGTTGCACAAAGTTGAATGACAACATGCAAATTGCGGCTACAAACGCTCTACACCTTTGCTTACCTACAACATGTAGTACAGAATCTAAAAAGAGTTATGTGAGGTACTGGTTTTGCTAAAAGTACACTTATATAGCAATAATTACTTTATCTTACATGAACAACTCTCTTTAAGTTATGCCACAGCATCTCAATAAGAGGTTTGGCCATCTAAAATGCAATTTTTTTTTCTGTCAGTGATTTACTCATGTTTTTTCAGTCAATGTCTTGTTGCATCACCCAACTTCTTTATCCTTCACATAACAGGCCATTACCCTTAAATTCTTCTGTCAAACTTCTTGATACAGTGGCAATTTATTGTCCCCTTTATCTGTCCAGGCTCTGGACTAGCAATGCACTCCCAAACCACGATGTGCCTTCCACTTTGATTCACATTTAGGTTTCTTTTTTTTGCAAATTTCTACTAGAGAATATAATGTTTTGCTCATTCAATCACACGTCTTTTGAAAGCCTTGTGGCATGCAGCAATTTTTTTTTATGTAAAACAGTATTTCCCATAGTGTACTTTTCTGAAATGCCTTACTGATTGGTGTCTGATGACACATGCACAGAGACCTTAGCAGATTCAAGAAATTTGTCAAGGTCTTCTACTGTTACTTTTCACCAACTTCACACTGTTGCAATCTTTGAAGTATGGCTCATTGATACCTTCCATGGCTCCCTGGATTTGTGGCACAGTGGTGTAGTGGGTAGCACTCTTGTCTAGCAGTAAAAAGGGTCACTGGTTCAAATCCCAACCATGACACTACCTGCCTGGAGTTTGCGTGTTCGCTGTGTGCCTGTGTGGGTTTCCTCCAGGTACTCTAGTTTCCTCCCAAACTCCAAAGACATGCTGGTAGGTTAATTGGCTTCTGTCTAAATTGGCCCTAGTATATGAATGTGAGTTTAGGGACCTTAGATTGTAAACTCCTTGAGGGTAGGGACTGAATGTACAATGTATACGTAAAGTGCTGTGTAAATTGATGGTGCTATATAAGTACCTTAAATAATAATACCTGACTCTAGCTACCCTCTTTTCGGGATGTTATACTACATACAGTTCATATAGCCATATGGTAATGTAAAATGGCATGCATGTTGCACGTCTTTATTATTATGGCCCATATGAAGGTTAGATCAGATTTTGGGGAGCTATATTTTATATGCAAAAAAAAAATTATGTCATTCCAAAGGGTTCACAAAATCGGTGTCATTCTAAAGGGTTTTCAAAATTCATATCATTCAAAAGGGCTTTCTTGCAATTGTATTTTGCATTCTGTGTATAAGGTCCTTGTTACACTGTAGCATTCAACAAAGTCAACAAAGTTACAGTGAGATAAACCTACCTTAATATGACATAACAGTGTAACTAAAAAGCTATCTCTATAGACAACACATCATGACTGGGCCACACCTGAGCTTATCTACAGATCTGTCTTAAGTCCTCTCTACTTAATGCTTTGATGTTTACGTAATATGTCATTTTTAAATGCCACTAAATAGTTCCATGCTAGATCCTTTTTATCATGTGGCAGCAAACAAGCAAACCGCCTAATAGGAAAAAAAAAAAAAAAAAAAATTTTACAGTATAGTAAAGATTTAATCTATACAAAATATTGCTGACTTACTGAAAAATAAATGCATGCTATGTTTAAAACTGAACTTTAGGCTTTTATAAAAACACCAATCAGTGCAATAAACTGATTGATTTGAAACTATTAAAGACATAAAAAAAAAAAATCTAAACTGCTGTTTTATTGCAAGACCATAAGTTTCTGTGGTCATTAGCCCTGACCTGCCTTCTCTTACCTTATGTGCCTTTCTAATGACTAGGGTTGCCACTTTTTCTTCAAGCCAAACCCGAACACTTTAGCGATGTACAGTACATTTATTTTTGTTTTAGTATACACTATGCGATTATAATAGACCTGGGACATCTTTGGGTGCTCAAAAGAGAATAGTAAGAGAATAGTAATGCCACGCACATAGTGCCCCCTTACCCTCCTGTCAATTCCTGTTCCGAGCCACATTCCTGTCTGACCAACATGTGCAGGTTTCAGGTAGACTGAAACCCAGACACATACTTCTAAACCGCGCTGTCCAGGTGAATTCCGGACAGGTGGCAACCCTAGGATCAGTGGCTTCGGTAACCACAAGTAAAATAAATGTGGTGTTAGTGAGCAGGTCAGAAACAATGACCTCAGAAGCTGGTCAGCATTTGAATTACAAAAGCAGCCTCAGTTTCAACGCTGTGGTCCCAGAGATCCTGCTGGCTAGGATTTCTCCCCCACAGGCAAAAAAATCAGCTGCTCAGGACACCGCTCTGCAGTGAACGCCACGCCAGTGTGGATGGACTCGTGCCTTACTTCCTTAACCTCCATGTAAGTGGATAATGCACCTGTATCTCATTAAAATCTTTACAGTTCTAACCTAGAGGCGCCTGTGTTTCTCTTCTCATTTGCATATCTGGAGTCTGCTTTCAACTCCCCCCTCAAAGGCTGCCAAGGTTGTTTTGGACTGATAAAGTACTCTATACAGGTCTCCCCTCTTCATCTCTCTCCCTCCACATATACGGAGTATCCACTTCAAGGACTTATTGATGGACTAATGTATTAAATCTCATACTATTTAGCAGCGCCACTACCCATTTTTTGAAAAATTTGGTATTTAGAACACTCGTTTTTGAAAACTACTTACATAGTGTGTTATGCCAGCCTCTAATAGAGGGGCTGGCAGTGACAATTTTAAGTTTTTATTTTACAATAATAGTGGCGGGGGGGGGGGGCAGGGCCAGGCCGTAGACAGACACAGAAAGGGAGATGACAGGTAGGAAGGAGGGGGTGAGGGGGGAGAGATGAGAGCAGAGGGGACAGATAAGTATGATGCAGGGATGTACTCTGACCACGGTGGTCAAGGCTGAGCAGCCCTGATTTCCGTGGTCAGCGCAGAGAGGGGGATACAGGAAGTGTTTTTTTTACAGTTTAGAGGGGGGCAAATTACACAGCACAAGCACTGTGCTGTGTAATCTGCTTTAAGGGACCAGGATCTATTTATTTTATTTTTTTGGGTTAACAAACCTTTTAATTTGCAGTAATTGGTTGTTTAAACTTTGTTTCATACAGATATAGTTTAAATTTAGAGGTGGAGCCTGTATTTTTTCATATATTGGCTTTCTAATAATTCCTTGTACAGCAGTAATTGGGGTTGCACCGATACCACTTTTTTAAGACCGAGTACAAGTACCGATACTTTTTTTCAAGTACTTGCCAAAATCCACTTACCGATAATGTCATGTGACAGTAGCACTGATGGGCACTGATAGGTGGCACTGATGGGTGGCACTTATGGGCACCGATAGGTGGCACTGATGGGTGGCACTTATGGGCACTGATAGGTGGCATTGATGGGTGGCACTTATGGGCACTGATAGGTGGCATTGATGGGTGGTACTTATGGGCAATGATAGATGGAACTGATGGGCAGGCAGTGGCACTAAAATGCAGCACTGATTGTATTGGCAATTGCTGGCATGATAAATGAATGATGAGAGACAAGTGTTTAAGGTGTTCAACCCCTGACGGAGACACGGGCCTTCACTCCTGTTAACAAATAGGAAGGCTTGGGACACCGATTCTGACGGCACATGCGGCTGTGACCTACATCCCTGCCCCGACCAGCTTACCTTCTGCTGCTGCCAGGATTTGCTCTCCACTCCACCCTCTCAGCCCACTGACTTCTGGGGCGCGCAAGCACAGCTGCTTCTTCATGCAAAGGTATCGGATTAGGCATCGGGAGCATTTGCCCTAGTACAAGTACTCGGGCAAATACTCGGTATCGGAACTGATCAGTGTTGGTCATCTTACTTTAAAAAAGTAATTAGTTAAGTTACAAATTACTTCTCCCAAAAAGTAATTGCGTTAGTAACTCAGTTACTACATTGGAAAAGTAATTAGTTACACAGCAAAGTAACTGACTTTTTTTTTAAATATTCTATACGTGTAACTAAGGGGCGGGTCTAGTATTACTGTAACCAAGGGGCGCATTTATTATTATTGTTATACATCGTGTAACCAAGGGGCTGCTCTATTATTACTCTAACCAAGGGGCAGATCTGTTATAGCGTGTAAGCAAGTGGCGGGTCTATTATTATTATATTGTGTAAGGGGCGGATGGCTACAGAAGAGGGCGAATGTTAAATTAATGGGCAGAGCTCGATATATAACAATAATAATAAATGCGCCCCTTGGTTACAGTAATACTAGACCCGCCCCTTACTTACACGATAGACGCCTCTTGCAGAGTAGCACGAGCATCAGGAGCGTGCGGCATCGCCTCGTACAATTACATGTTAACTGCACCTGCGCGGTGTAGAGTTCACTCAGAGCTGTTTAGGTTCGGCAATTTTTGGAAGCTCCTTCGTACTGCGCCTGTGCAGTACAGGGGGTCCTTATCCGGCGGGGGAACTTTTTCGGCAGGACACCGGAATTACACTACTGCCATCTAGTGGCGGTAGATGTAATTGGGGTAACTAAGCCAAAGTAATGGGAACTGAGTTACCATGAGGGGAAAAGTAATCAGTTAGATTACTCGTTACCCTCTAAAGTAACTGCGTTAGGTAACTCAGTTTATTTTAACTCAGTTACTTACATCACTGGAACTGATACTAGTAATCAAAGTAGGAAGGAGAAGGCTGACACCAGAAACCAGTCAAACCCTGCTGCAGTGCATAGTGCTGTCAGTCTAAAAATGTGAACATGCCCAGAGGAAAAGAAAACAGAATGTTGACTCATTATTCCATTCCTTCACAGTCCAAACAGTGGACCCAGAGTGTGTCCAGGACCAAGCTTTGCCACTTACAGCCCCATGCACACCATGCATTTACCCCCAGTGCATGAGGCTCTGGTGTTTAGGTACAGGTGGAAGGCACAGGTGAACCACTCAGCCCTGCTGCTGGGAGCCTGACAGTGATGGCTGGAAAGGGCTGGATGGTGCACCTAGGGGTACTTGTATTTAAAGCAGAATTTGCTAAGGGATGAATGCTCAGAAAGCAAGCAGTCTTCAGGGCTTAACAATACACTTGTGCCCTCTGCCTGCACCTAAATCTGGGATCTAAATGCAAAACTGTCTAAACAGAATAACCAATCCCCTGGCAGTTAACACAGTTCACACCCAGATAGCAATGATAACTTGCCACAAATTTGTGGCAGTGTTGAATTGTAAGTCTTATTACCTTGCTGCATATTTTCACTGCCAAGTTGTAGACATGCAGAGCACTTGAAGCACAAGTTCTAGTTTTCAATTTGTAGCAAATTTGCGTGGTAAGTCTCCTGCAAGAGCAAAGTTGCAGTGGTGAGTCTACAGCAAGAGCTCTGCAAGTGTACAGCATGAAAATTCAGCCACAGTGACCCCGGTGGTGGGATGACTATTGCACAACAGAACTGAACCAGAACTTGCAGCGAATTTGCAGAATGTTTGCAAAGAAATTTAATTTCAAATAATGCAATGCGGACTTGCTGCAAATGTGCAACAAACATGTGAAGCCTGGCAAGTCTAGAAATAGCTTAGCAAGCCATTTTCAAACTTGCAGCACAATTGCTTGCTATCTGGGCATATACATAGTATTTATGTTTATAATAATGTGTATTTCTTAAAGTTAATCTTTAATATACATTTAGACTTTAAAAGAGAAGTATGACCAAAGCTTTTTTGGCCATACATCTCTTTTGGGTCACCGGAGAGAACTTACTTTTGTTACCCTGTGACCCAGAGCCAACTGGTAGGCGGAGCCGCTCCAGGCCCTGAACAGATCCCAACAATATTGTCAGCATCCACATGGCTGCCTGATTGACAGCTGGCTCCGCCTCCCAGGGCATAAATGAGAGCTGGAGCCAGCTGCAACTGTCCCCTTCCCTAGTCCAGCACTCCAATGAGTGCTGGAGGGGCACAGTGGAAAGAGATAACTAACAGTCGCTGCTCTCTGCTTCAAGCAGACTGAGACCTGTGTAATCAGTGATCTCTTAGGTCTTGGTCTTGAAGGAACCATTGGACAGCTGCAGCCCCAGCATAGAGCCGAGTATGGAGGTTTGTTTCTTTCATCACCTCATACCTCTCATTTAACAAAAGATGTAGCAATAATTACAAGATATGATATTCTCATGTTATTGCTACAGCACCAGGGTATTCAAAACATAAATTAGGCTGAAGTAGACAAATACAGTATACTATAGTGTCCATGCTGGAACCCTACAATGATAGAATCTCCTCCATATATTTAGAATATTACAGTAGGATATATAGTCTCCAAGTCGCCAAGACGACATCAGTTAAGCTCATCAATAAAAAACATTTTATATGCTAAAAATAAATGTATTTATTTAACATACTAAACATCATTCCAAGATGAAGATTGGAACAGCTTGGACAGGAATGACATAAACTACAATATTCCTATACCCTTGTGGAGACATGCCTGAAACTAGATCTTTAAAGCGTGGTTAGAAACTATGTGTGATTAACCTAGAAGTATAAAAAAGAACCTGTACTAACTAGAACAATTTTATTTTCTTTTAGTATGAAATTAAGAGCTTAACTACATCAAAGTTTGCTGCAAGTATGTGCAATACGCTCTCCAACAAACAAGTATTAAAATGATAAACTTAGGAGGATTCCTCCATATAACACAATGAAGAATAAGAACAAATGTATAATGCTAGAAGTGGGAGATAAAACACATTATATTCTCCAATTTTGTTAATGGAAACCTGTCACTTCTTTGCGCGTTCAAAAGCAGGTACCCAGAGGTGCCTTTATTTACTTCAATCAACATGCAAATTGAAGCTTCCAGCAAAATAACTGAAGCTCTGCCATATCTCATAACAACAATTAACGCAATGTGCCATGCCTGTCTGACCTACAGAGAGACATGCATTGCAAGAGGAATAGCATAGCCTTACTACGTGCAAATAAAATTCTGGCACCCACCAACACATGACTCAAGGGCTGCATGTTGACCGCCAGCACACGCAGTTTTCCTGCACCTGAGTAGTCCCAGGAGGGATGTACAGCCGGCCATAGAAGTGAATGGCTGTATGTCCCTGTACTCATGTGTACACATACAATGTATTTTCCCAAACGCAGAAGAACAGAGGCATACATCCCCTCACTTCTATGGTCAGCTGAACGCCCCATCTGCGGCTCCCTAGGTGCAGGGAAACATCCTGTTTTTCATATTAGACAAATTTTATGCCTTAAGTTCTAGCAATGTTTTTAAAAAGGTGCTGGCATAGCAGCTATTAGTAAAAAATATAGTAAAAATGCAAACTTTTACTTTGAGCTTTTCTAGAGTCTATCTGTATTTAAAGTACAGATGCAATCGGCCCTTTAGACATATTGGGGGTTGCACTTAAGGTTTATTTAGCAAATTGTCTGCCACAGATATAGACCAGTGTGCATTCTACAGTTTCCAGGATGCTCAAAAAACACAAAGAGATGTATCTACAGTCAACCTCTAGAGGCCTGGTTTTTAAGTGTCTATATGTGTGCCTCCCCCTTTAATGAATGCAATCTGGTATATTTTACCTTTCAAGGCTGCGATGTCATTCTGTGTTTCTGTTCCTTTCATATGTTTCTCATCTGTTCTGTGTTTATGGCTATTTAAGGGCTCCACCATCACCAGCATCTGGTGCTTCCCTCTGCGTTTGTCTATGCTAACCCTCATGATTCAGCTATCATTTTTTTCAACAGTTAGGCTAGACCCTTTTATTTTGTATATTCAGATCTGCCTCTGTATTTGAATTCTGTTCTTGGTTCATTGAATGTATATATCATTGCTTCTGGTTATGACTGTCTGTGTACTAGCGTTCTGTCCATTCCTGTCTACCTGCAGTTCTCCAGAGAGGCAGTTCCCTAGATTGTACGTTGTGAGCTGTCCTGCTTCAAAAGTTCTATCTGTACTTTCAATGACTCAGATGAAGATCAGACAAGCCTGGTCTATGCACTCCAGTGAGAGCCACACTCCATAACCTGGTAACACTGTATACTCCTGTCTGTCTTGCCAACTCCATACCCGCGCTCAGATTTTTAATTTTGCCATGCCCTGGGTTTCGTTTATGTTCCTTTCATCAGGGTACTTTTACTGTGTCCGAAGGACATGGTGGTCACAGAGCTCGCCCCTCTCCCTGCGCAGGAGACACATCTATGGACGCCCTCCCAGAACTAGACTACCACGCTGTAGCCTTGTTTTGGCTATAGCATGCTAAGGAAGTGGTTAAACTTCATATGAATGTATTAGTAAATACAACGTGACAATCCATTGTTACACTATATTACTCTATGACTTTTCTGGCTATCTGCAATTTGCTATGTAATATCATAATAGATCGGTGCCACTCCAAGACTGCAATATCAGAGTCACAGACCTGGAGAAAGTATCATTGAACTAGTAGTGTGGAATAACCATACTTGTTTTCCATTGACAGCTACAAGCCTTCCATAGTGGTTTATTCATTCACAAATCCCTGTAAATGCATGACGCAGCTATGTGGGAGGAGCCAAACACAAATTCTGAAACATTTAAAAATTAACAAAATTTAAACAGTACCATGGAGAAGAACCATCATAATCCTGTAAGTGGGGCAGTTTTAGGGCGGGGGAGCATCCGTTGTCATGTTACACCCTAAATATGGGTGCACCATGTAACATGCTATAAAGGTAGACTTTGCTAACTAGGCCTTTTCTAGAACTTTTTGTTTTAAAGTGTAAATCAGTATTCTAGGCAATTTTTTTTTTTTTTTTTTTTAGAACCCCCAAACGTTATATATATATATATATATATATATATATATATATATATATATATATATATTTTTTTTAGAAGAGACAATAGATAATAAAATGGTGATTGTTGCAATATATTATGCCACATAGTATTGGTGCACCGGTCTTTCAAGTGCAATTTTGTTTTTTGAAAAGATACACTTTCATGAATTTTAATGCGAAAAAACACAATAGATTTTATTGTAAAATATAAAAGATGGTGTTACACTGAGTAAATAGATACCTAGCATGTCATGCTTCAAAATTGCACACGCTCGTGGAATGGCGACAAACCACGGTACTTAAAAATCTTCATAGGCGACAATTTAAAATGTTTACAGGTTACCAGTTTAGAGTTACAGAGGAGGTCTTGTGCTAGAATTATTGCTCTTGCTTTAATGTTAGCTGTGTTATCTCAAGTTTGGTTTGAACACCGCGTACATATGATTACGTGACTTACGTATGTTCTTCTGCACGCGAGCATGGAGAGATTGGGCGCTTACATTTTTTTTATTTATTTTTTTACACTGACCCTTTTCTTTTTTAATCACTTTTATTCCTAATACAAAGAATGTAAACATCCCTTGTAATCCAAAATAAGGATAACAGGTCCTCTTTATTGAGAGATTTGAGGTCAAATTTTTACTTTTGCTTTAAAAAAATATATTATTTACTATGCCCGGTAACCGGAAGTGACCTCATGACATCGCTTTGGTCCTCCAAGGGCATAGAGATGAGTGGCCGGCATCTTGACCTTACTCTTCTCCATACCCAGCTACCGACAGCATCAGATTGCTCCTGGGCTTTACCAATCTGTCAGGTAAGCCTGGGAGCAACTGGGAAGAAGGGGGAGGGAGGGGGCCACCCCTCCCACTGTTTCTAATAGTAGTAAAAAGCAATAGACATTTGCACTGCCAAAAAATTTTTTCGTTTTCATTTTATTAGTTTTTTTCAGAAATTCTAAAATTTGTAAATTCTAAAATTTGGAATTTGTAAATTCGAAAATTCGGGAATTCATAAATTCGGGAATTCATAAATTCTAAAATTTGGACATTTGAAAATTTGTAAATTTGGAATTTGAAAATTTGGAATTTGAAAATTTGGAATTTGTAAATTCGGAATTTGAAAATTTGTAAATTCGGAATTTGAAAATTTGTAAATTTGGAATTCGAAAATTTGTAAATTTGGAATTCGAAAATTTGTAAATTCGGAATTCGAAAATTTGTAAATTCGGAAATTGAAAATTCGGAAACTCTGAAATTCGAAAATTCGGAATTCGTAAATTCGAAAATTCCAAAAATCTGAAAATAAGAAAGGAAAATCCGAGAGTTAAAACGAAAATCCAAAAATCCAAAAATTCGAAATAATAACTAACTAATAATAACTAACTATTAAATTATAGGTATTGGAATTTCTTTTCAAATTTAGCTCTTAGTGAACGTAACGAATACAAATTTATCTGAAGTTACGAATTATCCGAAATAAAGAATGCTGCATCTGAACAAATGGAACAAAATAATAATAAATAATAATAATAATAAGTTTTTTATTATTATTATTATTGTTAATTATTATTATTCATTACGTTTCATTCATTGACATATGGCATTCGTTATTACGGATAATTCGTCACTTCGGATAAATTCGTATTTGTTAAATTCACTAAAAGCTAAATTTAAAAGGAAATTCCAATACCTATAATTTAATAGTAATAGTTAAGTTATTAATAGTTAGTTATTATTTCTGATTTTTGAGTTTTCGTGTTTTTGTTCTTATTTTCGGGTTTTCGTTCTTTTGAATTTTTGGATTTTCATTCTTATTTTTGGATTTCCGAATTTCTGAAGTTAACAAATTTTCGAATTTCCGATATTTAGAATTTTCGAATTTCTGAATATTCTGAAAAATTTGAAAATTTGGATATTTCCAAATTAACGATTTGTCTAAATTGGTTAAAAAACGAATTTGGAACTAAACAAATTGCACATGTCTAAAAAACAATATCAAGGGGTTATAGCAGCTAGCTGCGGCCATATTCCTAGTATTCAATGTCAAACAAATTACGTATTTTTACTATAGTGGTTAAAACAGAGTGAGTACAGACAAAAAAATTCAGGGTGTATGGTGTAGGAGAGGAAAATTTCATATCACCAGCTCTTCTATTAACAAACGCTGAGACAAAAAAATATAAGTTGTAGTTGAGGTCAAAGTTTTGTTCACTTCAGAACTTCTTTTCTTCCCATAGAGGTCAATAGGAATGCAAAAGTGGCTTGAAACAAGCTGATGCAAATGCAGGTTAGAAGATATCAAATGCAACTATGAAGGAACTCAGAATCAGAATCACCCAAGAAGCATCTCAAACTGAAGTCAAATGCAAGAGGAATGGACCCGAAAGCAAGCTGCATTTGAATTAAAAATAAAGCTGGAAGAACAAAGCGTTGATACACTCTATCACCTTTGCAGATAGTATCCAGCAAATACCTACAGTCAAATAAATCATCTCGGCTATATTCAAAATGTACCTCAAGGGAAACACAGAAAAGACAAAAGCGATTGTCTGTACAATTACAGTTTGATGATCGGAATGCTGAAGCAGGCATGAGTTGCTGATTTATTGTCTGCATTTACTGTAAATATTATAGCATGTCATAAAACACTTACATTCAATTTTGTTGTGCATTTAAGACTGTCAATTTACTTCTAGCTGTCATGTTCAAGGTTGAAAAAATGTATTCAATATTATTGTGCTGAAATGATTTCAACAATTACCTTCTTTAAGTTTAAATTCTGACATGTCAATGTCTCTCATTTTTTTAAACATTCAATTTAGGAAGTATCTTCTATCTGTGTACTGTAAAAAGTCCCATCGTCTATACTATAATCTCTTTATTCCATAGGTGTGCACAGCCTATTGCATTAGGGTGTGCACCCCAAAGATCAAACACACATGTGTGTTTGCATGTGTATATATACTGACCATGTCAATAGAGCAGTGGGCGGTGTCATTAGGGCAGTGGACGGTGTCTGTAGTTTTTATTTTTATTATTTTTTACCATTTACCATTTTATTTTTACATTTTTTTCCCCTTTTTTTTCTTAGACGCCCCAGGGGGCTTTGGTGAAATATCAGGGGTCCCGCCATAAAGGGTGTTTAGGGTGTGGCTAGGCACACCTTGTGTGCACATCTATGTTTTATCCATAGAATGTATACTGCACTCTTAGCTAGCAATATAAAGCTGATCTCTGTGCTCCCCCACCCCCTCTAACTAATCACTGACACCCGGCTACATACAGATAAGCTTGTTTTTAACTTGTTTTGATGTAAGAGGCAACTTGGCATTTTCAATAATTTGTATTATCTTTACATATTACACTATGGGAGGCCTGTTTTATTTTATTTGCTCTAATGGCGAACACTGATACACGAGATTTCGAGGCCATTCAAGCTGTCAGCAGAGAGAGGGCTTGCTCAGCGAATCGTGAACCACGTCCATAACCATCTACACGGACATCGATTGGGAGTACGGACGACATATAGGCGATCCCATCCCAGGATATCGATCCAAGGCTTATTTTTCTCCATTTGGAGGTAAGGGCTCTGGGAGCATTATGTGACTATTTAGTCACAAAGATTAACATCAATTTCACAACACAACTGTTTATTTAGAAGATTCACCAGGATTATGGACACTCATGATTATTGTCACTAATCTATCACTTTGATGAACTTTTTTGGCGTATACACATTTTATTTTGGATTTTAGCTATTGTGTTTACTTTTTCACACTATTTGGGATTATTTTTCTATAATATTAATGTGTTAGAAGTCTGCGCGGATCACTTTGATCATTATTTACTGTTTTTTATGTTTAGTGTACACTTCAGATCTTGCAGCGATTTCACATACTTCACATTATTAGTTTTCATTGTCTATTCACTTAATTAGTAGCGCGAAGGACCTCTCTTTAAAAGTCCAATATTATGACTATGTTAAAATGCAAGATTTTATTCTGAACAAAGTGTGTCATACTTTTTTTTTTTTCACTGTACCTTTGTTTTTTTTCTCATTGATTCTATTTCCTGGATCTGGGGATTGCGTATATGGGGGGGGGGGGGGGTTGGTGCGGCTATTTCGTAATTTCCTCTAGTTCCGCACTGTCTCCTGGGATCTTTTGTGCTTGTTCCCAGGAGTCTGTGCGGCGGCCTGGCGCGAGTTATCGCGCGATTTAGAAAACTGAAGTGACGTCATTACAACGTTTTTTATCTCAGTTGTCATCACAACGAGGCGGGACTTCCGACGACGCCGCCTGTTGTGATGGCACCCGAAGCTGTTGACAGCGCTCCGATATTACGTTACTGCACATGCGCGAGATCTGAGCTACAACAGCCATTGGATGCTGGGAGATGGACTTTACAGAATCGCGGAAGAGAATGCCTGTGGGCTTCACATGCCCACAGGCAAATTGAAACCGATCTATATCTTTTTTATAAAGCTGTCTTTTATTGTGAAAAATCAATGGGCAAAGAAACAAAAACGGAACATGTGAGTAACAGATTTAAACCCTTAATAGGTTTTAATTGTCCCAAAAAAAAAAATCATCTGAGGCAGTGGAACCCCACTTTAATACCAGTTCGTCTTATGTAAAAGGCAAATTCTTTGAATGAGTAAGGCTACATACAGACGGCCATATTGCCACAGCCAGGGGCAGTGCTGACCTGCACTGGAACATGACCCCAGAATACTGGGGGTTCACAAACTTCTTATTTGTTAGTCTGAAATGAGGACCATCATTTCAGTCCATCAACATAGACAATGCTCATCATCCTTATCATAATAAAATTCATGCAAGAAGCAGTTCATCATAACAGGACAACACAGCTGTGGAGGTTAAAATGGGCCACATTTCAGCAGTACTGTTTTCATATGAGTGAAGTAAAACATGACAAACAGTAAAAATGTATTATATAGTCAAAGAAAGAGACAGATTAAAGTCTCTGGAGTTTATAAGTATCAGGGAGATGGCATAACCCCAGTACTAGATGACAGAATTATCTCTATTAGCAGGCCTTCCTGAAACAGCAGCTGCCATTATGATGTCGCTGGACAGAAGTGAAGGAGAGGTTATAAAGGAGGGGATTTATGAATAACATCCTCATCCTCTCTGAGAAAGGATGTGGCTTGTTTACATAGAGCAGTGCTGATGATAATAAGAAATGACTTACAAAAAGGTTCTTCATTTCACTCTTCACTTACCGGTCAAATGATTCACAAGTGATCATCTGGCCAAGCTCTGAATGTGTCCTGTGTTCCATACCATATACCTGGGAGAGATTCTGACTCCACTAGTCATACATCCTGTTTTAAAACTCTGGTTTATCTGTATGATTACTCTGTACGCATTCAGCTTACCATCTTCTATGACAATCTAAAGGTACCATATTATTTTTTGTTAGTTGTGTGTGTACCTCTTGCCTTTAATTTTGTAAACGAGCCATCTGTACATTTTAGGGCAAGATGGCTGATCTCATGTACAGTCCACTTGGTATGTCATACAGTGCGTTAAAAAAGTATTCATACCTCTTGAAATTATCCACATTTTGTCATGTTACAACCAAAAACTTAAATGTATTTTATTGGGATTTTATGTTATAGACCAACACAAAGTTTCACATAATTGTGAAGTGGAAGGAAAATTGTAAAATGGTTTTCAATTTTTTTTAATAAATATGTGAAAGGTGGGTCCAGAGGTAGAGATAGTCAGTGTGGAACATATTCCAGAGGGTAGTATTGGGGGTATTAGTGGTAGGTGGACCAAAGCACATAAACCCAAGGTAAGTATAGTATCAAGTCCTAGTTGCAATCTTGGAATACCAAATAAGAGGATAATATGCGACCGATCTAAACTAGGTGGCATGTTCACCAATGCCAGGAGCCTGGCAAACAAGATGGGTGAACTAGAGATACTGTTGTACGAGGAGGATTTGGATTTTGTGGGAATTTCAGAGACCTAGTTCAACAGCTCTCATGATTGGCTGGCCAACATTCAAGGGTATACCCTTTATCGCAAGGATAGAGAGGGTAAAAAAGGGGGAGGGGTATGCCTATATATCAAGAATAATGTACAAGTGAATGTGAGAGATGACATCACTAAGGGAGATAGGGAGGAGGTGGAATCCTTATGGGCAGAGCTCCAAAGGGATGAAGCTAAGGAGAAAATAATACTGGGAGTATGCTATAGACCCCCTAACCTGAGGGAGGAAGGGGAGACAGATCTCCTATCACAATTTGGACTAGCAGAAAGGATGGGAAGTGTTATCATAATGGGGCATTTTAATTATCCAGACATAGACTGGGCAGAGGGAACCACACATTCATCTAAGGCTCGCCAGTTCCTAAATGTCTTACAGGACAATTTTATCGGTCAGATGGTAGACGCACCAACTAGAAATAAAGCGTTACTGGATCTACGGATTACCAACAATACAGACCTGATCACAGATTTGGAAATAGGGGGCAATTTAGGTAACAGCGATCACAGGTCAATTGGCTTCGGTATAAATCACACAAATAGGAAACATAAGGGGAATACAATAGACACTGAATTTCAAAAGAGCCAACTTCCCTAAACTACAAACCTTGCTAGAAGGCATAAATTGGGATAAATTCTTAGGAACAAAGAACACGGAGGAGAGATGGGTTTGCTTTAAGGGCATATTAAATAAGGGCATTAGCCAATGCATCCCATTGGTTAATAAATTTAGTTAATAAGTTAAAAAAGTCCTGGATGGCTTGAGTCCAATGTAAAAATGCATATAAAAGCAAATGAGAAGGCCTTCAAAAAATACAAGGTTGAGGGATCATCATCAGCATTCAGACTTTATAAAGAATGCAACAATAAATGTAAGGGTGCAATAAGGACAGGTAAGGCCCCTTTCACACTTGTGCGACTTCAAAGTCGTGTGATTTTACCGTGATTTTGCAGCGATTTTTGCCACAATTTCGCAGCGATTTCAAGGAATGCCTGTGTAAGTGGCATCAAAATCAGACCAAAGTAGTGCAGGGACTACTTTGAAGTCGGAACGACTTGAAGTCCTACTAATATGAATGGCTGTCATTGGAAATCATGGGGAACGACTTGTCATGCTACTTTGCAGTCCCAAATCGTGGGACAAGTCATAAAAATGTGAAAGGGGCCTTAGATAGAACATGAAAGACACATAGCGGAGGAGAGTAAAAAAAATCCCAAGAAATTCTTTAAGTATGTAAACAGTAAAAAAAGGGAGGACGGACCATATTGGCCCCATAAAGAATGAGGAAGGACATCTGGTTACAAAGGATGGGGAGATGGCAAAGGTATTGAATTTATTTTTCTCCTTATTCACAAGGGAATCTGGGGGCTTCAGTAACCAAAACTGCAGTTGACACATGACACATCACAGGAAGAACCTCCATGGTTAACAGAGGACAGAATTAAAATTAGACTTGAGAAACTTAACATTAATAAATCACCGGGACCAGATGGCTTGCACCCAAGGGTACTTAGGGAACTCAGTCAAGTAATTGCCAGACCATTGTTCCTAATTTTTACTGACAGTTTACTGACTGGAATGGTACCAGCTGAACAGCGAAATGCCAACGTAGCACCGATATTTAAAAAGGGCCCAAAATACATCCCTGGGAATTACAGACCAGTTAGCCTAATATCAATAGTATGTAAATTCTTGGAGGGGATGATAAGGGACTATATACAAGATTTTAGTAATGAGAACGGTATCATTTTTTTTTTTTAACAAAATGAGAACGGTATCATTAGCGGTAATCAGCATGGATTCATGAAGAATCGTTCTTGCCAAACCAATATACTAACCTTGTATGAGGAGGTGAGTTGGCAGCTAGATAAAGGAAGGCCCATAGATATGGATCTGGATTTTTTGCAAAAGCGTTTGACACAGTTCCCCATAAACACAGGGACCCCATAAATGATAAATGGGGAACTCTCGGAATGGTCAGGGGTGGGTAGTGGGGTCCCCCAGGATTCTGTGCTGGGACCAGTGCTATTTAATTTGTTCATAAACGGCCTAGAGGATGGGGTAAACAGTTCAATCTCTGTATTTGTGGATAATACTAAGCTAAGCAAGGCAATAACTTCTCTGCAGGATGTGGAAACCTTGCAAAAAGATCTGAACAAATTAATGGGGTGGGCAACTACATGGCAAATGAGGTTCAATGTAGAAAAATGTAAAATAAGGCATTTGGGTGGCAAAAATATGAATGCAATCTATACACTGGGGGGAGAACCTCTGGTGGAATCTAAGATGGAAAAGGACCTGGGGGTCCTAGTAGATAATAGGCTCAGCAATGGCATGCAATGTCAAGCTGCTGCTAACAAAGCAAACAGAATATTGGCATGCATTAAAAAGGGGATCAACTCCAGAGATAAAACGATATTTCTCCTACTCTACAAGACTCTGGTCCGGCTGCACCTAGAGTATGCTGTCCAGTTCTGGGCACCAGTCCTCAGGAAGGATGTACTGGAAATGGAGCGACAAAGAAGGGCAACAGAGCAAATAAAGTGTCTGGAGGATATTAGTTATGAGGAAAGGTTGCAAGCACTGAACTTATTCTCTCTGAAGAAGAGACGCTTGAGAGGGGATATGATTTCAATATACAAATACCATACCGGTGACCCCACAATAAGCATAAAACTTTTTCGCAGAAGGGAGTTTAACAAGACTCATGGCCACTCATTAAAATTAGAAGAAAAGAGGTTTAACCTTAAACTACGTAGAGGGTTCTTAACTGTAAGAGCGGCAAGGATGTTGAATTCCCTTCCACAGGCAGTGGTCTTAGCGGGGGGCATTGATAGTTTCAAGAAACTATTAGATAAGCACCTGAACGACCGCAACATACAGGGATATACAATGTAATACTGACATATAATTACACACACAGGTTGGACTTGATGGACTTTTTTCAACCTCACCTACTATGTAACTATGTAACTAAAATACATTTACGTTTTTGGTTAGCGGCTTGTGTTTTTTTGTTTTGGGGGCGGCAAATAACCACCCCCCCATGGCACCTCCAATCCCCCCACAACCCTCCCTCCCCTGCTCACTGTCTGCCGGTCGGTCCACTTAACCCATCTCAGCGGCGGGGATCAGGCAGCAGCGGGGATCATGGAATGGCGGGGATCAGGGCATCAGAGGACATCAGGCTGCGGCGGGCATCGGATAGTTGCTCCTGTGTCTTCTCCTCCTCCCTCCTCCTTGCTTCCACTGTGCGTCTCCTCCCCTCCTCCAATAGGATTACCTGTCCTTTTAGCAAATCGGTAGATGTTCATTTGCTGTTGTAACACCTGGGTGGTCTCGTAGCACAATGCTCTATGCCACGAGCCCATCCTATTTTAAAGCCTATTAGAGGCTCTGGCTCTAACCCTAATCAGGTGCTTCAAAAAAACACCCTGCTGCTGTAATTCAGGCGCCCGGCATCCTGAAAGGGGCCGGATGCATGAATAGGGGGTGGCGGCGACGATGGATAGAGTATTGCATCGCCGCATCGCTAGAAGGTGGATAGCGTGGCGGCCGTGGTGTTGTCCTCGGCACCCCTAATGGATGGGCCACCACTGAGCAGCGTACTGGTACATTGCCTGTTTCCGGGTTTCCGGCAGAATTATCCCACCCACCCTTGCTGACACCCCCTGTGATTGTACACAGCGGGAGTTTGTCATTAATCATTGGCCAGGACCTGCTGATCGGCTGTGTCCAATCACAGCCCAGAGCCCTGTGTTGACTGATTGTCACACAGGGCTCTGTACAGCAGAAACTAAAGTATCTCTTGTTTCTTATCCCTCCAAAGCAGGGATAAGAAACAAAAAGACATTTAGTAAAAATCAGCACACATTGCACAAATTAACATTTGTTAGGCACACATTTAACCCCTTTAACCCCTTGATTACCCAAGATGTTAACCCCTTCCCAGCCAGTGTCATTAGAATAACTTTCACGCAAATCAATGAATATACACCTACTGGGACATGTAGCAGAATACATTTTGGCCTAAATTTATAAAGAAATTTTATTTTTTTATTTTTTTATTAGATATGTTTTATAGCAGAAAGTAAAAAAAAAATATATATATATATTTTTTTTTTTCAAAATTTGCGGTCTTTTTTCATTTATATATAAAAAAAAATAAAAAAGCCTAGTGGTGATCAAATGTCACCAAATTAAAGCTCTATTTGTGTGAAAGAATGATATACATTTTGTTTGGGTACAGGGTTGCATGACTGAGCAATTACCAGTTAAAGAGGAAGTAAACCCTCTTAAAAAAAACGAAAAAAAAAAAAAAACCTGCAAGACAAAGGCATAATTAGCTAGTATGCATAGCATACTAGCTAATTATGTATCACTTACCTGAGATCGAAGCCCCGACATCGGTCCTCTTCTCCCCCTCCGACCGCCGACATGTTCTCCCGGAGTGACTTCTGAGTATCGCGGCTCCGGCGCTGTGATTTGCCAGAACCGCCATGCCGTCACGCGCATGCGCACGAGAGCGGCATATAATAACTGAAGCATCGGCATATAGCACCGTTGCTTCAGTTGTCGCAAGTGCGCATGTGCCGCATGACGTCGGCACATTCAAATACAGGTATATCTCCTAAACCGTGTAGGTTTAGGAGATATGCTTGTTAGCGACAGGTAAGCCTTAATATAGGCTTACCTGTAAGCTAAAGTTGTAAAAGAGGGTTCACTTCCTCTTTAAAGCAGCTAAGGTGTTTAAACACACCGTACCTAAAGTGCATGTAAGATGTACATGTGTGAACAGGAGACCTAACAGCTGCTCTTCTATTGCAAGAAACATAGTTAGAAGTGCTAGGGGCCTTTCACATGGACTTGATCAGGTCTGTCCACCTGATTGGAAGTTCCATATAGGTAGGCTGATGTAAACAGATGAGTGAGCTGCTGTAGGGGAACCCTTTTTAGTACCAAAATCACTAGGTGGACAATGTTGTGATTTTTTTTCAATGCACATTTAAATATCACAGTCCTCTCAATACATAATAAAGCAAAGCTTTTCTGATAAAGCTTCCTAAGATAATGAGTGTGCCATTCTGAAACATTTTCCAACAATGAGCAGCTGTTTGAGGGCCGCCATAAGCTGTCCTACCAAACTGATGTCCAAGCTGATATTTGATTTGGATGATGTTTAAAAGTTCCAGGTCTAAGAAGCGGTGGGGCTTCCAAGGACATACAATGTCAGGAACTGTGGAGGAAAGCAGAAAGGAGGGGAGGCTCATACCCTTAGGGGACACGTGCGTCACGCGGCATCCTTATAAATACTCTCAAGGCTTTGAGAGGTGAGAAGAGTAAAAACTTAACAAGGGCTGGGCCTTCCGCTAAGGATTGCACCTCATCTCTACAGCGAGGAAAGTGTCAAGAGAGGACTTCCTTCTATTCTTATACAGCAGGAAGACATTTGCAGTCAGCAAAACTTCTGAAAATAAGAATATGCAACAAAAATCACCTACACAAAACAAATATACACTAATGAGAAAACCTGGTGTATGTAATTCCCCTCATTTAAAAAGTGAGCATGATTTTCAGAATAGATTGTAGGTAATGGGAATAGTTTTTTTTATTTATAGCCATAAACTTCTGTTACCTATGAAAAATTATTATTTTTTTACAGTTTTTATTAGATATGTAAATGAATATGATTAGCTTAATGCCCTCATTAAAAAAGCAAAGTTCTTATTAATTGGCATACTGTAAACTGGGAATTGTGCATGGCCCCATCCACAAAAAGGCCCCATCGTAACCGTCCTTTCTCCCACCTCCTCTACTGTATCTGAATAGTTAACAAGCATTGAGTTCCCATAGGCAGCAGAGGTAAAGTTCTTCAGTGCTGGACTCTTGTGTTTTTTATGACTGTAGAGTCATACACACAGTATAGCAGAACTGAGGGTTTTTTTTTTTTTTTTTTTAGCAAACACCCTACATATATATATATATTTAGATTTATATTAATATATAGTACATGACAACATGAGTATCTTTTGATTCCGTATTTAACTTGGTCAATTTGGTTGGCTTTGGTTCAAAAGTCCTTATTTCTTTATACAAAAAAATCCCCTCTGGGAAATCAATGTATTGTGCATTGCAAGGATCTTAAAGCAGAGCTCCACCCTAAAGTGGAACTTCCGCTTATCGGATTCCTCCCCCCCCCTCCGGTGCCACAATTGGCACCTTTCAGGGGAGAGGGGGGTGCAGATACCTGTATAATACAGGTATCTGCACCCACTTCCGGGACGAGATATCCGGAGCTGCCCCGCCCATATCCGAGAATGCACCGTTGTGTCTTGGGAAACACAGTTCCTAGGACACAACGGGGACCAATAGAGTCGCGCAGCGCGACTCGCGCATGCGCAGTAGGGAACCGGGCAGTGAAGACGTTGCATCTTCACTTCCTGATTCCCTGACATTGGATGGCGGCGGGGCAGCTGAGAGACGAGCGGTCGCTCGTCACATTCTGCCGACACCGCTGGAACATGGAACAGGTAAGTGTCCATTTATTAAAAGTCAGTAGCTGCAGTATTTGTAGCTGCTGACTTTTAATATTTTTGGTGCGGGTGGAGCTCCGCTTTAATAAACTTCGTAGCAGAGTCCTATCTGTCCTATCTGTACTCAAGAAAAACGATGTATGTTCTACTATGTCCTTGGAAAATTGAGTGCTAAATGGGAACGTCTGTGTTCATTGTAATCAGCTGATGCCCTAGCAGAGTTCTAATGAGGAAAGTTGCAGTGTCTGCATCCCTTAAGAAGTATAAGTAAAAAAACTTGTAGCGCCACTCAAAATATGTGTACAAACAAAAGAGTCCATAAATTTGTGATACTAAAACATATTAAAGTCCAAAAATTCTCAATAAGTAGTGAATAAAACAACAAATATACATGACTCAATCATTAATTGAGTTAATTGAAAACTTCTGTGACTAACGAAAGGAGGGGCAATGCTTTTACACTATATATTTTGTGCTGTTTTTGTACATATCTGTTGTGAACAAGGCCATTATGGCCGAAACGCGTTAACATCTGCTGTACCTACTTGTCTTTTATGGAGCATCAATAAATTTGGATATATTTAACTGCACGTATAGAGTTGTGGATCATCTTCTACGAAATACTTGATGGTGTCCAAGTGCTCAGAAAGCCAACCAACGACTTCTTGTGAATGCAACACTCACCGGAGCAATAGACTGCCTGGGACTCATAAGAATATCCTCTGAAATCAGTGCAGTGATCCACATTTCATGGCACCTTCTGGCAAACTCCAACTGCGGACAATTAAAGCTTGCCAGGAACCAGGAATTATGTCCAATAGTGTAGTATGTTTATTAAAATGATTTAAAATTATTATTATTATTATTATTATTATACAGGATTTATATAGCGCCAACAGTTTGCGCAGCGCGCAAAATACAAGTAAACAAACTCAATGATTAAAAAAAACTCACATAGAAAGGCGCTGCTGACCCAGGATCATGCAGCGGCATGACGTCAGCACTAGAAACTCCGCCCGATGCGTTTGTCCAATCAGATGTTATCAAGGGGTCCTGGTCCAGGACTACTACCTTTCCTTTTTTGATAAACTTTTTTAAATTATTACACTTTATTACATTTTATTATACTAAATTATGGACTCTTGTGCACATTTTTTGGGTGGCACTGCACATGTTTTGCTTATACATTGCTTGCTATATTTCACAGTGCAGATGTTTATTTAATCCCTTTAGAAGTGATTAACCCTCAGGGACTATCTCACCCAAAAATCTAATTCCTATCACAGAGTATGCCTAAAATTTTATTTGTATTTTAGTGCAGACTTCTGGGAAAACCAGAAGCAGGAAATTACATTTCTGGGGATGTTTTGCATACAAACTGGGTACAGAAGACTTCCAGGCTGCCACATTGCATTTTAGTCAAAATTACAGCAGCTGCATATAGAAAAGGAAAGATCATTTTAAATAACATTAAATAACGATATGACTTGTGTAGCAATTTGTTATATATTTTTTTTTATTTGCAATTTTTTATTTCATAAAAGTGGAGTTAATCTTTCAACATCCACAGTGAAAGAGGTCTATTATCAAGGTTATTGGCTCAATAACTTAATTACCAAGACTTGTCAGTTACTGTATATAAGTTCAGTAGTTGATTAGACCCTGTCAGTGCCTTCCCACAATATCAGTCACAACCATGTTATGCATATGTGTCAATGTGTCAGCAAAAATAGAACGAGCTAGCAATTCTTAAGCCCCATACACACGGTCGGACTTTTTCATGGATTCTGTCCGATTGGACAATGTTGTTGAAAAATCAGACCGTGTGTATGCACCATCGGACAGTGTACGTCGGATTGTCCGACGGACAAAGTCTTATCTCCTGCTGGAAAGATTTGCCGACAACACGGTCTGATCACACCAAATCCGATCGTGTGTACGGTTGTCCGACCGGACAAAGTGCTACGCATGCTCAGATCACATTACAAGACCAAAGCTATTGGCTACTAGCCTCTACGTAGTCCCGTCGTAGGCAACAAACGTCACCACGTTCAGAATGATCGGATTTTCCGACAACTTTGTCTGACCGTGTGTACGCAAAACCAACATCAGACAAAGTGTGACGGACATGGTCCGACGGACCTGGTCCTCGGATAATCCGCGCGTGTGTATGGGGCTTAAGGCTCCATGCACACTGGACATTAAAATAAATTACAAAAACGGCAGTAGCTATGCAGTGAGTCTTTCAACTTTTTTTTATCGTTCTTGCAATAGCGTTTATTAGCTTTTTATTTGCGTTTTTTTTTTCAATGGATCAAAAACATTAAAAAACGCTATTGAGCCATGTTTATTGGCGTTTATGAGCGTTTATGAGCGTTTGGTGTTTTTAGAGGTCAGAAAAACGACCCCCGAACGCGATTTTATGGCGTTCAGAAAACAGCCCATAAACTCCACTGCTGATAAACATCCAAAAACATCCATGGACACATAGGATAACATACCTTATATACTCGAGTATAAGCCGAGTTTTTCAGCACATTTTATTGTGCTGAAAATGCCTCCATCGGCTTATACTGGAGTCAAGCACTTTTCTGCAGCAGAGAATGACATTTTCCGACCCGACTTTGGGGCCCCGTATCTCGGCTAGGAACCCCAAATTTGGAGTGCAAACCCAGTGGAACTTGCACTACAACATATCCAAAGATGGGATTCCAAGAGGCCCCGAGATACGGGGGCCCCAATGTCTGGTCGGAAAATGTAATACTCTGCTGCAGAAAAGTGCTTGACATTTTCCGAACCGACTTTGGGGCCCCGTATCTCGGGGCCACTTGGTGCTAGGAACCTCATATTTGGATATGTTTTAGTGCTAGTTCCACAGGGCTTGCACACCAAATGGGGCTCTTAGCACTAAGTGACCCCGAGATACGGGGCCCCAAAGTCGGTCAACTGTGTCCATTTGCAGCAATGTAATTTTGGGACCCTTTGGCTGCAGCTAGGGGGCATTTAACCCTTAACTACCAAGTTTGAAGTTCGGGGGACCTATGGCTGCAAATGGGCACAGTGAGGCTGCAAATGGGCATTGTTGACCCTCTTTTCCACTTACAGTAGCTGCGCATTTCTCACCCTAGGCTTATACTCGAGTCAACACGTTTCCCCAGTTATTTGTGGTAAAATTGGGTGCCTCGGCTTATATTTGGGTCGGCTTATACTCGAGTATATGCGGTAGCCCAAACTCCCAAAAGCGTCCATTTATGAGCTTCAGTGTGCGTGGAGCCTTAAAATTTTATATAAGCTTTACCATGTTTATCTGACTGTTTATCAGTGGAAAATCTGAAAATGTGACATAAATCATTGATAACATTGCTCAGATTGGCTTCTGAAAAGAACAAGGGCAAATAAAGCAGCCTTAAAGTGGTTGTAAACCCTTACAAACCACTTTGACCTACAGGTAAGCCTAGATTAAGGCTTACCTGTAGTTCACTTAAATATCTCCTAAACCTACATGGTTTAGGAGATATTTAGAAAAGAAAAGGCACTGCTATCTACGGCGCATGCACCATAGACAGCGGCGCGCAGGCGCACTGAGCATGCCGGAGATCGCGGTGATATGCCGCTCTTGTGAGTGACGTCATCGCGACTCCAGCGAATGACAGCGCTGGAGCAGCGAGACCCGGAAGTCACTCCGGGAGTGATGGCGGCAGTGGAGGACGTGGACGAGGGTCGCTTCGGGGGCTTCGTTCTCAGGTAAGTTATTCATAATGAGCTAGTATGCTATGCATACTAGCTCATTATGCCTTTTGCCTTGCAGGTTCCGTTTTATTTATTTTTTCCGAGGAGGCTTTACTTCCTCTTTAATAGGTTATCTGTATCTGTCAACCTTCACTAAAAGTGCATATCATATACAGGCTAAATATAAGAAAAAAAAAGGCTTTGTATGTACAGTATATTGTATATAGTCAATTAATAAACACTTTTATAGTGTCAGTATGAACTTGTTTGCATAGGCTTTTTCGTTGAAACTATTGCAAAGATGAAAATGCTGTGCAAATTGAGGTCCACTTTTCCTGTAAAGAGCAAAAGGGTTAAACGGTGGCGGAATCTCAAACACAAAAACGCTGGATGTGGACGATTAAAAAAACAAATATGAACCAAAATAGGGAGCCCAGATGCATTAAATGGAAGCACGTTTCCTGCCTTGTTATCATCTGAGGCTCATTATACACTGAAGCCTGAGCATCCGGCTGATAATTTCCCAGTGAACAGTGAGCTCAGTGTTACAAGGAGGAGAACACTGCCTGCACAGAAATGTGGGGTGGAATACTTAGAGGATTTACAACTTTTATTTTAATGTATTCAAATATAACCACATCTCTCTTTAGTGACTTGCACTCCAAAGTACTTTGGTTATCTACAAATGCATTGGCAGGCTATCCCCTTACAAAAAGGTGAAGAACTATACAATAGACATGTGCAATTCGTTTCGTTTTTTTTCGTTTCTCGTTTTTTTTCGTTATATTCGTTCATTTGTTATCGTACGAATGAACGAACGATTCGCTAAAAATTTTAACGAATCGTTCGAATCCGAAAAACAACGAAAATCGGAAAAAAACAAATTAGAAACAACGAATCTACGAAAGAAGAAAATCCGAAAAACGAAAACATGAACAACGTAAATCAAAATGTACGAAAAAATTTGTACATTCGTAACTTTTTTTTTGTTGTTGAATTCGTAATTTTCCGTGTCCCTTACAATGGCGCTGCTTAACGAGCCTCAAATGGATTGAACGAAAAAATTTGTACATTCGTAACTTTTTTATTTTTTTTTTATTCGTAATTTTCCGTGTCTCTTACAATGGCGCTGCTTAACGTGCTTCGAATGGATTGTAACGAAAAAATTCGTACATTCGTAACTTTTTTTTTTTTTTTTTTGCGATTCGTAATTTTCCGTGTCTCTTACAATGGCGCTGCTTAACGAGCCTCAAATGGATTGAACTAAAAAATTCGTACATTCGTAACTTTTTATTTTTTTTATTCGTAATTTTCCGTGTCTCTTACAATGGCGCTGCTTAACGTGCTTAGAATGGATTGAACAAAAAAATTCGTACATTCGTAACTTTTTTTTTTTTTTTGCGATTCGTAATTTTCCGTGTCTCTTACAATGGCGCTGCTTAATGTGCTTCGAATGGATTGAACGAAAAAATTCGTATATTCGTAACTTTTTTTTTCGATTCGTAATTTTCCGTGTCACTTAAAATGTAATAATAGCATACACATTACATAAAATTATGAATTATGCTCCGATTACGAATCTACGAATGTTACGAATGTTACGAAAGTATGAATAAATACGAATGCGTCCGAATTTCGAATAAACGAATAAACGAAAATTAAACTAACGGAAAAACGAATCAACGAAAAAATAACTCTTACGAAAATACGAATCATTGCGAATACGAACACCGATGACTTACGAATTTACGAATCGTTACGAATCAACGGAAACGAAAAAAACGAAATGAAAATAAACAAATTTTTTTGTTGTGCACATGTCTACTATACAAGAGCAACCTAAGTGTATGTCAGGGTGCAATAAAATCATTTTATTTTGCCACCAGATGCCAGTTAAAATATCTTCCATATTTTTAAAACACATTTGCCTGTGCAGTTGCCCAATAAGCCATATTTTGCCACAGACCCAAATAATATATGCCCTGCTTTCAGAAACACTAGCTAATATAAACTATATTACCAAAAGTATTGGGACGCCTTCCTTTACACGCACATGAACTTTAATGACATCCCAGAAGAGTTGAAGCTAGTATAGCTACAAAGGGTGGGCCAACTCAATATTGAACCCTCCAGTCTAAAGCCTCGTACACACGGTACGGAAATCAGAAGGAGATTGTCCTTTGACAGGCTGTTGTCCGAAGTTCTTACCGATAGTACGCCCCTTTCAACAATTGTTTTCCAATTTTTCGGCCAACAAATGTTGGATGACGGGCTAGTCAATTTGTGTCAAACGACATCTCCATGTCGGATTTTCGGATGGTCAGTACACAAATCCGTCACACAAAAGTCGAAAGTACAAACACGCATGCTCGGAATCAATGCTCACCAAACACGAAATTAGCAGAAGAGGCCCAAAGGGTGGCGCTCAAGAGCTGAAACTCCTTGTGGTACGTCACTACGTTCGTGTTTGTGGCACGACAATTTGTGTAACGTTAGTATGCAAGACAAGATCCTGGCACACGCCTTTTGACAAAAAATCAGAAGCTTGGTCGGCCAACAATCGTACCGTGTGTATGAGGCTTTAGTCCGTAGGGTTCAGTATTGAGTTGGCCCACCCTTTGCAGCTATACCAGCTTCAACTCTTCTGGGAAGGCTGTCCACAAGGTTTAGGAGTGTGTCTATGGGAATGTTTGACCATTCTTCCAGAAGCACATTTGTGAAGTCAGGCACTGATGTTGGACGAGAAGGCCTGGCTCGGAGTCTCTACTTTAATTTATCCCAAAGATGTTCTATCGGGTTGAGGTCAGGACTCTGTGTAGGCTAGTCAAGTTCCTCCACCCCAAACTCGCTCATCCATGTCTTTATGGACCTTGCTTTATGCACTGGCCAAAATAATTTGGTGGTGGGGGGGGGGGGGGGGGGGGTTATGGTGTGGGTTTGCTTTTCAGGGGTTGGGCTTGGCCCCTCAGTTTCAGTGAAGAGAACTCTTAATGAACAGGTGTCAAACTGGCAGCCCTCCAGTTGTTGCGGAACTACAAATCCCACGAGGCATTGCAAAGCATGACTACCACAGGCAGAGGCATGATGGGACTTGTAGCTCTGCAACCTCTGGAAGGCCACCAGTTTGACACCCCTGTCTTAAGGTGTCAGCATACCAAGACATTTTGGACAATTTAATTTCCCTACTTTGTGAGAACAGTTTGGGGATGGCCCCTTCCTTTTCCAACATGACAAGTAAGGTCCATAAAGACATGGATGAGCGAGTTTGGGGTGAAGGAACTTGACTGGCCTGCACAGTCCTGACCTCACGGAGACTGCGAGCCAGGCCTTCTCATCCAATATCAGTGCCTAACCTCATCCCGTGCTTCTGGAAGGATGGTCAAAAATTCCTGTAGACACACTCCTAAATCTTGTCGACAGCTTTCCCAGAAGAGTTGAAGCTGTTATAGCTGCAAAGGCTGGGCCAACTCAATATTGAACCCTACGGACTAAGACTTGGATGCCATTAAATTTCATGTGAGTGTAAAGGCAGGTGTTCCAATACTTTTGACAATATAGTGTATTGCCGGTGGAAGTGATGATGCCAAGTGGGCATAGACAAGAATACACCTAGATTTGCCAACTTTTTGTAAATAAACGCCTACTTGACAAATGCAGTTGTGAAGATTTTGGTATGAGCTTGTAATGGACCTGGTTGATAATGAGTGTTCATATATGTAAGATTACAGATGTCACTGTAAAGCAGGGGTCCCTAAACTCTCTAAACAAAGGGCCAATTTACTGTCCTTCAGACTTTAGGGGGGCCGGACTGAGGTCATTGGATGCAGAAAGGTCCAGACGGCAGTGATAAAAAATAATGCCCCATCGTTGGTGTCAGTGGGAGCATAGGCATGCGCATAGGGTGTGCTGGATGTGCCTGGGCACACCCTAAACACCCCATGTAGCGCAGATACCCCCTGCTGCCTGGGCACCTATGTCATTTACTGGCCCCCTCCTTTTGTGAATGAACACAGTGAGTGATCGCTACCAATCACTCACTGTGTTTATACATAACTAAAGCATAGTAAACTGTGTTATATATACACACACACATGGATGTGTGTTTTAGATTTGTGGTACACACCCAAATGCAATAAGCTGTAAACACCTATGAGTGGGAGGAATTGTGCCCAATTATTGGTGTGAGTGAGAGAAATTGTGTCCCATCATTGGTGTCGTTGGGTCTCATTGTTGGTGTCATTGGGGAGAATTGTGTCCCATCATTGGTGTCATTGGACCGCTATGCAGGTGTCATTGGGAGGAATCGTGTCTCATCATTGGTATCATTGGGAGAAATTGTGCCCTATCATTGGTGTCACTGGGAAGAATTGTGTCCCATCATTGGTGTCATTGGACCGCTATGCTGGTGTCATTGGGAGGAGTCGTGTCTCATCATTGGTATCATTGGGAGCAATTGTGCCCTATCATTGGTGTCACTGGGAAGAATTGTGCTGCATTGTTGGTGTCATTGGGAGGAATTGTGCCCCTTCATTGGTGTCAGTGAGGGGAATTATACCCGATTGTTGGTATCAGTTAATGAAATAGTACTCCAAGGGCCAGATAAAAGCAACCAAAGGGCCCCCGGACTGTAGTTTGGAGACCAATGCTCTAAAGGAATGGGGTTGAAAATCTGGTAGAAATCCAGTTTTAAAGTGGAAGTAAACCCCCCTATCGTTTTCAGCCAAGGAAGCTGCCATCTTTGCCTCTGTTTAATCTTCAACTGCCACAGTGCTGCACATGTGATCCGTTATGACACCAGCCATTGGATGGTTTGACTGTTTGGTTGAGAGCACAGCCAATGTGCAGTTAGCATTCACGGCATGCCTTTTTTTTTTTAGACTGTTAAATCGATGGGTTTACTTTAATTATATGACATGATTGTGTCTTGGGTGATAATGGCAAATTTGTTCATGAAATGATAATAATAATACGAAAGGACTTCTCAAACATAAAAGTCACTATTCAGAACATAATCAGCTGTTACAACATAAAATATGTATAAAACAAATAAATAAATAAAATAGTATATATATATGACTGGTTTTGCTAGCATTATACACATAAAGATAAATAGCAATTAAAAAGGTGTGAAGGCATTTGCTGTTGCACGATTAGACATGAATCCAAGGATATTGGGACACTGAGCTGGCAACCCAGAGAAAATAAAGCCACCAATCTGTCACATTTTGCAGCAAGATAAAAAGAAGTTGATTCAAGTTCTCCAGGTTACATGTGGAGTAGGAAGAAGAAATTGCAAACTCATCCTTTATTGATCAGGATTTCCTTCAGCCTGTGCTGCAAACAATAAAAGACTTTTATTGATTGATTCAAAAAGTAAATTCGATATCCTGTTATTCTGAATGGAACAGGACAACTCATCTTGGCTAATAAACATTATGTGTTTACAGAGCAGATGCCAACATTTCACTTCTGCTGCATGCTATGAATCAGAAATAAAAAAAAACAATGCGATTTCTAATTAAGTAACCTTTCTTATTATGCAGCAAAGATATTAACTGCACTTGTCAATATATAGATAGGAACAAAGAGGAGATAACTCTGTATATCAAATACTGGGCATGCAAGAAAAATGTGGAACTTATAAGAAAAAAATTGTTTTTGGTAAATGTTATAATAACAACTCTAATGCCACGTACACACGGTCGGAATTTCCAATGGAAGCGGAAGCGGATTTTTTCTGTCGGCATTTCCGACGGACTTTGGATTGAGAGCCTGTTTTTAATTTTTCAGACGGAAAACCTTTCTATCGGATTTTTCGATCGTGTGTATGCAATTCCGACACGCAAAATTCTGACGCATGCTCGGAAACAATTCGACGCATGCTCGGGAGCATGAAATTTCCCTTTTATAGTGCCGTCAAATGCGTTGTATGTCGTGGTGTTATTGAACGTCGGAATTTGGTGTGGCCGTGTGTAGGCAAAACAGTTTGAGCGAAATTCCGTCGGAATGAGCCTCCATCAGGGCACACTATGGTCTGATAAACCAGATCCCTTCTGCCATTGTCCCAGATAAGGGACTTAAGCCTCGTACACACGATCGGATTTTCCAGTGGGAAATGTGTGATGATAGGCTGTTGGCGGAAAATCCGACCGTTTGTATGCTCCATCAGTCAATTGTTGTTGGATTTTCCATGGACAAATGTTGGATGGCAGGCCTTAAAACGTCTGTTGTCGGATTTTCCGAGCGTGTGTACACCCAGTCCGTCGGACAAAAGTCTGTCCAAAGTACAAACACGCATGCTCGGAAGCAAGGATGAGCCAGAAGCGGTCGATCTTGTAAACTAGCGTTCGTAATGGAGAATTAACATTCGTGACATGGCAAATTATGAAATCTCGAAATGCAGTGCACAATTCTCTTCTTCTTTAATGGGATAATAATGAAACTGCTTTGCTGGTGATACTGATGGAGTTCTGCCAAACGTATTTAAAAAGGCTTTTTTTTTCTAGTGATATCAAGAATAATATTATTATGTTTTTTTATTTTTTACCACAACACCATTATACCATAGTTTTTTCTATCAAAGATACAACTATGTTGGTGTCCCTTGTTAATGTTACATTGTATTTTTAAATGTAACTGCCTACTCCCAAACTGTCATTTGAAGTAAAACACATAGCCACGTATTATACTCCACAATTTTTTTTATGTGCATTAACCACTTCAGCCCCGGACCAATTGGCAGCCAAAGGACCAGGCCCCTTTTTGCAATTCGGCACTGCGTCGCTTTAACTAACAATTGCGCGGTCATGCGACGTGGCTCCAAAACAAAATTGGCGTCCTTTTTTTCCCACAAATAGAGCTTTCTTTTGGTGGTATTTGATCGCCCCTGCGGTTTTTATTTTTTGCGCTATAAACAAAAATAGAGCGACAATTTTGAAAAAAATGCAATATTTTTTACTTTTTGCTATAATAAATATCCCCAAAAAAAATATATAAAAAAACATTTTTTTTCCTCAGTTTAGGCCGATACGTATTCTTCTACATATTTTTGGTAAAAAAAATCGCAATTAGCGATTATTGATTAGTTTGCGCAAAAGTTATGGCGTTTACAAAATAGGGGATAGTTTTATAGCATTTTTATTAATATTTTTTTTTTTATTAGTAATGGCGGCGATCAGCGATTTTTATTGTGACTGCGACATTTTGGCGGACACATCGGACATTTTTGACACATTTTTGGGACATTTGTCATTTATACAGAAATCAGTGCTATTTAAATAGCACTGATTCCTATGTAAATGACAGTTGTAGTTAGGGGGTTAACCACAAGGGGGCGGGGAGGAGTCAGTGTGACGTGATGTGTTGTGTTTACTGTAGGGGGGCGTGGCTGTACGTCTGACGTCATTGATCGGCGTTCCCGATGACAGGGAACCGCCGATCACTGACAGTCAGTGTAGGAAGCGCGGGGAGAGGTTTGTTTACATAGACCTCTCCCCGTTCTTCCGCTCCGTAACCCGATCGCGGGATACCAGCGGCGATCGGGTCCGCTGGTCCCGCGGCCGGGGTCACGGAGCTCCCGACCGGGTCGCGAGCGCGCCGCTAGCGGCGCGCGCGCGACCCACGGGCAGGCACATGCACGATCACGTACAGGTACGTGATTCTGCCTGCCCGTGCCATTCTGCTGACGTATATATGCAGTGGCCGGTCGGGAAGCGGTTAAAAAAAGAAAACAAATAAAATTAGACATCCTATCTGCCAATAGAACTTAACCAAAAAGTGCATTCTATGCATCCAAAAATATAGAAAATAAACCAAATCAAATCATTATTCAACCAAAAAATAAAATAAAAGCCTCACGCATGTGTCCTGCTTCTTAATATAGGGGGTCAACAATGCCAAGAGTTGGTGAAAGCAGGGGTCCGTCATCTGGAGATAATTCCAAAAATCATCTGGATTATTCTCCTGGAGCTCCCGCAGCAAAGGCATATGACATAATTGGTCACGATTAATAAAGCAACCAATTTTTGGTCCAAGAAATCCTCCTCCTCCTGTTCCTGGACTGGACTTGGGTCAAAGCAATAACTCCAAGGCCAATAATAAATAACACGTTATCTCCTCCTATTCCGCAACATGTCTGGTTAACGAACGGCCGTTCAGAAACAAACTGAAAGGCACGAAATGAAAAGTGTGAAATGAAAAGTGTGAAATGAAAAGCGCTAAATGAAAAGCACAAAATGAAAAGCGTGAAATGAATGGCGCAAATTAACACTCACCAAACTTCTACTAACACGAAATTAGCAGAAGGAGCCCAAAGGGTGGCACTAAGGAGCTGAAAAAACACGTAGTACGTCACTACGTTTGTGATTGTTGGCCAACAATTGTGTGCCGTGTGTATGCAAGACAAGTTTGGGCCAACGCCCTTCAGACAAAAGTCCACGGTTTTGTTGGCCAACAATCCGATCGTGTGTACGAGGCTTAACATCTTCCTTTCTGGACTGTATGAAGAAGACTATCCCCATAGCTCCTGTTCACTTACTGTAAACCAGTGGTTCTCAACTCCTGTCCTCCACTAACAGGCCAGATTTTAAGTATCACCTTGGGGAGATGCAGACTAGAATACTGCAATCACTGAGCAGCAAATGATGACACCTGTGATGTATTTAAGTTATCTTGCAAACCTGGCCTGTTAGTGGGTCCTGAGGACAGGAGTTGAGAACCACTGACTTAACCAGTTAACAACCGGCCCATAGCCGAAAAAACGGCTACAGGGCGGTTGCTTAACTCTGGGAGGCCGTTAATTAACGGCCTCACAGAATTCTGCTCTTGCGCGCCCCCTGGTGCGCGCACTCGAGAGCATCCATGATCGCCGGGTCCAGAGGACCCGGCGGATCATGGATCACGGTAAACGGCCGCTCATCGCGGCCGTTTACCACGTGATTGCTCCGTCAAATGACGGAGTGATCACATGTAAGCAAACCGGCGTCATTTGATGACGCCGGTTTCTCTCTCCTCCTCTCTCTGTACCGATCGGTACAGTATGAGAGGAGAGGGGGAGGGATCGGTGGCAGCAGTGCTGTGGGCGGGATCTGTAGTGCCCACAGCCTGCTCTGCCACCACCGATCCATCCATCCATGCTCAGCCATCCCTCCATACCCTGCAATACACAGCAATAGCCTGCAGTGTATTGCTGGGTATTGCAGGGTATGGAGGGATGGCTGAGCATGGATGGATGGATTCTCTGCCACCCCCCCAATACTGTGCCATACCCCCCTATACTGTGCCATACCCCCCTATACTGTGCCATACCCCCCTATACTGTGCCATACCCCGCAATACTCTGCCATACCCCGCAATACTCTGCCATACCCCGCAATACTCTGCCATACCCCGCAATACTCTGCCATACCCCGCAATACCCTGCGATACTCTGCCATACCCTGCGATGCCCTGCCATACCCTGCGATGCCCTGCCATACCCTGCGATGCCCTGCCATACCCTGCGATGCCCTGCCATACCCTGCGATACTCTGCCATACCCTGCGATACTCTGCCATACCCTGCGATACTCTGCGATATACCTGGCGATACTCTGCGATACCCGGCGATACTCTGCGATACCCGGCGATACTCTGCAATACCCTGCGATACTCTGCAATACCCTGCGATACTCTGCCATACCCTGCAATACCCAACAATACCCTGCGATACTCGCTACGATCAAAGCCAGGATCGTTTTTTTTTTATTTCAGGCTTTCCAGCCTAGAGGTGAGATGTGGGGTCTTATTGACCCCATATCTCACTGTAAAGAGGACCTGTAATGCCATATTCCTATTACAAGGGATGTTTACATTCCTTGTAATAGGAAAAAAAGTGATCAAAAAAATTTTTTGGGGGAAAAAAAGGGTCAAACTAAAATAAATAAAGTAAAATGAACAATAAAATATATATATATATTTTTTTTAAAGCGTCCCTGTCCCCGTGTGCTCGCACGCAGAAGCGAACGCATACGTAAGTCCCGCCCACATATGAAAACGGTGTTCAAACCACACATGTGAGGTATCGCTGCGAACGTTAGAGCGAGAACAATAATTTTGGTCCTAGACCTCCTCTGTAACTCAAAACATGTAACCAGTAAACAAAATTAAAGCCTATGGGGATTTTTAAGTAGCGAAGTTTGGCGCCATTTCACGAGTGTGTGAAATTTTGAAGCGTGACATGTTGGGTATCTATTTACTCGGCGTAACTTCATCTTTCACATTATGCAAAAACATTGGGCTAAATTTACAGTTTTGTTTTTTGTAAAGCACAAAACATTTTTTTTTTCCAAATAAAACACGTTCGAAAAATTGCTGCGCAAGTACCGTGCTAGATAAAAAGTTGCAACGACCGCCATTGTATTCTCTAGGGTCTTTGCTAAAAAAACATATATAATGTTTTGGGGTTCTATGTAATTTTCTAGCAAATAAATGATGATTTTTACATGTAGGAGAGAAATGTCAGAATTGTCCTGGGTGCTCCAGAACACCTGATGGCGCTCCCTGCATGTTGGGCCTCTGTATGTGGCCACGCTGTGTAAAAGTCTCACACATGTGGTATCGCCGTACTCAGGAGTAATAGCAGAATGTGTTTTGGGGTGTAATTTGTGGTATGCATATGCTGTGTGTGAGAAATAACCTGCTAATATGACAATTTTGTGAAAAAAAAAAAAAAAAAAATTAAAAAAAATCTTGATATTGCAAAGAATTGTGGGAAAAAATGACAACTTCAAAAAACTCACCATGCCTCTTTCCAAATACCTTGGAATGTCTTCTTTCCAAAAAGGGGTCATTTGGGGGGTATTTGTACTTTTATGGCATGTTAGGGTCTCAAGAAATGAGATAGGCCGTCAGTACTTCAGGTGTGATCAATTTTCAGATATTGGCACCATAGCTTGTGGACTCTATAACTTTCACAAAGACCAAATAATATACCCCAATTTGTACTTATTTTTACCAAAGATATGTAGCAGTATAAATTTTGGCCAAAATTTATCAAGAAAAATTACAAATTTGCTAAATTTTATAACAAAAACGAAGAAAAATTCATTTTTTTTTACTGAATTTTCAGTCATTTTTCTTTTATAGCGCAAAAAAATAAAAAACCCAGAGGTGATTAAATACCACCAAAAGAAAGCTCTATTTGTGTGAAAAAAAGGACAAAAATTTCATATGGGTACAGTGTTGTATGAATGAGTAATTGTCATTCAAAGTGTGAGAGCACCGAAAGCTGAAAATTGGTCTGGTTATTAAGGGTGTTTAAGTGCCCAGTGGTCAAGTGGTTAAACAAAGCACTTTCATTAATTTCTATCCAGTTGTTGAAGTACTTTTCAGGGCTTTTTGCTTACTTTTATTTGAAAATAAAGTTAAAAAAAATCACACAGGTTACCCTCACAGGGTAACATCACAACAAAACAGAAACTTTCCACCCTGCTGGCTATTCAGACTCCGTCTACGCAGTCTTACCATGTTCTCACATCCAGCTGTCTAATGCCGCGTACACACGATCAGACTTTCCGGCTGACAATCCGCCAGACTTACCGAACGAGCGGACTTGCCCACACACGAGCACACACGAACGGACTTTCTGGCAGACTAAGTCCGACAGACAATCCGCAGGACTTTCGTTAAATATAAATATCTAAATACCTTTTCTCATTTGCAGTATATAGCAGTCTTGTGACTTCTATCTGTGTCTGGTTAAAGCTTGTAGGAGGGGTTTTCATTCTACTCTGATTATTCTGTAAGGATTCAGGACCCCTGACCCTCTGTCTGGACAGTGCTCCCCACCACACCATCCTGCTGTTTCAGTTGGTGTATTTTCAGTTGTTCATATCATGTATATTTCATGTTTCCTGTCTCTTACTGATGACTCATAATAAATATCTGTTTTAATCAATTTATCAGTTATGTGTTTGAAGTGCTTATAAAGTTCCACAACTGGGGAACCTCTATGTCTATAATCGTATTTAGGGATGTGGCACACTCTGGAGTCTAATCACCAATACCCCCATAGCAGGCAGAAATGTGGTCAAAAACAAGCCAAGGTTAGTACAGGCAGCAGGCAACACTGCACTGGTGTGGTGGTGATCAGGAACACTGTAAATGGAGTGGTGATGAACAGGGACACTGTAACTGGTGTGGCAGTAATCAGTGACATTTTAACTGGTGGGGCAGTGATCAGGGACACTGAAACTATTGTGGCGGTGATCAGTGACACTGTAACTGGTGTGGTGGTGATCAGGAACACAATAATTGTTGTTACTATAACTGTTGTGGCAGTGATCAATTACATTGTAACTGGTGTGGTGGGGATCACTGGACAATATGACAGGTGGGGCGGTGATTAGAGACAATATGACTGGTGTGGCGATGATCATGGACATTGTGACTTGTGTGGCAGTGATCAGGGACACATTAACTGTTGTGGCGGTGTTCAGGGATACAGTAACTGGTGTGGCAATGATCATGGACACTCTAACTGGTTTGTCAGTGATTGGGGACAATATGACTGGTGTGGCAGTGATCAGGAACAATGGCGATGATTAGGGATACTGACTGACAGCACTAGTTAAGTGACATTTTACTACTGTGGTGGTGATCAGAGATAATGGCTGGCAGCGCTTACATACAGTGCTATTGGAGCAGCCAGCCATTGTACACGATCATTGCCACAGCGGTACAATGTCACCACACTTGCTCTGGTGACAGTATGTAAAAAAAAAATATCTGTTTTTAATTAAATTATTTTACATTTTCTTTTACATTTTTCTTTTGTTATATATTGTCCCCAGAACAAAGCAGTGTTGTTATATTGACACTGTACTACTCTGTGGTGGGGATCAATCATAAAACCTTGTTTACTACTGGCATCCTGTGATTGGTCACATCTATCACATGGTACAGGGCTGCTGTAATTGGCATTGTTGCCATGTGATCACTGTGACCAATCACAAAAATCACACAGTAGTAAGCAAGGCGTCATAAATGGCAGCCTTGCTTACTACTGTAACTGTGATCACTGTGATTGGTCACAGTGATTACATGGTACCAGGACTGCTCACAGTGGCCTAGTCCTGTGATCAGTGACCTGCTGTGTCTTTCTGAGCACAGTGATCACAGATCCAGGTGCATGTTTCTGGTAGAATGTATGGGTACGTCCTCCCAGAACTGGAGAGCATCCGTCTGCCCAATTGTATACTTTGGCCGGGGGGCTCCTCCTGATTGGAATACGCTGTAAAGATAATGCTTTTATACTGCTGGGGTTCTACACTATAGACTTTGTCAGTGATTCTGTGGAGCTCTGATGCTGTGATATAGATGTATGTGAGAAAAGCTGCAGTAATGTGTTAAAACGCAAAAGCAGTGGAAAATCCTTTATTCTGAACACTGAGGCCTCTGACTGGGAATGGAGGAGAGGGCCTATAGCTAAGAGACATGTGTCCAGAATGACAGATCCAAAAGACAGGTGGATCTATCCCGACAAGAAGTGGGGCAGGACCTGGACCAATTGCTGTCCAATCCAGGTCTCTTACATGCACACCTGCAGAATCAGCATGCAGGTTTCCTGTAAATGTGGACCCAATCCAGGTGTTATTAAGCCTGGGGAACAATCCAAAACCTGTTTTCTCCACTCAAAACAGACATTCCAGAGCCCCTCAACCAGGATAAGTGAGAACAGGATGTGAATGACATCTAATCCTTATAACACCGTGACAAGGCGCAACACTATCACAACACCTATATTGATGCTGATGCTTTATGAGACATTCCTTATATATTATTAGTGTGTAGTGGACAATAAAAAAAAAAAACACTTTTTATTATAGGCTAGTATGTGAAAGAACTACTGTCTCAACAGCATTTGAGGGTCAAAGTACAGCTTGCTTCTAGTTTGAAAAAACAGCCTAACCTTAAGTTGTAAGCTGTTGTAAAGCAGAGGATTCACTCTTTATCACTAAGGTCAATATGACTACCCAATTTTTTTCCCTGGCCAAATTTGCAGCATCACCTTGTATCCATGGAACGAGTGTCAAAGCATTCTTCATCTAGAACAGAGCTATCAAACTGGAGTTTTGTGGGCCATAAGCATCTCTCTCTTCCTTGTGTCCCTCAGTGGTCAAAGAGCTTTAATTGAACAATATTCCAGCTGTTCTCCTGTTGAAAAAATCAACTTCATGCAGGGCCTTCTCATTTCAAGAAGAGCGCCTTATTAAACAGCAAGCTACATATATATTAGTTGGGTTTACATTACATTACAAGTGTTACTAAACCCACAACAGTAAAATTAGTCTTGTAATACTCACTGTGGAACCTAAGGAGTTAATAACTGCATTGTGTAAAAAGGCTGCACAGATCCTCCTCTCCCTGCAAGTCCGGATAAGACAGAACCTTTGGAGTCAGGCTGCACATGCTCAGTTTGGTATGTATTTTGTTTTCTTGGGAGAGTGCATGTGATCAGCACAGGGCCAATCAGTACTGTCCAGACAGAGGGTCAGGAGCCCTGCAGCCTCATAGGACAGCTCAATGCAGTATGAAAACTCCTCCTACAAGCTTCACCAGGATCTGATAGAAATCCCAAGACTGCTATATACTGCTGATGAGAAAATGTATTTAGCTGTTTATATTTACTAAAATAATTGCATTTCCATGTTGTGTGTACTGTGGGAGACCAGATATAGTGAATGTAGTGACCTGGGTTTGGTAACACTTTAAGTATATAAGTATGTGCTTATGATTGAATTTTTATAAAACATAAAAATGTAAAGTTCTGCAGTAAATTGAAAACCCTCACAATGTATGTGGCTGAAATAAAAGTGATTCATTTGTCTAAAGGAGAACTTTACAAATCAGGGATTGGTGGAGGAGGCGGGGGTAAGTACAATATGTAAATGTTCAAAAGCATCCCACATACAATAAAAACTCAAGCTAAATATAGAAATATCTTTTAATCCAGTGATTAATTAAATCATATTAAATGTTCTATTACATTATTACATTACTGTCAATATAATTACTGTAAATCTTTCCTTACATTACAATCTTTCCATCATAAGCTAATGAGCGCTTTTGTCGCTGCAAGCACAAATGACCTAAACATTGAGGAATTGCTCTTTCACAATGTAATCAGTAGGCTGGAGACAGAGTGGTGATCGAGAATGCAAAATGTCAACAAATTTTCCTAATTGTAAGATGGTTGATGACCATTAGTACAGTTTGGAAGGAGTCAGTGAGAGTGCTGAAACGTTTAGCTTTCAAGTGTATATATACTTAGATCTTTTTTCCTGTAGTTTTGGATAAAGTAGTAGGGTATGGTTAAAACCCCTATTGGTCTTTCACACTCATGCTGACACCACATCTTCATCGATGGTTATATGGGAAACTCACAAATGCATCATTCATGGGCTCCTGGTTTCTCATGGTTTGCCCTGCTCAAAAAGAAGAACATCAAACAGATAGAGTCCCTACCTACCGAGATTTAGCGATTGGAAATGGTACATAAGAAATCGCAAGCCAGAACGATTCTTAAGTCTTCAACACAAGCTTTCAACTCCGCTGTCCTTTTGTGTTCTGACTGCCCCCCCCCCCCACCCAGATAGCACTGATAAGCACTTGCAGGTTGCTGGTTTTCAGAAAGACAGCTTCACACACTAACCGAATGGTGGCTGGTTCCTGTTGAACCAGTAGATATTGGCCGATATTAAGTCCTTATGCACCCAGCCTTACCAAACTTCAAGACTACTACAGGACAGATTAAATTAAGTCCTGCTACACAACATTAGGATGAATTTCACCAAAGTTTATCAGAGGTTTATGAATGGGAGATAAGCCCAGAAGGTTATTAGTGGCTTAAGGGCAAAGACATATGTCCTGCATTTTCACTCTGGCAGGGGGACTGGTACATGCTTCCGAAGCAGTAGAAAGCAGATTCCAAGATTTCTGCAAGGAGCTCTCCTACTCAGCCCCCTACCTGCTATTCATCCTCCACAAAACAAGTTAAACAGTATCAACTCGTTTTTTGCTTAGTTGGGCCTCCCGCAACTAACAGCTGAAGATAGTCTTCCCCTAGGAGAACCCATCACTGTAGAGGAAAGGTAATGGGCCCTTAAGTCCTCTAAGACTAACAAAGCCCCGGACCAAGATTAATCTTGCATACTATATAAGGCCCTTTCACCCAGGGCTTTAACTCTCTTCAAGAAGGTGAAGTTTTCCCAATGTATACTGCTAATATTATAAAAAACGAATATTTCCATAATACTGAAAAAAAGTAAGGATCCTACTCAATGCAGTAATTACTGTCCAACCCTGTAAATAAACATTGACTTGAAATGGTTTACAAAAATCTTAGCAAATTGACTGCTACCTTTGATCCCGAAGATTATTCACCAAGATCAGGTTGGCCTTGTACCTCTTAGAGAGGCCAAAGGTAATACCACCAGGGCTATTTATGTCATTCTCTGGGCCTATTCCAAGGTTATACCGGCTATCTTACTACCGACCGAAATTGAAAAGGAGTTTGATAGAGTTACATAGTTAATCTGGTTGAAAAAAGACACAAGTCCATCCAGTTCAACCAACAGAGAAAAATAAAACCACACACACAAATTGAAAACCTCCAAATACACTATCACATACCCACAGTTGATCCAGAGGAAGGCAAAAATAAACCCCAAGAAAGCATGATTCAGTTTGTTCCAGTGGGGAAAGAAAAAATTCCTTCCTGATCCCCCAAGAGGCAATCGGATGTTCCCTGGATCAACTTTACCTATAAATGCTAGTATCCTTAGGAAATAATCCAGGTGTTTTTTTAAAAGAATCTACTGAGCTGGCCAGAACCAGCCCTTGATGGAGTCTGTTCCACATTTTCACAGCTCTTACTGTGGAAGTCTTTCCATATTTGGAAATTAAATCTCTTTTCCAGATGTAAAGACTGCCCCCCTGTCCTCTGTTATGACCTAAAAGTGAATAACTCTACACCAAGTTCACTATATGGGCCACTCTGACCTCTCTCACTAATTTAATGAGTGAACTCCTGTCATATAGTTGGATCTCCAACTTTAAGGTCAACTTTTCAAAAACCAGAAGCATTAAATGTTTCTCTATCTCAGTCTGTAATTGATTCTTTTGTATACCGTTTCCATTTAGGTGGGCTTCGCAACCTCTTAAATATTTTGGATCTTCTTCCCGGCCGAGGTTGATTCACAAATTTCCCACCCTTCTTGATGAAAATCAGGAATGAATTCACTAAATGGTCCACTAAATTGCAAACATGGTTTGGAAGGCGTTGTGCTCTAAAGATGATGGTGCTCCCCAGGCTTTTATACTTGTTTCAGACTCCCCTGATTCACATCCCAGGGATCTTTCTTAAACAACTCAGGAGGGAATTCGGGAACCTCGTATGATTAATCATTCTGAGGATTTACCAAGAACTGTTGACCATGCCTAAGACATTAAGCGGAATTGGATTACCTGGTATAGGCAAATACTACAGGACGACACTCCCCATTCCCAAAAACAGAGCAGAGCATGCTCGAATCTGCTACAGCAGGAGAAAAAAATCCCTTCCTGATCCCCAAGAGGCAATCGGATTTTCCCTGAATCAACTTTACCTATAAATGTTAGTACCCAGTTATATTATGTACATTTAGAAAAGTATCCAGGCCTTTCTTAAAGCAATCTACTGAGTTAGCCAGAACCACTTCTGGAGGGAGTCTATTGCACATTTTTACAGCTCTTACTGTGAAGAAACCTTTCCGTTTTTGGAGATGAAATCTCTTTTCCTCCAAACGTAAAGAGTGCCCCCTTGTCCTCTGTGTTGACCGTAAAGTGAATAGCTCAACACCAAGTTCACTATATGGACCCTTTATATATTTGAACATGTTGATCATATCCCCCCTTATTCTCCTCTTCTCAAGAGTGAATAAATTCAGTTCCTCTAACCTTTCCTCATAGCTGAGCTCCTCCATGCCTCTTATCAGTTTGGTTGCCCTTCTCTGCACTTTCTCCAGTTCCCCGATATACTTTTTGAGAACTGGTGCCCAAAACTGAACTGCATATTCCAGATGAGGTCTTACTAATGATTTGAACAGGGGCAAAATTATATCTCTCTCTCTGGAGTCCATACCTCTCTTAATACAAGAAAGGACTTTGCTCGCTTTGGAAACCGCAGCTTGGCATTGCATGCTATTATTGAGCTTATGATCTACCAAAACCCCCAGATCCTTCTCCACTACGGATCCCCCCAGTTGTGCTCCCCCTAGCATGTATGATGCATGCATATTCTTAGCCCCCAAGTGCATAACTTTACATTTATCAACATTAAACCTCATCTGCCACATAGTCGCACAATTAGACAGAGCATTGAGGTCGGCTTGTAAATTGGAGACCTCCTGTAAGGACGTTATTCCACTGCATAGCTTGGTGTCATCTGCAAAGACAGAAATGTTACTTTTGATCCCAGACCCAATATCATTTATAAAGATAATAAAAAGTAAGGGTCCCAGCACTGAACCTTGGGGTACACCACTGATAACCTTAGACCATTCAGAGTAAGAATCATTAACCACTACTCTCTGAATTCTGTAATTTAGCCAGTTTTCTATCCATTTACAAACTGATATTTCCAAGCCTGTAGACCTTACCTTACACATGAGCCGTGTGTGGGGAACATGCTGTTGTTCTTTCTAACACCACTTCTCAACAGCATGTGCTTTGTCAAATTATATTCAGCTTCTTCTGGAAATAACTATGACATTCCTTCAACAAAGGCTTGGTGAGTGAATAGTATTGAATCTGAATAACATTCTCCATATAGAAAAGCAGTTTTAACATCTAGGTGTTTGACTTGCATGCCTTTCCCAGCTGCAATGCTAAGAAGCGCTCTGATGGTGAAGTGTTTTACAACGGGAGCGAATGTTTCATCGTAATTTTCACTGGATTTTTGGAAGTAACCCTTGGCAACTAGTCTGACCTTGTATTTGTGGATATTCCATTCTGCATCTGACTTTACTTTGTTTCAATAATTTTTATTAAGCATTTATAAAAAACAGTACAAACAGTAATATATTCAGTAATGCTACTATTGTAAGTATAATATGCATATAGCGACAATTGCAATAATGTATAACACACGTTCCGTTTTTCTTTATTAAACACCCTTGCTGGAACCGATTTAATGTTATTTTTAACAAACATCTGAACATAGGAGAATCTCCCTCCAGGGCACCCCCATGGGAACTAGCTGTGCCCTCAGACGGAATTCCCCCACCCTTTTCGTTTTTATATAGCTTAACATTTGAATGATCATTTACTTTGAAAAATATCAGCATTTGATGAATACATGTTGATGAAACCATCTTATAGATAAAAAAGGAAAAAAACAAAGAAGGTATTTCAGGAAAACTTTAACTACTGTTCAGGTAGTCAAAGTGTGGAAAGAAGAAGAAAAGAATTTCCATGAGGACCAGTTTGATTCATATATGAGTGAATTTCCATCTCTATATGCTAATATACGTTCATATTCTGCTATTGTGTCTATTTTGGCTTTGATGTCCCTTAAGTTAGGGATATCCATAGATTTCCATCCACCCACTATTGCTGAGCGAGATGCCAGTAAAATATGTGTAGCTATAGATATAAACATTGTTGGGTATTGGTCCATATTTGTCTGACTTTACTTTGAAAGTCTGCTTACTTCCTATAGTTTTGCGGTTATGAGGGAGCTCATAGCTGCAGGTTTTATTTTCTTGAAGTGACTTTAATTCTTCTGCTGCCTTTCTCCATTTATTGACTTCATGTCTTCCCAGGATGTTGGTTCAAATATGCTGTGTGTTTTGACAGTATATGACAGCTTGCAGGGTAGTATCCCCTTTGTAGTCCGAGTGGATCTTCTGACTTCCGGCAGTTCAGCAGGATCTGGTGGGGAACATTGTGAGTTCCCCCTCTTGTTCTGACTCCTGCACAGGTTCGCTTTGGTCGACCTTTTCTTATAATTTGTTGGGCATATTCACTTTCAGGGATCTGTGTTTCTGGGGACAGGCTCTCATCAAAATAAACACTACAGCTTATTGTCACTTTGTCAGTCTTTGGGTGTAGGATACTGTAATTCTTAGTTTTCTCACTGTAGCCTACTAGTATGCCCTCTATCGCTCTGTTCTCCAGCTTGGATCATTTCTCACTTGGAATATAGGCTAGGCATATGCTTTACATCCAAAAGACTCTTATGTGCCCTATACTAGGCTTTGATCCATGCCAAATTTCAAATGGGTACTTTTAATGGCTCTTAAGGGTAGTCTGTTCTGTAGGTAGGTTGCAGTCATGACTGCTTCTCCCCGGTACTTGTGAGGTATGTTGGCATCCAAAAACATGCATCTGGCCATTTCTATACGAGTACGAATTTTCCTTTCTGCTACACTGTTTTGTTCAAGAGTGTATGGTGTGGTTGTCTGGTGTACTATTTTTTGTCTCTTCAGGTATGAGGCCACTTCTTTGCTTATGTATTCCCCCCCATTGTCGGTGCGTAATATTCCTGGTTTGCGTTGGAACTTTTTGCTAGACATGGCAACGAACTGTTGAAGTTTCTCTGATGTTTCATTCTTGTGTTACATCTGATAAGTGGTTGTGTACCTGGAATAATCATCAATTAAAGTCAGTAGATATCTGTTCCCGCCTGACTTGGGAGTTTTCATTGGACCGCATACGTCACTGTGTATGAGCTGCAGGGGGTGGGTAGTTTTTCTTTGAGATGCCTGTGGAAAGAGAGCATATGTGGCTTTTGCATCAATACAGCATTGCCATTTCATGAGCACTTTGCAAGGCGCTATTGTCAAATCTTCTGATAAACCTCTCTTTATAATGTCTTGTATAGCTTCTAGACTTCTGTGCCCTAGCCGCCTGTGCCATAAGTGAATACATTTGCTGTGTATATCATTAAAGACTATATTGGCTTGCTGGTCTGTGGTGATGAGCCTGGTGATCATCCAATTTTCCTTTTGTGAGGAATCGCATATTATTGTGAATTGTGCATTCCTCACCCTGGAACTTAACGGTGAGACTGTTGTTTACAAGACTTTTCACTGATAGAAGGCTGCCTGCTAGTTCTGGAATATACAGCACTTTATTTTCAAGGATACTTTGCTTGCCTTGTGGTGTAATGCAGTTCAGGAAGCCCTGGCCTTTACCTTCTAAAGTGATGCTTTTCCCGTTTGCAAGGAAAACTTTGTCTTTTGCACTGTAAGCAATGTTTGTGAAAAAGGTCTCATCGCTAGTGATGTGGCTTGTCGCAGCTGCTGCTTTGCCTGCCACTCTGTGTCACTTTAAAGGTGCCGCTCCATGAAGTGTCTGCAGTTTCCTTTGTCGCTGCTCTGACGCTTTTTTGTGGATAGCTCTAGCTTTCAGTGCTTGGTTTTCCAGGTAGACCGGTCCTTTTACAGTGAAAACAGGCTCTGCTTTCTTTGTTGTGCTTTGTGCCTTTGTACAGCTTAAGAACTTTGTCAGTATGGTGCGTATTTTCTTTCCTTCTGTCATATTCATCAATTAATTTCCCTTTGACATATTCAAGCTTTAGTTAGTACTCAGGTCTGACTTCTAAAGTGTTAATAAGAGCAGTATATGTCTCTTGAAGGCTGCAGAGGAGCTGGGCAACAATCTGGTTATCTTTGATGTCCTTTCCAATGGCATGCAGTTGCTCTATGATTTCTAGCATCGCTTTCACATGGTTACACATTTGCTGGCCTTCTTCTAGTCTCAACCTATACAACTTTCAAAGCTAATGCAGTTTTCGTAATGAACTCCACATACCTTTGGCCATTTTCTCTGTTCTTATGTGGATAAGCTGGTCATCTTCCACTAGTAAGCTTATAGTTGCTTTTGCCTGCCTATCCTTCCTGTCCAAGTCCTCCATCTCTCTGTTTGTGGGTCTGTCTGTATTCAGCACTTGCCACAAGTCATCCTTGTTCAGAATTATTTCTAGCTTGAACTTCCACAGCTGTTAATTGGCATTGTTCAGCTTTGCTATTGAAAACTTCACATCTGAACCACTTGCCATCATTCAACAGCTTGTATACAGTACTCACAGATTTGCAGTGCTTGCTGGGTGCCTGCTGGGCCCATAACCTGTTAGCAGGGTATTGGAATCATGCGCTGGAAGCTTCTTGTTTGCAGCAATAGCTTTGCTTTCATGGAGAAATAGTAATGCATGTCTTTACAGAATGATAAACATGAACAGGAACAGGATACAAACAAGGTTACACAGAGGAAAAACAGTACTTCCTCCCATTACATAATATCATAGATATGCACTATAATACTGCAGTGCCACCTGCTGCACAGATAGGTATAATGCATACAGTATTGTCAGTTTATTAGCAACCATGCTGTTGTTCTGTCCAACATGTCTTACCAGTGATTGTACTCTGAAGAAGATTGTCTGTTCAAATGACCTCATGTACAGAACTACATATCACAATCTTTTTATGCCAGTGCTTAAAATGTCATTGGTTTGCGAGATGATGGCTGTGTATAGAGCTGTGGAGCACTGGTATTGATGGTTCTTATAATGTACTATTTGTAATGGAATCGCTTCCCACACTCCGCTTGAGTGCTTCCGTCATATATCGCTTCCTCCCAGTCTGAATATAGATATCAGATATTGCAACCGCTTGCAACCAAGAACTAGGCAGTACTCATTTTGGCTGCTGAACATTAACTGTTTATTGAAACACAGGTACACAGAGGTAACACTCAGGACAATCCCCCCTCCCTTTGCATTCAGGGCGGGGTAGACTGTCCAATCAGCAGGGAGAGCTGTTGGAGGAATTCCGAATTCCCCCCTCCCTCCTCACAGCTAATCCACATCACATATACATCCCATAATACTTTTCTCCCAAGGCAGACAGACACAATAGAACAATGGGATACAGCCACATCTCAAATGATCTAGTAAAGAGTCTACAAAAGTATGAAACAATATACAATATATATATATATATATATATATTCCAGTGTGGTTGTACAGTGAGTCTGATTAGTACAGATCAGACTAGGGTTCTCAGTCACCCTGTGCTCCTAATAGACACAGGGTGACTTACACATAGGAAGGGCCGGGGAGCTGGACAAGGAGTCTCCAGTGCTCTCCAAAGTAAGCTGTGTTCCACAAGCCCCCCCGCCCAAAGTAACTCCCGTCACACTATTTACACCCACCTGTTGAAAAATGTTCTCTCCTGTATGTAAAACATAAAAAAAAGAACCTATTGGTATATTTTATGTTGCCTGTATACTGATGGGGAGTTTTTTCTTCAATTCCTGTCTTGGAGACACAACAGGAGGGTGGCAATCTCTCCAAAGTGAGGAGGAATCCCATCTTGGAAAGTTGTCTCCACAAAATGTTTCCTCTGAGAGATATCGCCTTACCTCTTGCTTTCATGACAACTCCTAAATGTAAGATTTCCCCTTATTCCTGTCTTGGTGAGAAAGGTCACCAGGACATACAGATAGGTGAACATCGCCAGCAGGTTTAAATTACACGAACTTAACAGTAATATAGGACACAAGACAGAAAAAACAGTTTGTGATTTTCTGCCCTGGTAATTTAAATGTGAGGGAATCACTTGCTTTTGGAATCTAGAACTCTTTAGTGTCCGAGCAGGGTCATGGTGACATTAACATGAATTACACTCTACAATCACTTCACTTTCTTCCATCTACAATGGGCTAGGGACACTTATAACTTATAAAACAACACTTACTTATGCTTTCAACAATATACTAGAATTACCTACACAGGGACCACTTTATATAAAGCACTTATTTCAGCGTATTATCCTTGTTATACTTTGCTCTAACTCCAATCCGTTAATAAGCTCTGCTTTTTTCATTTACTGTTGGCTCACGGAAAGGTTGCACAGTTAAATCCTAGAGAGCAGTGTGGATCTATTCATTAGTGCACGCTGTGATAGCTCTATTCCCTGTGAAGGGCCTCTAAGCTGAGTGTTATGAGCCTGAAGGATTGAGGCAGGCACCAGGTCTGGCTTGCCTAGGTCATCATTTCTGAAAAATAGTCAGTCTGTTGATGGAAGCAGTTCAGTAAACTATAGTTACTGGCCTAGGGCAGAGGAAATGAAGGTCAGACTGAAGCGATTGTGTCTGAGTGGTGGGCTGATGATTATTACTTGTGACCGTGCTGTAGCGGCAACTGTAAGTCTGCAAAATACAAATCCCATACCATTCAGCTATAGTAATGTGATCTTCTACATATACATCTATTTTTAACTAGTTCTGATAAATTGTTACTACTGACAACTAAATACCTGCTAGTGGCTAATCGTTCTAAGAGCCTACTTCCTGCCATATGTAACCACAATTTGATTACATTTGAATACAACCTGGAGTAAATAGATCCATTAGACTAGATTTACACCTCTCTGTTTTTAAGAACATGCATTTTACATAGAAATCACAAAAAACTTGTATCAACATGCTTATGTCTACACCAGGACTGTAATGCGCGTTGCATTGAACATCATGCATTTTCATTGATTTCAATCGAAAGACATGTGTGTTAAACAGTTTTGACATCAAATTTCAATTTAGTTTTAGTCATAGTCTTTTGAATTAAAATTACATTTTAGTTTTAGGCGTATTTTAATCTTTTGAATTGTTTTAGGCCCCTTTCACACTTGTGCGACTTCAAAGTCGCGCAATTTTGCCACAATTTTTGCCGCGATTTCAAGGAATGCCCGTGTAAGTGGCATCAAAATCGGACCAAAGTAGTGCAGGGAAGTCGTATTAATATGAATGGCTGTCATTGGAAATCATGGGGAACGACTTGTCATGCTACTTTGTAGTCCCAAATCGTGGGAAAAGTTGTATAAGTGTGAAAGGGACCTAAGTTATAGTCGTATTTGAGTCCAGTACATTTTAGTTAACTTAAATCTCCAGTGCAATTTTATTCAAGTAAAAACTAATGAGTTTATTTAAATTGTAATGCATTATTTAAGGATTTCTCTAGAATGTCCAAACTCATTATATAATCCTGAAGAAAAAATCTAATAACGTTATTATTTATTGTATTAATTAAGGTTTGAACATGCACTGCAGACACAGATTTAGCCGTTGTGATATATAACCAGTGTTAATTTTGACATCAAATTTCGATTTAGTTTTAGTCATAGTCTTTTGACTAAAATGCCATTTTAGTTTTAGTCATATTTTAGTCATCTGAATTGTTTTAGTTTTGGTCATATTTTAATTGACTAAAATAGTCATAATTTAGTAGACGAAAATAATTTTGCATATGAAATTAACACTGATGTTAAAACATGTAGATGTGAATCTGGTGTAATATTAAGTTGTATCTGCACTATAAACCAGCTGCCCACTTAGACAAAAGAAATAGTTTCCATGATTTATCATTTTCATTAAAATGAAAAAAGTAAGGGAGTTGCCATTATTAAGGCAATAGGTGGGTCAGAGAAGACCTGAAGTCCAAAGCTGGCCACACATTAGTAGAATTGAATTTGACATTTTTGTTTTAAGAACATTTGTTCAATTTCTTAAAGGCTAAGTTCACCTTTGTTCACCTTTTTTTTTTTTTCCATCTTCTAAATTCCAGCTCCCTATGTACCAATATAGCATTAATGTACTTCTTTTGAAAAAATAAAATAGTTTTTCATTTATTGCACACACGCGTACCTCCCTCTCTTCATGAATGTTCAAAAACACATCCTTTACTTCTGTCTTACTTCCTGGACAGATTTTAAGTCATGACACAGGAAGGAGTTGACCAGCTGATCCCATTAGCACATACCCAGCATCATCTACCCTCAACTGGTTAACTCCTTCCTGTGTCATGACCTAAAGTCTGTCCAGGAAGTTAGGCAGAAGTAATGGTTATCCATTACTGTGTGTTTGAACAGCTATGGAGGGAGTGATGTAAGCATGTGTAGTAATAGAAAGCTGTTTTATTTTTGCAAAAGAGGTACATTAATGCTATATTGGTACATAGGAGAGCTGGAATTTAAAAAAAAAAAAAAAGTGAACTTAGCCTTTAACCATTAGTGGAGTCAAATTGACATTTGTTGTTTTGAACAAATGAATTTCCAACAGTGTAGGCGGTTTTTGTAAGGAATTAACATTCATTCAGGGATGGACTGGCCATCAGGACTACCGGGAGATTCCCGGTGGGCCGATGACCAGTGTGGGCCGGTTTCAGCTGCATCTGCAGTGCGCGGCGATCTACCCGTCAACCGCCGGCAGCTGGCGCTAATGGGTAGATCGAGATGCATGCAGAGTAGCGCAGGAAGAATATGTCTGTAATAAGTTCTCTCTCATGTCACGCAGCGCTGCTCGCTCCCCGGTGGCCCATCCTCTCTTCTCGTCTATCCCGATTGGCTTGTAAGATCATCTGGGTAAAATAACGGGGCACATTGTGCCCTAATGTGCCCCGTGCCCTGATGTGCTATGTGCCCTGATGTGCTATGTGCCCCAATGTGTCCCATAATGTGCCCTGATGTGCCCCATAATGTGCTATGTGCCCTGATGTGCCATGTGCCATAATGTGCCCTGATGTGCCCCGAGCCCTGATGTGCCCCGATGTGCCATGTGCCCCGTGCCCTGATGTGCCCCATGCCCTGATGTGCTATTTCCCCCGATGTGCCCTGATGTGCCATGTGCCCTGTGCCCTGATGTGCCATGTGGCCTGATCTGCCCCATGCCCCGATGTGCCCCGCGCCCTTATGTGCTATGTGCCCTGATGTGCTATGTGCCCCATAATGTGCCCTGATGTGCCCTATAATGTGCCATGTGCCCTGATGTGCCATAATGTGCCCTGATGTGCCATGTGCCATAATGTGCCCTGATGTGCCCCGATGTGCCATGTCCCCCATGCCCTGATGTGCTATGTGCCATGTGCCCCATGTCCTGATGTGCCATGTGCCATGTGCCCTGATTAGGGATGAGCCGAACACCCCCGGGTTCGGTTCACACCAGAACCCACGAACGGACCTAAAGTCCGTGCGAACATAAGAACCATATTAGTTACAATGGATGCGAACGTTCAAAATCAAAGTGCTAATTTTAAAGGCTAATATGCATGTTATTGTCATAAAAAGTGTTTGGGGACCTGGGTTCTGCCCCAGGGGACATGTATCAATGCAAATTTTTTTTTTTAAAAATGGCCGTTTTTTCAGAAGCAGTGATTTTAATAATGCTTAAAGTGAAACAATAAAAGTGTAATATTCCTTTAAATTTCGTACCTGGGGGTGCCAATAGTATGCCTGTGAAGGGGCGCATGTTTCCTGTGCTTAGAACTGTCCCTGCACAAAGTGTAATTTTTGCAGGAAAAAAAGCTATTTAAAATCACTCGCGGCTAATGAATTGTCGGCTCCCGTAATACAGAGAACAGTCATTCATTGAAAGTCATTGATAAAAAAAAAGTAATTGATAAAAAATAAAAAAAACAAAAAAATAAAAAGCGGGGGGGTCCCCCCAAATTCATTACCAGGCCCTTCAGGTCTGCTATGGATATTAAGGGGAACCCCGGCCAAAAAAAAATGGCATGGGGTCCCCCTCAAAATCCATACCAGACCCTTGAGGTCTGGGATGGATTTTAAGGGGAACCCGGCCAAAAAAAAAAAAAAACGGCGTGGGGTCCTCCTCAAAATCCATACCAGACCCTTATACGAGCACGCAACCTGGCAGGCCATAGGAAAAGAGGGGGGATGAGAGCGCCCCCCCTCCCTCCTGAACCGTACCAGGCCACATGCCCTCAACATTGGGAGGGTGCTTTGGGGTCCCCCCAAAGCACCTTGTCCCCATGTTGATGAGGACAAGGGCCTCATCCCCACAACCCTGGTCATTGGTTGTGGGGGTCTGCGGGCGGGGGGCTTATCGGAATCTGGAAGCCCCCTTTAACAAGGGGACCCCCAGATCCTGGCCCCCCCTGTGTGAAATGGTAAGGGGGTACAAAAGTGCCCCTACCATTTCACCAAAAAAGTGTCAAAAATGGTAAAAATGACAGGAGACGGTCTTTGACAATTCCTTTATTAAAATCTTCTTTCTTCTGGTCTTCCTTCTTCCTTTCTTCATCCTTCGGTTTCTTCATCTTCTCCTTCCGGTATCTTCTTCCATCTTCTTCTTCCATCATCTTCTTCCTCCTCTGGTCTTCTCGTCCGGCATTGGGAGGCTCCCGCTGTGTGTGGCTTCGCTGCGTCTGACAGGTCTTTTATAACGGAGGGCGGGGCCACCTGGTGACCCCGCCCCCTCTGACATCATGGGGAAAGCCATACGGAATTCCCCATGACGTCCCCGTGCGTCAGAGGGGGCGGGGTTACCAGGTGGCCCCGCCCTCCATTATAAAAGACCTGTCAGACGCAGCGAAGCCTCACACAGCGGGAGCCTCCCATTGCGCGGAGCGGCCCAGAAGAGACACCAACGCCGTGGAAGAAGATGCCGGACGAGAAGACCAGAGCAAGAAGAAGCGGATCGGAGGAAGAAGATGATGGAAGAAGAAGATGGAAGAAGATGCCGGAAGGAGAAGATGAAGAAACCGAAGGATGAAGAAAGGAAGAAGGAAGACCAGAAGAAAGAAGATTTTAATAAAGGAATTGTCAAAGACCGTCTCCTGTCTTTTTTACCATTTTTGACACTTTTTTGGTGAAATGGTAGGGGCACTTTTGTACCCCCTTACCATTTCACACAGGGGGGGGGGCCGGGATCTGGGGGTCCCCTTGTTAAAGGGGGCTTCCAGATTCCGATAAGCCCCCCGCCCACAGACCTCCACAACCAATGGCCAGGGTTGTGGGGAAGAGGCCCTTGTCCTCATCAACATGGGGGACAAGGTGCTTTGGGGGGGACCCCAAAGCACCCTCCCAATGTTGAGGGCATGTGGCCTGGTACGGTTCAGGAGGGAGGGGGGGAGCTCTCGTCCCCCCCTCTTTTCCTGCGGCCTGCCAGGTTGCGTGCTCGGATAAGGGTCTGGTATGGATTTTGAGGGGGACCCCACGCCATTTTTTTTTTTTTGGCCGGGGTTCCCCTTAAATTCCATAGCAGACCTGAAGGGCCTGGTAATTGAATTTGGGGGACCCCCACGCTTTTTTTTTTATCAATGACTTTTTTTTTTTATCAATGACTTTCAATTAATGACTGTTCTCTGTGTTACGGGAGCCGTCAATTCATTAGCCGCGAGAGATTTTAAATAGCTTTTTTTCCTGCAAAAATTACACTTTGTGCAGGGACAGTTCTAAGCACAGGAAACATGCGCCCCTTCACAGGCATACTATAGACACCCCCCAGATGTGATACTGCAATGCTGTACTAACAGCACGCACACACTAATCCCCAAAATCACAGCACATAATGTCAGCAGTCAGCACACTGACACTGGAACACAATATACGAGGCCGCCGGTGCGGCGGCCTTTTATAATGTGGGGTGTGTACTAAACCCCCTGAGCTATAATTGGCCACAGGCATGCTCTTCTCGCCGCTGGCTCTATGATTGGCCAAGCATGCGGGTCACAGTGCATGCTTGGCCAATCATCAGCCAGCAATGCACTGCGACTGGCGCAGTGCATTGCGGGCCGCTCGCATCACACGAATTTGATGCGGCCCAAATAGTTCTGGGCTCGCCGAGCGGGCGAACGCCTGATGTTCGATTCGAACACCGGGCCCATCCCTAGCCCTGATGTGCTATGTGCCCTGATGTGCCATGTGGCCTGATGTGCCATGTGGCCTGATGTGCCCCATGCCCTGAGGTGCCCCGTGCCCTGATGTGCCCCTATTTCCTATGCCCTGATGGGTCCCTGTGATCTGATGTGTGCTGTGCCCCGATGTCCTATGCCCTGATGTGCCATGTGCCCTGATGTGCTATGTGCCCTGATGTGCCCCATAATGTGCCATGTGCCCTGATGTGCCATGTGCCATAATGTGCCCTGATGTGGACCGATGTGCCATGTGCCCCGTGCCCTGATGTGCTATGTGCCCTGATGTGTAATGTGGCCTGATGTGCCCCATGCCCTGATGTGCCCCATGCCCTGATGTGCTATGTGCCCCAATGTGCCCCGTATAGTGCCCTGATGTGCCCCATAATGTGCCATGTGCCCTGATGTGCCATGTGCCCTGATGTGCCCCATTGTGCCATGTGCCCCATGCCCTGATGTGCCCCGTACCCTGATGTGCTATGTGCCATGTGCCCCGTGCCCTGATGTGCCATGCGCCCTGTGCCCTGATGTGCCATGTGGCCTGATGTGCCATGTGGCCTAATGTGCCCCATGCCCTGAGGTGCCCCGTGCCCTTATGTGCCCCGATGTCCTATGCCCTGATGGGCCCCATGACCTGATATGCCCCATGCCCTGATGTCCTATGCCCTGATATGCCCTGTGACCTGATGTGCCTTGTGCCCTGATGTGCCCTGTGCCCTGATGTGCCCGATGTTCTGTGCCATGATGTCCTGTACCCTAATGAACTGTGCCCTGACGTGCCCTGATGTGTTGTGCCCTGTACCATATTGTGTTGTGCCCTGATGTACTGTGACCTGTGCCCTGATGTCCTGTACCCTGATGTCCTGTACCCTGATGTCCTGTACCCTAATGTGCTGTACCCTAATGTGCTGGGCTCTGTACCCTGATGTGCTGTGCCCTGATGTACCATACCCTGATGTGTTGTGCCCTGGGCCGGTCTGGATGAAGTCCAGGGCCACATTTTTGTCCCAGTCCAGCCCTGCATTCATTCCAAATACAAATGTAAAAGTCAAACTAAATTTTGAAGAACTTTTGAATAACATTTGTCCAGTCATTAAATGCAAGAGGAATTTACATATGAATGTTTACACAAATATTTATACAAATGTTTTTTCGAAAATCTAGTAATGTATTGCCATCTTTAAGTTTAACAGTTTTTGTTTTTCTAACTGCCTATTCACACACATTCCTTTTCCGAGTGTACAGAGTGGAGGTACTTATCTGTGAGCCAGAGCCTCAGAATAAAAAGGTATTCATTTCATTTTGAATTTAATTATGTATATAAGAAATCAGAATGAAAGTTATTAAATCAATAATCAGTTATTAAAGCGAGAATTAAAAAGCGTGAATCAACAATCACCAAACTTTTACTAACACGAAATTAGCAGAAGGAGCCCAAAGGGTGGCGCTAAAGAGCTGAAAAAACGCTAATACGTCACAACGTTCGTGTTTGTTGGCCAATTGTGTGCCGTTTGTATGCAAGACAAGTTTGGGGCCAACGCTCTTCTGACAAAAGCTTGCAGTTTTGTCTGCGGAAAATCCATTCGTGTGTACGAGGCTTAAGAGACACTTACCGCTAACAGTCCTCTTCTGTTACAAGAGATTTTCATCTGTTTTTTTAAAAGTATATGTAAACCCTAACAGTGAGCTTTTATTTGGTACCTTTTAGTCTGATAAATATAATATTGAAAGGGTTTTTAATATTGTTTAATTGTATTAACAGATACAAATAAAGAAAAAAAGAAATAAAAGAACGAAAGCAGCAACTACATATAAGTTAGCTGGTTAGCTGCAATAGATGACATTTTTGTAAAACGTATTTTGCAATAAACCCAAGGAACCAATCAACAAAGAATGACTAACCAATCAACTTTTTATATGACAGCCTTTAATGAAAGTTAGAAACTGACTGGCTGTCATATGTTACAACCTACACCATAGCATTGGTCTTGGACCTGCCTTAATATTTTCAGGGTTACTGGCTCAGAGATTGCGATGTTTATTTCCTTGCTATGTAATACTTAATATAAAAATGTAATGATGTGTTGTAATGCTAATGATATACCTAAAATAACGCAAATATGCTTCCCTTCTATTCCATTTCCTTTCTATGGTAAAAAAGTAAGAACAAGTGCTACAAGGATGTAGCAAGCATTTAAATTCCATCTGAGATTTAGCATATTACTGATGACTGCAGCTCATTGAATGGATATAAACCATAGCAATTGTTTCATGCCGTCTAAAAATACCAAGGCATTTCTTCCTGAAGCACCATGGCCTATTTCCATCGACATAAAGGCTAATTTTCTGCTGAAGCGTTACAAGCTGTATTGAAAATGTAATAATAACCTAATTATGTACCATTGATAATAATAATCCTCTTTGGTTAATGAGTATTGGTGTATAAATCTGCTTTACAGCACAGTCTGTTTGAAGACAAGTAAAATATACTTTTGACTTAATTGCAGATGGAAAAAGTAAGATAAGGAAGGAGAAAAGAGACAATACCACCCACCAGAAACACTAAGAAAAGGTGAATAAAAGAAAAGTTATGCTACAGTATAAAACATAAATACTAACTTTTACAGCAGATTACGAAATCCTTTGCAGCCCCTCTATAAACATTTGCTGTTACCTGTGTAGGTAGGGGTAGCAATTGTTTACTATCTCACACAGACTGTTTCCTGCCACTAGAGGTCACTATGTTCCTAACAGCTTGCCAACAATGTAGCTCAATGGACTCTGGACGAACCCAAAATGGCCACCACAATTTGCCTTTGTGATTTAGCGTACAGAAATTAGGCACACTAGCTAGCTTACATAGTGGATATGACATCAAAGGGGGAAATTCTCTACAGCTCAGCCTGGGAAGAAGACGTTTCTGAAGACTGAAAGCAGCTGAAAGAGCTCTGTACTGGGGAAGGTGGGAAGCTCTGTAGTTGGAAGGATGAGGGAAGAGCTTTGTAGTGGGGGAGGGTAAGGGGAAGAGCTCTGTACTGAGAGGGACAGAGGAAGAATTTTGTTGTAATTGGTGGGGTTTAAGGGAAGAGTTCTGTACTGGGATGGGAGGTTGATGGAAGATCTCTACAGTGGGAAGATGGGTTTGGGATGGATGGTAATTTTTGGTTTTCTACAGGCCTGTGAGTTTGTTTCCCACTTCTGAGCCCTACACCTTGGGCACCCTGCACACTACTGAGCTCTGCACAATACTCACTCCTGAGCCTGGCGCCCTGTGTAATACCCACCCCTGCACACTGTAAAATATGAACTCCTGAGCCCTGCATTATATGTTCTCCTGAGCCCTGTGTGATACACACTCCTGAGCCCTGCACAATACACACTCTTGAACCCTGCGCGATATATGTTTGTTTGTTTTTTACCATTTACATTAAAGCAGCAACATTTTAGCACTTAGCAACACCACTGAAGACAAGTAAAATATACTTTTGACTTAATTGCAGATGGAAAAAGTAAGATAAGGAAGGAGAAAAGAGACAATACCACCCACCAGAAACACTAAGAAAAGGTGAATAAAAGAAAAATTATGCTACTGTATAAAACATAAATACTAACTTTTACAGCAGATTATGAAATCCTTTGCAGCCACTCTATAAACATTTGCTGTTACCTGTGTAGGTAGGGGTAGCAATTGTTTACTATCTCACACAGACTGTTTCCTGCCACTAGAGGTCACTATGTTCCTAACAGCTTGCCAACAATGTAGCTCAATGGACTCTGGACCAACCAAAAATGGCCACCACAATTTGCCTTTGTGATTTAGCGTACAGAAATTAGGCACACTAGCTAGCTTACATAGTGGATATGACATCAAAGGGGGAAATTCTCTGCAGCTCAGCCTGGGAAGAAGACGTTTCTGAAGACTGAAAGCAGCTGAAAGAGCTCTGTACTGGGGAAGGGGGAAGCTCTGTAGTTGGAGGGATGAGGGAAGAGCTTTGTAGTGGGGGAGGGTAAGGGGAAGAGCTCTGTACTGAGAGGGACAGAGGAAGAATTTTGTTGTAATTGGTGGGGTTTAAGGGAAGAGTTCTGTACTGGGATGGGAGGTTGAGGGAAGATCTCTACAGTGGGAAGATGGGTTTGGGATGGATGGTAATTTTTGGTTTTCTACAGGCCTGTGAGTTTGTTTCCCACTTCTGAGCCCTACACCTTGGGCACCCTGCACACTACTGAGCTCTGCACAATACTCACTCCTGAGCCTGGCGCCCTGTGTAATACCCACCCCTGCACACTGTAAAATATGAACTCCTGAGCCCTGCATTATATGTTCTCCTGAGCCCTGTGTGATACACACTCCTGAGCCCTGCACAATACACACTCTTGAACCCTGCGCGATATATGTTTGTTTGTTTTTTACCATTTACATTAAAGCAGCAACATTTTAGCACTTAGCAACACCACTGACACAGGGGCATTTTCTTCCTTCCAGTGAAACTACAGATGCAGGGACATTTTTCCTTCCAGTAACACTACTAACATAGGGACATTTTTTTCTTCCAGTAACACCACTAACACAGGGACATTTTTCCTTCCAGTGACATCACTGATACAGGGACATTTTTTTCTTTTAGCCACACCACCAACATGTTCCATCCAGTCACACTGCAGATGCAGGGAAATTATTTTACTTTCAGTTCTGTATGGGAGCAAAAGTAATGTGATTCTAGATACTCCCAATGAATGATCACAAGGGATTCTTTGCAAAGCCCATGTGGCACTTTTAATATTGCAGTCAGCCCTCCTCAGTCTTCTTAGACAGACAGCAGAATGTCCCCCTGGAACTTTGCTGGGGTAAGTTCATCCAGTGCCCAAGAAGAAAACACACACACACCTTTCCAGATTGAGAAGAAAAAGGGGATTGAGCTAAGAGTGGCATGCACCAAAATGTATGTAATATTTGGAATATATTTGGTAATATTTGATGAAATAGTGCCAATTTTTGTGGTACACTGCTGCACAATGAGTTGGTCCCATATTTGTACACCGATTTTAAACTTGGCAGTTCGTTGAAGTGTACCAAAAACATTGGTACTGTTTCATCACTTGCCACAATTATTACATATAATTTGATGTTTGCCATTATTGTCCCTGTCCCTTTCTCCACCTGGGAAGGGTGGACAGTTTCTCATGTTTGCTCTGGGCTCTACATGACCTTGTCCTAGCACTGCTTCAGGGGGATATCCTATATAATGTTTAGTCAAATTCCTGTTGTTCATTGCTTAGAGGACAATATGGATGATCTTAAATGTCCATAGGCTCCTGCTGTTGTCAGTCAAACTGCTGTGAGGAGGCAGCGGAGGCATGTGTGTCTTTGGGTCTATTGACGCACAAAGCCTGGTTCAGGAGTGCTCCTGCACAGGTGCCTCCTCAGCATACAGCTTGCTGAGGGGGCACACAGAGGAAGGTGGAGCAGACAGTGCTGGTGGGGGAATGCAGAAGAGGAGTTAAGGTACCGCCATAATCCATATCATTGCATAAAACAGGCACGTATAATAGGATTTTTATAACAGCTTACCTGTAAAATCGTTTTCTTGGAGTACATCATGGGACACAGAGCCATATTAATTACTACATGGGTTATAGGCCACCTTCAGGTGATGGACACTGGCACACCCAAGACAGGAAGTGCCCTTCCCTATATAACCCCTCCCATTACAGGGAGTACCTCAGTTTTGTTGCAAAGCAATATACATATATCCCAGAAAGAGGGGCGGAACCTCTGTGTCCTGTGATGTACTCCAAGAAAAGGATTTTATAGGTAAGCTGTTATAAAAATCCTATTTTCTTAGTCGTACATCACGGGACACAGAGCCATATTAATTACTACATGGGATGTCCCAAAGTAATGCCATTTGAAAAAAAAACGTCTGCCATCAGACGTGAGGATCTATACTGCTGCTTGCAGAACACTGCGCCGAAGGTGGCATCCTCATGTTCTTTTACATCCACCTGATAGAACCTGGTGAATGTATGGACCAAAGACCAAGTAGCAGCCTTGCAGATCTGAGTCATGGATGCTTGGTGATGCACTGCCCAGGAAGCACTGACTGCTCTGGTAGAGTGCGCTCTACCTTGGAAGGGAGGAGTTTTCCCCTTCAAACCATAAGTTTGGATAATAACCTGCTGAATCCACTTAAAAATAGTAGACTTTGATGCTGCCTGGCCCTTCCTGGGACCTTCTGGCAGTAAAAATAACACAGCAGTTTTACATATCTGAGCTGTTGCTTTCAGATAGATTCTGACAGCTCTCACTACATCAAGTGAGTGCAAAGATCTTTCCTGCGCAGAACTAGGTTCTGGAAAAAAGGAAGGCAGGATAACATCTTGGTTCAGATGAAAACCTGATACTACCTTAGGTAGAAAAGACGGGTGGGGTCTTAACACCACCCTGTCTTTATGAACAATAAAATAAAAAAATAAAAAAGCAGCCTACTCTGATACTCTTCTAGCCGAAGAGATAGCCACGAGAAAATTTTCCTTGTCAAAAGGACTGATTTTACTTGTCAAAAGGCTGATTTTGTAACAGTGATAAAACTAGATTCAAATCCCATGGACACAAAGGGGAATTGACTGGCGGATTTATATGCATTATCCCCTGTATAAAGGCCCGGATTAAGGAATGTAAAGCAAGCGGTCTTTGAAAGAACACTGATAAGGCCAAGATTTGACCCTTGATAGTACTCAAGGCCAGTGTTGGTCATCTTACTTTTACTTACTTCTCCCAAAAAGTAATTGCGTTAGTAATTCAGTTACTACATTGGAATAGTAATTAGTTACTCAGTAAAGTGACTGACTTTTCTTTTATATTCTATAATGTAATTACGTTTTTTCTGCTAAGGCTGTGGCTGCTTTCTGCTTTAGTTTTGCACATGGCTGTTTTAGCTGTCATGTAAATAGCTACATTGGTGCTTTGTACAGTGGCTGCACACTGATGTATGGACTGAGTATGTGCATTTTTGATGTTGGTGCCGGTTCTATTGAACAGGGCACATTTGCCCCCTCAGTCCTCTGGTTCCAGAGCAGCAGACATGCTGACCACAGCAAACAATACTCAAAATACTGTAAATGACATAGCAATAAAACAAGTGAGAAAACCTTATCCAATCATTATTGCATTCCCCTAATATAAACGGCAGCAGATATACCTGGCACCTGCTCTTACCTTTCTCACACAACATGCCCACTTAGGCAGGAGCAGTGGCGTCACTAGGGTTGGTGTCACCTGGTGCGGTAAAACATGGTGTCACCCCCCCATAACCCCCTATTTTCGAGCTGGCAGCCCAGCGTTGGAGATCATTGGTGCGCGTTGGATCGGTCAATAAGGCCTACAGGCAGTATTAGGGCTAGAGGTTAGCAGGTTAGGCAGTTCCTAATGGCTCAGTCCCTAGGATCAGTAATGGATAATGGCTGATAGGCCCACTTACCAGACCCAGCGAAACAGCGCAGTGATCCCTCTGGCTGAACAATTGCTCACTCTGGGTTGCCCAGGGCGAATCTGGTCAGAAGTGTAGCACGTCTGTACCCTGGCTTAGTCTTTCTCTCTCTGGTGGCGCTGGGCAGCGTGGTTCTCCCTCTGGTGGCGCTGGGCAGCGTGGTTCTCTTTCTGGTGGTGCTGGGCAGTGTGGTGCTTTCTCTGGTGGCGCTGGGCAGTGTGGTGCTCTGGTGGCGCTGGGCAGTGTGGCGCTCTCTCTGGTGGTGCTGGGCAGGGTGGTTCTTTTTCTGGTGGCGCTGGGCAGTATGGCGCTCTCTCTGTGGCTCTTGGCAGCATGGTTCTCTTTCTGGTGGCGCCAGGCAGCGTGGAGTTCTCTCTGGTGGCGCCGGGCAGCGTGGAATTCTCTCTGGTGGCGCCGGGCAGCGTGGAGTTCTCTCTGGTGGCGCTGGGCAGCGTGGAGTTCTCTCTGTTGGCGCTGGGCAGCGTGGAGTTCTCTCTGGTGGCACTGGGCAGCGTGGTTCTCTTTCTGGAGGCGCTGGGCAGTGTGCTTCTCTTTCTGGAGGCGCTGGGCAGTGTGGTTCTCTTTCTGGGCTCAGCTACCTGCTCGCTCAGGGTGGGTGGGTGTGTCACTCAGCTACTGTGCCTATTATATCTAATATAATCAGTGATGGCACTAACGCCGTTAAAGTAAACGGCGTTACGTAACGCCGTTACATTAGAGGGTAACGAGTAATCTAACTGATTACTCTTCCCCTCGCGGTAACGCCGTTCCCATTACTGGGGCGGCGTTACCGCAATTACCTGCCGCGATCGCAGAGCCGGCCACGGCCTCGGCCTTAGGAAAGGCCGCGGCTTCGGCCTAGCTCCGGAGCGGCTGCCATCTTGGTGCACCCGATGGCCGCAGCTCCGGCCTAGCGCCGGAGCGGTGGCCATCTTGGTGCACCCGTCGGCCGTTTACAATGTGATTGCTCCGTCAAATGACGGAGCGATCACTTGTGTAAACAAACCGGCATCAAGATGACGCTGGTCTCCCCTCTGTGTGCAGATCTGTACAGTGGAGGGGAGAGATCGGATGGCAGCAGCCATCCCTCCATACCCTGCCAATACTCTGCAACACCCTGCCAATGCTGTGCAATACTCTGCAACACCCTGCCAATACTGTGCAATACTCTGCAACACCCTGCCAATACTGTGCAATACTCTGCAACACCCTGCCAATACTGTGCAATACTCTGCAACACCCTGCCAATACTGTGCAATACACTGCAACACCCTGCAACACCATGCCAATACTCTGCAATACTCTGCAACACCCCGCCATACCCCGCAATACTCTGCAACACCCTGCCATACCCCGCCATACTCTGCAACACCCCGCCATACTCTGCAACACCCCGCCATACCCCGCCATACTCTGCAGCACCCCGCCATACTCTGCAACACCCCGCCATACCCCGCCATACTCTGCAACACCCCGCCATACTCTGCAACACCCCGCCATACTCTGCAATACCCCGCCATACTCTGCAACACCCCGCCATACCCCGCCATACTCTGCAACACCCCGCCATACCCCGCCACACCCCGCCACACCCCGCAACACACGGTAATACCCAGCCATACTCGGCGATACCCAGCCATACTCGGTGATACCCAGCCGTACCCAGCCGTACCCAGCTATACTCAGCCAATATTACAGTTTGGGGAGATGACGTGGATATTACAGTGGGGGAGATTGTGGATATTACAGTGGGGGCTTTATGGTGGTTGAATTTTCAAAGGTTTTTGCAAATTCAATTATTATTTGCTGATCCGAAAAATTATCCGATCCGTGACTCTGATCCGAGCAACGATCCGATGACGCTGGTCTCCCCTCTGTGTGCAGATCTGTACAGTGGAGGGGAGAGATCGGATGGCAGCAGCCATCCCTCCATACCCTGCCAATACTCTGCAACACCCTGCCAATACTGTGCAATACTCTGCAACACCCTGCCAATACTGTGCAATACTCTGCAACACCCTGCCAATACTGTGCAATACTCTGCAACACCCTGCCAATACTGTGCAATACTCTGCAACACCCTGCCAATACTGTGCAATACTCTGCAACACCCTGCCAATACTGTGCAATACACTGCAACACCCTGCAACACCATGCCAATACTCTGCAATACTCTACAACACCCCGCCATACCCCGCAATACTCTGCAACACCCTGCCATACCCCGCCATACTCTGCAACACCCCGCCATACTCTGCAACACCCCGCCATACCCCGCCATACTCTGCAGCACCCCGCCATACTCTGCAACACCCCGCCATACCCCGCCATACTCTGCAACACCCCGCCATACTCTGCAACACCCCGCCATACTCTGCAATACCCCGCCATACTCTGCAACACCCCGCCATACCCCGCCATACTCTGCAACACCCCGCCATACCCCGCCACACCCCGCAACACACGGTAATACCCAGCCATACTCGGCGATACCCAGCCATACTCGGTGATACCCAGCCGTACCCAGCCGTACCCAGCTATACTCAGCCAATATTACAGTTGGGGAGATGACGTGGATATTACAGTGGGGGAGATTGTGGATATTACAGTGGGGGCTTTATGGTGGTTGGATTTTCAAAGGTTTTTGCAAATTCAATTATTATTTGCTGATCCGAAAAATTATCCGATCCGTGACTCTGATCCGAGCAACGATCCGATCCGTGAGTTTGGGGGGGACAGATGTACAGAGGGGGAACAGATATATGTGTGTGGGGGGGACAGACGTGTAGTGGGGTACAGAGGGGAAACAGATATGTGTTGTGGGGGAACAGACGTGCAGGGGGGTACAGAGGGAAAATAGACGTGCAGGGGGGAACGCGCCCCTTGCTTACAGTAATACTAGACCTGCCCCTAAGAATATTAAAAAAAAAAGTCAGTTACTTTGCTGAGTAACTAATTACTTTTCCAATGTAGTAACTGAGTTACTAACTCAATTACTTTTTTGGGAGAAGTAATTTGTAACTTAACTAATTACTTTTTTAAAGTAAGATGACCAACACTGAATATAATATATCTGCATCCTCCAGCATCACCCCCACCCCCCCCCCCCCCATCATCATCATCAGACCAGCTCAGGGTGGGGGTGGCTCAGTCAGCTAATATAATCTGTCTGATAAGGAGGGGGGGGGTGCTGCTGGACACAGATATATTATATTAGATATAATAGGCACAGTAGCTGAGTGAGCTGGTCTGGTGAGGGGAGGGGGTGGCTGGACCAGCTACATTACACTATATATATATATATATATATATATATATATAAATTATCTATAGCTTGCAGGTCAGCCAGGGCGCCAGAGTCCTCCCACATCAGCTCTTTGGTGGCGTGTCGGTACCATGGCAACATACCCCCCCACACACACTTCACCCTGGGCTCGGGCCGGCGGTGGACACCAGGACACCCCCCGCACCTGTTCCGACCTTGGCACCGGGCGGCAGCTGGAGTCTGGAGAGGAGGGCAGCGTCACAGCGTGCAGCCGCCGCGCCGCCCGGAGATACTAGTAGTGTGTGTAATCACTCAGTGATGTCACACCCACCGGAATTACACTACTGCCATCTAGTGGCAGTAGATGTAATTGCGGTAACGCCTTCAAAGTAATTGGAATGGCGTTACCATGAGGGGAAAAGTAATCAGTTAGATTACTTGTTACCCTCTAAAGTAACGCCGTTATGTAACACCGTATACTTTAACTCAGTTACTTACATCACTGCTCAAGGCCAGCTTAATTTCTACTCCCAGCTGTAGAAAGTAAGGATTCTACCTATGACATACTTCCGGGGATGCCATCTCTTGGATTCACACCAAGAGACATAGGATTTCCAGACCCTATAATAAATTACTCTAGAGGCTGGCTTTCTAGCATTAATCACGGTAGAAATCACCGAACCTGAAAGCTCCCATTTTTTTAGAATATGGGCTTCAATAGCCAAACCGTTAAATTTAGCGTTTGTAAAGAAAGATGAGATTGGGAGGCTGAGACAGGCTCTTCTGAGACTGTCTCTTCTGAAGAGGAGTCATCAGACTGTCCCTCTTCTTGGTCCTCTCATGGTGATTCTACATAGTCTGCCCATTGTCTCTCCATCTGGGAGTCCAGGGAGGGAGAAGGGGACCTGCAGTGGTGTAGCTTGGGGGGTGCGAGGCGCAACATTCTGGGGGGTGAAATCCAAAGCCAGTGTGTGTTATTCTGTCCGAATTCCGATATACTGCTTCCCTGCGCTCCGGCCGCCATGTTCAATCTCAGGCAGGATGGCCAGAGCCCTGTAATTGGGCAAATGGGGTCATGTACAGTGGCGGGGCTGGCCTGTCCGCGATGTCGGGTGGCACATGCACAGAGGTTGCTCCTGGAGTCACGCCTCCACCTTTATGTTACCCGCCGTTGCCGTCTTTTCCTCGTCCTCCTCTCCTCCGGATCTACAATCATTTCCCCATTGTGGCAGCTATAAAAATACTGTATGCCCTTTATTTTTTGTTTTTACACAATATTTTCACATTATAGGTTCCCAAAGACTTAAAGTATATATGATCCCTTACTCTGTAAAACAACCCATTCTGTTTAAAATATAAATGCAAGGCAAACATTTGTGTATATACAGTATAAAAACAGTATAAATACCTTTGTTTTTGTTTTTTTTTATAAGTGATCACATGATCTCTGTTCTTGACTGCATAAGGAACTTAGAAAGCTGGGGGTGAAGACTGCAGGAGGGATGTCAGCAGGAGGCAAAAACAGAAGTATACTGGTCTTCCCAATGAATGGCTGTGGAGAGGGATGTGTCAGCACAAATCAAATCTGACCATTGTAGGGCAGACAGGCTGTGCTCCCAAATAGAATGCAAAGAAGCAAACTGAAAACACTGGGAGGGATGTGCTTCCATGAACCTGAACGTGTACCTACAGTGATATATGTGGTAATAAAGTGAAAGTCAGACTTTATCATAGGTGCCTTCAGGTTAATTATAAGGCCAACTCTACTATAATGTACATTTCAGGCTCTGCAGGGAACAAATGTTGAGACTTCCGGCTCCTCTTATTTCTTAAGTTGGCCATACATGGCAATTTGATAAAGTGATCAAACCTTCGATTCATTTTTTGGCCAAAATTGCAAAGCAATGGAAAATATAAAATGGGGGCTTTGATCGACTGCAAAGAAATGGGAAACTGTCCTGAACAAACCCAGCAGAAAATTCCAGTAGCTTTTGATGAAACTGCCGTAACTCTTTTAACTTTTTTGATTCAATAAACTGTAATGCAGTTAGCAATTTCATTGCCTTGTTTCAACCTCCCAATCAATGGAATTCTGGTGGTCAATGGAACTCATGGGTAGAAGACTGCAGGAATTACTGCCACGTGCACAGACAACCAGGGCTGGTGCAAGGATTTTTGACACCCTAGGCAAAACCTAATTTTGCTGCTCCATCCCCTTTGTCCTGCCAATGTATACCTCACCTTTTTAATGAAGCGCCCATCAAATGCAGACTCACCAGCGCCCATCAAATGCAGCCTCATTAGGGAGTTGGAACACAGACACAGTCCTCCGCCGCCACTGCGCCTCTGACACTATGTGCGAATGGAGGGGTGGCTGCCTGCTGATTCCGAGACTTAGTTACTTGCTGCAGAAAGAAGAGAGTAGGAACACCAGCAGCTGGGCGCCCTAGGCAGCAGTGCGCCCCAGGCGGCTGCCTAGTTTGCCTAGTGGTAGCACCGGCCCTGCAGACAATATAGGTATTGAACGGGCCAGGATTCCCCACAGTAGCTTATCTACTTCCTCAAAGACATAATGAAGGTATTTCTGTCTCAAAGAAGGACCCAAAACTATTTGATTGTTTTGGAAAGGAAAACAGGTTTGGACTTTTCCGAGCCGCATCCGAATAAGAACATAAAAAAAAAAGTGCGGACTGACTAACTCAAACCAAAGAATAATACAAAAATCAATACCAGAGCATGGTGTATACCAATAATACCAATAATTATATGAAAATGCTCACATCAAAATGGAAGACTCACAGGCCATCTGTTCTGCTGCCCCTGTGCCTGCCCCCAGGCTTTACTAATGGACGCGTTGTGATCCACCATATTGATGTGAGCATTTTCATATAATTATTGGTATTATTGTTATACACCATGCTCTGTTATTGATGTTTGTATTATTCTTCATATATAGTGCTTTTCCACTATTATATTGAGTCCTGAGGAAGCCTTGAGCTGGCGAAATGTTGACCTGGTGACCGAATGCATAAAGACTCTACATCAACATTTATTAACGTGCTGTATATGCTATTTATGGATTGACTTCCGGTATCTCTAGTAGGGCATTTATTTTCGCTTCTGTCAATATTTGGATCCTTTAGACTAGAGGCAGTTCATGCCGTTGTTTTAACTCAAGTATTTGAATGTTTATTAATAAATGTATGTTTTATATTTCTTTGTGTGGTCTCCCATATTGAGCCTGTAAAGACCCTTTTTTCTAGGTGATGTTAGAAAAGACCGGAATGAAATGAACTGAAAGGGAAGGTAATGCAGGGCTGCACATGACAGAGGTGTCAAGTGACACTCAGGGCAGCTGACAGAGAGAGGTTCATGTGAGGGGGAGTGGTCTGGGCTGTGAAGGGGAGCGGCCATATAAATAGGAGGGGCGGTGCCATAAGGGGTCAGTGTGAGAAGAGAAAGAGCTGGAGGAGGCAGTTTTTCCCACCCACCCTCCCTTATGTTAGGATGTTTGTTGGATGTGTTAATTTTCTCATTGTCGTTTCAGGTCATCGAAGGGAATTCGTCATAACAGCATAAAAGGGGGGTTGGCGTTGTTGTTTTTGTTGGTCAGTGACGGCAGCAGTTATACAGGTGGTAAGTGGGTGGGGGGCTCATCAATAGATGGCCCCTCCTGGTACATCAAACGTTGTTGATGTTTAATGGTTTTGTGCACTGCGGGAAAAGTTGGTTATCGGGTGGTACAGAGTGAGACCCATTGGTCTGTATATCCCGCAGTGCCCCCTGCTGGTTGATATCGTTTGATATCTTGGTTATGGTGTATAGCACTTAGCGCCGTCACTGACCAATAATAAGGGGGTGTTAACCTGTTTTTGTTTACAGTTTTCAGAACGGATCTTAAGGGGTTAATGTTATGTGTTATTTATGGTTATTTATGTTTATGTATGTTTTATGGTAAATAAGAAAATTTGGAGTTTCTTATTTTTGGAATTTAATAAATAGCTGTTATGGCCATTTAACTCCATAAAGGAAATGGTGTGGTCTCTTATTTTAGTAAATAAGTTAAGTTATATGGGAGTTTGTGGTCCAGCTATGGGGTCATATCTTGGCTACACTAGTCATGAGTTAGTCAACCCACACTTTTCTTATTTGTTTGTTTTACATTGTGGAGAATTCATTGAGGAGCAAGGCACCATCTGTAAGACTACTGTTGGATCTCATTGCTGAAGTCATTAGATGTGTGAGATATAAGGAGTCATTATACAGGATCTATCTTGCCAGTAACCGCAGAAAGCTTAAATAACACTCTTGGATGGCCTTTAATATTTCTTCTGTCCTTTATAGAATGAGCCCGATCAACAAATCGTAGTGTACAAAAGAAAAAAAAGGTTTATTAAAAATGCTTTTAAGTAGAAAGTAGTAAATTAAAAGGAAGAGGGCACAAAAGTATCCAGATTACACTCCACTTTCTTCCCTGCCAGATCAAAGACAGCTTTGTATGACACAGCCAGATATTTAGATCACCAAGTTCTGCATCCACATCATTAAAAAAACTAGTAAGTAAAGATAGCTTTTTATCTTAATTCTAACTGTATTTGATTTGTGTTGTTGTATGAAGTACCAGAGGGCCATGGCACTGCAGCTTCAAAGCTTTGAGTAGATAAAGCAAGCAGCACTAGCTAGCGTGCCCAGATGATGTAATGTGAGAGGAAATGAATCACGGGTCACATCACCCACAGGGAAACTTAAGGAAAATTAATCCATGAGGGGTGTCTCATGACTATTTTCACAAGCAGTTTGCCCTGGACAGGGAAATGTAGCTATTTTAATCACCATTTATATGAGTAGTGTGGATAAAGAGTAATGCACCAGAGAATGCTACCGCATTGATGGACCTTACAGAAAGCAAGAAGAACTCAGTTCTTCAGTTCTTCAGTTCTTCAGTGCTTGGGCCTTCTGCCTACTCATAATCTTCACCCGTGCAGAGCTACTTCTGTTCCTTATTAAAACCTCACCCCTAATCCCAATTCACATGAACATCTGGGCATACACGCTGAGCAGAGAGGACAGGAATAAAAATCCATTACATCTGGCGGTAATGAAAAGACAAGACTGGCAGAAAGGCTTTCCTTCTAAATGGAATAAACAAACATGCATGACTGAGGTAGAACTGTGCATGACTTTTAAATGTAGGAACAAAATTCAGCTAATGGATTCTGTGTCAACGTGTCTGCTGATGTATAGTAACAAATGACTGGCTCGAATAACAGGAATTTAAATAGTAATTTTGTTACCAAATGTTCCATAGTACCCACGGAATGTTCATGTAAGTAAATAACAAAATAAAACCGCAATACTCAAGAAAGTTAAAAAAAATAGTACAGCTCTTGATTCAATTATTGTACCTGGAAGGTAAAAGTCTTCTGTCATTTTGGACACCGTAGTTAACTTATGTACTACTGTATTAAATGGCCACTAAAAGTGAAACTTCAGTTTTATTGAAATGACCCAATAAAATATAGTATATACATGCAGTACATGGCAAGGAAATCAGAAAACTTTATTGCAAATTCCTATTTGCTTTTTGTTCAGTGATGTAACTCCTATCATGTCCTCAGACTTACTGACATGTTGGTGAGGCTGTCTCCAACCAAATAGCTTTTTTAGTTTAGTTTTGGAAAGCTGGGGAAAAGTTACAGTTTCTTTCAAGGGCGCGGTGGACAATGGACAGCAAGACATAGGCCGCAGTAAAATAATAATAAAAGGCTGGACATGGCGGCAGGTGGACGCATGTAGCTTGAGCTCCCGGCCTGCACCCACTTAGCCCGGCTTATAAGGCTCTAATATTTGCGGTATGCCCTCGGTAAGGAAGCGCAAGGCGAAGGGTGGCACACAGGCAGCTAAGAATAGCAAAGCCAGTGGCATTATTGACCGTTACTTCCCCAGCTCCCAGGCGGCCTCCCCGGTTTACAAGATGGCAGAACCACATGGCTTTCCACCTATGTCCTCTGGTCCACACACACACCCGGCCTCGCCAGCTGCCTCTTCGGCTTCAGAATCATACTCAGATGTCCCGCCGAATTTCCGTTCTGCCTCTCAGGGCCCATCGGTGCAACCTTGCTCCATACAGAAGGATGCTGAACTCGGAGCCCTCCTTCAGGCCCTCCCGACTAAATCCGATATAGAACTTATCATTGGACGCCTGGAGGAGAAACACTGCAAGGAAATACAGGTGGTCAGAAAGGACGTTCAATCCCTCTCCACCAGACTGACAACCGGGGAAGCTTCTATGGCGACCCTAAGCCAGCAGGTGACGACACTGGAATCCCTGCAGGACACCAACATGGATGCCACAGTGTCCTTGCAGCTCCATCTCGAGGACATGGAAGACAGGAGCAGGCAGAATAGCCTGTGGATCCGGGGTTTACCTGAAGCAACTGGCCCCGAAGATCTTGCGGTAACAGTAACCGCAATTTTTCAGAGGGTCTCCGGAGACGCCCTCCCTAACCATGTGGAGTTCAACAGGATCCTAGCAGAGCTGACAAAGCCTGTACACCCTAATGGAGGTCTTAGTGCCTTAATATTTGAACTACATGTTTCTGCTGAGTGGCTATAGACAGTACTACAGCGAACTGTGGAACTAACTGTCTGGTTGATGTTAGGTGAGACACTGGGAGCAGTTATTGCTGCCGACACCGCACATTGTGGCCTGCATGCTGTTCTGAAGGGTGGACAATGTCTGCTACACATTTATTTGTATTACACATCAGGCCAGAAGATGGGAATCCTAATACTGCTTTTGTCTATGAAATATGTTGAATTTCCGTTCATGATTAGGTGTGCTGAGGTGGGGGAGGGGGGAGAGTACTAGACACTGGGGGATGGCTATTCATGTCTCTGCCTTTACCTCCGCTGACCTCCTGTGTGTTTGACGAAGGTGGGCTGGGGCTCTGATGGGACTTGTCCTGTTGGAGTTATGGGGGAGTTTACCTGGGGGTGATTTGAGGCAAACTGAGCGGCGCTACCGAGACACAACTAATGGGAGAAATAGGACGCACGGGTAGTAATCTATATTGTACTGGAGACCTACCTTTATAGGTGAGGTCTTCTACCTGACAACCTCTGTGGCACCTGAGCTTTAATATTTCTGCTGAGGAGGATCTTTGGGATTTTAACTCAACATAGCCAACCTCCCTACATTATTGGTTACTCCCCTTTAGACGCAGTGGCACCCTCTGGGAGGGACTGGGCCCTCTCTGCCCCGATAATGAGTTGGAGGATTGCCCCATGCTGATTTGGGTAAAACCCCCAAACGACGGATGTGCTGATGGGGTATTATTCTTTTACTGTTTAGACAATGTTTATATTTTTATATTGCATGCCATTGCTGTTGTTGATGTTTGATGCTGGGCTGGGTGGTATAGGTAGGGGCCACTCCTGTTAGGCTTCTGTCTACCACCTCCCCCACTTAGGTTGATGCACTCCCCCAACGTCAACGTCATTTGGAGTGCATCGTTGGCAATATTTTGCCATTGTAGATTCAGAGGCAATGTGCACGCTATCCCCAGCCCCACTGAACCAACTTGCTGATTTAGCACTTGTATACTTTAGTTTTTTCTTATTTACTCACTTATGCTCTTTCCCTACCCCTTCAGATACTGTAACCTCCTAATTTTTCTTTTCCCCTCCCCCCACACCTTCCCCTTGTCAATTCCCTCTTCCTATTCTGAGATGGATACTGTTAAGATAATTTTCCTTAATGCCAAAGGGCTAAATGTTCCCGAAAAGAGACATATGCTATTGAATGATCTAACCGATTTCATGAAGATGTGGCGTTCATCCAGGAAACCCACTTCAGAGACGATAAACTTCCTATGTTGACAAATAGTTTTTTCCCCAGTTACTTACCATTCTACTAATAAACAAACTAAATCTAAAGGTGTATCCATATTATTGTCCAACCGACTTCCCTGGACCTGCCACGACACCCTAGCGGACTCTGAAGACCGCTTCATGTTCATCAAAGGGTTTCTGGGGGAGGCCAAAATGACATTTGCCACCATCTATGCCCCTAATGACCATTAGAACCTTTTTCCCAGTTAGACTTACTCTTGGAATTTTCCGTAGGTCAGTTAATACTAGGGGAAGATTTCAATGTTCCGCTACTTCCCAATGTAGATACATCCTCAGGCTCGTCCTCTGTTACTCCTGGTATCCGAAAACGAGTAGTGCAATCCCTTCATAAGCCCAACTGGTCGACAACTGGTGTTTACAGCATCCAGGTGAAAAAAACTACTCCTTCTATACCTTTCCTCACAAAGTCTATACGCACATAGACTATTTTTTAATCCCACACTCGCAACTACAGGCTGTCCAAAACTCAGCTATTAATACAATAACATGGTCAGATCATGCACCAATCGAGCTAACGTACAAACTTTCAGATCTGTTCTTTTCAAGGACTATATTCTGAAAGTTAAAAGAAAGCCTCTTGCAGACCCCGGAAGTAGCAGAGAATGTTCAAAAAGAACTGAATATGTACTTCCAGACAAACAAACAACCTGACTGCAATGTAGGGATCTTATGGGTAGCCCACAAGGCAGTTATCAGAGGTATCCTCATCAAACACGGATTGAGGCTCAAAAGACAATGAGGGGAGAAGCTCTCGTCCCTTCTCAACAACATAGTTACATAGTTACATATAGTTACATAGTTAGCTAGGCCGAAAAAAGACACAAGCCCATCCAGTTCAACCATAAAAAAAAGAAATAATAAATAAAAATAAAATATATCGTACAATCCAATAAACCCCCATTCTATACCCACAGTTGATCCAGAGGAAGGCCAAACCCCCCCCCCCCCCCCAAAGAGCATGCTCCAATCTGCTACAGCAGGGGGAAAAAATCCCTTCCTGATCCCCCTAGAGGCAATCGGATTTTCCCTGGATCAACTTTACCTATAAATGTCAGTACCCAGTTATATTATGTACATTTAGGAAAGTATCCAGGCCTTTCTTAAAGCAATCTACTGAGTTAGCCAGAACCACCTCTGGAGGGAGTCTATTCCATATTTTCACAGCTCTTACTGTGAAGAAACCTTTCCGTATTTGGAGATGAAATCTCTTTTCCTCTAGACGTAAGGAGTGCCCCCTTGTCCTCTGTGTTGACCGTAAAGTGAATAACTCAACTCCAAGTTCACTATATGGACCACTTATATATTTGTACATGTTGATCATACCCCACATTATTCTCCTCTTCTCAAGAGTGAATAAATTCAGTTCCTCTAATCTTTCCTCATAGCTGAGCTCCTCCATGCCTCTTATCAGTTTGGTTGCCCTTCTCTGCACTTTCTCCAGTTCCCCGATATCCTTTTTGAGAACTGGTGCCCAAAACTGAACTGCATATTCCAGATGAGGTCTTACTAATGATATGAACAGGGGCAACATTATATCTCTCTCTCTGGAGTCCATACCTCTCTTAATACAAGAAAGAACTTTGCTCGCTTTGGAAACCGCAGCTTGACATTGCATGCTATTATTGAGCTTATGATCTACCAAAACCCCCAGATCCTTCTCCACTATGGATTCCCCCAGTTGTACTCCCCCTAGCATGTATGATGCATGCATATTCTTAGCCCCCAAGCCCCCAAGAGCATAACTTTACATTTAGAAATATTAAACCTCATCTGCCACATAGTCGCCCAATTAGACAGAGCATTGATGTCAGCTTGTAAATTGGAGACCTCCTGTAAGGACGTTATTCCACTGCATAGCTTGGTGTCATCTGCAAATACAGAAATGTTACTTTTGATCCCAGACCCAATATCATTTATAAAGATATTAAAAAGTAAGGGTCCCAGCACTGAACCTTGGGGTACACCACTGATAACCTTAGACCATTAAGAGTAAGAATCAAAGTGGAGGCCCAACATAAACACAACCCGACCCGGCGCTTGAAAGAGACATCCTATCCCTTCGCAAACAGACGTCAGACTTATTAAGATACCAAGCCAAAGCAGCCATCCAAAAATTCACGGACTAAAAAAAAAAACCCAGACGAGTGAGCTTTCTTTTTGTTACATGTTTCGACTATCCCAGCAAAGAAATGTAAAAAATCTATTTTGCGACATTTGCTAAACGTAGCTAAGGCCTGTATTCCTCTCAATTGGAAAAACTCCCACTGTCGGATGCTGGCTTCATAAAGTGGAAAAGATCAATAAAATGGAGGATCTCACACTTTCAGCACAAAATAAACAAGAAAAATATTCCGAGATGTGGAGATTATGGAATCTGTTTGTCCTCTCTGAAGAGGGTTTAAACCTTCTTGGTTCGTGAATGTAGAACAGATGTAACATGCAGAGATGCTGGATGGCTTGCCGCCAATTCCAACCCAGAACCCCTTCCCCCCCTTCCCCTCTTTCCTTGTCCTTACCCCTCCCCTCTCTTTTCTCCCCTCTCTTTTCTCCCCTCTCTTTTCTCCCCTCTCTTTTCTCCCCTCTGTGCTTTTTTCAGTTATTTTTTCTTCTCTCTTCGGTCATTTAGAAATTGTAAAATAGTTTAGGTGAGCTCAGGACTACAGGTTTACCCTTTAGTTGCTACAGTACATGGAATATGCCCACACACATTATATGCTGAGAATATCATGTCTGATTTAATTTATAATCCTGATTTTTGAATGTATCATTCCAATGTATCTGTAATGTTATTGTTTACACAGTGTTACTGAGATAATCTGGACTCGCCTTTTGTGGTTTTGAGGTTTAAATAAAATATTTGAAAAAAATAATAAAAGAGGAAACAGACAAGTGATGAATAAAAATTACAGGATTTTATTGCGCTTACATTAAAGTGGTTGTTAAGCCACTTCTATAAAATGCTCCTATCCCTCTGTATTATAACAATAAGTTCCGCTGTGTCTGTGTTATATCGTAAATATGCTTATCTGTACTGATAACACAGCGTCTTCCTGTGATCAGTTGCCTCCTCTCTCCTGTCCTCTGCCTATCTGACAGTTCAAGTGGGCACTGCCAGCCCTCCTGGCTGCAGCTGCCCCTTTCCACTGCCCATGCCACTACAATCCAACAGACTGGCTCTGCACCCATCCCAGACTGCTCCATCTCAGTCCTCTCAGGCGTGCCTCCCAGTCCTCCCGACTGTGTGAACACTGACCAGCCCTCTTGACTGCCTCTTTGGAACTCCTGGAGACTTGCCCGGCAGTGTTCTCCCCCTGTCATCTCTTGCTCCTCCTGTGTCTCCTGGTCAGGACACCTTTGTGGGTTGTAATAATGACAATAAAAAAGCCCCTCTCTCTACATTGTGCTTTTTACCTTCCTGGTCTTGAAGAGCCTTGGTGCTGTTTTTAATGCTGATATCCCAGAGTGACTTAAAAGAATAATGGAATACGCTATTGGCACTGTATGACAGGAGCTATAAATGAAATAAGAAAGCTTCCAGCGACAAAAGTGACAACACAGTTTCAGAGCGGATATGCTAATCATCAATACACAAACTGAAAGGTATTATAATAACGCAAAAAGCACTTTCATATCAAACCACTGACAGTCATAAAAACAATTTGCAATGTTTTACCTATTTATTACCTTTATTGAGCTAAATAAAACATCAATCGGCAGTAGAAGAAGTACCTTTCATGTTATACCAGCAAATGTGTTCCTGTCATTTGAGAGTTAGAAGGAAGCACAGTGCTATAATCCTTCATAAACTTTTGTTTCCCACCAAGAAAAGATGTCAAGAAGCAATGAGATGCATTAGGTGCTGCTAGTTGGCTAAAATCTGATTGGTTATAATAGGTATTGCCTTATACACATCCATTTTGCCATTTCTACTGAGAGAAAGTGCAGTAAACCAAATTTGATCTTCAGGACATTTTGAAGCGTTTTCTGGTCTGTATGGTATGGTGTATGGCAGCCTTTTTCAACCAGGGTGCCCATGCACCATGGGGTGCTTTGAGGTTTCTTTAGGGGTGCTTTGGCAAAATGCCTACAAATTGATCAAAAATTGTATACAAGCCAGAAGGTAGATCAAACCTGCCTTTGGGGTTGCATTATGCACCATTATGACTTCCTAGACACTGGCATCCTAACAACCAATGATGTCATCAGTTGACATGGAGGGTGTCTGTTGCCTCCACAGCATCCTTGTTTGACCCTCCTCTGCCTCTCAGCACTGGGATCACACTAGCTGACTGATGGAGAGAAATTGAGGGAGAAGAGAAACATAGGAATACTAGTCAGTGCCAGTATGCAAAAGTGTATTTGTTTTGTAAGAATAAATCACCTCTAACATTGGGTGTCCTACATGTGGATGTTGCTACATTATGCTGCATTATGTAAAACTATTAGAATATTTTTGTACATTTTAGAATGGGGTTCCTCGACACTGTGTATAATTTCAAAGGGTGCATTAATTGAAAAAGGGTTGAGAAACACTGGTGTATGGTATGGTGAATTTACTATAACCGCTTGCCAACTGCATAACTTAGGTATATGGCGGCAGAGCTCTCCTAGTACGTGATCTGGCACTTCCGGGTAGGGGGTGCGCGCCACTGTCGCTGCAGCTGCGATTAGAAACAGCACAAGCTGATCAGCGGGCACTGGCCAATGGATGTCCGCTGGCACCCACTGATCAGCGAGGAGAGACACAGAACAAGGCAGAGTTCTGTCAGCAGGGATGTGATTGGTTTTCTTTCTCTGCAATGTAGGGAAAGAAAATTCATCAGATCCCTTAGTAAAAGCAGCACATATAGTACACAAAAACTCTGGTTAGGCACACATTTAACCCTCTGATCACCCTAGATATTTAACCCCTTCCCAGCCAGTGTCATTAGTACAGGGACAGTGCATATTTTTAGCACTGATTACTGTATTAGTATCACTGGTTCCCACAAAGTGTCAGTTAGTGTCAGACTGACAATATCGCAGTTCCGCTATAAGCTGCTGAATGCTGCCATTACAAGTAAATAAATAAATAGAAATTCCAGTAAATATACCATAGTTTATAAATGCTATAACTTTTGCACAAACCAATCAATATACGCTTATTGGGATATTTTTTTTTACCAAAAATAAGTAGCAGAATACATTTTGGCCTAAATTTATGAAGAAATTTTTTATGGGGTATGTTTTATAGCAGAGGTAAAACAAAGGGAGCACAATTTGCTCATAAATAAATAAATACATGGGCAAATATTATACGTTTTTATAATAATTTTTATTATAACATTACCAATAGCTAATGCATAAAGCTCAACTCCAGCCACAAATTTTAATTGTGGATGGTGTGGAAAAGAGTTAGAGCCTTTGTCAGGTTATTATTGTCATTCAAATACCTGTTCTAGAGAGTTCTCCTCACTTCCTATGGAATCTTTTAAACGGGGACAAGGATAAAGTGTGAGGAAGTGTTAGAGCCTCTGACAATATTTTAATTGCTGGCCTTACCTGCCTGTCTTTGTGAAGCCCATACCTTTCACTTCTTGTACCATGTCATAGAGTTCAATTTTCCACATTAGAGTCACAAACAGAAATATAAATCTGCAATAATCAAAAAAAAAAAAGGTCAGCAGGAAAAAAATCTCAGGTTAGTGTATGCAAAAAGCATTCCCCTCCAACAAAAAAGCCAACAGTGCATTTAATGTCCCTTTGACAACCTTGTCAAACACACAGCGGAGAACAATACTATCCTAGAATTCAGATGAGCAAAATGGACATAAATTGTACAACATAAACAAGCATAGTGCTAGATATCAGCCTGGCTAATTCCATCAACTCTCCAGGACAATCAAATAAAAAGGCAACAGAGCCATCAGACCCTAACTACTGGGACATTATACTGGGACTTCAGTGATGTCCTTTACTGACTAAATTATAGCTGCAGTGTAGTGAGTTTTGCCCAGTGTGTGTATTGCAGGTACCTATATATGTATATTTAACTACATTCATTGCACAATAAAATGGACCTGAACTCATAAAGTGAAGATCTACTATGTTATAGGGAACATCCTGAAATATTAATTGTGACTAAGTCATACACAAATTACTTGAACCCTTTGTCTGGCATTCCTCCTAAGAAATACCAATATACTTCTTGGCATGTGACTATGCATGGGCACTCCCTTGCCTACAGCCTCACAACCTGAATATCTGCAGTGTGAGATCTAAGAATTTGTTGCCTCTGATTGTTTGTCTCACAAGACTTGGAGTAAGATTTTGTAATGTCACTATCTGCTTTTCTCACTGTTTTCCTTGTCGGAGGTTCTTAAATGAGTAAGGAAAACCCCACCTCTACCAAGATGGCTGCCTCCACACTGAGAGAAGGTTCAGAACAATGCTTGGGATAAAGGATAACTAGTGTTGGACCCTAGGGCTGTCCCATTGATAACAATTCTAATAGTGTTGGTACAGGTTGTCTGGTTACTAGGAAGGCAGATTCTACAGCCCAGAGGATTCCCATGGGTTCTTTGGTTTGTAGTGCAAAATAGCAGATTTAAGATTAAAGTGCCATTGATTATTAGTCCAGAAACAATTTTATTGCAGTATAGGGCCACCTCATCCCTTTAAACCCGAACACATATTAATTACATATTAATTAAATTAGAGACGAAACTAACACATTTTTGGTGTTCATATATGCCCCTTTCAGGTCTTAAATGCGAAACTGTGTCTAAGGACTGAAACGGAGATTGAATTGTGTTCATTTTTAACCAATGTAATTACAGACACAGGTCTTGTCAGCAGCTGGTTTAACAGAAACTTTATTTGGGCTCATTTACTTAAGCATCCATGGTGGATCATTTTTAAGAGGGTGCTTAGGAGGCTCGGCCCCATTGAGTTGACAGGGGGTATAATTCTTACTGCATGGTGAAGCATAGTACAGCAGCCACAGCAAGTATTCAACTCTGTCCAGCTGCTTTTGTAGCTTAAGGATGGCCAGTTGGGATGTGGTGAAAACTGGGCTCAACTGACTGTTTTTACAACGCTCCAACCACAAGAGAACACTCTGGTGTAGTGCTTCAGTCTTAAAAGTGCAGAACAAAACATGGTAAGTTACTAATTAATAATGGGGTAAGAACATCTGCAGAGGGACCACAGGTAATACCGATGACCAGTACCACCTTAACAGCATCATGGGCCCCTGGGCAAAGCAATGCACTGGGGCCCCTACCAGGGAGATGGTGACCTGAGGTGCCTGGCTGTAGCAAACAGTAGATGTAGCTAAATTGTGCTACATATTGGGCACAGATTTTTAGTCTGATTAAAAACTTTAGTCAGATTTTTTACAATTTTTTATTTATTTTTTTTTATTCATTTTAATTTAATAATTTTATACATTTTCACAATGCTTTTGTGGGGTCTAAATAGACCCCTGAAGTCTCACTTTTGAGATAGAGAAGGGGACTGAGGAAACACATCCCCAGTTCCTTTCTGCAGCCTCAGCTGCACTGCAGATGAATGAACAGGAGACAAATGCTCCTGTACATTCATAAACTGAAGCATAGTAAACACAGCTTACCATCCTGATGATTCCCCTAAGTGCCTGCAGCAGGTGGGAAAGGAGAGCAGAGAAGCCAGAAACACTGGGGGGGGGGGGGGGGCACACATGGGGCCACGGCAGCAAGGGAAATATAGTAGTGCTCAGCGAAGTTAGTGGGGGAAATAACTGGAAATGCTCTTTTGTGGATCACTCTGCAGCTGGCTTTTAGCTGCTGCAGGGGGGACAACAAAAGTTTGGTTCCAGTTATTTCCCCCCCCCACCGGCACACTGATCACCCACTCTCCCATGCCCCTAGGGTGGGGGGGTGGCAGACGGCCCTGCTGATGACTAATAGTCCTCTGCCTGCCATTTTCAGGCTTGGTGTTCAGTTTCTCTTTAAGCAATCTCTTTAAAGCGGTTCTGCACCGGGGTTTTTTTTTTTTTTTTTGGGGGGGAATATGCCTAGGGGTAATAGGAAAATTAGGGGACTCACCTGTTCCATCTTCATTCGTGATCGCTGCCGGTTTTCGTCCGATGAAGTTCTTTATCTTCTTCTTTTGTGCTGGGGGCCATCTTGCCTGTGGGCATGTGAAACCCCACAGGCACTTTAGATGGCCCAGCATGCACCGCCGTTACTCGCGCGTGCGCAGTAACGGCAAAGTGCAGCTCACGTTCTCACGAAGATGTGTCCGAAATCTCGCGAGATTTCGGAAGATGTGCCCGAAATCTCGCGAGATTTCGGAAGATGTCCGCACAGGCTCCTGGGATCAATGACACCAGATCCCAGGAGACAGTGCGGCGTGACGAGGATCCCCGCACAGACCCCGCCCACCCCCGAAGAGACAGAAGACAGGAAGTCATCGATTACAAGGTAAGTGAAAAAAAAAAAAAAAAAAACACATTTCATTTAGTACTCTTTGCCTGATTTAGAAGGCAAAGAGATTTACTAAATAAAATGTGTGCAGAACCGCTTTAAGCAAACTTTGAATTACACAGGTTCCGAGGCTAATCAAATGCACATAAGGCACCAAGTGAGTTTAATTACCACCTTAATCAGCCACAGAACCTGCGTAATTAATATGTGTTTGGGTTTAAAGGGATGAGGTGGCAAAAAACTGGAACTGGGAGTCTGATGGTTCTGTTGCTTGATCATTTGATAGTCTGGGAGAAATAACAGTATGCTGTTAAGAGGAACAAATTTCATAACTGAATAAAAAAAAAAAAAAAAAATCTAATTTTTTGCATATCTGTAAACTGATAGCATGGGAATATGTTAATCCAGGAAAAATGTCCAATTTCTATTGTTGGGGTCAGAACGAATAGGGTAACTGCTGCCCAGGGGGAGTTCTTCTGTCCTTCCTCTTGAAAAATACTGCTACAATCCAAAGCATGTTTCATAAAATAAACCTTTGCTCTGGTGAATGGATCACGTGGAAATTCAGTAAACATATCTTCTTAGGGTTAAGGATTTCAGTGAAGTAAATGCCACCGGCAAAGTGACAGGAGAGCCGTTAAATTATTAATCAGAATGTCCCATCCTGGGAGCTGTGAAACCGTTTCAGAAGACAATCAAGCAGCTCTATGCTGACAGCTCTGTAGTGATCTGTGACAGAACGTACTTTGTGAAACAATCCTACTTTCACTAAACAACCTTCTGCCCCCAAATGTTATTAATAGAAGCGACACTGTGCAAATGATTTTTCTATGTTTATCTGAAGCAGATATGAAGACATAGTTGCTATGGTGGCAGAATCAAGTTACGTATAAATGATACTTTTCCGTGCTGGCATTAAAGAAAAGCCAAGCTAAATCACGTAAAAAAAAAAATAGAATGGGGTGATAAAGCCTTCTGTCATATGCTGATATTTGAATCATCTGTTGATAGATAAACATTGCTTAAAGGCACACTAAGCCTCTAGAATACCTTTTACAATGAGAGACTGTACAATTTTACTGTTCTTTACTTCTAGTAAAGTTAGGTCCGGAGTAAAAAGCAGAGACACAGACGTAAGCACTACATGACTCAGTTATTTAAAGTAAATATGGAGTCGGGGGTAGATACTTGACTGGTGGGTCAGACAGAAACAAGGAGAGTTTCAGGGGAAGTGTTGTGTTATACTATGTGATTTATTATCATTTCATCTGTGCTGCACTATTTGGCTTATTATTACTTTGTGTCTTTATGCTGTTTTCTCTTGTCTAAGCTGAATTCTCTCTCCCACTGTACTTCTGTATATGCCCTTCCCTTCCTTCTCTCTGGTATCATTGCTCAATATTCCACCATGCTGTAATCATCTTACCATGTGGCTAACAACATCAACGTTTTTCTACCTATGAGTATCCTTCATTAAATGGAGCATTCAAAAGTCTTCATTGTTTGCCTCCTCAACATGTGAGTTTATTCATTGAGTTAAACTGTCTAAATTGATGCAAGGGATAAATAGATCACCAGGTCGTGAAAGCCCTATATGTCGCTGGAGATAAAGGCCCGTAGTCCCAGCATCCTCCGGGACTGTGACATCATAGGGGGGTGGGGTCACCATGTGACATGAGCATGTAACCCCGCCCATTGTCCCTATATAAGTCACAACACCGCGTGTCTCTACCATTCTGGCCAGAGAGAGCGACGAGTCAACATCGGAAGAAGAAGAAGAAGAAGAAGGTGGCGCAGAAGGCGGCGACAGCGGCAAGAACAGAAGAGACCCCCAAAGGCGGAACGAGACCCCCAGACGACGGCGACGACGAAGAAGAAAGCCGGGCTCCTCCGCTCGTGAAAGAGCTAGGTAAAAGAGCAGAAGAGAGCGGAGGAGTCCGGCAAGAAGACCCCCGAAGACGGAAGAAGACCCCCGGAGCAGTGCAATAAATTTTTTTTTAAAAATTGTGTGTTTTTTTTATTTACACTTTTACACCTTAGGTGAATGGGTAGAGGTCCATCGTACCCCATACTCATTCACATAGGGTGGGGGGCCGGGATCTGGGTGCCCCCTTATTAAAGGGGGCTCCTGGATTCCGTTAAACCCCCCCGCCCGCAGACCCCGACAACCAATGGCCAGGGTTGTCGGGAAGAGGCCCTTGTCCTAATCAACATGGGGACAAGGTGCTGTGGGGTGGGGGGGCCGCACGGCCCCCCCTTTGCCCAGGGCACCCCCCATGTTGAGGGCACGCGGCCTGGTACGGCTCAGGGGGGGGGGGGGGGCGCTCGCTCGTCCCCACCCCCTTTCCTGGCCGGCCGGGTTGCGTGCTCGGATAAGGGTCTGAGATGGATTTGGGGGGACCCCCACGCCATTTTTTCTGCGTAGGGATTCCCTTTTAAATCCATACCAGGTGACGGGGCTAGCGCGGCGGCATTCACTGCCTTCACTAGTCCCATCTACCTGCAGTCACCTTCTAAATGAACGGACTTTCCGATCGTGTGTCGGCAAGTCCGTTCATTTCAAAAGTCCCGCTGACTTTTTCCCGCGGATTGTCCGCCGGAAAAGTCCGGGCATGTGTGGGCAAGTCCACACGCTCGGAAAGTCCGGCAGACCTCCGCTGGAAAGTCCGGCGGTTTGTCCGCTGGACTAGTTCCGGCGGACAATCCCGCCGGAAAGTTTGAGCGTGTGTACGCCGCATTGGACCTTTTTTCTGCCTTCGACACATTTGTTTATTGTGAATGTTGCTGCTAGACTAATACACCTTACTAACTGATCCATGACTTCTGGTCCTCTCTGTCAATCTCTTCACTGGCTTCCCCTACCCCATTGTATAAAATTCTAAATACTAACCACAACATACAAGGCCATCCACAACATCACCCACAGCTACATCACCAACCTGATCTGTAGATATCGCCCAAATCGTCCTCTTTGCTCCTCCCAAGACCCCCTGCTCTCTTGCTCCCTTGTTACCTCCTTCCATGCTCATCTCCAGGACTTCTCCAGAGCCTCTCCCATCCTCTGGAACTCCCTTCCCCAGTATATTTGGTCAGCCCATACCCTGTCTGCATTTAGGCGATCCTTGAATCTCACTTATTCAGTGATAATCATTCACATAAGTGCTGAACGGCATCAGAACTACACAGATCATCATCTGTCACTTGAAGTTGTCACAACATTTGATAGACTTCATTCATCTCTACAATGAATGGAGCTGTCATTCACATGCGGCACAACACACTGGTATTGCAGCTGAAATAGGAGACTACAAAAACACAATTTGTTTCCTGTTAAACCATAAATAATAAACCTTGCAGATACAGTGCTTGAAAAAGTATGCATACCCCTTGAAATTTTCCACATTTTGTCATGTTACAACCAAAAATGTATTTCATTGGGATTTTATGTGATTGACCAACACAAAGTGGCACATAATTGTGAAGTGGAAAGAAAATGATAAAGGGTTTTCAGAATTTTTAGAAATAAATATCTGAAAAGATTGACGTGTATTAGTATTCAGCCCGCTTTACTCTGATACCCCTAACTAAAATCTAGTGGAACTAATTGCCTTCAGAAGTCACCTAATTAGTAAATAGAGTCCACCTGTGTGTAATTTCATCTCAGTATACAGTAAATACAGCTGTTCTTTGAAGCCCTCAGAGGTTTGTTAGAGAACCTTAGAGAACAAACAGCATCATGGAGGCCCAGGAACACACTAGACAGGTCAGGGATAAAGTTGTGGAGAAGTTAAAAGCAGGTTTGGGTTATAAAAAAAATATCCCAAGCTTTGTACATCTCACGGAGCACTGTTCAATCTATCATCTGAAAATGGAAAGAGTATAGCATAACTGCAAACCTACCAAGACATGGGCACACCTAAACTGACAGGCCGGGCAAGGAGAGCATTAATCAGAGAAGCAACCAAGAGGCCCATGGTAACTCTGGAGGAGCTGCAGAGATCCACAGCTCAGGTGGGAGAATCTGTCCACAGGACAACTATTAGTCGTGCACTCCACAAATCTGTCCTTTATGGAAGAGTGGCAAGAAGAAAGCCATTGTTGAAAGAAAGCCATAAGAAGTCCCGTTTGCAGTTTGCGAGAAGCCAAACTGTAGAAGAAGGTGCTCTGGTTAGATGAGACCAAAATTGAGCTTTTTGGCCTAAAAGCAAAACACTATGTGTGGTGGAAAACTAACACTGCACATCACCCTGAACACACCATGCCCACTGTGAAACATGGTGGTGCCAGCATCATGTTTTGGGAATGCTTTTCTTCAGCAGGGACAGGGAAGCTAATCAGAGTTGATGGGAAGATGGATGGGGCCAAATACAGGGCAATCTTAGAAGAAAACCTGTTAGAGTCTGCAAAAGACTTGAGACTGGGTCGGAGGTTCACCTTCCAGCAGGACAACGACCCTAAACATACAGCCAGAGCTACAATGGAATGGTTTAGAGCAAAGCATATTCATGTGTTAGAATGGCCCAGTCATAGTCCAGACCTAAATCCAATTGAGAATCTGTGGCAAGACTTGAAAATTGCTGTTCACAGACGCTCTCCATCCAATCTGACAGAGCTTGAGCCATTTTGCAAAGAAGAATGGGCAAAAAATTCACTACTTAGACATGGCCGTCCACCTAAACTGACAGGCCGGGCAAGGAGATCAATAATCAGAGAAGCAACCAAGAGACCCATGGTAACTCTGGAGGAGCTGCAAAGATCCACAGCTCAGGTGGGAGAATCGGTCCACAGGACAACTATTATGCCACGTACACACGGTCGGAATTCTCGTCGGAAAAAGCTCTGATGGTTTTCCCGTCGGAATTCCGACGGAATTTCGCTCAAACTGTCTTGCCTACACACGGTCACACCAAATTCCGACGGTCAATAACACCACGCCTTAAAAAAACGTTTGACTGCACTATAAAAGGGAAGTTTAATGCTTCTGAGCATGCGTCGAATTGTTTCCGAGCATGCGTCGAAATTTTACGTGTCGGAATTGCATATACACGATCGAAAAATCCGATAGAAAGGTTTTCTGTCGGAAAAATTAAGAACAGGTTCTCAATCCAAAGTCCGTCAGAAATTCCGACAGAAAAAGACCGATGGGCATACACACGGTTGGAAAATCAGATGAAAAGCTCCCATCAGACTGTTTCCATCGGAAATTCCCACCGTGTGTACGCGGCATTAGTTGTGCACTCCACAAATATGGCCTTTATGGAAGAGTGGCATGAAGAAAGCCATTGTTGAAAGAAAGCCATAAGAAGTCCGTTTGCAGTTTGCGAGCAGCCATGTGCGAGACACGGCAAATAAGTGTAAGAAGGTGCTATGGTCAGATAAGACCAAAGTTTAACTTTTTGGCCTAAAAGCCAAACGCTGTGTGTGGCGGAAAACTAACACTGCACATCACCCTGAACACACCATCCCCACCGTAAAACATGGTGTTGGCAGCATCATGTTGTGGGATGCTTTTCTTCAGCAGGGACAGGGAAGCTGGTCAGAGTTGATGGGAAGACGGATGGAGCCAAATACTGGGCAATCTTAGAAGAAAACCTGTTAGAGTCTGCAAAAGACTTGAGACTGAGGTGGAGGTTCACCTTTCAGTAGGACAACGACCCTAAACATACAGCCAGAGCTACAATGAAATTGTTTAGATCAAAGCATATTCATGTGTTACAATGGCCCAGTCAAAGTTTAGACCTAAATCCAATTGAGAATCTGTGGCTACACTTTAAAATTTCTGTTCATAGACACCCTCCATCCAACCTGACAGAGCTTGAGCTATTTTGCAAAGAAGAATGGGCAAAAATGTCACTCTCTAGATGTGCAAAGCTGGTAGAGACATACCCAAAAAGTCTTGAATCTGTAATTGCAGTGAAAGGTGGTTCTACAAAGTATTGACTCAGGGGGCTGAATACAAATGCACGCCACGCTTTTTACATATTTATTTGTAAAAAATTTGAAAAAACATTTATCATTTTCCTTCCACTTCACAGTTGTGTGCCACTTTGTGTTTGTCTATCACAGAAAATAAATTTAAGTTTTTGGTTGTAACATGACAAAATGTGGAAAATGTCAAGGGTTATAAATACTTTTTCAAGGCACTGTATAGGCTTAATCAGCTTTAGGGTCCAGAAAAAAGCTACAAATGGCTCTTTGTTAGTGGACACCAGATCATCAGCATAAAATATTTTTTTCAGGGTGGGGGCATCATTTTAGGGTCACCAATGTGCCGCCTCTTTTCGACAATGTCATTATCACATTGTCATGGTCAGAGACAGCAGGCGTAGTACAGTCCCTAGCATAAGTAATGGATAATGGCCGACAGTCCCTCTTACCAGACCTAGCGAAACTACAGCAGTGATCCCTCCGGCTGGACGATCGCTCACTCTGGGTTCCCCAGGGGCGATTCTGATCAGTAGTGTAGCATGTCTGTACCCTGGCAGTGGCTCAGTCTTTCTCTCTCTGGTGGCGCTGGGCAGCGTGGCTCTCTCTCTGGTGCTGGGTAGCATGAATCTCTCTCTGGAACTGGGTAGCGTGGCTCTCTCTCTGGTCCTGGGCAGCGTGGCTCTCTCTGGTGGCGCTGGGTAGCGTGGCTCTCTCTCTGATGGCACTGGGCAGCGTGGCTCTCTCTCTGGCTTCCACCCAGCACACGCCTCATTCTTTGTCCTGTAGCACTCACTCCCACAGCTTTTTTCCAGGCTACAGTCTCTCAATCTCTCTCTTGATCAAGCTGTAGCCTCCTTCCTGTGGAAAATTGGGGCCACCAATCTTCGGGACTACATGTCCCATGATGCTCTCCTTGTCACTTTTGATTGGCCCTCAGTTATGGACAATGGGGAAGGAACAGAGCCGGCAGGAAGCTAGGCGGGGAACCTGGTGATAGCCGCCGTCTCTTCTCCCTGACAGGAGAAACGGGGGCAAGCGGAGGGTAACCTCTGACAGCCCGAAGATCGCCTTTCTCCTGACACAGCGCCGCCAAGTTCTCTACTGGAATGAGCAGGGAAAAGAGCCTGCAGTCACACTACACTACACTACGCTTGACAGCACCTTGATGGTGTCACCCCACTGCCCGCACCCCCATAGCAACGCCACTATGCTGAATGTGCAGATCCAATCCCTGATTCCAGGGGGGGCACTTGACCCCCCTTGCCCCTACCAGCGGACGCCCATGTCTTGGTGAAAGGAACACTATCTGTTGTGGTCTTGCCTATGAATGAAGCTCCTACACCCTACCACTATTTTAATACTTTTTTCCTCTGTAAAAGTCAGAACCTCTAAAAAGTTGCAGAGAAACAATGGATTCCTGATTATTGGAAAAAGATCTCCCTTTGCCTGATCTTACTGGTTAAGATGCATTAATGTATTTTCTGAAATGAAAGAATCAATTCACAAATAAGCCAAGAGCACATTCATCATTATATTTCCACATGGTCTCTCTGGCTTGATTTCCAATGCTTGGAGGAGTATACAAATTACTTACAGCTGAACGCTAGCCAAACAGCTACGCATTCTGTTCATGTATAGAAAAACAGATTTTTGAACGGAGGTAGCCTGATAGACAACCGCCCATAGAGCTATCATGGGTCAGTCCATGTCTGCCACACACAAAATGAATGGGCACAGATGTAAAAAAACTGATACCCATCCTGTTCAGCTCTGATTCAGCAGGAGATATGCTCATGCATCCCATGCTGCATGGAGCAAAGCAGCTCCATTTAAAGCTGTAGTAACCCGCTGGGTGACTTTTTTTTCTGACCTGCAAGGTAAAGCCATAATGTGCTAGAATGCATTGCATACTAGCACATTATGTGAAACTTATCTGAAAACAAAGCCTTCCAGCAATGCACTGTCACCGCTGGAGGCAGCTTCCATCTTCACCCATCTTTCTTCCGGGTCCGCAAACTCCGACTGTGTGACTGGCCGGAGCAGCAATGACATCACTACTGCGCATGTGCGGGGGAGCCACCATTTACGGCACAGGACTCTGAAGGAACAACCAACCGGGTTATGGTCATCTGCTGCATATACAGTAAATATCTCCTAAACAATGCATTATTAGGAGATATTTACAGTACCTATAGGTAAGCCTTGTTGTAGGCTTACCTGTAGGTACAAGTCAGAGATTGGAGGTTACAACCACTTTAAGGACAAATCTGATTCTTTTAGGCAAATATGGTTTTACTGGATCCAATGTAAAGTTTTCTATTGTTTTCCACTGAATATACTTCAGCCATTCAATGTAGAGCTACCAGCACAACATAACCCACCAATTAGTTCTCTATGGCTCTAAAAATAGATTGAATGGTTTTTGGTCCTGGGGTTCTTTCTTGTTACTCCTTGCAGAGAGTGGGGTATTGTGTGGGCTGGGGGTTGATTTACTAAAACTGGAGAGTGCAAAATCTGGCGCAGCTCTGCATAGAAACCAATCACCTTCCAGGTTTTTTTTTTGGTCGAAGCTTGAACCAGCTGAAGTTAGAAGATGATTGGTTATCATGCACAGCTGCACCCGATTTTGCACTCTCCAGTTTTAGTAAATTAACCCCAATGAGTCTGCCTCCATTCCAAGCCCCCTTACTCCATTTTCCTTCCATACCCATTCTCATCTTTCCTACTTTCCTCTCCTCTCTAACTCCACTTCTCTCTTAACTGCTCCTTCTTACATCCCTAATCATATTCTTTCTTCTTTGCTACATTTTTTTCCAATAAAAAAAAAAAAAAAACTTCTGCAATGGACATATACAAGGATACGCTCTTCATTTTTTCCACATATAACCTTGACAACAAAGTTTGAGATGAAACTGCTCCAACCACCTTATTTGAGTGGATGGTGGATGTTTAGTTTCATTAGGCCTGCTAGTCAGCTTTCTCTGATCCTCTGCTCCCATGCCAGCCAGCACTTTCCACTACTCCAATACGCTCCAGCGGTGAACTGTCTCTCAGCTTCCCCATGTCCAATGTAGTACTCTGCATTTAACTTTATGACATTAGAGGACCTGTAATCGGCAGAGCATGGGGAAAAAGAGGCCGTTCTTAGAGGGAGCCTGTTGGAATTGAGGATTCAGTACGTAGAACTCCTTTTTATGGCCCCCTAGAACAAAATTAGTATTTTTTTTAATAAATTCTTTATTTGTGAAATAACAAGTTAACATACACATATAAACTTTGATACACAGGACATTAACCATCTGTTAATTCCAACATCTGTATCCCTCGACTTGAGTAGCTTTATATAGTTATGAACCATTGGGTCTTGGGTCGAGATTTCCCTGATATCAATCTAGATAAAGAGGAGAACAAAATGAGAATTTAACATTTGTAGAGCAGGGGCAGCCTCACTGCAAGGTAGAATTTTTTTTGCTTTCCCTGGAGTTCAGCTTTAATGTGTAACCAGTAAATTCTACAAAAAGAAAATGTTTCTACTACAGGTATGAGCATTAAAGAATTTGATTGGTTGCTATAATCCCTGCACTTCACAGAACTTCCCTCTCAATGTGCCCCCATAGAGAGTTGTAAATCACTGGTCTCCAACAAAAGAGTTATACTAACACTATGGAACATTATTCTTCCTGCTGGTAAAATGCTGAGTTATTTTTGTTAACAGAGATGCAGAACTATGAAATTGAAGTGCTTGCATAAGCTGAAAGTTACTGAAAAGACCACAATACTGTCCAACTAACACAAATTTGATTTCTAAACACCGAAAATATAGAAGGAGTATAATTATAAATCAATTACCGCAGCAGTCTTTGAAGGCAACACAGCGTTCTACCATTCAGAATCAGTTGACTTGCATTTCATCATTTCATCATTTCTGCTCAGTATATAACGGTTACAGTGGTGATAATCTCAGCCTTTCAACTAAACGACATGTATGCATAGGTCATTCTGACTGTCAGTCCAATTATTCCAGCCACCTTAACTCATTTGCATGCTTTTAAGGTCTGCCATTCGAAGCGTTCACTCTATGCAGCCATTTTGAGTTCAGGCAACGCATTCAACATAGATTCTCATCAAGTGAAGCGATTGTTGATTAAATCATAAGGACACTCAGCCCGTCTGCCTAGTCTTAAATGGTAACACAATAAATAAGACAAACAGGTCTGGAGCATCTGCTGTCACTGGTACATGAATAATCACTTGGCATATTATGCCATTTACAGTTTATTTGAATTGCGCCTATTGTCCATGGATTGGAATACTGAAGGGTCATCCATAGCCATAAACGATTTAAGACACAGTGAATAAAGCTTTCTTTGTCCTCTAGGGCAGATTACTGCATTACATATGTAGCATATATGAGCTAGACTGTCACATAATGCTTTTGTCTAAGGATGCTGTATTTGGTGAAAAATAACAGGCAAGACTGTGCAAGTCAGCCCTCTGTGACCACATCAATGTACTTTATACAGTGAAGGCTTCATTGTGAAGAATTATACAGAGCAAAGTTTATCATTATGCAGACACCAAGCTCTAGAATGTGTTGCCTGTGCTTTAATTTAATGACTTAATTTCAGTGGCTGTCAGTTTGCGTTTTGCTTCCATATACTGCTCACAAAGCACCCAATAATTTATTGGAAATTTCTGTGCAAGGCAGAAACACACATAATAAATCAGACACTTCACAAAAGAGTAGTGTTTGGGAGCAATACATGTAATACAAAATCCCCTGTAGAGCTAAAGGTAGAAAGAATGATTCATGGCTATGGAATTGGGGTCTTTCTGGTCGGGTCCAGACTAGACCTAAAATTCATGTGACAGCAGCATTTGTGAGTCTTCATATCACAACTTGTTCACATTTTAAGTGCAGCTACACCAGGGGCCAACTGGAGCCATTGTTTGTGGAAGTATCAAGTATTACATCTCAAATGGATATGTTTAGTTTCATTAAGTATATATGTATACCATGCATGCGGAAGACAATTTTACAGACAGAATTAGACAAATTAATGTATGACTAAAGGCAAAAGTTATTTTTTTCAGTTTTGAATAGGGTAGAGAGGAATTAGAACACCTGAGAAGTTTGTATTGCTGTGTCTCCATTAGGGAGATTCAACCTCTCTATTTGTTCTGCATGCTGTTGTCATTGAGAATGAAGGTAAAAGAAAACCTACATTTGGGTTGTCCCCAGAAAAGGAATAAATACTAGTTCTGTTCACCCTGAGGAGAACCAGGGATTCCCTCACTTTGCAGGGGTTTCCTCTCACTTTCTGTTTTGGCCTGATTTTGGGAAATAACCCCAATGGGACACAGGTGGCAAAAACTTAACCTAACAGGGGTTATAACCCTCTGTTAACCAGTTCAATACCCGCCCATAGTCATATGACGCCCACAAGGTGGATCTACCATCCTGGGTGGGCGTCATATGACGTCCTCGGATTCCCGGCCGCCTGGGGGGGGGCGCGCGCGCGCCGCCGGCGGCCCGCGGCATCGCTCGGGACCCGGTGCGAGTGCCCGGCGGCCGCGATGTCCGCCGGGCACCCGCGATTGCCCGTTAAAACAACGGGACCGGGCGGGACCGTGGAGCTGTGTGTGTAAACACACAGCTCCACGTCCTGTCAGCGGGGAGGAGACCGATCATGTGATCCCAGTACAGAGGATCACATGATCGGTCTCCTCCCCTTAAGTCCCCTCCCCCTACAGTTAGAATCACTCCTATTAGGGACACACATTAACCCCTCCAGCGCCCTCTAGTGTTAACCCCTTCCCTGACAGTCACATTTACACAGTAATCATTGCAATTTTATAGCAACGATCGCTGTGTAAATGTGAATGGTTCCAAAAATGTGTCAAAAGTGTCCGAAGTGTCCGCCGCAATGTCGCAGTCACGAAAAAAAAATCGCAAATCGCCGCCATTACTAGTAAAAAAAAAATTCAATAAATCTATCCCCTATTTTGTAGACGCTATAACTTTTGCGCAAACCGATCAATATACGCTTATTGCGATTTTTTTTACCAAAAATATGTAGAAGAATACGTATCGGCCTAAACTGAGGAAAAAAATTGTTTTTTTTTTTAAAAAATGGGATATTTATTATAGCAAAAAGTAAAAAAATATTGTGTTTTTTTTCAAAATTGTCGCTCTTCTTTTGTTTATAGCGCAAAAAATAAAAACCGCAGGGGCGATCAAATACCACCAAAAGAAAGCTCTATTTGTGGGAAAAAAAGGACGTCAATTTTGTTTGGGTGTAACGTCGCACGACCGCGCAATTGTTAGTTAAAGCGACGCAGTGCCGAATCGCAAAAAGTGCTCTGGTAAGGAAGGGTGTTTAAAAGCCCTGTATTGAAGCGGTTAATCTATCAAAAATGCAACTTTATGCAAAGGCTACTTTAAAGGTGTTTTCACACTTATGAATGCACCATGCAGCTGTTTTTATCCACCTATATGTTGCAATAAAGTTTAGTCATATTACTGGATTCTGGAGTTGCCGGCTACCTTTTTTTTATCTGAATACTTACGAATGCACCATGCCTTTGATTACCAGATAGAACCCCATTGGGGGTTGATACAGTGAACACATTCATGCTTGACAGACAATGACTCATATTTACAGATTTACTGTCAAACTAGCAGACCAAAAGTAGAAAAGTAACATTAGAAATGGCAAAGCTTAACCCAAAAATAAGAGCATATCATGTGTTGAAGCTTTTGGGTTCAACACTTGGAACAATTTCATTATGCCCAGTGCTAGTAGCATTTGGCACTCATCAGTGTTGATGAGAACAATTCAGTATATTAAGGATTAAAGAGACTTTCTTGTTAGATAAAATAGGTTGCAATACAAGGCCCCTGTAGAAGTAGAAGAAAAATGCTCATCTTTCAGGGTGCAGGACTCCATATCTCTGTTGCAGAAATATGACCGTTGATGGTAACTGACACAAGCGGCAACTCACCACATGATGTGGTTTCATCTGCTGGCCCCTATATCAAAACTGTGTCCTGAAATGATGTAGATGTTGGCAACTGGACAACACTGTGCAGCAGGTGACAGGAGTTCAAATCTCCCTAGTGTCAGATACCAACAGAGCAAAGACTGGAGTCACTACCTGCCGGACAGGTAAGTATTCTTCTTATACATTAAGATGTGCTGAAGCACAGGTATGTGGACGCCTACTATACTTGTACATAGGGTGCTAAATAATTTGCATCGCTACACACCCCACAGAGTGTCATGCTTCTTTAGCTTTTAGAACCTGCAAACCTCATGGGGTGGCGAGAACCCAAGCACAAGATTTTCAGCGCCAAAAACGTATACATCGTCACTTGTTTGACTATACAGTGCGTGAATTACAAAGCTGAAAATATTACAACCAATAAAAAAGTTCACATACTGTATACAGTATGTATATAAGTGGGATATTTTGTTGTTTTTCTGTATTTCTGTTTAATGCAGCGTTCAGTATCCACTCAGCCCAATGAATAACAAAGCAAACACATTTGAGGGGCTATAAAACATATTCATACTATGTATTCTATAGAGGGGCATCTTAATATTTCCAGCTATAACAGCAAAAGGGTATCTTTTATAAAAATGACAGGGAAAATATGAATAATGCTAATACTGCCTTTTAGTTACAATGCTGCCTTTTAGCTACAAGGTAATGCTTACCTTATCCAGAGAAATGAAAGGGCAGTGTTAAAAGTGAAAGTTGTATCGCCAGCTGTTTTACATAACAGAGCTCCTACTTTATTAAGGGAGATTTAGGCTGCATGTTTCCTCTGGTGTATGACATCTGTTGTTTACAGAGTTACCAGCTCAAGCTGAAATGTATACACACAAGTGAATGTGTCACAGCAGAGCCACCTCTTTTATCAGACAACTCCTTCTGAAGTTTCAATTCGACAAAGCACCCAAAAATCACAGAGCTTCCTCTATGCTCCATCTTTATCAACCCATATTGCTCTGAGAATCCTTTTGCATCTGTTAAATGTGTACTTAAAGTGATTGTAAAGCTTATTTATTTTATTTTTTTTAAAATAACAAACATGTCATACATACCTCCACTGTGCAGTTCGTTTTGCACAGAGTGACCCCGTTCCTCCTCTTCTGGGGTCCCCCGGTGGTGCTATCAGCTCCTTCCCGCATCGTATAACCCCCTAGGAGAAGCGCTCTCCCGGGGGTTACCTTGTGGGTGTGCTCCAGAGTCCAGCATTTGCGTCCATAGACGCAGAATGTAGGACTCGGCCCCCCCTTCCCTGCATTTAAATAGCACTGACTGCTGTATAAATGACAATGGTCCCAAAAATGTGTCAAAAATGTCCTATGTTTCCGCCATAATGTCACAATAAAAATCGCTGATCGCTGCCATTACTAGTAAAAAAAAAAAAAATATTAATAAAAATGCTATAAAACTATCCCCTATTTTGTAAACGCTATAACTTTTGCGCAAACTAATCAATAATCGCTAATTGCAATATTTTTAACCAAAAATATGTAGCAGAATACGTATCGGCCTAAACTGAGGAAAACATTTTTTTTTATATATATTTTTTGGGGGATATTTTCTATAGCAAAAAGTAAAAAATATTGCTTTTTTCTCAAAATTGCACTCTATTTTTGGTTATAGCGCAAAAAATAAAAACCGCAGAGGTGATCAAATACCACCAAAAGAAAGCTCTATTTGTGGGGGGAAAAAAAAGACACCAATTTTGTTTTAGCTATCTACAAAGGAAGGATTCTTCTTAATGATGTGAGGGAGGAACATTCTTCCTACTGGTCATCACACAAATGTACCGTGAGCTGTAAATATAGTAATTATTAGTAGGGGTTCTCTAAGGCAAGAAAGTTATTTTAAGGGTTCCTCTGTATTTAAAAAGTTGAGAAAGGCTGTCTTAACAAGTATACTGTTTCTCAGACGTTCTGCTGTACAACAGCGTGGAACTTTGGATCAATATTGGATGGAAGGTAAAGATTCTGTAACATCAATGACTTTTCCCCTGTGCAACTTCAAACCATCTCATTACGTTTCCAGAAAAAGCTTCTGTAAGTTTTGACATCACTGACAGAGTGCAGTAAAAGTACAAATAACCACATCTACTTCTTGCTTCCTTGTATTGATGCTTCCTTTTCAGAAAGGGTGAACATCTAATATGGTAACTGTTTCTCTTCCATCAAAATAAAGCAGCAGTATGTTCTCTGGTAACAAATTCCTTCAGTACTAATTCCCCAAACACTGATTGCGATGTGCTCATTTGGTATTCATGAGCTGGCATTGTGCGTCCCTCAAGGCTGCCTGCACTCTTATTAGCATTTCTAATGACAAGATCTCCACAGGAAGAAACACAGATGATCCTTCCCTTCAGTCCTTCATTACTAAGCAGTAAAAAGGAATCACCTAGCTGTGCACCAACAAGCACCCTGATGCTAACTATTTCAAAGAGGTTCTGCTGTGTCAGAAATAGATTGTTCTCGAAAGCTTTCAAATTGAGATTAAGAAGTCTGCCTAAAAAGGCCATTTATTTCAATAATAATGAAAAGAGTTACCTCTTAAAGAAAAAAATCATTATGCCTAATTGTTACTAAATAATGTATAGTTTTGACGATCACTGTTGTCACAGAAACAATACAAGGCATCTACACTTCTTTACAAAGTCACTCCATTAGACCAACTGTTTGCTTTGATTCTATGAACTGTTGTATAGTTAACACCTTTGAGGTCATTGTTAGAATATGCACTGCAAACAGTGATCTCGCTAACAAAGCAAAGCAAGTATTGAAAGTATATGTAATGTTTTATATTACAAAATGCATAGGATCAGCCAATGACAAATGACAATGCTTATTAGAGCTATAGAGTTTCCCACAACACCATAAAACTCATAGGAAAAATGCCTGCGTTTGGGGTACAGTTGTCCGCTTGTTGTAAGATGGAAAAATAGGCAAAATGTGAATTGATAGTACATATGGCCTATATTACTTGATAGGGACACAATATTAAGCGAATTGGAAATCAGGAAGAACTCCGGACAGCCGCACACCGGGAAGATTAAAATTCAAAAAGGTTTATTTAAAAGCAGGAATCACTTCAATCCAAAACACGACAAAAAGGGGGTACAGAGCTGACGCGTTTCGCACTATATCTAGTGCTTACTCATACGAGAGTTTATCAGCTATGAGTAAGCACTAGACATAGTGCGAAACGCGTCAGCTCTGTACCCCCCTTTTTGTCGTGTTTTGGATTGAAGTGATTCCTGCTTTTAAATAAACCTTTTTGAATTTTAATCTTCCCGGTGTGTGGCTGTCCGGAGTTCTTCCTGATTTCCAATTCGCTGTGCTATTAGCCAGCACCTGGGGCTCCCATACAGGAGCAGGAGCATTCGCTTAGAAGGAGAGTCCTAGAGCGGTGGTTATCTGTTTCTATCGACACAATATTAAGCTTTGTAATAAAATTCATTTTTTTTTATATATCTACAGTATGTGTTTGTCCTCTCTGGTACCATTAAAGTCTGACATACATGTTTGTTTTATGTGGTAATAACAAGGGATGTGGCACGCCCAAAATAGCCCATTTCTTCTTTTATAGTATGATAGAAAATGTAAATCAATTAAAATTATTTGTAAAGGAAAAAGCAATGAGGATACTCCTGTCATATGAACACATCAAAATAGGACCAATAACTTATCCCACTCTACTCCAATCTGTACCTTCCATGTACTGTGTTCCAAACCTCTTTGTCAATGCATTCATACAAATGCTTGAAAACTCTTTGTTTGAAACCTATTTTGTATTCGAAACACACATCTTTTTGCTATGCAAATGTAAATCTAATACTATTTTTGTAAAAGAAAAAAAAATTAATATTTTTTTTCTAAACTTATTGATTTTTCTGGCAATGCAAATTTATTAGGATTACTACTTTACTAAAATTTCACATGGTCGTTCGTATATGAATAAGCAACTGTTTTAAACTCTCTAGATTCTCAGAGTGTACCTAAAGTAACAATTCATATTTTTTTCATCTGTATCCTGTTGGGGGGGGGGGGTTGCTTTTGTATACATATCAAGAAGTGAGAGGGCAGTTGTCAATGGAACAAGTCTTCCCATTGAAAGTTTTCTCCTCTATAACTCTTCTGGTGACAGCTCAAAACTTTGTATTTTTCTATAACTTCGGAACCCAGTGGCAATGGTCATCAAAAAAATAGTGATACTGAATCCCCCAACAGGGACACAGGTTAAAGTGAAGTATGCCATTCCTCTGGGTCTAACATCTAAAGGTACTTGTACACAGAGGAAAGGAAAGATAAATGGCACGATTTTCTATTAGAATTGTTAGAATTATTGTAGTAGCCACATTATTGTAGTAGACATACAACTGATGTTTCTTCATAGTTGCCAACATTTAAAAAAAAATAGGAGGGGCACCTCGAAGGGAATAAATATGCAAAGCATGAAGCATGCTACCCACTGGACTCCTAGGAGTATGGTCAAAAAATGCATGTGTCCAATAACGTGAGTGTGGCTTTAAGATGTAGGTTTGTGTCACACCTTTCCCCCTATGATATGATTTGCTATGTTCTTGATAAAATAGGGTCTGTGGATACAATAAAGAGAAGGTGTCAGTAAACTAAGTTTTTTAGGAGTAAAATTAGATCCCATTGTTGGTGTCAATGAAATAAAATACATCTTATCATTTTGTGAAAATAGGAATAATAATAAGCCCCATCATTGATGTTAGTTGGATAAAATAAACTACATTATTGATGTCAGTGGGAGGAAAAATCCAATATCTTTGGTGTCAGTGGGAAGAAAAAAAGCCCAATATTGTTAGTGTCAGTGGGATAAATGAAGTCCCTTCATTTGTTTCATTTGAAGGAAAATAAGTCCCATCATTGGTATCATTTTTCTATCCGTCTGCAGAGTGGATCGGATGAACACGGACAGATGGTCCGTGTTCATCTGATCCCCCATAGAGGAGAGCGGAGATCTGACAGGGCGGTCCCTGCACAGTGTGCAGGGACCACCCTGTCATCCGCCGGCTCAGCTGGGATCAACAAGAGCGATCCCCGCTGAGCAAGCGGATGTTCACGGGGTTGATCATTACGGATCCGTCCCATGTGAAAGGGGCCTTAGGGTTCCTCCAGAGGTTGCTAAAGGTTCCTTCAGCAGTGAGCAATTTTGACTTTCAGATAAGTAACCACTTACACCAATGTTCTTTTTAGCTATCTACAAAGGAAAGATTCTTCTTAATGATGTGACGGAGGAACATTCTTCCTACTGGCCATCACACAAATGTACCGTGAGCTGTAAATATAGTAATTATTAGTAGGGGTTTCCTAAGGCAAGAAAGTTATTTTAAGGGTTCCTCTGTATTTAAAAAGTTGAGAAAGGCTGTCTTAACAAGTATACTGTTTCTCAGACATTCTGCTGTACAACAGCGTGGAACTTTGGATCAATATTGGATGGAAGGTAAAGATTCTGTAACATCAATGACTTTTCCCCTGTGCAACTTCAAACCATCTCATTAGGTTTCCAGAAAAAGCTTCTGTAAGATTTGACATCACTGACAGAGTGCAGTAAAAGTACAAATAACCACATCTACTTCTTGCTTCCTTGTATGGATGCTTCCTTTTCAGAAAGGGTGAACATCTAATATGGTAACTGTTTCTCTTCCATCAAAATAAAGCAGCAGTATGTTCTCTGGTAACAAATTCCTTCAGTACTAATTCCCCAAACACTGATTGCGATGTGCTCATTTGGTATTCATGAGCTGGCATTGTGCGTCCCTCAAGGCTGCCTGCACTCTTATTAGCATTTCTAATGACAAGATCTCCACAGGAAGAAACACTGATGATCCTTCCCTTCAGTCCTTCAGTACTAAGCAGTAAAAGGGAATCACCTAGCTGTGCACCAACAAGCACCCTGATGCTAACTATTTCAAAGAGGTTCTGCTGTGTCAGAAATGGATTGTTCTCGAAAGCTTTCAAATTGAGATTAAGAAGCCTGCCTAAAAAGGCCATTTATTTCAATAATAATGAAAAGAGTTACCTCTTAAAGAAAAAAATCATTATGCCTAATTGTTACTAAATAATGTATAGTTTTGACGATCACTGTTGTCACAGAAACAATACAAGGCACCTACACTTCTTTACAAAGTCACTCCATTAGACCAACTGTTTGCTTTGATTCTATGAACTGTTGTATAGTTAACACCTTTGAGGTCATTGTTAGAATATGCACTGCAAACAGTGATCTTGCTAACAAAACAAAGCAAGTATTTCACTGTATACGTAATGTTTTATACTACAAAATGCATAAGATCAGCCAATGACAAATGCTTATTAGACCTATAGAGAATCCCACAACACCATAAAACTCCTAGGAAAAATGCCTGCATTTGGGGTACAGTTGTCCATTTGTTGTAAGATGGAAAAATAGGCAAAATGTGAATTGATAGTACATATGGCCTATATTACTTGATAGGGACACAATATTAAGCTTTGTAATAAAATTCATTTTTTTTTATATATCTACAGTATGTGTTTGTCCTCTCTAGTACCATTAAAGTCCGGCATACATGTTTTTTTGATGTGGTAATAACAAGGGGTGTGGCACGCCCAAAATAGCCCATTTCTTTTTTTATAGTATGATAGAAAATGTAAATCAATTAAAATTATTTGTAAAGAAAAAAGCAATGAGGATACTCCTGTCATATGAACACATCAAAATAGGACCAATAACTCATCTCACTCTACTCCAATCTGTACCTTCCATTTGCTGTGTTCCAAACCTCTCTGTCAATGCATTCATACAAATGCTTGAAAACTCTTTGTTTGAAACCTATTTTGTATTCGAAACACACATCTTTTTGCTATGCAAATGTAAATCTAATACTATTTTTGTAAAAGAAAAAAATCTAATATTTTTTTTCTAAACTTATTGATTTTTCTGGCAATGCAAATTTATTAGGATTACTACTTTACTAAAATTTCACATGGTCGTTGGTATATGAATAAGCATCTGTATCCTGTTTGGGGGGGGGGGGGGTTGCTTTTGTATACATATCAAGAAGTGAGAGGCAGTTGTCAATGGAACAATGGAACAAGTCTTCCAATTGAAAGTTTTCACCTCTATTACTCTTCTGGTGACAGCTCAAAACTTTGTATTTTTCTATTACTTTGGAACCCAGTGACAATGGTCATCTAAAAACGAGTGATACTGAATCCCCCAACAGGGACACCGGTTAAAGTGAAGTATGCCATTCCTCTGGGTCTAACATCTAAAAGTAGATAAATGGCACGATTTTCTATTAGAATTGTTAGAATTATTGTAGTAGCCACATTATTGTAGTAGACATACAACTGATGTTTCTTCATAGTTGCCAACATTTAAAAAAAATTAGGAGGGGCACCTCGAAGTGAATAAATATGCAAAGCATAAAGCATGCTACCCACTGGACTCCTAGGAGTATGGTCAAAAAATGCATGTGTCCAATAAAGTGAGTGTGGCTTTAAGATGTAGGTTTGTGTCACACCTTTCCCCCTATTATATGATTTGCTATGTTCTTGATAAAATAGGGTCTGTGGATACAATAAAGAGAAGGTGTCAGTAAACTAAGTTTTTTAGGAGTAAAATTAGATCCCATTGTTGGTGTCAATGAAATAAAATACATCTTATCATTTTGTGAAAATAGGAATAATAATAAGCCCCATCATTGATGTTAGTTGGATAAAATAAACTACATTATTGATGTCAGTGGGAGGAAAAATCCAATATCTTTGGTGTCAGTGGGAAGAAAAAAAGCCCAATATTGTTAGTGTCAGTGGGATAAATGAAGTCCCTTCATTTGTTTCATTTGAAGGAAAATAAGTCCCATCATTGGTATCATTTGGTATCAGGGACCTGGTCCGCCGCGCGCCCCAGTGCGCAGACGCATAGGTCCGGCGCTGCGGCGCACAGTAGGAGTCAGAGGAACGATGTGGCGGCGCACGAACGTACGCGGCCCAGCTGAACGGCGCGCGCGCATGCGCGCTAGTGCACGTCCCATGTGACCTCCACCCGGCCTATAAAAGAGAGGCCCTTGGACCCAGACAGACGCTGGTTCGTCTCTCAGCTGTTCCCTTGTCCCTTGTACCTGTGCCTGCTGTATCTACTTGCCTACCCGTTGCCGACCCGGATTGTCTTGACCTTGTTACCTTCTCCAACCTTGACCTTTGGCTTGTTTACCCGGATCACCACCTCTCTCCTGTGTTTGACCCTCGGCCTGTATACCGGACTTCCACCGCCTGCTTAAGCAGTACTTGACCCTCAGCCTGCCTTGACCTCTTGCTTGTGTTTGACCATTCTATCTGGGCTTGTCCTCCTGTGTTAACCTTCTGCTTGTGCCTGATTAATCTTGTGTTTGATCCTCAGCCTGCTGCCTGTTTACCCATCAGTGTTGGAGCCTCCGCCAGTCTGCCTGTATACCCAACTACACCTGGATCCACGCCTAGCCACCACCCAACAGGTGGCTTGTGCCTCTTGGTGCCAACCGTCCCCTGTACCATCTTCAGGGGTGGTAGGCGCTGAGTCGCAAGGGCAACCGCTCTCGGCATCTTGGCCTCGGTGAGTACTTAGTTCCTGATAGTACGAACCAGCCATGACAGAGGCCAACAGAGCGGGATCTCCTCTGGAGATGCTATGCCAACAGGTATCTGCCCTCATGGAAGCTGTACAAAAGCTACAAGAAGGCTATGTACAGGTGGACAACCGTCTTCAACAGTTGGCAACAGCCTCTCTTCCGACAAGCCCAGCTCCTGGATCAGCCAGTGGAAGTTCTGCACCGCAGGCCCAAGCGCCACCCGCCATGATGATGGCTGTACCCGAACCCAAGGTCCCAGTACCTGAGCGATTTTCAGGCGATCGCAGGAAGTTCAGGTCTTTCAAGAACGCCTGCACCTTGTACCTTGCCTTACAGCCCCGAACTTTCTCTTCAGAAATTGTAAAAGTGGGATTTGTCATGTCATTGCTATCAGAGGAACCCCAGACCTGGGCCCACGGTCTCATGGAGCAGAGGAACCCCCTGTTAAACACTGTGGACTCTTTCTTTGAAGCAATGGGCCAACTTTATGATGACCCTCAGCGTTCTGCCACTGCCGAAGCCACACTACATACTCTTTCCCAGGGCAAAAGGCTAGTAGAAGACTACACGGCAGAGTTTCGCAAATGGTCAGCCGACACTACCTGGAACGAGGCAGCCCTTCGTTATCAATATCGATTGGGGCTGAACGAAGTCCTGAAGGATGAGTTAGCTCGGGTGGAGACCCCCACAACCCTGGAGGAGTTAATCCAACTGGCCACCAAGTTGGACCGGCGCATGCGGGAACGGCGTTCCGAGCGCCTACAGAATCCCCGACCAGTGTGGGTACCCCCTAGGGCACCGCCTACATACCCTGCCTCCTCCTTTTCTCCAGGTACGCCGGCTCCGGAGGGGGAGCCCATGCAACTTGGCCTAGTTCGCCCCCGGCTTTCTCAGGAAGAAAGGCAACGCAGACGCAGGTCTAACCTGTGCCTCTACTGCGGGGGTTCTGGGCACTACCTACTGAACTGCCCCATCCGGCCCAGTAAGTTGCCCTCTCAAACCACTGTCAACTGTCAAACCATTAACCTTGTCCAGGCTTATGTGACTCTTTCTGTCTCCCTACAGCTGGCGGGAAAGGAGATTCGGCTCCCGGCCGTAATTGATTCAGGCGCCTGCAGTTGTTTTCTGGACATTTCCATCGCCAACGAATGGCACATCCCCTGTCTAAATAAAGAAAGACCTTTACTGGTCCACTTGGCTGACGGGTCCCTTCCACACTCAGGACCAGTAGTCCAGGAGACCCCCCCTATCCTCACCACTACAGACTCCGGCCACCAGGAACTGCTACGTTTTGATTTGATTTCTTCCCCGATGTTTCCCATCATCCTGGGACTCCCGTGGTTACAGGCCCATGATCCTCAGATCCATTGGGACCGGAAGGAGGTCTCCTTCTCTTCTCCCTACTGTCATCAACATTGCATCTCCCCGGCTCCGAGCTGTCACCTGGCAGTCATCTCAGCACCAGAAAACCTCCAGCACATTCCACCTGCCTATCAAGACTTCAGGGATGTGTTTGACAAGAAGAAGGCCGACCATCTACCACCTCACCGGGCTTATGACTGCCCCATTGAGCTTTTGTCTGGCTCTGAGATTCCTTTCGGGCGTATATTCCCGTTATCTGAAACTGAGTTGAAAACATTGAAAGCCTACATTGACGAAAACCTTGAAAAGGGCTTCATTCGGCCCTCTACCTCCCCGGCTGGGGCTGGCATCTTTTTTGTAGGGAAAAAAGATGGGTCACTCCGACCTTGCATTGACTATAGGGAGCTTAATAAAATCACAGTGAAGAACCGGTACCCGCTACCTCTAATTCCCGAGCTCCTCCAACGTTTCCGATCGGCCAAAGTTTTTTCCAAGCTTGATTTAAGGGGCGCTTATAATCTTGTCAGGATCCGCGCAGGTGATGAATGGAAGACAGCCTTCAGGTCCAGGTTTGGCCACTATGAGTATTTGGTGATGCCCTTTGGCCTGTGTAATGCTCCAGCTACCTTCCAACATCTGGTGAATGACATCTTTAGGGAGCACCTGGACGACTTCTTGGTTGTATACCTGGACGATATCCTTATTTTTTCAGCCACCTTGGAGATGCATCGGAGCCACGTTAGGAGAGTACTTGCCATCCTTAGAGCCCACCAATTATATCTTAAGGCCGAAAAATGTGAATTTGAGAAAACTTCTGTACAGTTCTTGGGGTTCATCATCTCTACCGAAGGCACTACAATGGATCCCCAAAAGGTCAAGGCGGTGATAGAATGGTCAGCTCCCAAGGACAAAAAGGCCGTCCAACGTTTCATCGGGTTTGCTAATTTTTATCGGAGGTTCATCATCGGGTTCTCCTCTATCGTTGCTCCCATCACCCGCCTAACCCAACAACATGGCCGTTTCCAATGGTCCCAGGAAGCCCAGGATGCTTTCACCAAACTAAAGACCCTCTTCACCTCTGCTCCCATTCTACGACACCCGGATCCTCTACTTCCCTTTGTACTGGAGGTTGACGCCTCGGAATCTGCCACAGGTGCCATCCTGTCACAACGCCACGGGCCAAAAGCCCTCCTTCACCCAGTGGCCTTTGCCTCCCGGAAATTGAGCCCATCCGAAAGAAATTATGATGTTGGGGATCGTGAGCTATTAGCCATTAAGGCCGCCTTGGAAGAATGGAGGTACCTTCTGGAGGGGGCAACTCATCCAATTACTATCTTTACGGATCATAGGAATCTCGAATATTTACGTACCGCCAAACGGTTGAGGCCTCGGCAAGCTCGCTGGGCACTTTTTTTTTCTAGATTTACCTTTCATATTTCCTATCGGCCAGGGTCAAAGAATGGCAAAGCAGATGCCCTCTCCCGAATCTCTCCGGAATCTTCTCAAATGTCGGAACCAAGTACCATTTTGGCTCCCCAAAATTTTCTGCTTCTTACTCCGGCAGATCTGTCTACCTCTCTCCTCACTGCCTCAGCTCATTGCCAGGACCCCATTGTGTCTACTCTGGAGAAACGTGAAGACCTATTCTGGTCTCGGAATAAAATTTTTGTACCCCTAGAAGTAAGACCTTTGGTCTTGAAGACTCTCCATGACCACAAACTGGCAGGTCACTTCGGGAACCGGAAGACGGCCGAACTCATCTCTCGTACCTTTTGGTGGCCAGGCTGGAGGCAGGACTGCCGTACTTACATCTCTTCCTGTGTCCCGTGCCAACGAAACAAGGGTCAAAAAACCAAACCCTGGGGGTTATTGAGGCCATTACCCATCCCGGAACGTCCATGGGCAGACATCTCAATGGATTTTATTGTGGAACTACCCCCCTCAGAAGGATTTTCTACCATTCTGGTAGTGGTTGATCGACTGTCCAAAATGGCCCATTTCTTGCCTATGGTTGGTACTCCCTCTGCTCTCGAGACTGCCAACATCTTTACCAAAGAGGTCGTCAGGCTCCATGGGGTCCCCAGGAGCATTGTCTCTGACAGAGGTTCCCAATTCACCTCGAAGTTTTGGAAGGCACTCTGCAAAACCTTAGGAATCAAAATCTGTCTTTCTTCAGCCTATCACCCGCAAAGTAATGGCCAAACAGAGCGTACCAACCAGACGCTCGAGCAGTATTTGCGATGCTTCTGCTCCTCTGCTCAAGATGATTGGTCCTCCTTGCTGGCGTACGCGGAGTTCGCATACAATAATTCTTCCCACTCAGCTACCAACCAAACTCCTTTCTGGGCAAACTGTGGCTTCCACCCATCATTTCTGCCAAACTCAATTCCTGAATCACCGGTTCCTGCGGTACAAGAGCGTCTAGAGGCCATTCAAAACAACTTTCGAAAGCTCCAGGAGACCATGCAACAGGCTCAAGAAGGGTACGAAAGATACCACAACAGAGGCAGGAGGGAGAACCCCCATTTCAAAATCGGGGAAAAAGTGTGGTTGTCAACGGCTCATCTCAAGCTCTCTTGCCCCTCACGGAAACTGGGCCCCAAATTCATTGGGCCATTTGAGGTCAAAAAGGCAGTGAATCCCGTGGCCTTTGAGCTTTCGCTACCAAAAACTTACAAGATACATCCTGTTTTCCATGCATCTTTACTGAGACCTTTGGTTCCAAGTCCCTTCCCAGACAGGGAGGAACCTCCGCCACCACCTGTCACAATCGATGGCATGGAAGAATTCGAGGTGGAATCACTTCTAGGATGCAGGAAGGTGGGTCGTCAGCTACAGTATCTAGTGAAATGGAAGGGGTACCCGTTGGAGAATAATTCCTGGGAGCCATCGGGAAATTTCCATGCACCAAGGTTAATTAAGATTTTCCAGCAGGAGCATCCTGAACTAATGGACAGCCTGGGCGTCCGGAGTCCGCCCCTTGGGGGGGGGCACTATCAGGGACCTGGTCCGCCGCGCGCCCCAGTGCGCAGACGCATAGGTCCGGCGCTGCGGCGCACAGTAGGAGTCAGAGGAACGATGTGGCGGCGCACGAACGTACGCGGCCCAGCTGAACGGCGCGCGCGCATGCGCGCTAGTGCACGTCCCATGTGACCTCCACCCGGCCTATAAAAGAGAGGCCCTTGGACCCAGACAGACGCTGGTTCGTCTCTCAGCTGTTCCCTTGTCCCTTGTACCTGTGCCTGCTGTATCTACTTGCCTACCCGTTGCCGACCCGGATTGTCTTGACCTTGTTACCTTCTCCAACCTTGACCTTTGGCTTGTTTACCCGGATCACCACCTCTCTCCTGTGTTTGACCCTCGGCCTGTATACCGGACTTCCACCGCCTGCTTAAGCAGTACTTGACCCTTGGCCTCGGTGAGTACTTAGTTCCTGATATTTGGTGAAAATGATGTCCCATATTTGTGTCAGGGAAAGAAAAATAATACCCATTTTTGGTATTAGTGAGAGGAAAATAAGTTCCTATTGGTGTTGGGGGGGGGGGGGGGGGGAGCTCAAACTGTTGGTGTCAGTAGGAAGAAAATAAGCCCCATATAGTTAGTGTCAGTAGGTTAAAATAAGTGCCATCAATTGTTCTAGTGGGAGGAAAATAAGCCCCAAATTATAGGTGTAAGTTGCCTGGAATAAATATAGTGGTAGTTTCACTGTCATCCTGTAAATTGTCCTGGATCCTGCAGGACAGCCTCTGGGATGCGGACACTGCAGGGCAATGTCCTGTAGGATACGGGACTCTTGGAAAATAATAGATATTCAAATTAGGTTTCCAGATATGTCTTCTGAAGAGAGTGTTCCAGAAAGGATTTTTTTTTACATAAATCACTGCACAAGAAAACTGAAATGAAAAGCAAGGAAAGGTATTACACATAAAAGTTATATCAACTAACAAACCATACTTTTCCAATAGTATTTTCAATTATGCTTAAATGATATGGTGCATTTTAAGAAAACCCATATAATAAAAATACTTGTTGAAATAATTGTTCGGATTATATTTAGGTGTGAATTGTTGTCAAACCCTCAGGGCACAGATGTCAAAACGGCATTATATGTGGATGCCAGATGGTGTCGAAGGCAAACACCCCTGTTTAGGCAGAGCTGTTCCACTTTAATGTAGACTGCCTCACTCATGTCTCTTGTGAACCAGTTGTCCTCAAAGTCAAGTGTCCAAAATGTGTACCTCACTGCCATCAAAACAATGTCCATTTTTCTTAGGAATGACCAGTTCATCTCCCTTCCATTGTGATTTAACCAGTGTGGCTATAAAGTCTGGGGTATATTCTATATATGCTCATTTTATCTGAGGAAGTTACTGATAAATTGATGAAACATCTTCAACATTAAAGAACATGTCCAGTTAAAGTGGTTATAAATCTCTGAAATGAAAAATGAACAGAGTATATCCCTCTATAATGTGTACTAGCCTTAAGCCAAAGCACCAAGTGTTATTTCTCTTTCCTCTCTCTTCCTTCTGCCATCAGCATTACTCACATCTGACAGGTTATCCAGACACCACAGAATCTCAGGACTTCCAAACCACTACCACCACACATGTGAATGTGATGTGTTTCATCTCTGTGAAAGAGGTCACCTGAGGTTTTTCACTTCAGTGGGTATCTGTAAGGGCTTCTAACCACTTTACATATAACTAACTAGTACTATGTATACAATAATGTGCATAAATCAGAACATTCATAGACAATCCAAAGATTATTCATAATCCATATTCTGCAAGGAAGTAATCAGTGCACCAGTGTATCAATATAAATAAAAATTTCAATATAAAGCACAATTGTAAATGGATATTTCCATGCAGTCCCTGCTTCCTTTGTAATATGTTCCTTGAGTAGACCAAAAATTATATTACCAGCTGTTCTCTTATTGGCTACAGCTGTATGGTGGTTGAGTTTACAGTTTGAAGTAAATTAAGATGTCTTCCACAAAAGAAATAATAATGAGGACGATCATTAAAGACAAAGGGAAATCAATAACAAAGCAAAGGAACAGCTGCAGAAAACCTGTGTCAATAGCCAGGAAATAAACTTGGATTCGGAAGACCACAATTTAAAATTATGACTGAATGATAAATGCTCAAATACCTTCTAAAATTATCATTAAAAAAGGTCAGTCCCTACTCATAGGAGGAAAGGACTCTAATGTTGGCCATAGACTTCATTTTTGAAGTTTTAATTTGTAATAAGAATGTTATTTGGTATAGCTACATATGTGATCCGATTTACATTTAAAATTATGAGTTTGGGTATTCAACGAGCTCCGAAAATGTAACATTCTCTAAAACAATCACATTCAAAATGGAAACATTTAGTATGCCATGTGTAGCCCTCTTTATTTTTTTTTATTTGGGGGGGGGGGGGCTATGAGAAATGGCCCTCCCCAAACATCACATGCCCTTCTGTACTGCAGGAACTGGAGCAATTTGGTTTCTTCAGCAATTTTAAAATCAATGCCTCTAAATCTCAATGCCTCCAGATCTCATTGCCCCTCAACACCTAGACGCTCCTCAAAGTTTTCCTTTTCACTGGTCTCAATGCTCGATCAAATATCTAAGGGTACAGATTCCAACACAACTTAGCAAATTATACAATTTAAACTACCTACCCATTTTAACAGCTACCCAACCCAGACCCTAGATCTGGTCAACCCTAAAACACTCCTGGCTAGGAAGGATGTCCATCCTCAAAATGGACATCCTCCACGGTTCCTTTACACTTTTCAAACCCTACCGATCTGGGTCCTCAATCTCTTCTTCCACTCATCGTGATACTATTTCTGAAATAGCCATGCTTCCTAGCTTGAGTGCATTACGAGATGTTGGTTAAATGTAAAGCTGATGGGGGGAGCAGGTTTGCCACATCTTGAAATATACCACAAAGCAGCAGGTTTACATAGAGTCCTAGAACAGTTCCACCATGCTCAATCCAAATTATGAGTTTAGAACAAGAAAAAACACCGCTACCACCATATTCACTTCCATGGATTCACCCAATCAACCGCCTACCCCATCAACACTAACACCGCTGATCGCTTTTACACACTTGGGACTCAGCACTTAGAAACTACAGCATCTCCTCCCATCCTGGCTTAATGACTCCGACCATGGGAAACCCAGAGTTCCCAACTGGGACACATTGCAAAGGCCCTTTATAATGGTAGGATGTGAGACCCTCCCCATCCGACAAGCCATTGGCCCCAAGAGAATCAAAACCTTGCAAGACAGTGGACAGTGGCTCCTAATTTCAACTTCTACATTTTTATGAAAAACTCCACCCAACGACACCTGACCACATTGGTGGGCTTATGCCTCTCCAAAACAGACTGCCCCCATGTTATTTCAAAACTTTACAGCATCCTTCTCTTGGGTGCTTTTTCGAAACCCCTGCCATGTTTCAAAAGATAATCCCGTCAATTATAGATCGATGTCGGTGATGTGTTATGCATCTCCGCTTATGGTGATTCTGTCCCAGGATCAGACCATTTTGAAAGTCTATATTTCAACTGAGCCATGTGATCACAAGCAGAACATGGCCAGAAACTTCTGTCAATGAAACCAGGGTCCATTAAAAAACTAAAGAAAGGCCTGTTTCGCTTTTTAATCCCAGCAGGTCATGCCTTGATCCCTAGATATTAGAATTCTACCACTATTCCTCCAATTAATGAGTGGGTGGCTGAATTAAACAGCATTATAAGAATGGGGGAGCTACTTGCCGATGCTAACAAAAGTTTAAGGAATTTCCAGGACTTGTGGTTTGCTTGGATCAACTTCTCAACCTCCCCCCGCACTCCTACTTTTCTGCTAAAAACGAGTGACTTTAACAGTCACAGTCTGAAGTCAGACTAGGAGGCCAGTAGTTATAGCAGTACAGTGGCACCCACTGACAAGTAGGACAAGTATACAAGCAGGTCACCCTGGGGGAAGACACAGGCTCACCTAAGGTGTGGGGTCTAAGTACTAACCAGTATTCACCAGAGCTCCTGATGGTGGAGCTTGGTTTTGAAACTGTTGGGGACATGTTCTCTGTTATACTACTAGTTAAGGGCTGAAGCTGCGTGTTTAGTTTAGAGTTCAGTTTACATGGCAGCAGGGGTTGGTTTATATGGGGTTGGGTTGTTTTTTTCAATTTGTGCAACTGTCTATATCTCAAGTACTGTGCTGTTCATGGGCAGCATTCCCTGGATATTGGGGATCTGAAGGTGGTCCTTTCTTCTGGGGGGGGGGGGGGTTATGACTTTCAAGTTACCTGATGGCAGTGCCGATGCTTAATGTAATCTCCTGGAACATCAGGGGATTAAATGATAAATATAGGAGAGCCCTGATGTTTCAATACCTGAAACCCTTGAAACTTCATGTAGTGTTTCTGCAAGAGACACACCTGGATGGTAACAGGATTTTAGCCTTGCGCCGCCCTTGGATTTCTAAAGCATTCCATGCTACCTACTCTACCTATGGGGTTGCTATACTGAAAAATAAGGCTGTGCCTAGTACCAATCATCAAGTTGTTTCTGATCCAGGGGGACGGTAGTTAATAGTAATTGCTGATATCTACGCATGTAAGATGGTGTTGGTTAACGTTTACTCTTGACCTCCTTTCCAAATACAACTGCTGTATGATTTGCTTAGTAAAGTGGCTCCCTTCATGCACCTCCCTCTGCTGATGGTGGGGGATTTCAATAAAATTCTGGATTTTGTATTGGATTCTTCTAATCCCACTAGAACCTCATCTTCTGGGCTCACTAAAGCCTCATCTTCTGAGCTCTTGGCCTGAGTTGATTCAGCCACTCTGACTGAGCTGTGGCAAAGAAAGAACCCAATGGTGAGAAGCTATTCACATTTGTCCAAAACTCATAGATCTTCAACTAGAATTGATATGGCATTTGCTAATACCCGGCTATTAGATGTAGCACCCTGATGTTTAGGCAGGGCTGCTATTAAATTTATTTGCCAGGTGATAGTTGCTTTGGTCAACTGTTAGGAGATCAATTATTTTCCCTCTAATTCTGCAATTGCTGCACTTCTCTCTTCTGTCACTAGGCAGCCAGGTATCTGGTGACATTGGATAAGACAAGGGCATGGCAAGGACAGATTATGAATGAATGGGGTGTCTCAGCCAATGGGCAGAGATTTTCTTGGGTCCCTTGGCCTGCTCATATTTTTGTAAATATTTTATTATATCTTTTCATGTGACAAAACAGAAGAGATTACACTTTGCTACAATGTAAAGTAGTGAGTGTACAGCTTGTATGACAGTGTAAATGTGCTGTGCCCTCAAAATAACTCAGCATGCAGCCATTAAAGTGGTTGTAAACCCTTACAAACCACTTTGGCCTACAGGTAAGCCTAGATTAAGGCTTACCTGTAGGTCCAATAAATATCTCCTAAACCTACATGGTTTAGGAGATATTCAGAAAGAAAGAGGCATCGCTGTCTACGGCGCACTGCGCATGCCGAGTTCACGGCGATATGCCGCTTTTGTGCGCATGCGCGGGGGTGACGTCATCGCCGCTCCAGCGAATCACAGCGCTGGAGCGGCGAGATCCGGAAGTCACTCCGGTATTGATGGTGCCGGAGAAGGTCGTGGATGAGGACCGATTCGGGGGCTTCGTTCTCAGGTAAGTTATTCATAATGAGCTAGTATGCATAGCATACTAGCTCATTATGCCTTTGCCTTGCATGTTCCGTTTTTTTTTTTTTTTTTTTTTTTTTGGTGAGGAGGCTTTACTTCCTCTTTAATGTCTAAACCACTGGCAATAAAAATGAGTACACCCCTAAGTAAAAAGGTCAAAATTGGGCATATTAGCCATTTTCCCTCTATAGTGTCATGTGACTCGTTAGTGTTACAAGGTCTCAAGTGTGAATGGGGGGCAGGTGTGTTCAATTTGTTATCACTCTCACTCTCTCATACTGGTCACTAGAAGTTCAACATGGCAACTCATGGAAAAGAATTTTCTGAGGATCTGAAAAAAAAAGAATTGCTGCTCTACATAAAGATGGCCTAGGCTATAAGAAGATTGCCAAGGCCCTGAAACTGAGCTGCAGCACGGTGGCCAAGATTATACAGCGCTTAGCAGGACAGGTTCCACTCAGAACAGGCCTTGCCATGGTCGACCAAAAGAAGTTGAGTGCACGTGCTTAGCGTCATATCCAGAGGTTGTCTTTGAGTGTTGCCAGCATTGATGCAGAGGTTGAAGGGGTGTGCGGTCAGCCCGTCAGTGCTCAGACCATATGCTGCACACTGCATCAAATTGGTCTGCATGGCTGTCATACAGAAGGAAGCCTCTTCTAATGGTGGTGGGAGTGTCATGGTCTGGGGCTGCATGAGTGCTGCCGGCACTGGAGAGCTACAAATCATTGAGGAAACCATGAATGCCAACATATACTGTGAGCAGAGCATGATCGCCTCCCTTCAAAGACTGTCCGGAAGGCAGTATTCCAGCATGATAATGACCCCAAACACACCTCCAAGACGACCACTGCCTTGCTAAAGAAGCTGAGGGTAAAGGTGATGGACTGGCCAAGCATGTCTCCAGACCTAAACTCTATTGAGCATCTTTGGGGCATCCTCAAATGGAAGGTGGAGGAGCACAAGGTCTCTAACATTCACCAGCTCCATGGTGTCGTAATGGAGGAGTGCAAGAGGACTCCAGTGGCAACCTGGTGAACTCCATGCCCAAGAGGGTTAAGGTAGTGCTGTAAAATTATAGTGGCCACGCAAAATATTGACACTTTAGGCCCAATTTGGACATTTGCACTAAAGGGGTGTACTCAATTTTGTTGCCAGCAATTTAGACATGGCTGTGTGTTGAGTTATTTTGAGGGGACAGGACAGCAAATTTACACTGTTATACAAGCTGTACACTCACTACTTTACATTGTAGCAATGTGTAATTTCTTCAGTGTTGTCACATGAAAAGATAGAATAAAAATGCTTCAAAATGTGAGGGTTGTACTCACTTTTGTGAGATACTATATATAAAACACACTACTTATCTATCAAAAACTGTTTTCCAGTGCTAAATCTTTTATTCAATTTCTAAATAGCTGCATTTGCAAATTCCCCAAAAAAATATAACAGAATAGTAGAGGTAAAATAGCACTTGTGGGTTTAACCAATCTTTTTTTTTTTAACAATTATCCTTTAATAGGGGCGTGGCAGGGGGTGTGTCCTATGCCTACATACTTTTGCTTATAGGTGTCCCTCATTCCCATTTCAGAATGTTGGGAAGTATGGTATAGACAGCATATGACCCAATTGGTCCCCAAAATTAGATCACTATTTCACTACTGTTTAGAAAATAAAGTGTTTCCCTCATCTTTGATGGATGCTCACGTAATCTTGCTTCCCAGACCTGGTAAGGACCCATTAGAATGTTCTTCCTATAGGCCAATTGCCCTTCTGAACCAAGATTTGAAAATACTAACAAAAGTTATAGCAAATAGATTATCTTAGGTCATTTCCACATTGGTAGACATTGATCAAACAGGATTGATGCCTAAGAAGTCTACTGACACTAATTTAAAAATACTTTTTACACATTTGCAGGCAGAACATGAAAGTTCTGGGACAAGAGTTGTGCTTTCTCTTGATATGGAGAGAACATTTGACTCTGTGGATTCAAAATTTATGGCTGCATTCCTGGATAGGATGGGATTCGGACCCAGGTTTTTAACTACTTCAGACCCGGAAGATTTGGCTGCTCAATGACCAAAGCACTTTTTGCAATACGCCACTGCATCGCTTTAACTGACAAATGCGCAGTCGTGGAAAATTGACGTCCTTTTTTTCCCACAAATAGAGCTTTCTTTTGGTGGTATTTGATCATGTCTGCGTTTTTTATTTTTTGCACTATAAACAAAAGAAGAGCAACAATTTTGATAAAAATACAATATTTTGTACTTTTTGCTATAATAAATATCACCAATTCTTTTTAAAAAAAGCTCATTTTTTTTCTCAGTTTAGGCTGATATGTATTCTACATATTTTTGGTAATAAAAATCGCAATAAGCATATATTGATTGGTTTGAGCAAAATTTATAGCGTCTACAAAATAGGAGATAGATTTATGGCATATTTATTATTATTGTTTTTTTTTACTAGTAATGGCGGTGATCTGCGATTTTTATCGTGACTTCAACATTATGGCGGAGACATCGGACACTTTTTTGGGACAATTGACAATCATACAGCGATCAGTAATATAAAAATGCACTGATTACTGTATAAATGTCACTGGCAGGGAAGGGGTTAACACTAGGGGCGATCAAGGGGTTAACTGTTCCCTGACTGTGTGTTCTAACTGTAGGGGGATGGAGCTGACTATAGGAGATGACAAATCGTGGTTCCTAGCTATTAGGAACTCACAATTTGCATCTCCTCTCAGAACAGGGATTTGTGTGTTTACACACACACGTCCCTATTCTGCCTCTCGTGCCCACGACCGCTTGTGGCTGGCAGTCATCACAACCGGTCACGAGCATCGGTACCCCTGCAGTGCAACAGGCACGTGCAGCAGGCACGCGCACGCCTGCTATCCTGCTTAAAGGAGCCGACGTATAGCTACGACGGCTTGCAGGATCGTTCCGACCTGCCACAGTATAATGCTGGTGGCTGGTCGGCAAGTGGTTAACATGGATCTCTTTACTATATAGTAGGCTGGTGGAGGTGCTTCGTATTGGCAACATCTGAATTTTTACACTTTACAGGAACTTATGTTCTAGTCTAGTCTGCCTTCTGGGGTTGGTGGAGTATTTGGTACCAAAAAGGGCACAGAGGATGTTCTTATGTATTACCTTATTTTATGCATGGAAATCAATTGTATTATACTGGAAAAAAACAGAAGCACCGTCACTTGCATTTTGGAAGGGTATAATCAATAAATCATTACCTTTCTACAAAGCAACATATGCAACTCTGGGATGTCAGAACAAACTTGCCAAGATCTGGCAGGGGTGGCTGGCTGATTCACCCACTGTATGATGAGGTGCTCTATAGTTGTTTTGGGGATGCTGGTTAAAAGGTACATCTGATAGATGATGTGGGAGGAGGTTGGGGTATTACCTTCATGTTGATATTGATGGCCAGTGGGAATATCTTTATCCTACTATGTGTGGAAGGGCGCGTTGCACAAGTAAGGGGGAGGAGGGTTGGATTGATAGTTAGATGTTTATGTATAGTTAGTTTGGCCCTCGTGACCTGTTGAGCCTGGGTATGCCCAATAGGCTCTGTGTTTTTTCTTTTTCAAATCTAATAACAAGAATAAAAAAAAAAAAAGTACATAGTGAGTTCAGAGAAATTAGGAGCTTGGGCAGTTCGCCCGAGTCTAGGTATGAGAGTTTTGGCCCTGCTGACCATTTTAATGAGACAGAAATTGAGGGGAAATCTAAAAATATTGTCCCCAGAGCAAAAGATGAGATTACATCATCCAATAGGGATAAATGTTACGACTACAGCAGTCTAAAATGGGAATTTCCTTTTCAATCTCCAGAAAGCAAAGTTATATCTCCCCAGTGGAGAGATTAAAAAATAACTTGATATAGGGTTTAACCATTTTCTGTTCTATTAAAAAAAAAAGGTTACACATACATTTCAAGTATACATACAGTACAGTCGGCGTAAGAATGAGTGATATCTCTGCTGGGATTTGCCAACATTATATTTTTAATTTACTTCTCTCTCCCAGCTTCTTGAACTGAAAATTGTTTTGCTATAAAACCTGTTAGAAAACTTTTCAGTCTGTCATTTCAAAGTCCTTTATTAAATTGGATATAGCATAGACTGTATATACTTTGGTATTCACACAACCCATTTTGTAATTTTGCCCCCTCTACTTTACCTACATTCTTCACACTCAAGATACTTACATACCTTCATCTACTAAGTTGACCAGTCCCTGTCAGTCCTGGTGTTGTAATAATAGAAAAACTGCTGGGAAAATTCAATCACACATGAGCAGGACAGTTCTGGGGTCATTTGGCACATATACACGATACAGGACACCCTCGGTAGCCATAAATACAAGAAAGCAATATTCTTTTTTTGGTTTATAAAAAAAGATGATTGCAAAATTGCATGAAAATTAAAATGACAAATGGGTTGGTAAAACAGTTCATTTTTTAAGTTACCATTTTAAATAAAATTGCATTGCATCACCACCCCGTTATGGCCACTGCAACAAAAAAATGTGGCCAAGCATTAAGGTAAAGCAGCAACTGGCATTATTGGCATTTTTATATCTAAATATGTCCTTATCCCAGTGTATGCAATAGATTCTCACTTAAAAAAAGCCCCAGAGATTAGAAAATCTGAGCTGGCTTCACTCAGACCAGGTAAGGAACAGAACTGTTTCTACACAATATAGGTACTATGGTCAACAGACTATTCTGGTGCTGAAGCTGGGAACTTGCTGTTTATTTAAAAGCCTTTATATGTTTATTAAAAAAAAAAAAAAAAGCTTTCAGTTCTTCCCTCCTACCACCCCTCTCATAGGAACAACCATGAACATTGGATCCTGATGGGCTGCACCCACTGCCTATTTTGTCAGCAGCTGTGGCAGTGGAGAGCTGGTTTACAGCTCATCTCTGGTGTGGTGTCCATGGTATATCCTATGAGGGAGGGCTGGTACAGTAGGCATGCTAAAGCAGCTATTGTTTTAAAAACCAAGCCGTTAAAAAAAAAAAACAGTTAATACTTACCTATCCCGCTGCCTGTGCTCTGATCTTTGCTCTTTTGCAGAGCTAAGCTAGCTGAAAAAAATTCTGAATCAGGCACACTTCCAAAATTGTCTGATGCGCTGTGTGCTGTGCTTCTATCCGCTGCCCTCTATGACACAACAGTGTTTTTTTTTATCTAGCTTTAAGGCAGACATATCAAACTAATGTTTCCTTAGCTGCATGGAGCCCTCTCACTCTTTATTTTTGGCCCTAAGCGTGTTTAAGTATTTAAACTAAATGAAGCCCCAGCTGTTCTCAAATTGATAATGGCTACATTTCATCATTTTGCAGTTTAATATATAAGGAAATATTTTACGGCCCTTTTCTCTGGGACACAATGTTGTCAAATTTAATTATTAATACCATAATTACACCAAAGTGATATAATCTTTTTTTTCTGGAATTGAGTAGGAGTGGCTTCAAGAGACATAATGTGGCCCTTTTGAAGATTAATTTCACAGATTTGGTCCCTCTGCTTCTTTTGAGTTTGACATGCGTACTTTAAAGGATTAAGTGCACTTTTAACTAAACAGTTTTAAACATTAACCTGAAAAAGGTTTGTGAACATGTTCACTTTAAGTGGCGTGCTTTTTGTATTTTGGAGTGGTTCACGTTGGAAGATCTTTATGAAGGCAATTCCTGTTAAGGCCCAACTTCACCTTCTATTCAATAGAAATAAGCTGCCTAACGTTTTTAAAAAAAAAAAGCAGCTTAACCATACCTGCAGCTCCTTTACTGCTTCTTAAGAATATTTCAATATTTGAATATCTATAATCTGGACACAGGTTCACTTTAAATTACAGAACAGTAATAGCTACATGTAGAAGTCAAAACTTGTCAAGGAATAGAAAAAGTAATTACCTCCCTTTATTACTCATTCCAGACAGGAATTATAAAGCTGCCACAACCCATACAAAGAAACTTTAACATTCTCACCTGACATTATCTACTTGTGCCCAAAAATACCAGTTGCTTAGTTTAGGCCGAGGAGCCTATTTTCAAAATACATGATTTAAAAAGTCCAAACTATTAACATAGCTAAACCTATAACATTGCAGCTATATTTATTTAAGGCAGTACAGTAAAACAAAAATGGTAATTCCTTTAGGCAAAGGCACACAAACAGATTTTTATGTGTCTGATTTTTTTTTACTTTTTTTACCTTTTTATGGGAAACCTGTCAGAAAAGATATGTGGTAGGTGCAATTGCTGAGGCAATGTTTTGTCTGAGGTTTCCTGAAGTCTGAGACTTTTATTGGCCCATCAGCTGCTTGATCCTACACACTGGGGTTGATTTACAAAAGACTAATGCCATGGGCGAATGCAGTTCACAGGCGCATAGGCACACGAATAGGAAAATTCGACATCTACTACAGCACGCTTTGAAGAAATGCTTGAGACACCCACACGAAGGAGCCTCTGGGTTTAGCTACTACTCCAGGTGGAATGAACGCTGCTTGTCATTGTCACAGAGCAGACGGTTTGGACACTATCGGTCTAGAGCTGCATATCACTTGATGCCTAATTGTTACTGCAAACATGTGAGTGCAATAACTATTGCTTTTAAAGTGGTTGTAAACCCTAGGACCAAAAAGAATACCCTGTAAGATAAAGGCATAATGAGCTAGTATGCATAGCATACTAGCTCATTGTGAATTACTTACCTGAAATCGAAGCCCCTGCAGCCGTCCTCGTACACTGCTCCGGTGGCCGACATCGCTCCCGGACCTACTTCTGGGTATCGCTGGCTCCGGCACTGTGATTGACCTAAGCCGCTGGTAATGGCACAACGTGCCATTGCTTCAGTTTGCTTCAGTGCGCATGTGCCGATGAAGTTGGCACATGCAAATACAGGGGATATCTCCTAAACCGTTCAGGTTTAGGAGATATCCAGGGTAGATACAGGTAAGCCTTATTATAGGCTTACCTGTAGCAAAAAGGGTGTTGTAAGGGTTTACAACCACTTTAACTATGCTTTATAAATAAAAATGGTATTACACGATCGTATGCCTCTTTGGTGGAGCCGTCTTTATAGAACCTGGTACTGGGAAAGGAGACAGGAGTTCAATTGGATTAAGTCTGGCATATCGATTGATTGAAGAGGTTCACATTTATATATCCATGTCCATGCTTGATGGTCCCACTGTGGCCAAATGTTTTCTGGTGAGCGCATTTGAATATCTCACTTTGGGTGGAACACTGTGTTTTTGTCATATTGGAACACAATACTTTATAGACACAATGGTGTTATATAAGTTATAAATGGACTGAACTGTTTTTTCATATATTTTTATTTTCATTTCTATTTTTACTATTAAGGTTATATTGAATTTTTTTTCACATTTTTGATGTATGGACACAATTTTTTATATATCTTTTTTGAATATACAGCTGTGCTCGTAAGTTTTTTTCAGAGAATATGAATGATAACACACAAAAACATTTCTTTCACTCTTGGTTAGTGTTTGGCTGAAGCCATTTATTATCAATCAAACTCTGATCAAGAAGTGGAAAATGAGAAGTTCTGTTGAAACCAAACCACGGTCAGGTAGACCAACTAAAATTTCAGCTACAACTGCCAGGAAAATTGTTCGGGATGCAAAGAAAAACCCACAAATAACTTCAGGCAAAAAATACAGGACTCTCTGAAAACATGTGGTGTGGCTGTTTCAAGATGCACAATAAGGAGGCACTTGAAGAAAGATGGGCTGCATGGCGAGCCACCAGAAGAAAGCCATTACTACGCAAATGCCACAAAGTATCCCGCTTACAATACGCCAAACAGCACAGAGACAAGCCTCAAACCATCTGGCACAAAGTCATTTGGAGTGATGAGACCAAAATTTAGCTTTTTGGTCACAACCATAAACGCTACATTTGGAAAGGAGTCAACAAGGCCTATGATGAAAGGTACACCATTCCTATTGTGAAACATGGAGGTGGATCACTGATGTTTTGAGGATGTGTGATCTACAAAGGCACAGGAAATTTGGTCAAAATGTATGGCAAGATGAATGCAGTATGTTATCAAAAAAAAACTGGAGGAACATTTGAATTCATCAGCCAAGAGGCTGTGCATGGGACCTACTTGGACATTCCAACATGATAATGATTCAAAACACAAGGCCAAGTCGACCTGTCATTGGCTACAGCAGAATAAAGTGAAGGTTCTGGAGTGGCCATCTCAGTCTCCTGACCTCAATATCATTGAGCCACTCAGGGGAGATCTCAAACGTGCAGTTTATGCAAGACAGCCCAAGAATTTAGAGGAACTGAAGGCTTTTTGCCAAGAGGAATGGACAGCTTTACCATCTGAGAAGATAAAGAGCCTCATCCACAATTACCACAAAAGCCTTCAAGCTGCCATTGATGTTAAAGGGGGCAATACACGATATTAAGAACTGGGGTATGTAAGCTTTTGATCAGGGTCATTTGGGTAGATTCTGTTGCCATTATGATTTAAAAAGAGTAAACACAGTTGATTGATAATAAATGGCTTCAGCCAAACACTAACCATGAGTGAAAGAAATGTTTTTGTTTTATCATTGATATTCTCTGAAAAATGGCCAAGAAATCATAAATTCTGCCAGGGTATGTAAACTTATGAGCACAACTGTATATCATCTGATGTTCACAGTCACTTGTTCATAATCCTATTGATTAATATTTTTTATTATTATTTTTTTGGTTCTTTGTTGATTGGATTTTAATTTATATGGTGGGTTTATTCACATCACATTGGTAAGGTAGCACTCCTTTTTCTGTACTTCATCTGCCTTTTAGTGTCTCACTAAAATAGGAGCAGCAACCACAAAGATCATCTTTTAAATATTTTATTTAGTTTATCTATTTAGTTGGCCCCCATTTCTTCCCTATAATTACCTTTACTACATCACATGACTACATTTAGACACAAATAATGTATTTACTAAGGAAAGAGGGATCGTTTGCCCGCTCTGAAACATTATTAAAGGGGTTTTAAGTAACTATTGCACTACAAAAAGTCTAAATTGTTTCAAAAATGTGTAAGAATATCCAAGAAAAAAAAAATCACCTAATTAAAGCAGTTATGTAAACAGAAATGTAGAGGGACACTTCACGCTCACCAAGTGCCTGTGTACTGTGAGAAATGCGCATGCTCAAAGCATATACTAGTCATTTCAGTTCACCCTGTGAAATTTCAATGTTCGTTATAGTAAATATCAAGTGATCGCTAGTGCGAAGCGTGTGTGTGCTAAGGCGCTTATCACAATATGCCTTTTGGATGTCCACTATTTAGGATATATCCTGTCTTTTAGTTTCTAAGTATGCAGTGTGTGAAGTCAAACAGATGATGTATAACAACTCTAAAGTTGGCCATACACCACCCAACTCGACAAAAATCAATTTTTCAAACATCTTTTATCTAAGAGCTGAGTGCAAAATTGTGGGGATGAAAAGGGTCGCTGGCTAGCTTAATATCTCCATTAACATCTGACTGGCTTTCGTCAAATTAAAATAATAGCAGCATGCGCATTCCTCACTGAGCTACTGAATGCTGTGCCATATTATGGCAACTGTCACACCGGATTTATTTTCAAACAGTGATGGATGTGCGACAGGTCAGAGCATTTCCACTGGTTTGCACACTGAGATAATGAAGAGTTTAGAATAATGAATCAGTATGAGACATTCAGGGCAATTCAATCTTATTTATTGTGAGAAAAACATGCCATTAGAGAACTTTACAGGCAACTTTACATTGAAGCTATCAAGAACCAGGTTCCTGTCCTGCCAGAAAATTAACCAAATTCCTCCATTAAGGAAACAGATGGCAATAAAGGGACAGCATAGTGGCTAGGTGGGGCAGCACAATCGCTAAGTGGTTAGCATTTCTGCCTAGCAGCACTAGAGGTCATTGGTTTAAATCCCAACCACGGCACCACTTGCCTGGACTTTGCATGTTCTCGCTGTGCCTGTGTCCTCTGGGTACTCCGGTTTCCTTGCACACTTCAAAGACATGCTAGTAGGTTAATTGGCTCCTGTCCAAATCTGCCCTGGCATGTGTATGTGTGAATGTGAGTTAAGGTCCTCAGATTGTAAGCTCCTTGAGGGTGGGGACTGATGTCAATGTATAATAAATATGTAAAGCACTGTGAAAAATTGACTATGCTATATAAATACCTGAAATTAGGGATGGGCCGAACACCCCCGGTTCGGTTTTCATCAGAACACCTCAAACAGGCAAAATGTTCTAGCGAACAAACGCACCCTATGAAAGTCTATGGGACACAAACATGAAAAATCAAAAGTCCTAATTTGAAAGGCTTATATGCAAGTTATTGCCATAAAAAGTGTATGGGGACCCGGTTACTGTCTTAGGGGACATGTATCAATGCAAAAAAAGTTTTTAAAACAATAGTTTTTAAAGGAGCAGTAATTTTAATGATGCTTAACCACTTCAGCCCCGGAAGATTTGGCGACACTGTACCCAAACAGAATTGACGTCCTTTTTTTCCCACAAATAGAGCTTTCTTTTGGTGGTATTTGATCACCTCTGCGGTTTTTATTTTTTGCGCTTTAAACAAAAGAAGAGCAACAATTTTGAAAAAAACACAATATCTTTTACTTTTTGCTATAATAATTATCCCAAAAAACAAAAAAAACAAAAGCAAATTTCTTTCCTCAGTTGAGGCCGATATGTATTCTTCTACATATTTTTGGTAAAAAAAATTGCAATAAGCGTATATTGATTGGTTTTCGCAAAAGTTATAGTGTCTACAATATAGGGAATAGATTTATGGCATTTTTATTATTATTTTCTTTTACTAGTAATGGCAGTGATCTGCGATTTTTATCAGGACTGAGATATAGCGGCGGAAAAATTACTGATTACTGTATAAATGTCACTGGCAGGGAAGGGGTTAACACTAGGGGGCGATCAAGGGGTTAACTATGTTTCCTAATGTGTTTTCTAACTGTGGGGGGATGGGATTGACTAGGGGAGGAGAAAGATCGGTGTTCATACTTGGTATGAACACAGGATCTGTCTCCTCTCCCCTGAGAGAACCGGGATCTGTGTTTACACACACAGATCCCGACTCTCGCTCTGTCACAAGCAATTACGGGTGCCCAGCAGTCATTGCACCTGCCGGGCACTCACAGCCCCCTAGTGGTCAAAAGGCAAACCGACATACAGTTATGTAATTTCGCCCAGGGGAGCCAACCTGCCGCAGTACAACTGCGGCGGCAGGTCAGGAAGTGGTTAAAGTGAAACAATAAAAATAAAATATTTCCTTAAATATCATGCCTTGGGGTCCCCTTAGTCTGCCTGTAAAGTGGCGCATCTGTGTAACCCTGTCACATGCCGTCAGAAGGGGGAGGGTTCACTCTGTTACATCACCGGGTGGCCCCACCCTTGCCTATATAACAGCCATCAAAATGAAGAGACAGCAGTTGCCGTGAGGCGGAGCTTTTTCATTTTTTCGATTTTTCAGGTCGTTGGGCTGCGTGATTGACGGTGGATGTACATGGCGGGACAAGTTTTTTTTTTTTTCTTTTTTCTTTTTTAATAAAGGATTTGTCAAAAACTGTCTCTTGTGGTTTTTACTTTTTTGGTGAATGGGTAGGGGTACGATGTACCCAATACCCATTCACATGGGGGGTGGGATCTGGGGGCCCCCTTGTTAAAGGGAGCTTCCAGATTCTGATAAGCCCCCCACCCGCAGACCCCAACACCCACCGGCCATTGTTGTTGGGAAGAGGCTCTTGTCCCCAAAGCACCCTCCCCATGTTGAGGGCAAGCGGCCTGGTATGCTTAAGAGGGGGGGGCGCTCGCTCGTCCCCCCCTTTTTCCTGGCCTGCCAGGCTGCTTGTTTGGTTATGGGTCTAGTGTGGATTTTGGGGGGACCCAACGCCAATTTTTTTATTTTAGTGTGGAGTTCCCCTTAAAATCTATACCAGACCCGAAGAGCTTTGGGGGGACTCCATGCTGTTTTTTTTTTTTTAATTCTGTCATAGGGTTTCCCTTAACTACTTCAATACATTGTATTTTATATACTACACTGACTGCACTATATACTCTGCACTACGTTATATGCACTACACTGACTGCACTATATACGCTGGATGCATTATATGCACTACACTGACTGCACTATATACTCTGCACTGCGTTATATACAATATACTGACTGCACTATATACTCTACCACTGTATGATTATATACACTACACTGACTGCACTATATACTCTACCACTGTATGATTATATACACTACACTGACTGCACTATATACTCTACCACTGTATGATTATATACACTACACTGACTGCACTATATACTCTACCACTGTATGATTATATACACTACACCGACTGCACTATATACTCTACCACTGTATGATTATATACACTATACTGACTGCACTATATACTCTACACTGTATAATTATATACACTACACTGACTGTACTATATACTCTACACTGTATGATAATATATACTACACTGACTGCATGCTAAACCCACTAACTACCCTGCCTAATCTCTCTTCATTCATAAGCACTATACACAGCCCCTGTGTAAGCACCCTTATGTAGTGTGGGGCATGAACTTAGCCCCTGAGCAATGATTGGCCAAAGGCACCCTGCCTTTGGCCAATCATGGCTCTCACAGCATATCACGTTGTGATTGGCCAAAGCATACAGGTCATGTACATGCTTTGACTAATCAGTAGCCTTCAATGCACTGCGATCTCACAGTGCATTATGGGGCGCATCGCAGCGGGCAAACTTACGTTCGACACAAAAATCTGGACCATCCCTACCTGAAATAGATAAATAAAAACCTTAAGGAAAGAGCTATGGGCACATCTAGGGTCAAATTAGACGTACTATAAAAGTGTGTTCATTCTAAGGTCTGAAATGAAATGTTAAGTTAAAGTCCCACCAGGAACTCCGTCCTCCTCAAACAGTACCCCCACTCATCTCTTGCAAATTGTTGAAAAAATTAAATCTGTGGGCATGTAACACGTGCAGGTCCCAAGTCTTTTTGCAGAATAAGAGGATACTTCTTTAGGTGTCCATTTCAGTAGACATTCCCATAGATGTTCATTGGCAAAGTCATCATTTGTCCTGAAGAGTAAAACAAGCAGCATCACTGGTTGGAAGTTCACTGGTCTTCACTGGAAGATGACAACAGTCTCTGAGTAAGTAGTAACAATTTTTTATTTTTTTTCAAAAGATTGTGAATGTGCCTAAAGCATGGATTGAAGTCTCCTATGTAGCAAAACACAATTTTGAACATTGAGTTAATGCCACTTAAATTAACTCCATTTAAATGTAACATATGCCAAAACTATGCACACTAAAGTATCTACAGTGCCTTGAAAAAGTATTCACACCCCTTGAAATTTTCCACATTTTGTCTTGTTGCAACCAAACACGTAAGTGTATTCTATTGGGATTTTATGTGATAAACCAACACAAAGTGGCACATTATTAGGAAGTGGAAGGAAAATTATATATGATTTTAAACATTTTTTTACAAATAAATATCTGAAAAGTGTGGCAAGCTTTTGTATTTAGCCCCCTTTACTCTGATACCCCTAACTAGGATCTAGTGGAACCAATTGCCTTCAGAAGTCACCTAATTAGTAAATAGAGTCCACCTGTGTGTAATTTAATCTCAGTTTAAATACAGCTGTTCTATAAAGCTCTCAGAGATTTGTTAGAGAGCCTTGGTGAACAAACAGCATCATGGGTTAGGTTATAAAAAATATCCTAAGCTTTGACATCTCATTGGGCACTGTTTAATCCATCATCTAAAAATGGAAAGAGTATGGCACAACTGCAAACCTACCAAGACATGTCCGTCCACCTAAACTGACAGTCTGGGCAAGGAGAGCATTAATCAGAAAAGCAGCCAAGAGGCCCATGGTAACTCTGGAGGAGCTGCAGAGATCCACAGCTGATGTGGGAGAATCTGTCCACAGGACAACTATTAGTGGTGCACTCCAAATCTGGCCTTTATAAAAGAGTGGCAAGAAGAAAGCGAGAAGCCATGTGGGGGACACCGCAAACATGTGGAAGAAGGTGCTCTGGTCAGATAAGATCAAAATTGAATTTTTTGGCCTAAAAGCAAAACGCTATGTGTGGCGGAAAACTAACACTGCACATCACCCTGAACACACCATCCCCCACCATGAAACATGGTGGTGGTAGCATCATGTTGTGGGGATGCTTTTCTTCAGCAGGGACATGGAAGCTGGTCAGAGTTGATGGGAAGATGGATGGAGCCAAATACAGAGCAATCTTAGAAAAAAAACCTGTTAGAATCTGCTAAAGACTTGAGACTGGGGTGGGTGTTCACCTTGCAGCAGGACAACAGCCCTAAACATACAGCCAGAGCTACAATGGAATGGTTTAGATCAAAGCATATTCATGTGTTAGAATGGCCCAGTCAAAGTCCAGACCTAAATCCAACTGAGAATCTGTGGCAAGACTTGCTGTTCACAGATGCTTTCCATCCAATCTGACAAAGCTTGAACTATTTTGCAATAAAGAATGGGTAAAAATGTCACTCTCTAGATGTGCAAAGCTGGTAGAGACATCCCCAAAGACACTTGCAGCTGTAATTGTAGTGAAAGGTGGTTCTACAAAGTATTGACTCAGGGGGGCTGAATACAAATGCACGCCACACTTTTCAGATATTTATTTGTAAAAAGTGTTTAAAAGCATTTATCATTTTCTTTCCACTTCACAATTATGTGCCACTTTGTGTTGGTCTATCACATAAAATCCCAATAAAATACATTTACGTGTTGGTAGTAACGTAACAAAATGTGGACAATTTCAAGGGGTATGAATACTTTTTCAAGGCACTGTAGTTCTTTCTCTATTACTTTCTATTGCACCAGAATCTTGGCAGCCTGACACCCCTCTAATGTAAGCACATAGGTGTTGACGCTGATAGAAATTGACTGAAACCTGACTTTAGAGTGTTTTAGGGAAATTCAATAAATCATTAGCAACACTTTTCTTACTTTTCTGGAGGTATTACCCTTTAAAACATCTTGTGCCAGATTCAAAAAACCCTGTTGCCAATTTCAGTAGGTTTACACAACTGTGCAGCAGTTTATGGGAGTTCTTAAAGTGTTACTGAACCCACAACAGTAAAATCAGTCTGTATATGCAGTAAAGCATGCTTGTTATACTCATTGTGGAACCTAGGGGGGTTAATCCTCTGCATTGTGTAAAAAGGCTATTTGAGCTTCTCTTCTCTGATCCTTCCCCATGTCCTGATAGAACAGTTTTCTTTTTCTTGAGAGAGTTTATGTGATCAGCACAGGGCTAATCAGCACTGTCCAGACAGAGGGTCAGGGGTCCTGCGGTCTCATAGGACAGCTCAATGCAGTATGAAAACTTCTCCTACAAGCTTTACCGGGAACTGATAGAAGTCACAAGACTGCTATATACTGCTGATGAGAAAAGGTATTTAGCATTTTATTTTTACTAAAACTATTGCATTTCCATTTTCTGTGTACTGTGTGAGACCAGATATAGTGAATGCAGGGCGCTGGTTTTAGTAACACCTTTATAAAGTGTTGCTATTACTGCACCAAATTAAAAAATAATTACCTCCAGCTCATACCTAACAAAACTGGTGTTAATTAAGACCAACTGTAAGTTAGTGTACAGAGACAGGCCTAGTGCCTTTCTCTGTACGCTGTGTAGCAGAAGGCATGTTTGCCACTGCTACCCCTTCTTCTCCCCACCTGTCACTGGTTGCTAAGGACACTGACAGCTTCACAGCTGATAGCCTCTTAGCAACCAGTGATGCTGACAGTGGGCATAGCATGATAGAGAAGCTGAGGCAGGTCTGCTCTTGCCTTGTGATTGACAGCAAACAGTGGGCAAATTCTCAAGCCCATAGCAGGCTGTCCATTCACTATGGAACTTCCCACTGCCTGGCATCAATCACATGAGCAAGGAACTGATAGGGAACTAGTGTTTCTGAATCCCCATTGGCTCTGCCCACTCAACATAAAACAATCATTGTAAGACAGCACAACAGGAATCTATCACCCGCACTGACATTTGTTATGTGCAGGCACAACACAATTCTAAAGTTTCCTAGACACCTAATGCCCCGTACACACGGTCAGATATTCCGATGGAAAAAATCTGATTGGATTATGTTGTCGGAAAATCCGATCGTGTGGGCTCTAGCTGGCTTTTTCCGTCACAATTTCCGACGGAAAAAATGTGAGAGCAGGATCTCAAATTTTCCGACAACAAAATCCAATCAGACTTTTTTCCGATCGTGTGTAGAGAATTCCGACGGACAAAATGCCACGCATGCTCAGATCAAATTACGAGACCAGAGCTATTGGCTACTAGCCTCTATGTAGTTCCGTCGTACGCAACAAACGTCACCACGTTCGGGACAATCGGATTTTCCGACAACTTTGTCCGACCGTGTGTATGCAACACCAGTTTTGGACAAAATCCATCGGAAAAAATCAGACAGATTTTGTGATCGGAATTTCTGACTGTGTATACGGGGGCTATGAAGTTCCCTGTTTGTTATAATATTTGAGGATGAATTACTTCACAGTACAAGCAGCTAGAAAGGTCAGGAATAGCTTTTTTTTTTTTAAAGATCCTTTACTGCTTGTTAAGAATATGTAAATAATTCAATATCCATAGTCCATAGACACATTTTAAGTACTCATGATCGAAGCCGGTTGTGCAGTTGCAGTGACACCACAATGCAGTATGGAGTGTTGTCCTGCAAATAATGGAGACTGCAGTCTAATTTGTACAATGTCCACCCCCAAAAAAATGTGTTCTTGGTGACCTTAGCTAGCTTAATGAAATATTTTTCATTCTTTTACACATAAGTCCTTTTTAGTGCAATTATTAGCACGACACGCACTGTACCAATACATTTTTACAACTTCATGACCTGCTACTTCGTTCAGAAATAAGTAATTTTAAACTGTGATTGAGAGCAAGACTTTGGATTTACAGAACAAATAACTATGACTGCCCTGGGGATCTAAATCTCCAAACTGTTATCTTTTAAGAAAGAAATACGTGTTACAGTGGCATGCTTTATTTTCAATTTTGGAATGTGCTGTGGAGGAAGTGAATTTAAACCACATCAGCAATGGACGCGTTATAACTCTGCAGCGGGGGAAGAAAAGGCGTATACTTATTGGCACCAATCAAAGGGCCTTTGTTTGATTTCAAAGCAGCATCTTGTGCAGAAAATCGATACTCCAACTTTCTTTTTCTCTTAGCCTATTAAAATGCTTTGTGTGGGACTAAAATGTTATGCACCTTGATTTACACTGCAGAGGAGAGAACGCAACATGCAAATTCTGCACAAAAGCCCTATTTGTATGTTACTTCAACCCTAACATTCTGAAAAAAAGCCTTGTAATTCTCTGGAATAAAATGTGCTCTAAAGACATTTGGGGCATTGTGATACATTTCCTTCAGTAACTGGAGCTGCAGACGTTGTGTAATTAAGTTAAAGTTATATTAAAGGCAAATTTTTTTTTTTTTTTTATTAAAATAAAAAAGATGTTATACATGCCTGCTCTGTGCAATGATAGAGAATGTCCCTTATCTCCTCTTTAGCGGCCCCTCACCGGCATTGTCTGCAGCTTCTTCTTCCAAGTGCCTCCTCAGCAAGCTGGGTGCTAGGGGAACACCTGTGCACACAAACTATTGAGCCAGAGCACTTACTCCAGCTACGGTGGGCAGTGCTTCACTCGGGCGACAGACGACAGGCATGACGGGTGGCTTCCAGTGGCGTCACTAGGGTTGGTGTCACCCGGTGCGGAAAAAAAATGGTGTCACCCCCCCCACCACCAACTATAGTCCCCCCTCAGTACAGACCCCCTCCACTAACTACAGACCCCCCTCCCGCAGTATAGATCCCCCTCCCTCAGTACAGACCCCCACACTAATTACAGACCACCCTCCATCAATATAGACCCCCCTCCCTTAGTATAAACCTCCTCCCTCAGTACAGACACCCCTTCAGTGCAGACCCCTCCATCAGTACAGACACCCCCCCTTAGTGCAGTCACCCCCCCAGCAGTACAGATACCCCTCCCAGTGCAGACCCCCCCCCAGCATTACAGACACCCCCCTCAGTGCAGACCCCACCAGCAGTACAGATACCCCCCTCAGTGAAGACCCCCCCACACAGTGCAGGCCCCCCAGCAGTACAGATTTCCCCCCTCAGTGCAGACCCCCCAGTACAGATACCTCTCCCAGTGCAGACCCCCCCAGCATTACAGACACCCCCCTCAGTGCAGACCCCACCAGCAGTACAGATACCCCTATCAGTGCAGACCCCCCCCCCCAGCATTACAGAAACCCCCCTCAGTGCAGACCCCCCAGCAGTACAGACACCCCCCCTCAGTACAGACATTCCCCTCAGTGCTGACCTCCCAGTGCAGACCCCCCCCAGCAGTACAGACACCCCTCCCTTAGTGTAGACCCCCCTCAGTACAGACACCCCCAGGACAGGCCCCCCAGCAGTACAGATATCCCCCCTCAGTGCAGACCCCCCCCAGTGGAGATCCCCCCCAGGGCAGGCCCCCCAGCAGTACAGATTTCCCCCCTCAGTGCAGACCCCCAGTACAGACCCCCCAGTGCAGACACCCCCCCAGTGCAGACACCCCAAAAGACAGACAGTACAGACCCCCCAGTGCAGATATCCCCCCCCAGTACAGACCCCCCAGTGCAGACACCCCAAAGTACAGACACCCCCAGGACAGGCCCCCCAGCAGTACAGATATCCCCCCCCCCCAGGGCAGGCCCCCCGGCAGTACAGATTTCCCCCCTCAGTGCAGACCCCCAGTACAGACCCCCCAGTGCAGACACCCCAAAAGACAGACAGTACAGACCCCCCAGTGCAGATATCCCCCCCAGTACAGACCCCCCAGTGCAGACACCTCAAAGTACAGACACCCCCCCCCCCCCTGGGTGCAGACACCCCCCAGTGCAGACCCCCCAGTGCAGACCCCCCCAGTGCAGACCCCCCCAGTACAGACATATCCTCCCTCCTCCTCCCACCAGCTCTTTGGTGGCGTGTCTGTGTGGGTAGTGGGTACCATGGCGACCCCCCCCCCCCGCCGGCGGCCCCCCCACCACACACAACTCAGCTGCCTGTCTCAGCAACCTGGCTGGGCTGGCTTGGACCCCCCGCCCCCCCCCCCCCCGTACCTGATTACAATAAGGGCGCCGGGCGTCTGGAGAGGAGGCTCAGGAGGGCAGCTTTACAACTTCCAGCTGCCGTGCCGCCCGGGCGGAGCGGAGACACAGTGTTGTCACGTCATCAGCCTGTGTCTGCACTCTGCACTCCACACTCCACACTGAGATGTGACAGGGCCGGCTGAGGCTGGCTGGAAGGAGGATACCAGACCACCAGGCGCTGCTGCTAATGTTGTTTCAGCCCAGGGCCAGCGGGCTGCGGGGGTGAAGTGAACGGGGGCACACTGCAGTTAAAAAATAAATAAATAAATCCAAAAAAAAACGGCAGCTAAAAAAAATAAAAAAATCACAAAAAAAATAAAAAAAAATTTCAAAAAAAAAAAAATTCAAAAAAAAAACAGGGAGGGTGTCACCCCTCTAGCGGGTGTCACCCGGGTGCGGACCGCACCCCCCGCACCCCCCTAGCAACGCCTCTGGGCTTCCCCTTCCTTTGCTCTCCTCCGCAGGCATCTGGCGGCTTCCATCTCGTCCCTCCTCCTCGGCGGCCAATTAGAAAGCTTCTTCTTTCGGCCAATCGGGAAATGGGTCTCACACCCACTTCCTGATTGGATGGGAGGAGAATCAGTGGGAAAATAGAGAATAATCATTCGCTATTGTTACACAAATGGGCAGTTCGCAGTGCTCTGCGACATGAGCCGACCCTTTTTAGAAGCCTATTAGAGCCTGTGGCGCTAATCACGTGCTTTAAAAAAAACACCACCCACTGGAATTCATGCACCCGGCGTCCTGCATGGAGGCCGGATGCATGGATGGGGGGGCGGCGCCCGGGTGCCCCTAATGGACTTGCCGCCCCTAGTGAGATGTGTTTAAGGATGGGGAAGGAGCAGTAGTAGGGTTTTTTACCCTAATGTTGGGATAGTATTAACATGGTTCTAAAGTATTATTTTTTTTAAATAACAAATAGATTTATACTTACCTGCTCTGTAGAATTGCACACCTCCTCTCCTGAAGTTCCTCAATGGTGCTCCTGGCTCCTCCTCTTCTTAAGATTTAAAAAACACTTTAAAGTAAAAAACATTGGAGTTTAAGACCATTTTATATATGACAAAAGGAGCTAACACAAAACTAAATAATAAGTAAATATGTGAGGTATACTGTATATCACAAAGATGTGATAAGATGTTTTTACACTGGGACTATGAAAAGCACATTTGAAAAAAAAATATGAAAAATAGTTACATTGAAAAAAATTTTTTTTTAAATCTAGATGTAGACCTTTAGTGACAACAGTCTGCAGATCTAATGCCTAGGTTGTGTTGCTGCAAAAATGCAGTACAAGGGCCTGCCTATTTGTATACAAATTGTTAGGGTAGTTTAGGCAGGTCCTCCTATTACATTAGTTTTGGTAAAGCAAAAGTTGATTGTAAAAACTGTAGCACCCTCTGACTCAAGGGTTTGGCAGCCCGGCGATCATGATCTACCTGTCGATAGCGAGAAGCCAACAGGTAGATCACGATCAGGTCTTTGCCGAGCCATTCTCCCAGTCTCCGCCGACAACGTTCTTCCTTCACTTGCAGAGCTGAGTGAGAGGCAGCACAGTGCTGGATGAAGGGTGGGGCTGGAAGCTGCTTTAGTTAACTTTGCAAGTTAACCAGCAGGTGATTGGTTGCTAGGCGGTACTAGCAACCTATCATCAACTTGTTAACATAAAAAGTTAACGAAAGCAGCTCCCGGTCCTGCCCTTCATCCAACACTGTGCTGCCTCTCTCTCCTCTGTGATGTAGAGTCGATGTAAGGTAGGAGAGAGCTACCTACAGCTGTGTGTTGTGAACACTTCTTTCTTTGGGAGTGACAGAGGAAACAGCAATAGAGAAGAAGAGGACACTACTGGGGGGGGGGGGGAGCAGAGGATAGTGCTATGCAGGGGGGGCAGATGAGAGGACACTACTATGGGGGGAGGGGTTTGGAGAGGACACTACTGTGGGGGGAGGGGGTTGCAGGGAGGGTTTGGTGCAAAGGAAACTGCTATGAGAGGGGGGGCAGAGGACACTACTGTCGGGGGGTATAACAGAGGACACTGCTAAGGGGTGGTAGAGGGCACTACAGAGGGGAGTGGCAGAGGACACTACTGTGGGGAGGGGGGTTTGGTGCAGAGGACACTGGGGGCAGGGGACACTACTGTGGGGGGGTGGATGGCAGAGGACACTGCTATGGGGGGGCAGAGGACACTGCTTTAGGGGGGCACAGAACACTATTGTTTGAGGGGGTCAGAGGACACTACCATGTGCGTGTGTGGGGAGGAAGGAGCAGAAGACACTACTGTGCGGGAAGCATAGTACCTGTGGTACCAAGTGGGGGGGGGGATTATATGAAAGGGGCAGAGGACACCACTTTTAGGGTGAGTGGCAGAGCATACTACTGGGGGGGGGGGGGGTGATTTCAAGCTGGGCATAAGACACTACTAAGACAGAATATGTGTTTTATTGGAGGTTTTTTTTTTTTTTACTTTTTTTAAAAGGGCAATGATGAATTTTTGAATTACTGCTTTCACTCCAATGTTCACAGAGATATGTAACATGTGCAATCCCATCTTCATATATGGGTGTACCCCCTGCATGTGTTTATAACTTGTGGGGGACTTTAAAAACATTTTTTTTTTTTATGTGATACCATTTTGGTGTGGTGCTTCTCTTTACTGAGACATCAGGGGCCTAATAAATCCCTGATGTGTCAACTGCTGTCCATTGAAGCTATAGGAGCACAGGTTGTTCTCCATTAGCTTCTTTTCTGGCCACAGCAGCTGAGGAAAGTGACAGCTGGACCCGTAAGCGATGTACAGTAATACCCATCAATTAAAGGAAATCAGTAAATGATCTCTCACTGGTCTCCCTCTTTTCCACTCACAGACACCCACCATGTTGGTCTGGGCTCTGCAGGTGGAACAGTGAAGCCTGGGGTGCATAGTTGGGGCAGTTAGGTGGGGAGAGGGCAGTACCTTTAGCGGGCTGTGGAAGTGCTCATTACCGGCTCTATAAATGTAAACATGCTCCTGGCTGCTATATTAGTAAAATAGTAATTGTGTAAGGCCTAAAGTAGGACATCCTTTGCTCTGAATATAATTAGGCTTGTGCTGCTTCTGAAATATGGAGACTGAGGGATCTGCAATACCTAGCTTTTATTCTGTCAGTACCTTTGGACTTTGAAGTATGATATTTTTTTATTGTACTGTCAATATTTTGTTCTGTGAAACTATCAGTGCTGGAATGTTTAGGATCTGAGGCCAATATCGATTTATCTGTCATTGGCCCACAATAGGGTGCACCATGAAGGAATGTCTGAGAGTCTGAAAGGTTTTGTTCTCTTGGAAGTCACATCTGTGTTTTTTCCTTGCAGCTAACATGAAAGAAATAGGTATCTGGACATAAAACCTGAGCCCAGTCAGTTTGCTTTGCTTTTTTACATATATTTTGAACCTTCAATTTGAGTGATGAAACTTGATCTGTTCCTTGTAACTGTATATCCCAATGACCTGGGGTGTTCTCAGCAGTAGATGATAGTTGTTTCAGCCCTTGATGTGCTATCAGAGGACTGTGCTGATTTAAATATTGCATTAGACTATAAATGCTTTGTTGTGTTGTAATCATTTCTTTTCAGCAATGTCCCCTGAATTTCTTTCTTTGTTTATGACATAAACGTATCTTTGCTGATCTCCAAGATACCATTATGTTCTGAGGAGACCAGTGGTGTTATTACGGCCTAATGTGTCATTGCAAACATTTTAGGCAAGTGTGGAAACTTTGTGATAAGTTAATACAAGCCCTCATTCATCTCTGAATCTTTAGGGATTGTGGAGAAAATTGTTTCAATGTTGACAACAGAGACACAAAAATCTTGGAGCGGTAGGTCCCAACTTAGAAGTCTTTGCTGGGATCTCTAAGGATATTTGAGAATTAATTACTTCATTAAAATACAAGCAACTAAAGAAGTAAGTGATGGCCAGTGTTGGTCATCCTACTTTAAAAAAGTAATTAGTTAAGTTACAAATTACTTCTCCCAAAAAGTAATTGCGTTAGTAACTCAGCAAAGTAACTGACTTTTTAAAAAAAATATTCTATACCTGTAACTAAGGGGCGGGTCTAGTATTACTGTAACCAAGGGGCGCATTTATTATTATTGTTATATATCGTGTAACCAAGGAGCTGCTCTATTATTACTCTAACCAAGGGGCAGATCTGTTATAGCGTGTAAGCAAGGGGCGGGGCTTATTATTATTATATCGTGTAAGGGGCGGATGGCTACAGAAGAGGGCGAATGTTAAATTAATGGGCGGAGCTCGATATATAACAATAATAATAAATGCGCCCCTTGATTACAGTAATACTAGACCCGCCCCTTACTTACACAATAGATGTCCCTTGCAGAGTAGCACGAGCATCGGGAGCGTGCGGCATCGCCTCGTACAATTACATGTGAACTGCACCTGCGCGGTGTAGAATTCACTCAGAGCTGTTTATGTTCGGCAATTTTCGTAAGCTCCGTAGTCCTTCGTACTGCGCAAGCCCTGCGCCTGTGCAGTACAGGTGGGTCCTTATCCGGCGGGGGAACTTTTTCGGCAGGACACTGGAATTACACTACTGTCATCTAGTGGCGGTAGATGTAATTGGGGTAACTAAGCCAAAGTAATGGGAACTGAGTTACCATGAGGGGAAAAGTAATCAGTTAGATTACTAGTTACCCTCTAAAGTAACTGCGTTAAGTAACTCAGTTTATTTTAACTCAGTTACTTACATCACTGGTGATGGCTGATTTAAAAAGCCCTTTTACAGTTTGTTACGAATAGGGCTCATTCACACCAGCATTGGGTGTGCTGGGAGGCACAGTGCCAAAGCATCAACCCTTTTCTCTTTACAGAACTTTATTGAAATGTTTGGAGTGTGTCAGGGTTGGGCTCAGCCCTTCGTTTTCTGAGCTGGCCGCTCAGCTGTAGGCTCATTGCCAGCTCCTATCTCTCCACAGTGACTCCCCTGTTGATAATATCCTGATCGTCAGTCCTGCCTACTTAAGCCATCCAGCCCAGATGATCTCTGCCTTCGCCTTGGTCACATCTCTAGAGACCCTCTCCTGTGTTCCTGTTAAAGACTTACTTGGCTGACATTCCTTCTGGCTCCAGATCCTGCTTGCTGTTCTACTACGCTCATCTCTGGCTCCCTGACATTTTGACTTGTCTAACTATCGGTTCCGGTTCCTGAACTCTGGCTATGTTTTGACTACGTTTACTCTGTTTACCTTTTATTATTATTAAACAAGTGATATTTAACTGTACTTCTGTCTCAGTCTGATTCATGGTTTTTGACAGTGTGACATTTCAAAACAGTTCTATTCTCTACGGTGTCTTTGTTATTCACAGCCCACTGTGTGGAAAAAAAAGTACTTTAGGGTTGCGGTGGAAATAGCTGCCAGCATAGCCCCAACGCATCTGGTGTGAAGAGGGTCTGAATAGCAGAGGCCATGTAGTACACTGGACTACAGCTTTAACTTCTGGAGATTGTTGGACTTCTCCCTACCTCTGAGTGGGTCAGATCAGGGGAGTTGGGAGACATTTGAAATGAAGCATGGGCAGGGGACTGAACTTTATACAACTAAGAAAAGATTACTAAGCGCCCTCCATCAAGAGTTTCCTTTATGATCAATTATGCTGAATTATGCTGGTTCACAAACAAACTAAAAAGAATATGATTTCCTTTGATTGATGGGAAACCTTGTTCTCAGTGAGAGACAGTGATCTCCTTGTGAGTTGGGCCAGCCAGCATGTTGATAGAGATGGGTTTCCTGTCTGTGCCATTTAATTAGTAGCAGGCCTTGAGTCCAAGTGGTTGGCCCTACCTTAAAGGGACCAGGTTGTCAACAACAGGAGATGGAACCCTGTTAGTTTTTTGTATCTAGCAGACCAGGAGTTCCCTGATAGGGCTGTATGCCTAACAAGTAGCCAGCGCTTGGAATTAATATCTCCTAAGGGTTCTCAGCAGAGAAGATGTAGGTCCCCTAGTGTGGGAAATTACTTATCAATAGCTGCTAGGAGGCAGCTACAAACACAAAAGGTGTCAGCAGAATATTTTGAGATGATAATATAAGTGAACAATTGCTGTTTTCTGGTATATCATTATCTACTGCAGAAACCTAAGTTGCCTCCACTGTATCACTGTTATCTACTGGATTTTTAGGAATACACATATTTGAAATAAGCTCCAGGGGGACTCCAGTCTTCTGGAAATACAGTACATAGACGGAAATTCCCTTTCCTGTCTTTGTTTGACTCTGTGAGATTTTGTGTTGTAATTTTTTTTTTTTTTATTGTGTCACGGTAAGAATAGAAATGTGGAACTTTTAGCACAGGCAATGTTGGTAACTTCTATGCTATTTTTTCTTATCTGTCTCTGTTGACTCCATAGAGGAATTCTTCTTCTGTTGTTTAGTTTTATCCCAGTGAACAGAAATTTCTTGTGCTGTGACAGTATTTCTAGGCAGGAGATAGGGTTTCCATTTGCTTTGCTGAATATATGGTAATGGATTTTAATACCTTTGCTTTGTCCTTGGATTTCTGAGAACTTTCATTTCATTTACTGTGATGTGATCTAGTTTAGCCATAGGGGCCAAAACATTGAAGAAAATGTAATGTGTTCATTTTTCCAAGGACCATTCCAAGGCCTCAGACTGTTCCTAGGAGTATGCCAACATAAAAAAGCTTGGTGACTGTGATTTAGCTCAATGGTTTCTTGTAGCATTGTGACATAAGATAACTAGTATGCAAGCACTGAGATTGTACAGTATGAGTTATATCACAGGCTTTGATAACTATTATCATAATGTTCACATATTTGCACTGCAGGAATGCATGCATTACGGCAATGTGCACGTTGCATGTTCTGATGCTGCAGTGCCATTAATTCATAATGGCAACCCAACATACCATGCGCTGTGGTGCACTGCCTTTAAAAAAAAAAAAAAAAAAAAAAAAAGGTACATGCACCTTTTTTAGTGAGTTTTAATGCACTAGGGAGCCTATTCAAATGAATGGGCTGCCCTAATGCAATGCATGTTAACTACTACAATATATATAACCCATACAAAGAAATTAAGGGTGCTGATTCAGGCTCTAGTAGGTCCTTATATGCTGACAACCACTAGGAATGCAGGCAGGGAAAGAGCTTGTCTAAGCTCAATAGAAGTCAATGGGGAAGGAAAAGAAGTCCCAGGAGCCAAACTCATAGCTCCCAACTGTGCCTGATTTTGAGGGACTGTCATCTGATTTGGAACAAAGTCCCCCTGTCCCTCTCTCCTCCTCATTTGTCCCTCAAAATGCACTTGTAATCTTTCGAAAAGTGTTTCCCAGTGCTAAACCTTTCATCCAATTTCTAAATTGCTGCATTTTTAAATTTCCAAAGCCAGTGTAGAGGAATAGAAGTGGTAAAAAAAAAGCACTTAAGCGTATAACGAATATTTTTTTAATTATTTTTTTATTCTCAGTCAGGGGGGCGTGGCAGGGGATGTGTTCTATGCCTATATACTTTAGTTATTAGGTGTTCCTTTTTCCATCTCATAATGTTGGGAGGTATGGTCACACATCACACCAAACCCTCATGTAAAGAGTGGAAGCAGCCTCAGCCTAGACTCTGTCCAGTCCACACCCCTGACATGTTTCACCCTGCCCACTGGGCTAAGCCTCCCATGACTAAGCCCCATGGATGGGGCGAAACATGTCAGGGGTGTGGCCTGACTGTGTTGCATCAGAACATGCAACACCTCATTGCTGTTAATGCATACGTTCCTGTAGTGTAAATTTGTGAATGGATCCCAACTGTATAACACTCTGTAGTCTTGGCTGAAGCTGCTTACACTCTTTACATGTGGGTTTTGTGTGATGTGTGACTCCAGAGACTTCTTTTCCTTCCTCATTAATTACTACACTACTCAACAGAAGGCGCGGGCAGTGAGCAGATCTTTGCTGTTCTGTTGCCTGCATTTCTCCTTTCTCCTCACCTGGCAATCATTTCCTGATCATGGGGAGAGGAGTACAAGCAGTGACGTGAGCTGCTATAGCTCGCTGTATCACTCTCTGTATCTCTCAGGTGTGCACTGTCACTGTGCAGTTCCTGCAGGATATTTGGGCACTGTACACAAGTCTGTGTGCACAAATATTTGTAGTGCCGGGCACCATGCTGCATATAGTCTATCACGCCCGCTGTATACACTCAGTGGCGTCTCCAGCTTTCATATTTGGTGGGGGGCACATGGGGGGACAGGGACAAAAGTAGGGGGGCAACTATAAAAAGGAAATTATATATATATATATATATATATATATATATATATATATATATATATCCTGGGGCCCTTTACTACGATCCCACAACGGGCCCTTTCACATGTTCTGCAGTGAGATCCCTTCCTACTGTATTGGGACCCCCCAGGGTGGCAGAAAACAAGAGATATATGTCACCAGCATACCAAGAAAATATAAGGGTCCAAAGCAGTGGGAGAACCATCAGGGTTGCAAAGGTTGTCTTGCCACCAGGCCCTGGTGTTCTGCCACTGTGGGGTTCCCCAGCCTCCTCTTGCTGTCCTGTCCCTGCTATTGACAGCGCTGGTCTGGCATCTCTTGGAATTTACAGGCTGGTTCTCTTGTCCTAAGGATGGGAGAAATCAGTCTGTTTTTTCAGTAACTGAGAGTCCTGGTGGAGTCCTTCCTGCAACTCGCTCTTCTCCCTGCCAATGAGGATGCAGGGGAAGGAGCAGATCGGGGGCCGTGGTTGTGTGAGCGCTCACATTATGCAGAGGGAGGGGGGAGATGACTGGGGACTCTCTCCCTCTTAATAGAGACTGTGTTAAGATGCGGCGCATCCACTACGAATGCAAACAAAAATAATATTTTTTTTTTAATTGGGGGGCACATGGTGGGGCACAGCATAATGTTGGGGGGTCCGGGTCCCCTCTGGTCCCCCTAGTGACGCCATTGTATACACTCCCCTGGTCTATTCTGGCTGATTGAACTGCCATACATAGCTGTAAACCTCTTGTAAGCTGCAAAAGTTGTGTTTTTTTATGCAAATTTGCAAAATCTATCTGTCACCTATCAGACTCCTGCGCTGGGCTACCTGTGGCACACTTTCACCTCCAGAACTGGCTCTCCTAGTGTCATCTATCACCTCAACATCTTAACACTGTAACAGCCCATCCATCTGTCACATAAAATAAACCTAGTGGAATTTAACTTAAAAAGTGAAGACTCATCGTGTTATAGAGATCATTTAGAAATTGTAATTGTGCCTAAGCAGTACACCAAAAGATTTACCTTTTTTCCCTTTCTGGTATGTGAGTGGATCTAGGTACTCCTGCATATATCTGCAGTATGAAATTAAAGGATTCTATGGTCACAGCCTACACTTTATAACATCAGCTTTGTAATGACAATACAAACAATTGTTATTATTGATTAGCTGATTTTACATTGAATCTCAGTCGAATTGGAACTGTAAACATGTTTATGAAATCAAAGACTGTGTGTGTTATTAGAGTACCATTTTGAAATAATGCTGTTTTTGTTAAGCCAAAGGTGATTTAAAGAGTCATTGTAATCATTTGATGAAGATTTTTCTTTTGTTTGTTCACTTTGCCACATTCGAGTCAAAAAAAAAGAAAAATCAAAAGTTTTCGATTCGACCGATTCAAAATTTATCGATTGGAACGTTTGAAAAAAACAAAAAACGAATTCTGAATACGAATTCTGAATACAAATCCCAAATATGATTTGAACGAAACAACCTAATTTAACAAATTAAACGAATTAACTAGATTAACAAATCTAAAATGAAACAAAACAAAATAAATGTTGTGGGTAGGTCATCTCAGCAGAGAAAGGGTTTTACTTCCTCATGTCAGAGCCTCCAGCAAGTACAAGAGTGAGTACTGACATCATCGGATCTCACTTCAATCTTTCAGAGCTGCCTTTCTGAACCTTTTTTTACTAATAAGACCCCTTAAAAATGTCCAGATCTTGGGGAACCTCTTGTAAATCCAATTCATCAGGGGTCAGTGAGAAACATATCCCTTGCATTAGTGGTCAGTAAAATAATGTGACCCTACAGACAGCTAAATAGATCATTGATGTCTCTGGCAAGTGGCGCTGGTCCTAGAATTATGCAGGCACCTTTAGATAAAGTGGCAATCTGCCACAGTTCAAGCAACGCTTAGTAACCTCTGAAGGAGCCCTAGGGTTCCATGGAACCCTGGTTGAGATTGGCTGCTCCAGGGACTAGCAGTCAAGAGAAAGCAGTGTCTTAAAGCGTATCTATGATCAAACTGTAAAATCATTATAATCATTTTCACATTGTAGTTCAATGATTTCTAGCCTACTCCTATTAATTTGAACAATCTTGTAGTTTGTAAAGTTACTTTGGGAAGATCCCCACAAATTTACTTCCTTGAATTCTGTGACACATATACACTATAGGCCCTGCCATTTCACACCTTCACAGAGCCTGCCTTCTGAACTATAATGTTGCTGAGCAGTGGCAGCTGGTGTTTTTTAGTTTGGGGGGGGCGCAAACAACCACCCCACCCCCGTGGCACCTCAAACCCCCCACCCCCCTCACCGTCTGCCGGTCCACTGGCACTTACCCCATCTAGTCAGCAGGGCACATCGGGCAGCGACAGGCACATCGGGGATCGGTGGGCACATTGGGCAGCGGTAGGGATCTGGCATCGGCTGGCAAATTTGGGCAGCGGTGGACATCAGGCTGCGGCGGGCATCGGGTAGTGGCTCCTGTGTCTTCTCCTCCTTGCTTCCGCTGTGTGTTTCCTCCCCTCCTCCTAGGCATCCAATAGGATCGACTGTCCTTTCAGCCAATCGAGTGACGGGTATCAGACCCGCTTCCCGATTGGCCGGGAGGAGGATCAGTGTTACAACAACGAATATTCATTCGCTGTTGCAACACAAATGGGTGGGCTCCAGACGCAATGCTCTGCGCCTCAAGCCCACCCTATTTTGAAGCCTATTAAAGCCTCTGGCTCTAATCAGGTGCTTCAAGAAACACTCCCCGCCCACCCCGTCATTGGAATTGGATGGATAGGGCGGTGGATAGGGGAGGCGGCGCCCCTGTTGCTGAGAGGAGGCGTTTCAGGTGGCAGTCAGTACAGAAATCAATGCTTGCAGGCAGCAAGGCATCATGGGATATGTAGTCCTTAGAAATTGAAAGTCAACAGCAGAGGAGAAGCTGCAAAGCGTGCAGGGAATCCAGAAAGTTGTGGAAAGAGATGTCCAGCAGAAAGGCAGAACTCACAACATGAAAGGAGATTTTTCAAGTAATCTTATATTGGATTGCCAATAATAACATTTGTTTGTATTTTCATTACAAAGCTGATGTTATAAAGTGAAAGTTTATGCTGTGACCAAAGAATCTTTTCATTTCATACTGCAGATATATGCAGGAGTACCTAGATCCACTCACATACCATAAAGTGCACTGCTTTTCAGAAGGCACAAAATGTAAATCTTTTGGTAAAACTCTATTCAAATTTCGAATAGAATTTCGTTTGAAATTTGTTTCGTTATTTGGAGCATTCAGTAAACTTTATACTGTAATTCGGGTATTCGGATATATCCGAATAACTAAAAATTTGTCTGAATATTTATTCGGAACTAAACGAAGCGCAGATGTCTACACAGAGAAAAACAGTAGAGAACAAGGCATGGTAATTCAGTAATAAAAGTAAAATCAGCAGCTGGGAGAACACAGGCAATACTGGTGACTAGTCTTTTGCCCTCTATCTTTCTTCTTTTGCTTGGCTTTCAGAGTTTCGTTCCTTTTTAACTGACTATAGGTAGGCATGCTGGCATCTAAAGACTGTGAGCCCATTTACACCAGAGCACTGTGGTAAGAAGAACTTTGCAAACTCAGTGTTTATGATGCAAAGAGTTCAAGTATTTGTACTTTGAAACATACTTAAGCTTCAAACCGATTGGTCTCAGCCTGGCTGGCCTTTTTTAACTTTGTTTCTAATAAACTGATAAATTGTTCCTTGGCTGGCTTAGGTGTATTGCTTACAGTAGTGTGATAATAATCCTGCTGTTGCTACACAACAATGGAAACGTCTTTGCAAACCTAATTTCAGCTTCACTGGTAGGAACAAAAATTTCACTTTAATACAGCAAGCATTTCATCACCTCAATAATTTAGTTTATGTGATGGCTTGGATGAAGGTCCACAAGCAGACTAGGTTTCAAAGACAATCCCCTGGCATGTGGGGCTGCAGAAGCATCTGCTTCACTTTCAGCTGGAAAACAAAAGCTGACCTTATGTCATACATACAGACGGCAGGTTAATAGCTTTTCAAGACAGCATGTGAAAGGCGTATATTAGTAAAACACAATGTGCTGACATAAAAAAGACAAGCGTGCACCTACCTGAAAATAATTTAATATTCTTAGGCGACTTAGAAAAGCTATCTAGATTTAACATGGACATCTAAATAATTATATTCAAAGGTTTTTGGTTTTTTTTTTTTGCTCTAACAACTGGGGAAACAATCTGTAAGGATTATTGTTGCCACCTGTCCAGGATTGACCCGGACAGCCCGGCTTTTGAATCATGTGCCCGGGTTTCAGACTGCCTGGTACCTGGGCACATTATTCAGCCCAGACTGTGGCTCCCAGGCAGGGTTGCTCGCTGCAGTTGTAAGCCGAGAGTGTCTGTTACACTCTCTCACACACTGCCCCAGAACCAGCATTGACAGTCCCCACCGCCTCGCCTTGGTGGGCTTTGGTGAGCAGAGACCCCCTTACATCAAAGCCCCCTTTTAATAAGGGTTCCCAGAGCCCCCCTGTAATGTACCTGGAGATAGCGTCTGAAATGCAGAGGTAGGCCCTCTCTTACAGCTCTGGCTCAATAGCCCTTTTAACGTAAGAGGGAATCGCCAGAGCACAGAGGGGCACAAGTGTAAAGTCTTCTGCCTACATGTGCAGATGTGCGTTGTAACATGCAGCGGAGGCTGGATAGGGGCACACAGGTGGAAGGACCAGGATGGGGATGGGCACAGGTCAGCGGGTGCAGATGCAGGTATGCAGCTCAAGACAATGTTAGACAGTCCAGGTTGGCAACATCTGAGAAGATTAACATACAGACAACAGGCAGTGAGATAGTCAGGATCAAGGCCAGGTTCGATAACGGCAAAGCAAGATAATCCAGGGGAGCATGCAGAAGAATAGTCCAAAGGCAAGTCAAGGGTCAGTATGGGCAGTGTTCAGGCAGAGTCAGGTTTAGCAAGGGTCGGCAACAGAGGATCAGATACAGGGACAGATGCACAGTCGCACGCACGCCAGCTATACGGTCACATGCAGGGGTATTCTGGTTGCTTTCCATACAAGGATTCCCGTGTCTTTACTGACAACCCCTTACATCAGAGTTCCCATTTACTGTACTCCACAGAGCTCGCCCTTACAGTGTAAGTGAAAATTCTGCAGACTCAGATGTAAAGGAGAACACTGTGGATTCAGATTTAAAGGGGGAACTCTGCAGACTCTGATGTAAGAGGGGCTCTGAAAACCCTGATTAAAGGGAAATGCTGGGAACTATGATTTAAGTAGGGGCTCTGGTTACCAGAGTCTGCAGTGTTCGCCCTTACATCAATGTCCCCTCCGTACATCAGAGTTCTCAGTGTTCCTGCTTAAATCAGAGTCCCCAAAGTTATTCCTTACATCAGCGTCTGCAGAGTCCCCCCTTACAGTGTAAGGGAAGTTTGTGGATTCAGATGCAAAGGGGAAATCTGCATATTCAAATGCAAAGGGGAACTCTGTGGATTCAGATGCAAAGGGAAACTCTGCAGATTCAAATCTATAGGGGAACTCTGGGGATTTAGATGTAAGGGGAAATTGCAGATTCAGATGTAAAGGGGAACGAACTCTGCAGAATCAGATGTAAAGCGGAACTCTGTGGATTTAGATGTAAAGGGAAACTCTGTTAACTCTGATGTAAGGGGGGACTCTTGTGATTAACTCCAAATGATTAGAAACGTTATTTACTCATAAAAATACATGTATAGTGTATGCTACATAAGAAGAAAAATTGCTGTGCATTGCATTACACAGAGGTAATGAATTTATTGTACTACAAAAAAAAAAAAACATTTGCTGTGCGCTGCTAAAGTGTTTGGGTTTGGCTTGAAGAAAAGGTGGCTGCGGCAACCCTAATAAGGAATACAGCTGTAAACTCCTACTGCTGCATAGTCATGTAGTTGCATAGAGGAGCTGTGCAGACATATGCAGTAATCCTACCTCCATCATACTATCATATAACATATTAGTTGGACTGCTCTAAGCATGTGCATAAGTATCCATTATGTTATCTAAAAGTACTGTGTTTACCATGGAACTTTGGTCATTGCTTCTGCTATGATCAAATTCGCCCTGCATATAAGATCAAAAACCACTGTTCTAACTTTGGTTTAAGAGGCCTTGTCAGAATAAACCACTTCAGCTCTGGAAGGTTAACCCCCCTTCCTGACCAGGCCATTTTTTGCAATACGACACTGCGTTGCGTTAACTGACAATTGCGCGGTCGTGCACGACTGTACCCAAATAAAATTCATGTATTTTTTTACCACAAACATTGGTGGTATTTTCTCACCTCTGCGTTTTTATTTTTTGCGCTATAAACAAACAAAGACAGACAATTTTGAAAAAAAAAGCAATATTTTTTACTTTCTGCTACAAAACACATCCAAAAAAAAAATTTTAAAATTCTAATTTCATATTTTGGTTTAAAAAAAATCAGACACTAAGTGACACTTTTTTGGGGACTAGTGACACCAATACAATGATCATGAAACATTTTTAGCAATTACAGATCCAGAACAACTATACCTGTAGAAATTTCCAGAAATGCAATGTCTTTGATACTTCCTGTGAGACAAAAAAGCAAAACAAATATTATCTTTCGTTTGTACACTACTGATCCCATACTGTATACAGTATATAAAAACGAGTAAAGTACCTAGTGTTGGATGGCGTACATGTACACTGACTCATTACAGACTGTTAGGACCAGTAAATGTTTCTTCTTGCTAAGACTGACATTTGTATTTGGTCCTCAGAAGGCTATTTAAAGCATATCTAAATACAAAAAAATTATACATTGCACTATTCTAGTTCCAAAATGTGAAGTCTGCTTTATTTTTCTTATTTTTATTTTTAGTGTGTTCATATAAAAATAATAATGACCATAATATAATAATAATAGGGTCATGTGATAAATGAGAATTCCACCTTTTGCGGAAAAAACAATTCACCGATATTTCAAAAAATAATAACTGTGCATGTGCATGTGCAATGCTCTGGTATCTGTTGACCCTTCTTCCAGCTCAGGTGAGTACTGATGGGACAGTGTGCATGTACAACATGTCACAAGAAGTGCTCCATTAGGACCTCTGCTGCGGTGGCACATGGAACTTGAATTTTTTAAATTAATAACTCTGTTTAAATGGATGACACAGTTGTGTGAGTGGAGCCACGCCAAATTCAAGGTTGACAGGAGCTGGTGGGTATAAAAACTCCCAGATTCTATAAGGAAGTGGTGGGACAGTTTGAGGGTGGGGTGCCGTGGACTCCAAACTAAACTAAAATATGGGTGTAACATAAAACATGGCTTGAAAGCTGGTTTCAGCTTTTACCTGTTATGCTACTGTACCTGTATATTGGCAGTCAGTTGGTAATAATCCATATAATCTTTAGGTGTCTTGGTTTATACAGTTTATACTGTAACTTACCTGCTTGAGCCACCTGCCATTACACCATCATTTCTGGGTAGGTGCCGTGTTCATTCTTCCATTGGGGTAATGTAGGCGTAGCTCCAGGCACAACTTGAGTGGGCTAAGTTTAGGTAAATGGTTTTCAGTTTTCACTACCTATTCAAACACAAGTTTTCTCCTCTAAATAGAACATGTTTAAACATCTTATTACCTCAATCAAACCTTTTTCATATTATAAAAGAACGCTCTCAAGCATTTTAAAAAGCCATTTACACAAACGTCTGTTTGTTTTTGTAGGCTTTGTGCGTCTGCTTCTACAAAAAGCTTTCATTCACACATAAGGACCATGCTTCTGCACTCTTCCACTTTGTTTCCTCCTGGCTGGAAGAAGGCAGAACTCAGAGTTACCTTTGTGAAAGACGACATATTAACATTTCAGATTTAGCAGATTTCCATATAATAAGAAGTACAATCCAGGAGTATGACATAGAGATGATAGTAATTATGATTATTACTCTCCAGAAGACATTTTTGACAAAATGTTAAGAGGAGGAGCCATTTATATAGGGTGAGCCAAAAGTAGCTACACATTACTGATCGTATCATGGCATTTCTTTTTATTGTATTAAGTTTTTTTTTCCATTTGTGAGCATTTATTTTACTTTACAGGTATCGAGAACACAGCAAAAATTAGGTAAAGAGTGCTGATCACGTTAAGTTTAGTTTCTTATTGCAACATCACTAAAACCCATCCCTGATACTGGGACAATGTTTAATCTCTTAGGCAGGCTATACATGGGTGGAATTTCAAAATAATTTTCTTTCGAAAAGCTTATCTAAGAATTTTCATTTGTATTTCGCACCATTAGTAGCCCACTAATGGTGCGAAATACGAACGAAAATTCTTAGATAAGCTTTTCGAAAGAAAATTATTTTGAAATTCGACCCATGTATGGCCTGCCTAAGAGATTAAACAGACGATTTTTGTGCGGCAATCAAATTGGAGTAATCGGACATGTTGGAAATTTTTTGAAAAACGAACGATTTTCTAATCAACGATGGCAGAATCGTGCGAGGAATGTAATTGAAAAATAAATGCGCATGAGCAAGAAAAGAAAATTCCCGGAAAGAAAAGAAGATTCACAGCCACGAAAATTCTTTTCTGTAGCAACATGAGATGAAATTGAAGGCTTGGTTGACCGAATTTCAAAATCAATGGTGGCACCATCGGATCACAAGACACACAAATTTTCAGATTTTCAAAAGAAAATTCTTTCGAAATTCGACCATGTATGGACAGCCTTAGGTGCTTGAAATGCCCTCCATCGACATTGAAATATTCCTGGATCCTGTCCTCGACTTACAGCAAAAGAAAAATTCCGGTTAGCATCAATTTACATAAATTCTTGTGAGATGAACTCCTTCAATCTGCCAACTGTGTGGGGGCTTCCTCTTAGAAACCTTATCTTTTACTACTCCCCAAAGCAAGAAGTCCATAGGTGTCAAGTCAGGTAAATGTGCTGACCTGTTAATGCTGTCACGTTGCCTGATTTGACACTGTGGGAAGGTGTCAAGGTAGCCCTGTACTGAAAAAACAAAATGAGGAGGGGTTCCATTATAAAGCATAATAATCTATAATGTAGAAGGGTGGTGGGGGTTAAATAATATTATTTATTATTGTAGTCATCAAAACCAATGCTGAGGGTTTCTTGCTCCACCTAATGACACCATTGCTCAGGGATATTATTACAGTCATTGAAACCATTGCTGGGAGGTCCTTACTACACCCACGGACACAGTGCTGGGAATTATTATTGCAGTCCTTGACACCAATGTTATGGGAAATATTGCAGTCATTAAAAAACAATGCTGGGGGTTTCCTGTTGTACCTGTAGGTGGGTACAGTCTACTTTCTCCCCTGCAGGTGGCACTCGTCCACAGCGGCGATGCAGGAAGAGGAGGAAGTCGAGAGGAACCTAGTTCCTCTACTGTTTCCTTGGTCGCAGGGAGACAGCTATCCTATTGGATGGTTGCCGCCCCTTGTGATTTTGGCAGGCATTTTGGGTCAGGCAGAGTCTATTTAAGACCCTGACTTCCGGGTTTGGGAAGCATTTTGCGAGTGGCTAGAGTAGGGACAGACCCATCTGTCAGGGACAGTGCTTAGCATCAGGGAAAGTTTACCGAAGGAGTAGAGAAAGTGCAGGGACACATCATCCTTCCTGGAAGCCTTCTCATTTGGATGCAGACTGGCTATGCTACCTTATGCTCCTCGAGACAGATGCTGTTGGCACCTTTGGTCCACCACTCTACTGATGTGTTATTGCACCTGGACTCTATGTGTTTTCTGCCCCTACATCACGCTGCACCGTCTCATAGACTCACTGACACCAGTGCTGGGAGTTACTGTTACCAACTGATACCAACAATGGGGCTCATTTGTTTCCCAATTTCTCTTCTCTGTCAGTTGTGGTGCACAGCACAAAATGCAGCAGGACCAACATTTGAATGTCGAGGTGTGATAGTGCCATTCATTTTGGGCTGCCTATTTCAATGCAATGGACCGCAACACACAACAATGCACTGCCATTATGCAGCCCTCTGGAAGTGTCAGGGTTCACACTTAAAGCGGAGTTCCACTCAAAAGTGGAATTTCTGCTTATCCTTCCCCCCCCCCCCCTGGTGCCACATTTGGCACCTTTCGGGGGGGGGGGGGTATCTCTTTTTGACAGGTACCTGTCATCCTTCTTCCTCCGCCGTCGGACCAATTAGAACGCGCAGCGTGTTCGCGCATACGCAGTGCGGAATCAGCTGTGAAGCCGAAAGGATGGGGTGCCGACATTGCGGGCTCCCTGGACAGGCAAGTGTCCATATATTAAAAGTCAGAAGTTGCAGTATTTGTAGCTGTTGACTTTTTATTTTTTCGTGGGGGGGGGGGGGGGGGGATTAACCTCCTCTTCAACGCTCTATATATTTTTCAAGTTAAGAAATACTGATGGAGAAGAACTGCACAGAGAGTCTCTTATGCCGCGTACACACGATCGGAATTCTCGTCAGAAAAAACTCTGATGGTTTTTCCGACGGAATTCCGCTCAAGCTGTGTTGCCTACACTCGATCACACCAAATTCCGATGGTCAATAACACACCGGCATAAAACGCGTTCGACAGCACTATAAAAGGGAAGTTTAATGCTTCCGAGCATGCGTCAAATTGTTTCCGAGCATGCGTCGGAATTTTGCGTGTCGGAATTGCATACACATGATCGGAAAATCCGATAGAAAGGTTTTCCGTCTGAAAAATTGAGAACATGTTCTCAATCCAAAGTCCGTCGGAAATTCCGACAGAAAAAGACCGTTGGGCATACACACGGTCGGAAAATCCGATGAAAAGCTCCCATCGGACTGTTTTCATCGGAAATTCCGACCGTGTGTACGCCGCATTAGAGTTCAGCAGCTTTTGCTGCAGTGTAGGCTAGACAATGAAAGCAGAAAACAAAAGGCTGCTGTGAGCCATGCCTGTACTTTTCCTCACCTCCAGGTTTAATGCATGAAGCTCAACATTATCAAACAAAAATTAACCTGTCCTTGCCATGCCTAGCTGTGCAGATTACATTCAGTAAGGCATACATTGCCCTCTTCTGGCCTTGCAGTGGCACTACAGGAAGTCAATTGCCAAAGTTTGACAACAGATGTCATGAATACATTTTAATAAACAGGACTACAATATTAAAATAATTTATTTATAAAAACTAGAGGTAATAAAAATAGAATAAAATGTGGAGCTGTTTCCCAAAGTGACCAACCACATTGCTTATTTCCAGAGCATAACAAATGAAACCTGACTGATCAATATGGTCAATAACTACTTTTTCTGCCCATTTACATTTTTTTCTCCAGTTTCGGACTGGAGAAAGCGCATAATTTACAGAGTATTCCTTCCTATATCAGCTTAAATATGATAGTCAATAAATCTTTTTACCTGTTTACTTGGCTTTATGCGTTTCTGACATGATAAAGAAAATACATTTCTGCAAATATAGAAAAATATATCAATTGGATCATATACATCACAATACAAAAACACATGATTACATTTATATGGCCCTTTTCTTTGTCTCCCCTCTACCCCAATGCAATGCTTGTAACCTAAATTGTCAATCACCAGGCCCTAGTGCTATCACATAGGGGCATGATTGTGTAATTTTTAACAATAATGATTACAGTTGGTGAATGACAGTGACATTTTTAGGGTGTCATTTGGGATCAGACAGGTACTAAAGGTTACTTTGGGCATTGAAGGGTATAAAAAATATGGGGTATTGGTCAGGATTTTAGATTGTATAACAGTTTTGGTTAAAGGCCCAACTTTTAACACTTTGGATACAAAGTAACCTCCCACCCCGGAACTTCCATTTACTCATGTAATGATGTGTAACTTCTCAGTATAGCAGTAGAGTGAACCAGCCCACCAGCAGCAAGAGGGTGCAGTGAGTATATGTCTTTCATTCCTGGGTGTGGAGGACCATCATTCCAGCAATGTAGATGTGCCTGCATCAGCCGTCTGATGCTACTGTTGACCAGTGACATACTTATGGGGTGTGTTGGCCAACTGCCCGGCAATTTTTCTTGGGTTGCACCATACAACTGTTGCTGTTCAGCAGGCAGGCATAAGGGATGCTATAGTGCTAGTATCATAGGCATTGCATCACTGCTTCTGCCTGTCTGACAGTGACAGTTCAGAGCAAAGAGGCGGCTCCTCCTCGGCTCTGGTCACAGGACACAGCCAAAGGGAGGACTCCCCCTCACTGAACCATCTTCACTAAAGGAGGTCTGTACTGAGGGGTTAGGATGGTAAGGGGGTCTGTACTGAGAGGGTCTGTACTGAGGGGACTGAACAGAAAGGTTAGGCTAAGAGGGAGGCTCTATATTGGGGGGGGCGTCTGTACTGAAAGGTTAGAAAGGGAGGGGGGGTCTGTACTGGGAGGGTCAGTACTGAGGGGACTGAACTGAAAGGTTAGGCTGGGAGGGAGGATCTATATTGGGGGAGGTCTGTACTAAAAGCAGTGGCGGCAGGTGCTCAAAATCTTTGGGGTGGCACAAACAAACTGATAAATTATGAAAAATACTGAAACAAAAACATCAATTGCAGCCACTGTGTCCATCATATGCAGCCACTGTGCCCATAATATGCAGCCACCTGTGCCCATCATATGCAGCCAACTGTGCCCATCATATGCAGCCAACTGTGCCCATAATATGCAGCCTCTGTGCCCATCATATGCAGCCTCTGTGCCAATCAAATGCAGCCAACTGTGCCCCATCAATTGCAGCCTCTGTGACTATAATATGCAGCCACTGTGCCCCCCCCCCCCGCACGCTGTCTGCCTGGCACTTACCCCATTGTGGTGGTGGGTAAGGCAGCGGGACAGGCGGCGAGCTGTGGGACGTGTAGTGTGATGATGGATGCAGGACTCCTCCGACTTCTTCCTGTTCTGCATGGCGGACAATCGGATCATCTCTTCAGCCAATCAAGTGCCTGGTATTACATCCGTGCCTCCTGATTGGCTGAGAGACGATTCTTTCTTTGCTAACACACCTGGGTGCACTGTAAGGTAAATAGATTGCGTTTGCAGTGCACCTTTTTTGAAGCCTATTAGAGCCTATGGCTCTAATCAGGTGCTTCAAAAACACCCCCCTCCCGCTGTAATTCAGACGCCCGGAACCCAAAAAGGGGCCAGATGCCTGAATGGGGGGTGGCTACAGCGGCCGTGGATAGATTCATGCAATGCATAAATCTATCCATAGTACATAGAGGGTGTGGCTGGAGAGAGGGGACAGCGAGCCAGAGAATAGTGACCTCTGAGCTGGGTTATTATCAGAAGTAGCAGGTGTCCTGTGTTCCATACAAGTGTCCCATAAACCTGCATAGGATAAAGGAAGCAAAGGAGGATCTCTGCAGGCTATGGCTATCAATTTCAGTCTTTTATTTCAAGCCCCTAAGGTGAGGGTACAACCGGTGGGGTTTGTGTGTGCATAACGCATGAAGATACAATTATCACATGGTTGATGTTAATATGGACTTTTGCTGTTTAGTTTGAACACTCATCAAGGATTAATTAAAAGTCACGGAGCACGAGCACTTTATTTTTTTATATATTATATATTGGACTGTTGTTGCTTAGTTTAATAACCTCATTGAGGACTGAGTGCAATATCACAGAGCGCAAGCACTTTATTTATAGTGTTTATATGTTGTTATGCTTTAGACATTTACAGTATGTTATATATAGTGTGTAGCACTGACCCGCGAAGGAGCTGCTGAATATTTCTGGGCTTACCGATTACCTCCTACAGCTCGTAACTCGTTGTTCTTGTCTAGGGGTTCCCAGGGTTGATACCCAGTAACTGTAGAGACCGACACTCGAATTCCTTTAGGAATTTTTATTTGCCTAAAACGTTGAACAGAAACACAGTCTCTCAGTTGGGAATAGAGGATAAGGGGATCAGGCACTTTAGAACTGCTGACACTCAATAAATGTCTCTCTTTAGATGATCCAGGGAGTAGCCACTCGCAACTGGATAATTCAACTGGTGGGTAAATTCTTGTTTGTAGATCTAGCAGCCAACAAGTGATTTTAGCTTAGCAAAGTCTCTGCCACAGACTTGGTTGTGAAACTTTAGATGAACACAAAAGTCTCTCTCAGGAACTTAGTTGCAACTGAAGGATAAAGTTAGGAACTTTCTTACAGTACCAGTATCTTGCAGCCGGTCTGGCGATACCGTAAGAAATGCGGATTCAATTAGTGTCCTTGGCAGCTCAGCTACCAGGCTCTTACTGAGCAGCAAGCCTCGTGTGTGGCCCTCAAGTGAAGAGTCCTCCCCTGGTTGCATGTAGAGTTGCTGGGCCTTTCCAAACCCAAGACGGCACCGGAACAACTTAGAATCCTGCTTCCAGTTACTGTGCCTCGAACTAGCCAGTTCCGGGGCTTGGAAACGGATGGATCCGCAACCCAGGCCATGAGGACCTCTGGGGGCTGGTCAGGAGGACCAGGACCACGGAGTCAGCAACCACTTCTGGACCGGAACAGACCCCACATGATCTCAGCACCTTAAGTACCCTCTCCCGGAATACACAGCGAGACAAACGTGCCCACTGATTGGCTCCGAGAAGAGATTGGTACCCAATACGTCCAACCAGGCTGCGTTCTACGGCCTCTCATAGGTGCAAACCCACCTATGACCAGGCAGAACCTCAATACAGCCCAGCCAAACTGATGCCAAAGCATAATTTAGTACAATTAACCCCAAGACTTTAACTATAGTCTTGGGGAAAAACTAAATTTACAACATAGCGCGTACTCTTCAGAAGTACCGGCGCTACAAGTGTTTACTGGATTCGTATATTTATATAGTATTGTTCCATATTTATCAGCGCTGCACAGTGTGTTATATAGATTGCATTATGACCATCTGGGGCAGTGTGGGAAGTGCGGGCAGCTGATTATAGTTACATATTTTAGGTTAATTTAGGCTTAGTGTGGCAGCTCACAAGGCTTTTACCCATTGTTTTCTCTACTAAAGAAGGTCTGTACTGCAATGGCCTGTACTCAGAAATTAAGCTGGGAAGGGGGAGATTATGGCTGTTTTTGTACTGGCAGGTGGAGGTAATTTCTATTGCATTATGTGCAGTGGTCTGTAAGTTCCGCACTCCTGAGCCCTGCACCCTGTGCATTATGCACTCTGGAGAGTGTAGGTACACGTACTGTTGCAAATGTGTGATGTACTGTATATACAATGAGTAGGCTCAGGTTTTATTTAACTATGCCCAGAATGCCACATGACTGTGGATTTAGGTGCATCTGTGGGGACGGCCCCAAGAAAAGCTTAAAAGTGGAGTTGGGCTTTAAGGATGACTACACAAAACAGTGCAGATAATAGCTTTTCAATAATTCTGCATTTCAGTATAATTGAAGTATATTTTTATTGCAGTAAATAAATATAAAGAAAATATTAACCACTTGCTTACTGGGCACTTAAACACCCTTCCTGCCCAGACCAATTTTCAGCTTTCGGTGCTCTCACACTTTGAATGACAATTACTCAGTCATGCAACACTGAACCCAAATGATTTTTTTGTCCTTTTTTTCCCACAAATAGAGCTTTCTTTTGGTGGTATTTGATCACCTCTGGGTTTTTTATTTTTTGCGCTATAAATGAAAAAAGACCGAAAATTTTGAAAAAAACGAATCTTTCTTTGTTTCTGTGATAAAATTTAGGAAATTATTAATTTTTCTTCATAAATTTTGGCCACAATTTATACTGCTACATATCTTTGGTAAAAATAACCCAAATAGTGGATATTATTTGGTCTTTGTGAAAGTTACAGACTCTACAAACTGTGGTGCGAATTATACAAAATTGATCACACCTGATGTACTGGAGGCCGATCTCATTTCTTGTGACACGAACAAGCCAGGAAAGTACAAATACCCCCCAAATGACCCCTTTTTTTAAAGTAGACATTCCAAGGTATTTAGTAAGAGGCATGATGAGCTTTTTGATGTTGTCATTTTTTTCCCACAATTCTTTGCAAAATTAATTTTTTTTTTTTTTTTTTTTTCCCACAATTCTTTGCAAAATTAATTCTTTTTTTATTTTTTATTTTTTTTCCACAAAATTGTCATTGTACTAGGTTATTTCTCTCACATGGCATGTGTATACCACAAATGACACCCCAAAATACATTCTGCTACTCCTCCTGAGTATTACGATACCACATATGTGGGACTTTTCCACAGCCTGGCCACTTAGAGAGGCCCAAAATGCAGGGAGCGCCATCACGTGTTCTAGGAGCATAAATTACACATCTAACTTGTTGACTACCTATTACACTTTTATAGGCCCTGGAGCACCAGGACAATGACACGTGACACTGACGTGGCACTGATGACAGGTGGCATTGATGACACGTGACACTGATGTGGCACTGATGACAGATGGCACTAATACGGGGCACTGATGACACGTGACACTGATGACAGATGGCACTAATACGGGGGCACTGATGACACGTGACACTGACAGATGGCACTAATATGTGGCACTGCTGACAGATGGCACTTATACGTGGCACTGATATCATGTGGCACTAATACGTGGCACTGATGAGAGATGGCACTAATACGTGGCACTGATGACAGATGGCACCGATACGTGGCACTGATGACACGTGACACTGATAACAGATGGCACTGATACGTGGCATTGATGACACGTGCCACTGATAACAGATGGCACGTGACACTGACAGGTGGCACTTTTGACAGATGGCACTGATACGTGGCACTGATGACAGATGGCACTGATACGTGGCATTGATGACACGTGCCACTGATAACAGATGGCACGTGACACTGACAGGTGGCACTTTTGACAGATGGCACTGATACGTGGCACTGATGACAGATGGCACTGACGTGGCACTGATGACAGATGGCACTGGGGACAGGTGGCACTGGGGACAGGTGGCACTGGCAGATGGCACGGATGGCACTGGGGACAGGTGGCACTGGCAGATGGCACGGATGGCACTCTGGGGACAGGTGGTACTGATGACAGGTGACAGCAGGGACAGGTGGTACTGGTGACAGGTGGCAGCATGGCAGCGGGGACAGATCACTTTATTTTTCTTTCTTTTTCTTTTTTTTTAACTTACTGCGCACCGGCGCCGTACCTCTCTCCCTCCACACACGCTGTCTGTGTGAGGAGGCAGAGCGGCGCTGACAGATGATCTCATATGTTTGCATCTCTCATTGGACAGCCCGATCTCGCTGTAAACGACCGCTGTGATTGGCCGTTTACAGCGATCTGTGACCGGCTGTGTCCGATGGACACGGCCAGCACAGAACTTCCCGATGCGCGTTCTCAGGAGCGCGCATTAGGGAAGTAAACAGGAGGATGTCCAGGGACGTCCTCCTGGCAGGGAGCGTCCGCGCTGCAGCCGTCTTTCGGCTATAGCGCGGGCACGTAGTGGTTAAATATTGCCTTCAAATTATTTATGTTTTACTGATTATATAAAATGCAAACAGAAGCTATCAGTATCCAATCCTCCTTTTTATGTGCAGCACGACCCCCACAGGGGCTGCTGGTTTTCCTACTCCTGTACAGCCAGGCAATAAGAGTTTTTTCACTCCCATCCAGACACAAAAAAGAGTCTTTGAGCTTGGTTTTGTTGTTTTATTAGGGGTGGTAACTTGGATTATGACCAAGTTCATTAGGAGCGGGGCTATGGGATGCCCAAATTGACTGAAACAATGGATGATCATGGGGACAACTTCCTTCCTATGTACAAGATACTGGACTGTTCTCCCCCTGGCCTTCAGCAGTCTTTAATGGTCAAAAGCCAAAGTCCCTTGAGGACTAGGAGCTGTCAGCCCCTTAGCACAATATGTTGTAAGCTGCATATAGGAGTATCTCCCCTCCTCTGTAGAACTGCTCCAAGCTCTACTGTCTGCATGAACTACCAGCCCCCCTGGCTGCTTGTCCACCAGCCCACCTGGCTGCCCTGAAGATCTCCCAGGGTAAGGGATAGGAAGGGTTAAGCACAACGCTGTCTTCCTTAAAGCGGTAGTGTAGTCAATTTTTAAACTTTTACCTACAGGTAAGCCTTACCTGTAAGTAAGGCTTACCTGTAGGTAAAAAGAATATCTCCTAAACCTGTACAGTTTAGGAGATATTCCCCTCGCAATGAGCTGCTGACTTCAGCGGGGCATGCGCTCCGGGAATTCTCGTCTGAAAGTCCAGCAGGTGCCAGACCTTGCCGGAAAGCGAGTGTGACGACATTGAAGCACCGGCCACTCACAGCGCCAGAGCCGCGATACCCGGAAGACACACCGAGGGAAAGTGTCAGCTCCCTCTGCGTGGATCGGGTGAGATACCTCGTTCTAAGGTAAGTATTTCATAATGAGCTAGTATGCAGTGAATACTAGCTCATTATGCCTTTTCCCTTACAAGTGTAGAATAAAAAAAACTCAGCTGCTTTACTACCGCTTTAAAGCTTGCTACATGTGGCAGTCTTTCCCCTTGTGAATCCCGATTGTGTGCTTTTGTACTCACTCTGTCCTCTTTGCTCCCTGTTGTTCCTTAGGTAAAATGCCTTTCCAAACCATAATGCAGTCAGGATCTTCCCAAGCCAACTCGAGCCCAGCCTTGAGGCATAGCCCCTACCCCCACGGACCTAGGGGTCCCTCCTAGGCCACTGTCAGACTCCTCAGCACTCCATCTTCCACCTGACTCCCCTGCTGACATGGCCCCACCATATTTTAGGGCTGACTCAGTCACCCTGTCAATACATCCTGTCTGGGGATTTGCCAAGTTCCCTCAAGTATGCAGATCAGCTGTCCTGGCCATCGCCTACTAACTTCTAACTTCCCGATCCAGGGGAAGGTACCAGAGACCTGCCTCTGTGGAGCCATCCAGCGTGATTGCAGTAATACTGACCCAATTGTTGGCATTCATGGTTCCCTTAATGAACTGTAACTCCCCAATGCCGGCAGCACTCATGCAGCCCCAGACCATGACACTCCCACCACCATGCTTGACAGTAGGCAAGACACACTTGTCTTTGTACTCCTCACCTGGTTGCCGTCATACACGCTTGACACCATCTGAATCAAATAAGTTTATCTTAAGGTATCATCAGACCACAGGAGATGGTTCCAGTAATCCATGTCCTTAGTCTGCTTGTCTTCAGCAAACTGTTTGCGGGCTTTCTTGTGCATTGTCTTTAGAAGAGGCTTCCTTCTGGGATGACAGCCATGCAGACCAATTTGATGCAGTGTGCGGCATATGGTCTGAGCACTGACAGACTGACCCCCCACCCCTTCAACCTCTTCAGCAATGCTGGCAGCACTTGTCTTTTTCCCAAAGACAACCTCTGTATATGACGCTGAGCATGTGCACTCAACTTCTTTGGTCAACCATGGCGAGGCCTGTTCTGAGTGGAACCTGTTCTGTTAAACCGCTGTATGGTCTTGGGCACCATGCTGCAGCTCAGTTTCAGGGTCTTGGCAATCTTCGTATAGCCTAGGCCAGGGATATGCAATTAGCGGACCTCCAGCTGTAGCAAAACTACAAGTCCCATCATGCCTCTGCCTCTGGGTGTCATGCTTGTGGCTGTCAGAGTCTTGCTATGCCTCATGGGACTTGTAGTTCTGCAACAGCTGGAGGTCTGCTAATTGCAAATCCCTGGCCTATGCCATCTTTATGTAGAGCAACAATTCTTTTTTTTAGATCCTCAGAGAGTTCTTTGCCATGAGGTGTCATGTTGAACTTCCAGTGACCAGTATGACAGAGTGAGATCGATAACACCAAATTTAACACACCTGTTCGCCATTCACACCTGAGACCCTGTAATACCAATGAGTCACATGACACCGGGGATGGAAAATGGCTAATGGGGCCCAATTTGGAAATTTTCACTTAGGGGTGTACTCACTTTTGTTGCCAGCAGTTTAGACATTAATGGCTGTGTGTTGAGTTATTTTGAGGGGTCATACAAGCTGTACACTGACTACTCTACATTGTAGCAAAGTGTCATTTCTTCAGTGTTGTCACATGAAAAGATATAATAAAATATTTACAAAAATGTGAGGGGTGTACTCACTTTTGTGAGATACTGTATGTTTAGTGAGCGCACTGAGCTCAGGGTGTTTTCCCGGAGTGGATTTGTCCAGCCTGGGGGGCTCAGGCAGAAGTTGATGTGGGTGATGCCTCAGGTGGGGATCTGAGGGAGTTTGAATGCTGAGACCCAGGAGCTAAAGGGAGCTGACTGAGGGGATCTGTCTGCTGAAGATCTGTCTGATATTACGGGAAGGTTTCGTTTGGAAATAGGATGGAGGCTACCAGCTGTCCTGGGCCTTGTGAGTACAGACACTTAAGAGATCTTGGGGATCTTTGTGCTTTAGCTACCCCTCTGGTACTACATAGTCAGCCGTGGGTCTATTTAAAGGGGACACCGGCTGGTGTCCTGAAGAACTTTGGCCACCTAAACTCCTTCTTAAAGGGACTCTGCTCTTGTGGCTCTAATGCCACGTACACACGAGTGGATTTTCCGCTCAAGCTTGGCTTGCATACACACGGTCACACAAAAGTTCACTGAACTTTCGACCGCCAAGAACGCATTGACGTACAACACTACGACGAGCAGAGAAAATTAAGTTCAATGCTTCCGAGCATGCGTCAAATTATTTCCGAGCATGCGTAGGAATTTTGCATGTCGGAATTGGTATAGACGATCGGAATTTCCGATCTAAACTTTTTCCAACCAAAAAATTGAGAACCTGCTCTCAATCTTTTGCTGGCTGGAATTCCGCCAGCAAAAGTCCGATGGAGCATACACACGCTAAACCCCCTCTTGTTCCTTCTTGGAGCATACACGCGGTCGCATTTTCCGACCAAAAGCTCTCATCTGACTTTTGCTGGCCGAATTTCCAATCGCGTGTATGCGGCATAAGTACTAATAAGCTGAAGTCTACTGTTTGTTTCAAGCCTGGACTTCAAAAATGCTTATCCTGAAGAATACCTAAGTCCTCAGTTGTATATAGTTCTTGTTTTGGGAGTATCCCACCACTAACCTTAATTATATCCAAGTTCTCCAAAAATAAAAACCACAAAAACAAAATCCCCTAGACTGGCATTCAGTGGTATGTACAGGGAAGGAAAATGTGCCTCTTGTGCCCTAGCAGTGTGCTTTATGCAAATCTTAACCTCATCTCCAAACTGGAGTTCAAGCATCCTCCTCTTTCTGCAATTCAATGTATGTTCCCATGGCACTGTGCAAAAAATAGGTGAACTGAAGTTAAAGTGGTTGTAAAGATACATGTTTTTTTTACCTTAATGTATTCTATGCATTAAGGTGAAAAAACATCCAACAGTTATCGGCCCCCTAGCCCCCCCCCCCCCCCCCTATTTACTTACCTAAGCCCTCGAAAGTCCCGCGTCGTGAACGCGCTGGCTTCTTGACCGGGCTTCTCGTCTCTTTAATTGGATGATTGCTCAGCTGCTGAACCAAAGATAAAAAGAAACTTAAACTTTAATTTTGTATCTCTCTCTTTATTAATCTACCGATCAAAGGGATCTTACTTTTACTCTAATCAGCCTTAATTAACTTAACTTTTTTTGATCACTTCTATTTCTTAAACTATTAATAAATTAAACTTTTCTTTTGTTTGCTTTGTTCCTTAATATTTTTACACCTTTATTACATGTTTCACAATAAAAAAAGCGCAAAAAATAAAAATAAAAAATGTATTGCATTTGTAAAAAAACTTTTAATGCTTTGTACCATTGCTGACAGCTGAAGTGTAAACAAAACAGTTGTGGTAGGTATCGGTAATTGGTATCTGCGTTTACAAAAAAAAAAAAAAGGTCGGTACTCGTAAAAAAAAAAAAAAAAAATGGTAACGGTGCATCCCTAATTTTCAGTGCGCACCAGATTGCAACTAACGGGCATTGCTTATTCAAATGGAAATAGGAGGGAAAAAGAAAGGTTTAGGAGCTCACAAGGGATGTTACAAGGAGCCAGAAAAACACAAACGATTTCATGAAAAATCAAAGAGTGGATGTGTATTGATATTTTCTGCGGAATAAGGATATTGTTTAGTGGCAGTTGTCATTTTGAACATTCACCAGCAGATGGCAAATTTAGAGAATAATTTACTGAATGCTTGCAATTACAACATATTAAAGAGGTTGTAAACCTTCTGTTTTTTTTCACCTTAATGCATCCTGTGCATTAAGGTGAAAAAACATCTGATGGGTACAAGCCCCCCCGTTTACTTACCTCAGCCCTTGAAAGTCCCACGTCGAGAACGCGCTGGCTTATCGGCTCTTCATTGGATAGATTGATAGCAGCGCAACCATTGGCTTGCGCTGCTGTCTATCAAACTCAAATGACGCGGCCGCCAGGGGGCGTGACTGAGACATACACTCTGTGTCTATGAACACAAAGTGTATGAGACGGGGTAACCCCCTCGGGAGAGAGCTTCCCTAGCGGGCTATCTGTTGCGGGGAGGCGCTCAGACAGCCGCCGTGGGACCCCAGAACAGCAGGATCGGGGCCAATCTGTGCAAAACGAACTGCACAGTGGAGGGAAGTATAACATGTTTGTTATTTATAAAATAAACCTATACAATCATTTTAACTCGTTCTGTTATATTACCAAGTTATCTTTATGGTTGAGGACATTAATGAAGGCATGGTGCTGTTTTTCGCAAGTTCATTAATGGTCACAATATTGCCCTTCCTGGCATATTTACAGGTTTTGCAAGAGACAAATACTGATGCTGGTTATGGCAATTTAAAGCTAAAATTTAGGTATGGCAGTTTTTACATAGTTGCATTGGTCTAGCTTGGATCTAGGCAAGTATGTACTGTATGTGCCATACTTGTAGGACCCCCCTGAAAGCTGGAAATCACCGTAGTAGGCACAGCTACTAGAGTGACTGCCGTCTGCTTCTGTATCCTGTGCCCAGCTGCTTCCCTGCTGCTGCCCTGCTGCTTAGTGATCACAACATGGGTGCCACTCAGAGAACACTTCATTTTCGCAATGAATGCAACATGTTTTCTTATTGAACGAGGTGGCGACTTGCAGCTTCTCGTCCACATCAGTGCCCAGGGCTGGACTGGGACAAAAATTTGGCCCTGGACTTCATTGTGACCGGCCCACTTTAATTTTGAGTGTCCCCACCAGCAGCCCCCTTAACATCAGAGTCCCCATTAGCAGCCCCCTTCACATCAGAGTCCCCACCAGCAGCCCCCCCCACCAGCAGCCCCTTTACATCAGAGTCCCCATCACATAAGAGTGCCCTCCCTTTCCTCCCCTTCCCACATGTACTCACAGTTTTCAAGGCAGCTTCTCTTCCTCTCTCCAGTAATGTGATAACAAGTGATAGGGGAGAGAGGAAGAAAAGTCGGCCGGCTGTCTATCTCCCCCTGCAGGCTGGAGGGAGCATAATGCCTAATGCTCTCTCCAGCAAGTGACGGAAGCAGCTCCTCCTGACAGGAGTGAAATCGCGATCACTCACTGTCAGAGAGGAGCGGCTCCAGGACTGCACCTGACTGGCCCACTGAGCCATTCGGCCCACCGGAAAACTCACGGTAGTCCCGATGGCCAGTCCATGCCCGTCAGTGCCTGACCTCAAAAAGGCTCTTCTGGAAGAATGGTCAAACATTCCCATAGACACACTCCTAAACCTTGTGGACTGCCTTCCCAGAAGAGTTGAAGCTGCAAAGGGTGGGCCAACTCAATATTGAACCCTACGGACTAAGACTGGGATGCCATTAAAGTTCATGTGCCTGTAAAGGCAGGCGTTCCAATACTTTTGGTAATACCCATATGGCAAAGATAGTAATAAATTGATTTAATGTGTACCACTACCCCCGTAGGAGCTGCTGATGAATGTATAATCCTGTACCTTGCCTATCAACCCCAAGAACAGACTCAACCCCTCTGGCACACCTGTATGTGAATATGAGTGCAAGACCCAGCAGTGAAGAGAAATACAGTAATGGTATATTTACCGTAGCCTTGGAACCCGTCATTTCACCGTTTGAGTAATAGATAGTCTCACACCAATTGTCAATTAACCACGTAAGAAGCTTACTGAGAAAATACTTAGCACAATGAACAAAGTGGTAACTTAGTTATAGAGAATGACAATAGATAGCAGTCAATATGAACATGAAACTGATAATTCAATGACCACCATAAGTATGTATATGCAGACAGGCGTACAGTAAGACAGACGCTCAATATCCTCAAACACTTATATTAAGCACCTTCCCACTGACCTCAAAGCATACACACCAAATCTGCAAATAACTATCATGGACATGCAATGGTACAATACAATACATATATCTTGTACTCAAGGGCTCCCCCTAGATTGTAATGCAATGTTCCATAGGCCAAAAATTGAACTATTGCGCTTTGTAGAGGATGATAGAAGTCCAATATCTTCCTGATCTTCAGATAGCTCATGGTATTAGACTGCAGTATTTGTAAATCCAAACAGGGGAACAAGTAGACAACAGACTGCAGGATAAATGATGCGCTGATAACTGTCTACTTGCAAACGGAAGGCAATTATAATACTTTCTCCTTAGCAGAGGATGTGATGCAGCATTAACTTTATAGCACAGAGAGGCAACCCTGGATTTCCACTATATACAGCCTATGGATAAGTGAGATCACTTCTGTGGGACTACAGGTCTCACCAGCAGTCTGTAACTAACACGGCCACAGTGCACTATATTTATCTGGGAAAGTGCCCGCTCATAACAGGCCCAGATCCTTGCAAGACTCCTTTCCTAGAAATCTTGGATTCTCCGGTCCATCTGCACGCTGGTCCAGCTGACTGTGCTCTTGAACTCCTCAGAGGCCAAACGATTCCACTCCGCACCTTACAGGCCACAGTCTATCAGTCACACATAGACCTCACTCCAGGCAGGTTTTTTGTAAGGCGAGAGCGAAAGATGGCCGTGCTCCCTTTTTATTTGCTTATCCAGCAGGCAGTTCTGTGACCTGGCCTTGTGGGTATGTGAACTGGGCATTGTGGGTCAGTAGTTCACAGACTGAGTGTAAGCATGAGTCACTTCCTCATTAAGTACATCTCCCACAATGCTTTGGAGCGTGGCTTTACAGAAATCAAAACAAAAGTCTTAATAGCATTACACTAGAGGGAGCCAAACTCTTACTCAAAGAACATCAGTCTATTTAACATAGTAACTTGGGTGGCAAAACCCCTGCGCTACATACTCCCCCTACTTTAAATCTTTGGTCCCCAAAGATAGTCAAAATTCGTGACCTATTACACGTTTTTGCATTCAAGCGATGACACAGAACTGACAGAGGAGCCTCCCACCAATTATCACACAGAAGGGAGACTGTTCTGTACACCTGCTACTGACACCGTGGTGTCTTGTATAGATGTGCTAGGGGGTGAGATGAGGTTGTCCTCCACCAAATCAGCGGTGGAGGGACCAGGCATTTCAGAAGTTTTTTGAAACAAAACAAATGTCCCCTCGCCCAGAATGTCATAGGTCAGTATCTTGGGTGGTTGAATAATCCTCTTTGCTCTCTGTTCTTTGGGTTTCGGTGCTACCTGCACACTGACACTGTCCTTCTCCACTTCAGACTCCAGTACTTCAGTATCTTGTATCTCAGCTTCAGCGGAGGAAAAAAAGAACTGAGTCTGTTCCCTGCAAGGAGTGTGGAGGGTCTTCAGGATCTTCAGAAGACCAAATTCAGCAGCCTCTGGTCGAAAAGTTCCACTATCTATCACCGTGGGATGAGGAGAAGGGGTGGTAGCAATCTCTGGTGTGTGTGACAACCACAAGCAGTCTATTCCCATCTCTTCTTAACTTCCTTCATCATTTGCAGCAAGAGGCCTAGTCTGGGACCTAGTCACTGATCAAGATCCCTGAGAGGTGGTGGATGTGGATGGTGAATCCTGCTGGGGGGGGGGGGTCACCCGGACTGCTTCTGATAGAGGCAAAAGATGATTACGATGCCAAATCTTTAATGGCCCTGTGTTTCCTTGGCAACCCTGGGAGTTGTTTGCATATAACATAGGGCTGTGACTTCCAACCATCAGCCAATTTGTGTTTCTCAGGTATACCCAGATTCCTCAACAACACTCTGTCTCCTGGTTTTAAGTCTTGTACTCGTATCCTGAGGTAAAAAATTATTTTGTTCCTCTGTCCTCGGGCAGCTGAGACAGCTTGGGCCTCATCATAGCCAGTTTTCAGGCTTCTCCTCAGTCGGTCCACATACCCTCTGTGGGAAGTTGCTAAGGTATGGTCCAGGGATGTGCCGAAAACTAGAGCCACTGGTAGCCGGGCTTCCTGTCCAAACATCAGGCGATATGTAGAGTATCCTGTGGCATCACTTGTAGTACTGTTGCAAGCGTGCACTATGGCCGCTATGTGCTTGCTCCAGCCTGGCTTTTGCTCAGAGGTTAGAGTTCCCAGCATGTTTAAGAGAGTTTGATTGAGTATCTTGGGTTGAGGATCTCCTTGAGGATGGTAAGGGGTAGTTCTAGATTTCTTGATGCCCAACAAATCTAAGAGTCTCTTAATGAGACTACTCCCAAAGTCTCTCCCCTGGTCTGAGTGGATACGCTGGGGCAGGCCATAATGGACGAATAATTTTTCTACTAGGATTTTGGCCACTGTGGATGCCTGTTGATCTCTTGTGGGAAATGCCTGGGCGTAACAGGTGAAATGGTTGGTTAGCACCAGGATGTTTCCCTGCCCACTCAGGTCAGACTCCAAGCACAGAAAGTCATTGCACACCAGATCCAAATGGTCCCTGACTCTCTACGTGGCCCATTGGGGTGACTTGTGGAGGTAAAGTGTTTCTTTGAATACACCCAAGGCAAGAATGGCAGTAGCCCTCGGCTTCAGTCTGCATGCAGGGCCAATAGAATCTGTCTCTCACCAGTTGGAAAGTCCTCTCGGACCCTAGATGGCCATGATGATCGTGTAGAGCAATAAATACCTTCTCCCGGTGTTTCTTCGGTAAGAACAACTGCCATTTCTCTTTAGAATCTTCAGAGGGGCCCCTTTGGTAGACCACCCCTTGCTGCAACTGCAGCCGATCCCACTCTCGGTCTAGTAAACGGCCTTCTTTTAACGAGTCAGTAAGAAACAAGTCGGGATGTTGACTCTCTAGTGCCTTCAATGCCAAACTGCAGAGGGGGTCTTCCAACTGATCCCTACGCAGGTCCTTTTTTGAAAGTTTGGGCAGACCTTCATCCATGACTTGGGTGATGTTGCAATAGTTTCTGGGCACCCCAGCAGCTGACACTCCACTCTCCTCAGCTCTGGCTCCACCCTTTACTTGCTGTTCTGCCCCCTCACAAAGGGCTCTCATTTCTTCAGGGGTTAGCTGGGTCCATTTTTCTGGGGAGTCCCGGGAACAGTGTGGTCTTCTTGACAAAGCATCTGCATCCTTGTTCCCAACCCCAGCCGGTACTTCAGACTGAAGGTAAAACCTGAGAGGGCAGCCAACCATCTATGGCCCGTGGCATCCAGCTTTGCAGTAGTGAGGAAATATGTGAGAGAGTTGTTGTCTGTCTTGATTATGAATTCTGCACCATATAGGTAGTCTCTTAGTTTGTCCACTACTGCCCATTTCAAGGCCAGGAATTAAAGTTTGTGGGTGGGGTAGTTCCTCTCAGCAGGTGCCAAACTCCGACTCACATAAGCGACAGGCCTTAAGTGTCCATCATGTTCCTGTTACAGCACTCCACCCAACCCATCTTGACTGCCGTCTACATGATTCGTATGGTTTGGCTGGATCTGCATAGGCCAAGACTGGAACAGTTGTAAGGCTCCACTTCAACTGCTTGAAAGCCTCTTCACACTGGGTGGTCCACTGCTCTTGTATGGATTCTTTGGGCTTCCTGGCCCCTCCTGTTAGTTTTACAGACTTGACCGAGTCTGCATCAATGTCTTCCTCGGGTAGGGATGAGCCAAACACCACCGGTTCGCACCAGAACTTGCGAACAGGAAAAAAATTTGTGCGAACACTGTTAAAGTCTATGGGACACGAACATGAAAAATGAAAAGTGCTCATTTTAAAGGCTTATATGAAAGTTATTGTATGGGAACCCGGGTCCTGCCCCAGGGGACATGTATCAATGCAATAAAAATATTTAAAGTTTTTTCAGCAGTGATTTTAATAATGCTTAAAGTGAAACAATAAAAATTAAACATTCCTTTAAATATCGTGCCGGGGGTGTCCTTAGTATGCCTGTAAAGTAGCGCATCTGCAGGAAACAAAAAAAACTGCAGGGGAACCCTGCACCAAAATGTGAAAAAAAAATGGCGTGGGGACGAGAGAGCGGTCCCTCAGATCCCAGCTCCCCCTCCATGTGAATGGGTATCGGGTAAATTGTACCCCTACACATTCACCAAAAAAAAAAAAAAAGCAGTGAAGTGTGACAAAACACAAATAGCCGGTTTTCCACAACTCCTTTATTGTAAAATAGCTCTGAGTGATCTTCTCCCCCGAGCCGTGTCTCCCGCCATCATCTTCTCCTGGTGCTGTCTCTTTTGCCGCCATCTTCTGGACACAGCTGATGACGGATCAGTGTATCGACCCTGCTGCCGGTATCTTTCATGCCATTCATTGTGTACAGTTGTGTTGCTAGCTGTGATTGGTCACAGTGATCCCATGGTACAGACAGGACCAATCACAGCCCATCTGTACCATGTGATTAGCTGTGGCCAATCACAGCTAATCACAACAATGCACAATGAATGAATCAATTTCATTCTGTAAAAACGGTTAATCAGAATAAGGAAGTGAAATCCACTGGTATAAGCAATCATAATTTTTAAAACAAAAAATAAAATAAAAATCCTGATCACTTCCTCAGAGTAGTACAGTGTTATTATGGCAACACTGTATTGCTCTGGTCACAGTGTGGTAAAGGGGTAGTAAACCGATTTATGTTTTTTTTGTACCCTGCAAGGTAAAGCCATATTGTGCTAGTATGCGTAGCAAACTAGGACATTATGTTAAACTTGCCTTAAAACAAAGCCCTTCCAGCACCAAGTTGTCACTGCTGCAGGCACTCCTATCTTCACCGGTCTTCCTTCTGGGTTTGCAGGCTCCAGTGACTGGCCAGAGGCGCGATGATGTCACTTCCGGGCATGCATGCAGGAGCTGCAGTTTTCAGCACATGAAGAAACGGCCCGAGTAGCGGTTCCTTCAGAGTGCATGTGCCAGTGCTGTCACTGGCTGCATGTGCAGTAAATATCTCCTAAATGGTGCACGTTTAGGAGATATTTACACTGCCTATAGGTAAGCCTTATTATAGGCTTAGTGGGTAGTATGAAGTAAGGGGGCGCTGTGATACAAGGAAAACCCAATGTAAAGTGCTCTAGTGCACTCTAGTTTCACTTTAGTTCACTTTATTTAATATTCTATTTAATTTTTTTTGCGTGGAGTTCACCCTATTAGAGGTGATTAACTTATTATAGGCTTACCTATAGGTAAAAAAGTCACAGATGGGTGTTTACTCCCACTTTAAAAATAAAAAGAAAAAAGAAAAAAAATGTAATAAAAAAAGAAAACAAATTAAAATATTGAAAAAAAAAAAAAAATTTTTTTTATTACATACTGTCACCAGTCAGTGTCCCTAATCAGCACCACGCCAGTTATTTGCAAAGTTTTATAACAGAAATGAAGACAAACATTTTTTTCCCAAAACAGTCAGTATTTTTTAGTTTATTTTGGCCAGAAATAAAAAACTCAGCAGTGATTAAATACCACCAAAACAATGTTCTATTTGTGTGAAAAAATGATTTTATTTGGGTATAGTGTTGCATGACCACACAATTGTCATTCAAAGTGCGACAGCGCTGAAAATTGGCCTGGGCAGGAAGGGGGTGAAAGTGCCATGTACTGAAGTGGTTAATCCAAATGATTAATTGCCAGCTGTTAGCAACCCCTTGTCAATTTGTGGTGAAATATGTGGTTTGTTCCATCACTTCCAACTTTTGCTGGATATCCATAGCTACACTTAAGGTCACATTGGCCGATTTGGCATATGATTTGACATGTCAAATTGCATGCCAAAACGGCGGCTATTGCCTGCAATGGCACCGCCTAATTCCCAAAAGTAGTTTCTATACTACTTTTGGCGACTTCGGGGCGATTTGAATAGACATCTGTGCAGGAACTCACACAGATGTCTGTCAAATCGCCCCCCCCCCCCCGAAGTCGGACTACATTGCTGAACTCGCACGATTTCTGACCCTCATCACTGTGAATGTTACATTAAGGCTACATTCACACTTGAGCTGAGCGTCTTTATAGTTTTGCAGGCTTTTTTTGTACAGCACTGTGCCTCAAAAAATTTTTTATTTTTTTTTAAATGTTGACAACTATGACTGACAACTGTGTGGGAGAAAAGGTGTGAGAAGCTTCAGATTTTTTAATTTATTTTTTAAGCTATTTTTATGAAAGCTCATTATTTCGGAAAAAGACATGATGTGCATTTTCTCACACAGTTTTTTATTTGTGCTTGCAAGCTTTTTAATCTATTGGGGCATAAAAGCTTGTAGCTCAATAGAAGTTCATGCACTTTTTCAAGCTACAAGCGACACTACACTCAGGTGTGAACAGGTACAATTCAAAAACACAGGATTTTTTTATACTGAGAATTTTGGAGCTTCGAGCTTCAAAACACACAAGTGTGAATGGGGCGTAAAAGATCCATGAATGCATTTGGAAGACAACTGAAGATGTTAGTGCAATACCTATATATAGCCTGTGGGTGGCGATATGTATCTGGTTGTGCATGCAGTGTCTCTGATTCCAGGGGAGGACAAATTCTGCTTCACTTCTGCAATTCATTTATAAAGCATGGTAGGATGGGTTGTGTCTTGGCACTGCCAGAGGATACATGTCACACAACTCAGAGCAATCTTTTCTTTCACACAGTTGCCAAGGATATCAGTCATAGTTGCCAACATTTAAAAAAATATATATTTTTTTAAAGTCACAGTGCTGCTAAGCCTGTCATGTATTCTAGACAAATGTTATAGCTTTGTTATCACTAATGATGGGATGGATAAAGAACAGACCTGAGGCATGTACCTTTCCTGGGGAAAATTCTGCTTCAGACTCCCTCTGGTGCTAGTTACATGTTGAATGGAAGGTAGAATAGTCATATTGTCTGATCCTGGCTTCCTAAAAAGATCATGTAATTCGCAAAAAATAGCAAAAAAATTATATAGCATATACAAGTGCGGCAATGGTCATATTGTAATTGAATGTTTTTAAAAAATTACCTTTCCTTTTCAAATCTTCAGCTCTGTAATTCTCTGTAAAATACAATGCAATATGGCTATCAGGGTCTACCTGTCATTTCCTGCTTGTGCGATTGGCTCACTGATTTTCCCAGAAGTCGCACTAAGATACAAATCAGATTTTTTGGCATCCCTTGCATCAAAAATTTCATTTTTAGTAAGATACTCCCAAAGGAAAATCACGTCTAAAGGCATGCAGACCCTACCACTTTCCGCATTAGAGACCTTCAAGTGCAGCAGCTGATCGACAATTTGAAAGTCACTCCCAGTCATATTCATTTTGTACATAGACAAACAGCTATTTCTTCAGAATAACAAAAGGTAGAAATCTGCAATAAAGTTGGTTAAAATCCTTGCAATGTACATTGACCAGCCAGGGGTCATCCCTCAATACTTACCCCAGCGACATCTCAATCCAGCGATGTGCACAAGAGCAGCGGTTCTCCCAGGTCTCTCTATTCCCATTAGCTGAGACACTGGCTTCCACTGCTGTCAATCACAGTCAGTGAGGAAAGAGGGGGTTGGTCAGGGCTGCTCTGTGCAAGACCACTGCACAGAGCAGGTAAGAACAACATGATTATTTAAAAAAAAAAAACAAAAGTGAGCCTTTAATATCCCTTTAATCTATATTTACCCATCCAAGCAAGATTGTTAAAATAGACAGCTCTAATTGTGCCTATTTGGGCCAATACCTTGTGTACGAATGGGAGTTTTTCACAGTAAGGTTGTTTCAGGTTCATGCTTATGCTCAAGACCCACCAAAAGCACCTTCTAAAAAAACATATCTAATAAATATAAAACAGAAAGTAAAATTTTTTTTCCGTCCTGGCACTTGTACACTGTTAGGGTCCATGCACATTAGGCCCAGAAAAAATACCAGAACTTGTGGCAAAAAATGCTCATAGTAGGTCATATTGCACAAAAGTTTAGGAATTTTTATGGGCATTTGCTTTTTTCCCCAAAAATACCCTCTGCTCATTTTTCAATGTACACTTGAAAATGCAAATGCTCCAAAACGCTGTAATGAGAAGCGTTTAGGAGCGTTTATGAGTGGTGTTGGCCGAAGATGGTGGTGCCACCGGGTGGCGTATCCGGGTGGCCCCGCCCCTTGCCTATATAAGAACTGTCAAAGCGCAGCACAGCATACGGCGGGAGGAGGCAAAGTTTATTTTTTCCTTATTTTTGGGTCGACGGGCAGCGTGATTGATGAGGGATTAACTTTCGAGGGACACTTTTTTTTATTTTTATTAAAAAAAAAAAGGACTGGTCAAAAACAGTTTCTTGTGATTATTACTTTTTGACACTTTGTGGGTTATGACGTACCCAAAACCCATTCGCATGGGGGGGGGCAGGATGAGGCCAGGTTCCGATAAGCCCCCCACCCGCAGATAACCACAGCCCAGGGTTGTCGGGGAGAGGCCCTTGTCCCCATCAACATGGGGACAAGGCGCTTTGGGGTGGGGGGGCAGAGTCCCCCTGCCACAAAGCACCCATCCCCCCATGCTGAGGGCATGTGGCCTGGTATGGTTCAGTGCATACTCGTCCTCTCCCGTTTCCTGTCCTCCCGGGCTGCATGCTTGGATAAGGGTCTGGTATGGATTGGGGGCATGTCTTTTTTTTATTTTGGCGGGGGTTCCCCTTAAAATCCATACAAGACCCAAAAGGCCTGGTATGGACTGGGGGGGGGGGGGGGGGGGCTCCATGACGTTTTTTCTTTAATTTTTCAATAGCCGGGTGCCGGCAATTGTAACCGTGAGTAATTTTAAATGTGATTTAACTTTACTTTTTTCTTTTCTTTAGAAATTTCCTTTTTTCTGTAGCATGTTTTATGCATGCTACAGATGCGCCACATTACAGGCACATTTTTTAAGGGAATTTTCATTTTTATTGTTGCACTTTAAGCATATGTAAAATCACTGCTTTTTAAAAACAATAATAAAAAAAAAAAAAAAAAAGCTGTAGAAAAAAGTTTTTATTAATACATGTCCCCCAGGGCAGTACCCAGACCCCCATACCCCTTTTCTGGACAATTACTTGCATATAACCCCTTAAAATGGTAACTTCTGATTTTTCCTGTTCAGCTCCCATAGACTTTAATGGGGTTCACCGTTTGGGTTAGAACATTTCCCCTGTTCAGGAGTTCAGCTGCGAACCAAACAGGGGGGGTGTTCAGCCCATCCCTATTTATGAGTGTTTAAGTATTTTATTCTGCCTGAAAACTCCCCTCAATTATGCAACCCAGAAGGGTTTTTTGTCTGTATTTTAACACTGAGCTTAAACTATGCCTCTATACATCCATAAAATTGAGCTGCTTCTACAGGCAGGAGAAAAAAAAAAAAACGCAAAACACCTGTAGAAACAATGGTTTTTAAGCCCAGTGTGCATGAACCCTTAGGTGCTCAACCACTTGCCTCCCCCGCCCGCAATATACTGTGGGCTAGCGGGCGCTGTAGGCAAAGCGGCTTACCAATACATCACTGCCCACTTCCAGGTTTAGGGCGCGTGCATGTGCTTGTGAGAAAGTCCCGGCCAATGATTCACAGCCAGGACATCCTGATTGGCTGTGTTCAATCACAGCCCAGAGCTCTGTGTAGATAAACAATACAGAGCTCTGTACAGAGGGAGCAATCTGTCAGTTTCAGAGAAACAGAGCTCTATTAGTAAAAGCAGCGCCTTTTACACACATTACACATAGTTACGTGCACATTTAACCCCTTGATCGCCCTAGAAGTTAACCCCTTCCCAGCCAGTGTCATTAGTACAGTGACAGTGTATAGTATCACTGATGGCAGTGCCAGTTAGTCAGTTCTCCCCAGCGTTATGTAGTGTCAGATTGCCCGCCGCACTATCAAAGTCCCATTATAAGTTGCTGATCATTGTCATTAGTAATATTAAAAAACAAATCAATAAAAATTCCAGTATATATACACACCATAGTTTGTAGGCACTATAACCTTCACGCAAACCAATATACACTTATTGGGAGTTTTTTTTTGTTATCAAAGACATGTAGCAGAATACATTTTGGCCAATATTTATGTAGAAGTTAGATTTTTTTACTTTCTGCTATAAAACATATCCAATAAACATAAAACAGAAAGTAAAAAATAGTTTTTTTTTATAAATTGACTTGTATCGCCAAAAATTAAAAACCCAGTGGTGAAGAAAAAAAAACACCAAAAGTAAGCTTTGTGTAGAATGATATAAATTTTGTTTGGATACAGCGTTGCATGACTGTGCAATTGCCAGCTAAAGTAGCGCAGTGCTGAATAGCAAAAAATGGCTAAAATAAAAGGGGGTAAAATCTTCCAGAGCTCAAGTGGTTAAACAGCTGAAATAAATGCACTGTAATTTCAGACCAGGGCTAGGAACCTCAAGTAAGACATCTGCTCCTCATGTCTGCTTGTTTTTTTTGCCTGCCATGCCAGGAGCCACCAATGATTTCTATTGCACCAGTGGAGATACAGATAAACGGATGTAGGTTGGCATCCCAAACCATTGTTTAGCTAAGCTCTTCCACTTTCCTACCCCATGTGATTCCATACAGCTAACATGTACACTCTACAATAGTGGTTCTCAACCTACTTGGTTTTGGGGCCCTCAACTGCAAACCCTGGCATCTCTTTGGGGAAGGGGGGGGGGGGCACGTATTTTGTATATGTAGTGCTACAGAACACTGTCAGACACTGCCATAATACTAGTAGAGATGGTCAGAGACTGGTGACACGACATGCTATGGGAGTTGTTGAAGTAGGGTTGCCACTTTTTTCTTCAAGGCAAACCCGAACACTTTAGCGGCATACAGTACATTTTTTTTGTTTTAGTATACACTATGGGATTGTAACAGACCTGGGACACCTTTGGTCACTCCAAAGAAAATAGTAATGCACATAGTGCCCCCTCACCCTCTTGTTAAAGCCCTGTTCTGAGCCACATTCCTGTACTGAAACCTGGACACATCATTCAAATCCCGGACAGGTGGCAACCCTAGGATGAAGGCTAGAAATATGCTGCAGGGGACCATTTAAGACAGAGGACATGTCACAAAATACTGCTAGAGATCACTGCCATTTAGCCACTTTACAAATCAGTGCTCCTAATACTGGCTGCTGGGGCTCAAGGTACCCACAGTACCAAAGGGCCACCGGTTGGCCGCCAGGGCCCCACAAAATAGATACATTTCTCCAGCAATGTTAGATTTGTACATGAGCACTTGTAGGGGTTTATTTGAATTTGAACAAATGTCAAAACGCATGTAATCATTAAGAGTGTTTGTACCATCTAGTGACATTTATCCAAGAAACGTTTAAGACCTCTTTCACACTGGGGCTCTTTTCAGGCAATTTAGCACTAAAAATAGCGCCCGAAAAGCGCCTCTTAAGCCACCCCAGTGTGAAAGGCCAAGTGCTTTCACACTGGGGCGGTGCGCTTGCAAGATGGGAAAAAAGTCCTGCAAGCAGGATCTTTGGGGTGGTGCGGGAGCGGTGTATACGCCGTCCCAATATGTCCTGCCCATTGAAATGAATGGGCAGCGCTGTTGAAGCGCCTGCAAATCACATTTTGGCAACGTCGCAACACAGGCGCTATTAACCCTTTCTTCGGCCGATAGCGGGGGTTAAAAGTGCCCCGCAAGCGGACGAAAAATGCCGCTATAACAGTGGTAAAGCACCGCTAAGACTTTACCCCTAACACCCGCACTGCCCCAGTGTGAAAGGGGTCTTATACGTAGACTCCCTATCTATATCTCTGGACGATCGCACATGGGAATTTCACTGGGATAAACACTACTTTTGCATTTCTATATAATATGCTCAACTTAAAGGAGAATTACGACCTGTCACTCAGCCGGTCCAGACTCAGGAGGGATCCCAACTTTATTTAAACCCAGAACTTAAGACCAAGAACAGAGATCAGCAATCTTTGATTGCTCAGTTCTTGGTGTTGAGGCAGCGGGGGACAGATCCAGCATTGGATCCATGCTGCATCCACCTGAGTATGGATGTTTGTTTCCTGCAAAACTCGCAGTTCTCTTTTAAAACCCAGGTTTGTAAAAGATTTATTTTTTGGACTACAGAAGTAGAAGTTCTTCTACTTTGATAAAGCTCAATATGGTTTTACGGCAACTAATGCTAATAAGCTACATGAAGGGTAGCCCCAGTGGTTCTGTTTTTTTTTTTTAAGTTTCTAATCTTTTAATATTTTATTTACGATAAAAGAGATGCCAGAGCCCGTCTGCAGTAGATACAGCTCAAAGTGTTAAATCATTTAAAAAATATATATATAAGTTTTATGAACAGTATAATAAAGTGGGGTTAAACATCCATTGCTGTGGCCTGTATCCCATATCAGCCTCTGGGAACCCTTGAAAGAAGAAAACAGTCTCCAGCTTTCAGTCTCCCACGGGAACTGAATTATGTTATCTCAGCAGCTGCAAGACCTCAAATCCCATTCCAAGTGAATGTTCCCAGCAGCTCCAAGAAGCCACCCCACATGCGGGAAGAATAGGGAATTAGGCTGTGGGGTTTTGATTAACAAGCAGAGAAGATTCTGTTCAAATAGCTCAGCCTTGTTTACACAGAAGAAGTTTCCCGATATCTATTTTATTTGAACAGAAAGTGTAAAGCTCTGCCAGAATATCTCCATTGGAAGACAGCAAGGCAGAGCAAAAATACTGAGCACTAAATAAAGTTTAGTAATTTTTAACTACAATTTAATATAGTAAACAGATGTGAGGTCAAAGTGTGCTGTTACTTTTTTATTTTACTATAAATACTATGATATGACTGGATAAATACCAAAAAAAAAAAAGAAGGACTCAGATTTTAGCACCTTTTCTGATTTCAACACCAAGAAGGATCTCTAAATATATCATACAAAATACTTCCTAAGGGCATTAAAAAAGTAGAACTAAAAAGGTAAAACTTATTTTTTACCTTTTGGATAGCGTAAGGGAGGTTTATAACCCCTGTCAATTTTGTTTTTGCCATCTGTGTGGTATGTATTGTGCCAGAAACAAAAGATCCACCCTAGCAACAATAGATCCCACCAATGACAATAGACCACCTCCAGCATCAATAGACCCTCCAGCAGCCAGCAACACCAGACTCTTCCCTGAACAGTAGATCCCTCCGAGCAACAACCGACCCCCCAGCAACAATAGATCCCCCAGTGGCCATCATCAATAGACCCTCCAGCACACCCCCCAACAACACGTGCCAGTACATACATTCAGTGTTAGGTGCCGGAACTGCGTTCCTGATGAAAAAAAGCCCTGCCTGAAACTATAGTCATCATTGATAGATATGAATAATGCAGTCATATCACCTCTTAATAGTTCAGGCAACATGTTGTTCCCGAAGTTGATGTGTTGAAAGCAGGAAAAAAATAAAAATGGGCACCCCAGTTTGTTGGGTATTGGGCTGCATAGCCGCAGACCCGTTAAGGTGCCCACGCTGACCTGTGTCAACAGCCAAAAGCACCTACAATGCGCACGTGAGCATAAGAATTAGACCACTGAGCAATGGAAGAAGGTGGCCTAGTCTCTGATGAATCACATTTTCTTTTACATTAGCTGTATGGCTTACGTGGAAAAGATGCAGTATGGGAAGAAAGCAAGCCGGCGGAGGCAGTGTGATGCTTTGGGCAATGCTCTGCTGGAAACCTTGGGTCCTGCCATTCATGTAGATGTTGCTTGACATCTTGTACCACCTACCTTAACAATGCTGCTGACCAAGTACGCCTCTTAATGGAAATGGGATTCCCTGATAGCAGTGGCGTCTTTCAGCAGGATAATGCACTCTGCCACACTGCGAAAATGGTTCAAGAATGGTTTAAGTAACACAAGTCTGAAATGTTGACTTCAAAGTCTCCTGATCTTAATCCAATTGCGCAACTGTGGGATTGGCTGAAATAACAAATCCAATCCATGAAGGCCCTACCTCGCAACTTACAGGATTTAAAGGATCTGCGATTGATGGCTTGGTGACAGATACTGTAGCATATTTTAAGAGGTCTCCATGCCACAATGGGTCAGGGTTGTTTTTGACATGATCAGCTGTCAGCCAATGACAGCTGATCACGTGTGTAAACAAAAGCTCGGTAATCTTTTTTCTTTTTTCTCCTCACACGAAAAAAAAGCAGATCACCGACTTATGTTCAAGGGACATCGGTCCTGAAGAGGAAGGCGGCACATTTGCCTCCTCTGTGCCAATCAGTACCCCCTGCCAGTGCCACCTACCATTGCCACCTGCCAGTGCCCCCTATCAATGCCCATGAGTGCCACCTATCAATGCCTCATCAGTGCCACCTAGCAGTGCTGCCTTTCAGTGTAACCTACCAGGGCCGATAAGTGCCCATCACTGCCACCCATCAGTGCCACTTCTCAGTGCCCAATTTCACCCATCAATGCCCTTCAGTGCCACCTCTCAATGCACCCGCCTTATCAGTGCTCATCAGTGCAGCCAATGGGTGCCCATCAGCGTACATAATTGAAGGAGAAAAAAATTACCTGTTTGCCAAATTCTCTCTCTCTCTCTCTCTCTCTCTCTCTCTCTCTCTCTCTCATTTATACAGCAATCAGTGCTATAAAAATGCAGATTACTGTGTCACTGGCAGGGAAAGGGTTAAACACTAGGGGGCGATCAAGGGGTTAACTGTGTTCCCTCAGCATGTCCCAACTGTAGGGGGGATGGGCTCACTAGAACATGACAGAGATCACTGCTCCCGATCACTGGGAGCAGTAGATCCCTGTCATGTTGCTAGGCAGAACAGGGAAATGCCTTGTTTACATAGGCATCTCCCCATTCTGCCTCTCCGTGCCGCGATCACGGGCCAGCGGCAGACAGAGTCTGCGAGACCCGGGGGCACACGCCCGCTAGCCGCAGCGATGTACGGGTACGTTGTTTTGCGCACCCGCGCAACTTTGCTTTAGCGGCGTGAGCCAGTCGGCAAGTCGTTAAAAACCCCAATTAAATGTGACACAGACGCAAGCAGGCAGCACAATTAACAGAGAGATCATGGGTCTCATCCCACATTTGTGCTGCAACACAGAGGAAATGGAGAGGCAGGAGAATAAGAAGTTGCTGGTCACTTCAGTAAATAGGTGGTTTAATGCATGGACATAGGGGGAACTGATCAAAAAACATGCAAGCCCATCATTACAAGGCAAGGCACAAACGACACTGCAAATATAACTACACTAATACCTAGTTAAAACAAAAAGAAACATTGGAAAGTGTTTGACACTAAATTAAAGATGCCCATAGCACAAATATTTTATACAACAGCCCACAAATACCCATATTAGGAATACTTTTAGGAGTTATAAACTCTTGAATGAATGCTTGTCTTTCAAAGAGCCATAGGCAAAAGAGGACCGAGTGGTTACCCTCACCACCACCACTGGAGCCTTGAAAGCCTCTTTTGTCAAATCCAATTCTGGATTGAATGTACTAATGGGACTGCCTGCTCATGATTTATATGCTTGAAAAATGTTTTATACTCTATTAAAAATGTACATTTTTGTCACTGAATGCCTTCAACTGACAGCAAACACTTTAAGGCCCAACTCTGAGCAAACCCCCCTTTAAGTTTTTGCTTTTTTACTAGTCTATGACTGTATTGCTGAGATTTTCCCTCACTTTCTATCCAGGCAGGAAGTAATGAGAAAATTTCTGCAGGCAAAACTGCAAAAAAATAAAGATTTTTTTTCACGAGGAATGAGAATAGAAACAGTCGGGTCATTGTTACTGTGTCTTCCGGTCCCAGTTACAAATGTTTCCCTCAAAACCTGTTCTACTGTAACATGGACAGGAAATAAGGTGAAGTCTCCCATACAGCAATATAAACTTGACTGCAAAACTGGCCAAAGTTAGGCTTTAGTTAAAAGGTGTTCCATGGAATCACAAATACTGCCTGAAAAGGGTAATTTGGACCAATTAAATGGATAATTAGACCTGGATACCTACACATAGCTAGGTTTAACAACAGCCAACTTTCTTAAACTGGACTTCCTTTGACCCCGAAAACGTTTTTTTAAACCATAAATGAAACGTATGTGGTTTGTAAACTCTTTATTCCAAAATGTAGATATCTTCCCCTCTGAGTTAAAAGCCTTCTTTAGCTTCAAGGGTCCTCATTTTAGTCTTAATCTGGAAAAGTGTGCCAAGTACAGTAAAATAATCAGGTCAAGGCTCTTTGACATTCAATTATCAGAAAATGTGGCTAGCGCAGTATTACAAATAAATCTTAGACACTACCAGATTCAAATGGCTAATGACTTATGACTCACTTACCTTTAAGTATACCGAGGCTGCTATAAACACTATAGGAAATGTGTCACCAAGCTGATTATATGTCTCTGAGGTTTCTTATGGAAGCAGCCATTATCTTTGATTTTTTTAGTACTTTAGTAAAATTGACCTGGTTAAGCCTTAAATCTCCAGAACTAATCATACTTTCCAAAGTCAGAGAAAATGATTTCTTCCACAAGCTTCAAAGATTGTTTGTTCTTTTTTTGAAACTTTTTTTTTTTTGTTTTAAGCAAAATCAATAACAAGGTTGTAGCTGTATAAAGACTATATATTTGCATGCAATATTGCATACCTGTAAATTCTGTATATTCAAGCAAAAAAAAGGGTACAGGTTGGAATTTAGGTTGGGAGAAACCCCTTAGGGCTCTTTCACACGGGGCGGATCAGTGCAGATCCGCCCCGTGGATAGCCGCTTGCTCAGTGGGGATCGCCGGAGCGATCTCCGCTGAGCAGGAAGAGCGGATCGGATGACGACGAACTCTACGGTCCGTCGTCACCCGATCTACCAGGAAAACCCAATTTTTTCATCTGTCTGCAGAGCGGATCGGATGACGACGGGCTCTGCGGTCCGTCGTCACCCGATCTACCATAGGGGAGAGCGGCGCTGTGACACGTCCGTCCCTGCACGGAGTGCAGAGACGGACCTGTCACAGCGCCGCTCTCCCCTATGGTAGATCGGGTGACGACGGACCGCAGAGCCCGTCGTCATCCGATCCGCTCTGCAGACAGATGAAAAAATTGGGTTTTCCTCCGTCTGCAGAAACGGAGCATAGCGGGCACGGACGAGAGCGGGTGTCAGCGGATGCTCATCCGCTGACACCCGCTATCCCATAGGGATACATGTATGTCCGTTTTTCATCCTAAAACGGAAGGATGAAAAACGGACATACGGAACGTCAGTGTGAAAGAGCCCTTAAGGATTAAGAGCCAAGAGATTAGCCCAGCTTTAATTAAAATATGAACAACTCACTAGCCTCTGCAGTCATTAGGACTGCAAAAGAAATATACTGCCCTCCAGTTGTCCATTTTAGGGCTGTACACACAGGCTAAATATAGGGTGGCATCAGCAGGTTCAATAGAAACCGGCCGACATTCGGCCTGTGTGTATAATGACTGGGTTCTGTCGAAGAGGCATGACAGAAATAGGCCTGCCTATTGACACCCGATCAGCATTTTCAGTCAATGGCCCCGTCAGAACACAATAGCACAGCAGGGGGGGGGGGGGGATAACTTTACTAACATCGGCTTGTTAGTACAGTGGCTCTTCCGATGCTGTTCATTTTTTTTTTTCACCGTTTAGATTGGTGGGCTGAATGTACAAAAACCCATAGTGTCTACCAGGCTTTATGGTCACAGGGTTTATGAGTTGAATCCTTGATGATTTTTACTACTTTACATTATAAAGAAAACTTCAGGAAAAAAGGGGATGCGCTGGTTGGAATGGGAAGAGCCTGTACCTAGAAGGAAATACTCACTAGAGATTCAACATAGGCGGCCCCTAACTACCTTCAGTACTTTGAGTCATTGACCCATAAGTATTTAGCTGGTGAATTTATAACATCTGATCTGCATATTTGTTTGCAGTCAGTGACCCAAAGATATGGAATCCATTGGATCAGCAAGATTCCTAAAAAGCTAGTACCATTACAAGGAAAGTCAACAATAGCAGGCCTGTTTCTCTTAGGGCTGAACACCAGTGTAAGCAGATATTGGGGTTGACTTACTAAAACTGGAGTGTGCAAAATCTGGTGCGGCTGTGCATGCTAGCTAATCAGCTTCTAACTTCAGCTTTTTTTTTTTTTTCATTTAAGCCGTTATAATAAAACCTGGTAGCCGTTTGGTTTCTATGCAGAGCTGCACCAGATTTTGCACACTCCACATTTAGTAAGGGCCAGTTCACACCAGATGCAGTTCCGTGTGCTTTTTTTCTGCACTAAAAATGCATGCACAGTGTTTTCCACATATTCCAATGGCTCTGCACCAGAAACGGACTGGAACTGACTGCAATGGTGTGAACTAGAGCCATTGGAATACATGGAAAACACTGTGCATGCATTTTAAGGACCAGTTCACACCACAAAAATGCACTCATACCTTCCGGATCAGTTTTTGCCTACGGTTCACACCACAATCAGTTACAGTGCGTTTTTGATACAATTTGCCATGTTCCAGTACAGTTCTGTGCAGAAAAAAATGCAGCACACTCCAATTTTTTTTTTCTGCACCTAAAAACTGACTGCACTGGTGTGAACTAGAGCCATTGGACTACATGGGAAACACTGCATGCATTTTTAGTGCAGAAAAAATAAAATAAAAAGCACACAGAACTGCATCTGGTGTAAACTAGCACTGAATCAACCCCATTGTCTCAGTATAAGAGTTGTATGTATTCTTACTTGAATATTGGTGTGCATTGTGCATTTCTTCCAGATCTGTGCAGCAATTCAATGCGAAGCGTTGCCTCTGTGCAAAAGGTTCCCATAATAAAACTGGAATAACTGGATTTACAAAGGCTTTTGGTTAAAAAAATTAATTTTGACTTACCTGTAAATTCCATTTCTTAGAAGTACAGGATGGGTAGTCAGACACAGGGTTAGAGGCAGCTAACTTCAGGTCATATACTACCAAAGCTTTGCTGGACATGCCCCCTGGGCATATCCCTATAACCCCACCATATTCCATGAGACCTCTTCTGTTCTTGTTATTTATTTTTTAGCAAGCAATGCAGAGTAACTAACAAGAACAGAAGAGGAGAGAAGGGGGGAGGATGGCATGTGTCCTGTACTATATACTTCAAGCTTTGGAATTTACAGACAAGTTAGGATACCTTTGGTCTTAAATCATACAGTATGGAACACAAGCTACTGGATGTTCATAGACCATGAGATCTCCCCAAGCAATACATGAGGTTGGGAAACAACAAGGCACACAGAACTGTGCCAATGGGCCCAACAATAACAGGTGTCAACAGACCAAACTCAGAGTGCTGCTGCAAGAATCTTGCTTGGATGTCCACATTGAACTTGGTATGAACTAAAGAACGGGTGACAGACCGCCTTATTGAGCTGGGCAAGAGGCTTGATGTCAAGAATGCCCAGGAAGCACCCACATATCTGGTGAAGCGAGTACATAATAGTGCTGGAGGTGTTTTGTCCTCATGAGTGTAAGCTCTAAAAATTTGTGGTTGCTGCAGAGCCAAGAGAACCAAATAAAGAACACAAAAGAAGCACAGGGTGCTGTAAAATAAATCCGCCTGGAGAAACACCTTGATTGCATTTTTTTCCCCCCCTTTAAAATCAGGGAAAAGCGAAGCTGGAGGTTTTTGGAAAAAATGGTCCAGGCATGTCCCCTAAGATTACTTGGCTTCTGGTCAAGTCCGATTGTAGGAAGGCAAGAATGAGGCACAGAGTAATCTCTGCGCCTGAAGTGCCAGTATTCATGTCAGGCAAAGGAGGATTACCATATATGATGGTTGATCTTTCTGGAAGTGGCTTTGAGTAATGAGGGAATGACGGCGTCAGATACCCCCATCCCTCAAGACCTGGGTTTCAACAGCCATGCTGTTAAAGCCAGTGGCTGAGAAGCAGGATAGAACAGGGGGACCCGAGACAGAAGGTCTGACCAGTTTGAAAGAGGCCAAGAATCTTCTTCTAAAGGGTTGAGTATGTCTGTGGTGCACTAATAATCACCAGTGTCTTCCTTGATCTATTTTGCAGAGCAGTTGAGGCAGTCTCCACACTAAAGGAAAGTGATATATTTTACCTGGAATAGAGTGCAGAGAATTACCAGCGTATCCAGTGCCAGAGGATCATTGGGCTAGCTACAGTGGTAACTGGAGGCAAGGATGTCCACATCTGGAATCCTCTATTTCTGCCATTGGAGATTGAAGAATGCTATTCTGAAGGGCTCATTCATCTTGGTCCAGGGGATGACAATTGAGGTATTCCAACTAACAATTGTCCACTCCTGGGATATGAACAGCTTTTCTCCACCCAAAAAACAAAATCACATCACACTTTCTTTAGGGCTGTCCAAATCCTGGTAGCCCTTTGATGACAGATGGATTGTGTGACCCTGAAAAAGGGGGGGGGGTGGGGCAAGTGATATTGAGCTAGTTTTATTACTCTGAGCTCCAGGGTGGTGATGGGGAGCTTAGCTGTCCATGCTTTCCCTGAACTGTAGACCATTGGAACACTTCTCACTCTCCATGATTGTGGTAGAAAACAAACTTCTACATTGTCAAATGATGGATTGGAAACCCACCAAACTACAGAATCCCCTTGCTTGACTGGAGAGGAACATAGGGATGTTGTTATGAATCTGCAGTAATACTTTCATGCCCTGTATGTCTGCTTACCTCTGGTCTGTTTATCAGCCTTAGGGCCTGCACTCTCACACCTCCATGGTTAAAGTAATCTACCCTCAGCATGGCTCCACCCTAGCCTCTACAGAATACACTATTTAACACTGTGCTCTCCAGGCCTGCCTTGCCCAAGCAATATTGTGTGTTTGGCTTCCTGTGTGCTCTACGTATGATTCGTTTTACAGTTCTTGGCTTGTTCTGGACTATCCTAGTCTGCTTCATACCCTGACCTTTGGTGTGTTCTTTGACTATCCCTATCTGCTTGTTGCCCTGACCTTTTGGCTTATCTCCTAAATATCCCTTACAGATATCAGCCTACTGTGAGCTGGGAAACCCTTGGGGGCATGACCTGGAGCCAGTTGCAGCAAAGTCCATCCCCACCATTAGGGGCCCTGATGAACACCTGCTGGCTCTTCGACTCAACGCCCTGGGGAATCTCATGCTCTAGCTCCCAGTGTAATCCGTGTTGGTACTCAGGAGGACCCGCTTCCTGAATCACCCAGAGCTCCTGGGTCCAGGAGCAGTCTGTCGAGCAGTCTGTCGTAGGGTCCACTACCTTAGCAGTGCACTCCTGACCCCAACAGTGTGCATCCATCACCTGGCCCCAGGTGACCTGACAAATGTTGAGAAGAAGTATATTTATTCCAGGCCAACGGGATGTTGCATTGGGAAGGCCTTGAATGGAAAAGGAACAAAGGGAGCACCCTCAAATGAGGTCACCATGATGCACAGAACTCTGAGAATCTCACTAAGAGGAGTTTGTTTTCTAGAAGGGACACTTTTGTGGGTTCCATTTTGAGAATGAGAATTGCTCAACCAAAAAGAGGTAAAAAAAAAAAAAAAAAGTATCCAAAAATAGTCTTTTGGACATTTGCAGATTGTTGAAATGAAGTTGAGCCCTTTAAAAAATGTTAATAAAAGAAAGGTCTGGTGTCACCAGTGACCCACCTCCATCCCGAATAGTACAATAAAAACAAAGGTAACAAACACCCTTTGGGACTTTAAATGAGCTGTGCACACCTAATATAAAGCTCCTAAGGGTGTTACCTTTGTTTTCTTGTACTTTAAAAAATGTTGTCTAGGTGCCACGTTACCTGAAAGCTCTGGGTTATTAAGAGGGAAAGGAGGAGTGCAAGAACCTTGGTAAAGAATCTGGGTGCAGAGGATAGGCCAAATGGCATTGTGGCAAACTGAAAGCGTTCGTCCCCTATTGTGAAGTGCAGAGGAGATAGATAAATGGGAATATGTAGATAAGCATTGTATTGTCTACCGATGCCCTCGTCTCAAAAAGTCAATAACCAACATTGCAGATTCCATGTGAAACATAAAATTCTAGAAACTATGAAACCCATGAGTGAGATATCTGTCACCCAGAGGAAGCCAAACAGACATCCCCCCTACTGTTAGGAGTGGGGGCGCCCCTTCAATGTGAAGAAGGTCTTGGGGAAGACTTGGGTGGATTTTATGTTCCAAATCATGTGTGAAAATGAAGGGATGAGTTTTGGCTTTGAAGGTGAAGCCTAAAGCCCCATACACACGGTCAGACTTTTTCATGGATTCTGTCCGATCGGACAATGTTGTTGAAAAATCAGACCGTGTGTATGCACCATCGGACAGTGTACGTCGGATTGTCCGACGGACAAAGTCTTATCTCCTGCTGGAAAGATTTGCCGACAACACGGTCCGATCACACCAAATCCGATCGTGTGTACGGTTGTCCGACGGACAAAGTACTACGCATGCTCAGATCACATTACAAGACCAAAGCTATTGGCTACTAGCCTCTACGTAGTCCCGTCGTAGGCAAACATCACCACGTTCAGAATGATCGGATTTTCCGACAACTTTGTCCGACCGTGTGTACGCAAAACCAACATCGGACAAAGTATGACGGACATGATCCGACGGACCTGGTCCTCGGATAGTCCGAGCGTGTGTATGGGGCTTTAGGAGAGTGGTGGGGCGCTCTTCTCTTTGAAGAGGTAGCAGCCCCAATGAGGTGCATTTAGGAGCCCTCCATTGTGGAAAAGGGCCTTTTTCCTGTGACATCTTTGATGATTTTGTCAAGTGCCTCAAAACAGACACCCAGTTTAAAAAGGGATTTTAGCTATACGATTCCTCCACAAACAGACAGAAAGGATAGCCTATCTGAAGATTAGTAGCAAGACATGCTCTAGGGCATCAACACAAAAGCATTAGGGTCTGTAAGTGCATAGCCAAAGTTCAGTCCCAAGAGGCCGGATCCTGTTGGTTGTTCTATGTAATAATCCATTTCAGCTGCAGTTTGACAGGAGGAAATTGCAGCAATAGCTGGTTGCAAAGCTGTGTCTGCAAAGTTAAAGAAAACCTTTAGAATGAGGGTCTCAAATTTTCTGACCACAAAATCTTTTAATTAAGTAACATCTTCTATAGGCACAGTGAGAAGGTTGTTGAAGACTGAGACAGTAGGGTCCATTACTGGAACAGTCAACTTTTTTTTTTTATAGAAACTCTTTTTCCAGTGGATAGAGCTCAGCAATCAAATGATCGTAAATTGCCCATTCTATTTGTTCATGAATAAGGAATGTCCTGTGGGGTACTTGCAGAGAAGGGTGCAGCATTTATGGGAAAGTGCATCCCTGAAGAGTTAAACATCCCAGGTGTTGACTGTCCTGTAGCGAATTCCTTGTTGCCAATAAGCAGGAGGAAGTGCTGGGGTACCTTATTTGGGCTCTAGGCAGAAGTAATGGTAATAGTGCAACCTTTGTCAAGTTATTTCGATTTGGCACTATATGTTAGACAGAACATAATGATCTAATAAAAGGCCCCCTCAGCCTCCCGCTGTGGAAGAGTGAAAGGCAGCTATTAAAAAACGCAGATTTACCGCTATACAAGTTCATGTATACTAGTTGTAACTATCCAAGAAAAAAAAAAAAAAAAAAAAAAAAGTCTACAAAATTTGATATACCTGGATAGATGCCCAAGGTCTTACTATCTGATGCCATTTATCTCTTGCATACTATTGATGCCGCTGAGGCTACTGCTCAGACTGGGCTGGATCTACCCATGTTGCTTACTGGGCATCTTTGGCTGTTGCCTACTGTTCACCCTCCCACTTTCCTGTCCCATCTTCTCTCTCTGCCTCCCTGCTCCATCCCTCCCCTCAACTCCTGTTTTTGAATGGATGGAGCGTATGTCATAAATATCTCCTCTGTACCATAACAACGTGTCCCTGTAATATGTAAAAAATAAAATCTGCCGATCTGTACCTATGAGCTTTGCTCCTGGTGCTCAGTTGATTCCTCGCATCTCTTCTCTCCGACTCACAGCTGCAGTGGGCGTGGCCAAGCACTCCTTCTGACGTCAGCCAGGGAGTAAAGGAAGAGAGGAGAGAGCGACGTCAGTGAGCTGAGCACCGTAGTATATTAGTTACAGAGGGGGGAGGGGGGGGGGAACAGAGAAGATAGATAGCAGGGCTGTGGATGACGGAATCACGTAAACTGCTCACGGTGTCAGGGCTCAGCAGCTCCGATTATCGTGGTCAGTTTGCAGAGCGGAAGGTATAGCCAAGCAGGATCAGCCAGGTTTTTTTTTTTTTTTTTTAGGTGATACAGGGGTCCAAAATGACAGCACAAGCGCTGTGCTGTATAAACATGCTTTAAAAAAGCTTTAATGTTTTCTATTGTGCTTAACCTGTACAACATGTCAAATCTCAAATATTTTTTACTGGCAATAGCGTGACCTGTGGTGTGATGCAACACCTAATCATCCACCCGAGTCTGAGACTAAACTCCAAATGGTGACATTTTCCACCAAGTTTGAAAAGCTTAACTCCTCTATAAGTAAATCATTTTTAAAAACGCATTCTTGGTTTGATAGTTTTAATATAAAACTGCATACTATAGAGGAAGTACAAGTAATCTAGTACTACACTATTGGTACAGTAACTGGGTGATCCTGTCTTACTGGTCCATGTTGGTCCCCATTTAGGTTTCAGGCTTCGCCTGTCACTGTGGGTGTACCCCTAAGAGGGGTCTTTAAGAAATAGGGATGGATCACTGCCCTGGACTTCTATAGCACTGTGACCAACTTCACACTTTGCATGTGGTGCTAAAGGAGAGCATGTAGGCAGGATTCAGTGCCTGAAGCAACATTACAGGCCATCCCTACATTGTGGGGTTTGAGTATGGCTCACAAGGTTTTACTGAGGTTGCATCAATCCAGAAGCACTTCTTCTGTTGTAGTAGAAGACAGTGAGGAGTTGACCAAAATGACCAACTGAAGAATCCAAAGCAAGCTAATAAACTAGCTAAGTACAGAATGATTTCTCCATCAGGTCAATCACCTACGGACATTAGCAAAAAACTGAGGACTCAAGGAGTAGAGCACAGTTAACGGGGTATGCCCAGGAACCGTGTCCAGCAAAGCTTTGTCCGCACCCAATCACATGAAGGCAGCAGACTATGACCAAGGGTCTATTAATATCCAGCGTCTGTATGGATTAAAATCCTTTGATGTTATAAAAGGAGTAGGTCTAAATGCACATTTTTGTGCCTGTAGTTCAGCTTTAAAGTATATCTAAAGCCAAACCTTTTTTATTTTTTGATAGAGCGTGAGCGGTTAGAGCCTCTTGCTGTTTCCCTCTTAGGGAGATTCACACATTTGTCATGGTGACCACTGTCACAAGAGCTAAAAGTGATGGGATATCCAAAATTTAAGTTGTCACCAGAACAGCGATAGAGGGGAAATCGTCCAATGGGGACCCCTGTTTCAGTGAGAACTGTATAAGAAGGCAGTTTCCGCAATGTACAGAGATTTTCTGCCATGTCTACAGGACAGGAAGTGAAGGGCAATCTTCACACATGCACAAAGATAGCACAAATAAAAACCGATGGGCTTTAACCATTGCAACTCCATTCAAACTGGAAAAAAAAAAAAAAAAAAAAAAAGTGATGTGATGTGGTTTAGGCCACCAAAAATGTACCAAAAACAAGCTTCCTGTCTAACAAGTCGGTTTTAAAATTTCAGAAGTTTAATGCAGGCAGAACTTTGGGAAATTACTTACTGGCTTGACATGGATTACTGCATCGTGGACACAGCATCAAGAATAGATAATAATAATAATAGTGACATAACATGTTTAAATTTTATTTTTATTTTCTCAATATAAAAATACAGTATTTACAGGAAATAAATATATTTTAAAACAAATAAATTACACAGTGAGCTACAGAAGTGAGAAGGAATCCAGGAAAGAGAGAGCGTGAGAACGGACAACCCTATTTACAGAAGGGAATGGAAAAAAAAAATAAAAAATGGATATTTTTAGCGAGCAGACCCCGAAGGAGGTTTGGTGCTTAAAAACAGTGGACAGGATATGTATATACAAAAAACACAGCTCTCTCATCCCTGCCTTCGGCCACTCGCAGACACACAAATAAGAGAAAACAAATTGGCATTTGGCATGGTGGAGACCCATACAAATTCCGGGTTTAAAAAAAATGGATCTTTGAAATGTTGTTAAATAGAACAGGCTTGCAGTACTCAAAGTGGGGGTTTATTGGTGTAAGGATAAGGAAGAGATACTGGATTGGAAGATGCTTAGGAAGTGGTTTTCTGGGGTACTGTCCCAGCATAAGACATTACAAAAAGATATATATAAATATTACTACATCCTCACATTCATTTTCATGCGTCTAAAACAAATTCATATACACGATCACTCAGCAACCAGACAGGCTGCATCAACATCATGTGGCTGAAGCAGTCATTTTGGATGTGGCAGATATGAGTTTTGAAGAGTACAAAATGACATTTTCCATTATTCTCTCTCAGATTTCTACTATTACATTTGGATAGGCTTAAATTTACTTTCTATAGATTTGTCACAAGCACAAGTTCTTCTCTCCAGTACAGGCTTGGGCCACCAACAATAACTTTATAGTCTTCCGTTTACAGATGTTCCATATGCATCTGCTAACCACTTGCTTGAATGACCTGAGCTGCTACATAGTTCTCATTATAGAGCCACTCCAACAAAGTTATGTTTTGAGTGGAATGGATGAGTGACAAATCCCTTACCAGGTCATTACTGCCATTTTGGACCCCAGAGAAATTTTTTTTTTTTTACACCTCTACTAGCAGTTTGAATTTCCTTTCAGGATCCAGTAGAGGATGCAGGACACGCATACTATGCAAAATCTAAAGAATTCTCCATAGGAAAGCAACAGGGGCTTTCAGCCTGGTGAGTAGCTCTTTAAACTCTAGCGGTAGTACACCGGTCACTGCGGAGAATTGAGATTATCGATCGATATATGACCTGCAGAAAGTGGACCGGAATATGAAAGGGATACAGATACACTCAGCCTAAAGATACACAAGTCCAAATTCATGGCATGCCGAGTATATTGTTCCACAGTAACTGGCTGCCAATGATTGCCATTTCCAGCTTTTACACAGACCTACACACAGAAGGAACTGGTCAAGTTATAAAAGTTTTGTTATGCTTAAGACCATTGTAAACTTAGGACACGAATGCTGGAGATTACAGTAGTGATGATTTAATTGCCCATATACAGCTGAGGCAGAGCAAAACTGGCAGCTGAATGGTTAATGATTGATCCCTGCAGCTCAGAGTAAACGTGCCATGGAGTCTACCATCTGTTATTGCTGCTATTGCTGCAGATTTCAGGAAAGAAGGCGGAATAGTCACAATGCTTTTTACATCACTTGTGAGTGCGCCAAACCTTTAAAGAAAGATTAACAAATACTGAAGTTTTACGAGTCTCAGAAATCAAGCAAAGATGAACAAGGACACTGGGACAACAAGGGAGCCGCTTAGGTCTTTTCCTCACTTAAGTTAAACTGCAGTCCATCAGGAGGAAATTTTAGGGGAGAGAAAAAAAGAAAAAAAAAAGAACAAACATTTGGCTGCATTCCTCCCCCAATCCTCCAGTCCCTGAGGTAGTTCAGAAAAAATAAAAAATAAAAACAGTGCAAACTGTGCAGGTGGTAAGAGGGTGTGTCAGACTGAGGATTCCTCAGGGTTGGAGTCTGGCAGAGTCTGTCTTTGCTTCAGTTTCCACCTCAGTTCCTCGTTAAGCTCACCAAGTGGAGGACGTTCCTCTCCCACTCCACCACCCAGTGTGAGACGTATATAACCATTACTGCTGGAGCCACGCACTCCCGAGAGCAGCATGTGGTTGGGAGAGTGAAGAGGTGGTGATGGCAGCGGTTGACCTGGGATCCCATTGCCAGAAGGTGAGGAAGAGCCAGTGCTGTTTTGGCACAATGCGTGACCTGGGACAATTTTAAGCGAACCATCAGAATAATAAAAAGAGGATGGATCCCAAAGTTTCTCATCTGAATCTGCGCTTGGCAGGCACTTTGTCATTTTGGGTTGAGATGGCAACTGGATGGGATACACAAGGGTGTTCTCAAGGGACTTTGACCCTTTCTCCATCTCATCTTGTAACTTCCTTCGCAGGTAGATAACAGCCAGAAACAAGACCAAGCACACTGCTCCAAGCGCTATTACCATCATCCAGACCAAACCCAGACCATCCATTGGAGCCCGAGATTCCAAAGTGAGAGATGGTGAAGCCACAACACTGAGTTGGTAGATTTCGGAGGCAGAGCGAGACTCTTGTTCAACTGAAAAGCAGTAGTATGTGCCAGAATGGTGGACACCTACTCCAAGGATTACCAGAGCTTGCAGTGTAATGTCATATAGCATAGATTCATTGTCTACTTGGGACAACTCACGTCCATTGAAGGTCCACACCGGTTGAGCCAGGTTGGAGGTCAGTTCACATGGGAGAACTACATTTGTTCCAATGGCCACAGTCAGGTTTCTTAATGAGGGCTTAACTGAAAAGCAAAGCAATATATAATTATATATAAATGGAGGAAGAAAACACGCTGACAAACACTAGCTGCTAGCAAAACCAGTCAGAAAAAAAACTGTGCAATCAAAAAATAGTATAAAATAAATGCAGCGCTAATAGTGAAAACAAAATACAGGTGTAAAAGGAGAATATAACATCAATTTGAATGATATAAAAAAAATAAAACAATATATAAAAAAATAAATAAAAAAAAGTCCAAAGGAAGTGTCCGTGCAATCAATCATGAAAGAGATATAATCCAAATTCAGATGTTATCCGATTCCATTTTAAAGGATAAGTTCACCTTTTGCATACAATATAGGTGGGACTCCCCTTAGTGTGACAGTAGGCAGGGGGTTCTTCTCCCCGCATCCACTGTCACAATTAAAAAAACAGGTCTCTGCCCACATGGCTGCATCATTCACAGTTTCCTGTGAATGAAGGAGCTACAAGTAGATGGCAGATGGCTTGTAGTTCATTCACAAGCCCTGCAGCTTTCAATCTGCCAGTCTGTACAAAAAAGGTACAGATTGAAAGCCGCAGGGGGCTTGTCTGCAGAAGCCTGACATTGTACCCCTGATCACCTGATCACAGGTGCAGTGCTTTCCAGGTTCCTACAAAAAACAACAAATGCAATTTCAGCAAAAATATGTGCATTTATTATTTTTACTAAAAAAAGGTGAACTTTTCCTTTAACATAGCATAATACAAATATATATATATATATATATATATTAATTGGGTTTAAAAAAATATTTTCAGTTGACATTTCACGTTTCTTCTGCCTCAGGCCCTTTCCAATCAACTGAATAAATTCTGCAAATCAAGACAAAACGACTTACCAGCTTTATTGTACTGGACTTCGCACATTGATGTATCTGAGCCTTGGAGATCCTGTAGCAACATATCCCTACAAGAAACACAAACTGTCAGGATCTCAAATCTTTAAGTATGTTACAAGCATAGCTTTTTACTCTCCCCCCAAAACAGAAACAAAAAATGCTTTGTTATTCCCAGTATATTGCCAGCACTCACCCATACTGCTCATCAGATGGTACGCAGCGACTGATGTTGACATTCCAAGCACAATAAGGGTCCCGGGCAAGCACACAGTCTGCACAGGATCTGTATTTACTGCAGTCCGCCACAGGCACTTGTACCAGTCCAGATGGGGAACCAGCAAAAAGAAAAGACTGCAAGAGAAAGGGGAAGTCAGCAACATGGACAGGACACAGATTTGTGAACTATGCAACTGTCCTTATAATATTAAAAGTCTAACTCCAGATATAAGAAAACCATTCAACCTGGTATCAGCCTCTTGCAGTCCTTTGACTGAGAGCTTAGACTGAGGAAGGAAGAAGCAGCACAAGGAGCCAATCAGTTGTGCTAATGTGCAAGCAGCAATCCAATAGGAGGAGGATAGATCAGACAGAGTTGTCTGCTGCTTCTCCTTCCACTGTCCAGTCACAGGCTGGGGGTGAGGCGGAGATCTGTACATGTAGCAGCACAAATGTGAACCGAAGCAAAGAAAAGTCAGGTCCTCATATGCCAGACAGGGCAGAGCTGTGAAGAGCTCATAGATAAAAATACAAATACTGTTTGGCTGGATTATTTTTAAGATGTCTGCCTGAAGTGAATTTAAACAGGTCTCTGGATGTTCACAGAATAGCCACCCATCCTTTTGCTTTATAGATCTAGATAACATTTTTCACCAACAATTCTATCCTGAAAATGTATTTTGTGAATGTTGTGCTCTATCCAAAATAAAATAACACTACATTTGTAGATTAAAGTGGTAGTAAACTCCACTTGGTCACTTGTATCCACAGGTAAGCTTATAATAAAAGCTAAGCTTATAATAAAGCTTACCTGTAGGTACAATGAATAGAGTGCAGTGTGCATGCACTGGTGAGGTTGCTGGCTGTAGAATTTGTGAATATCTCCTAACAGTGCATATTTAGGAGATATTCACACAAGTTCTGCAGCCAGTGTAGTCACCAACATATGCTCTCTGAATGTGCCGTCAATCCAGAGTGTGATGCCGCTATTGTGCCCTGTGCCTGGGGGTGACATTATTGCGGCTTGGCCATTCAAACAGCCAGAGCCTGTGAACCTGGAAGGAATATCGGATGAAGATGGAAGCCCTGGCAGCAGTGACAACGTGCCGCTGGAGGGATCCCTTTTACAGGCAAGTCTGTCATAATGTGCTAGTAGGCAGTGCATACAAGCACGTTATGCCATTAACTTGCAGGTGGGCGTTACTTTATTTATTTTTGTTTAAGACTTTACTACCGCTTTAGAGAAAATCCTAAAAAGAAAATAGGCAGTGCTTATTTAGTTCAATACATTTTCTAGTCATTCTCAGGACATGAAAATGTCATCATCCTCAACTTTTGATGTTAGCATCCAACAAACTGATCCAGCTTTGTGGGCTGCAAGGAGATACTGGTTGGACATGGCAGAGAATGTGATGGCAATTACATGCGACAGGGTCTTACCGATCGGGCTGAGATGACTAGGCTGTGCACAGGGTGAGGCTTATCAAACATCTGAACTTCTTCAATTATATGTACGGAGGAACCCACGCTTACAGCTTTATTCAGCCAGCCATTTCCTGTTTAAGATTAAAAAAAAAAAAATAAAAAAAAATTTATAAAAAAATCGATATAGATATACGACAACAGACTTGTCAGAAAACCTTTACTTTCCTTTCAGAATCAACATTTTCTATGGGATACTATACTACAAAATACTCCCACAAATGGGGGCCATTAATTGCAACCAAGATTTGTTAATTTGTACACACAAGATAATTTTTTTCCTAACAATTTCAGTCAAGACCATGTTGCAAAAATGAATACACCCCAATGAAAGTCTTGAGCAAAGCTAACATTTTAGACAACAAAATCCTAATTAACCAGAATTCCAAACGACAGGCGAGTCTTATTCATTAAACAGGTGTCCAGCGGATTATAAAAAGTGCCTTAAAAAGAAAACCCTTCCCATTTCATGCTGTCAGCAATGGTACCACATGGAAGAGAAATGTCACAAGGCCTGAGAAAGAAAATAGTTTAAGGGGAAGGCTACAAGAAGATCAGCAAAGATTTACTTATCAGAGTTAGGCTGGCCATACATTATACAACTTTTGTCTATAGATTTCCTTTAGATTTACCAAAACCATATAATATGAGGTCAAATCTAAACACTTTCAATTTGTATGCAATCAGGCAGGCCCTTGTACTACACAGTTGAAGGTAAATCTAAAGGAAATTGAATAAGAAAATTGTATGGTGTATGGCCAGCTTTACTGTAGCAAAAGTGATACAAAAATTTAACAAAGATAGAACTGCAACCATCTGAGATGTCCAGGCCATCCATAGAAGTCAACACCTCGATGGGAGAATCTTCTAATGAGAAGGGTTGAAGAAAATCGCTATGCAAATTCACTGCAGTTAGCTAAAATAGTAGAAAGTCAAACTGTTGAAAAAGATTAAAAGACTACTGGGACTCTGTACTTTGGAGTGATGAGACCAAGATAAATGTTTTTGGAACCGATGGCTTCAAAACTGTATAGCGTTGCAAAGGTGAGGAGTACAAAGAAAAATGCATGGTGCCTACAGTGTAACATGGTGGTGGCAGTGTCCTTCTGTGGGGCTGCATGAGTGCTGCTGGTGTCGGGGAGCTGCATTCATTGACGGTATCATGAATCCACAGATGTACTGCTCTATATTGAAAGGGAAGATGCTACCATCACTCCATGCCCTTGGTCGTCGTGCAGCTTTCCAGCACGACAATCATCCAAAACAAACATCTAATGCCGCATACACACGACCAGACTTTCCGGCAGACTAGGTCCGATGGTCTTCCCGACGGACTTTCGGCGCAGTTCTGAACTAACAGAAGGACTTGGCCACATACGAACGGACTAAGTTCGTTCGAAATTCTGTTCGTTTTGAACGTGATGACGTAAACGGGGCTAAAAAATGAAGTTCAATAGCCAGTAGCTAATAGCTTCCCTTGCGTCGTATTTGAGCCGTCGGACCAGCATACAGACGAACGGTTTTCCCGATAGGAATTGAGTCCATCGGATAGATTTGAAACATGTTCTATTTCTAGGTCCGTCTGATTTTTTAACGAAAAAGTCCACACACACACACACACACGATCGGATTGTCCGATGGACTAATTCCGTCGGACCTAGTCTGCCGGAAGGTCCGGTCATGTGTAGGCGGCATGAGACCACTGTTGCATTTCTTAAGAAGAACAGGGTGAAAGTGATTCAGTGGCCAAGTATGTCCCCTGATCTGAACCCAAATCGAACACCTATGGGGAATTCTGAAGAGACAAGTTGAGCATCACTCTCCACCCAGCATTTAGGCTCTAAAAAGGAGGTCGTTCTTGAAGAATGGAAAAAAGATAGATGTTGCAATATGTCACCAACTTGTTCATTCCATGCCTAGAAGAATTGGTGCTGTCCTTACAAATCATGGAATACTAGATGTAGCAGTTTTTGCTGTGGGGTGTATTCAGTTTTGCATCAACTAATTTGATTAAAACTGAGGATTTTGTAATCCAAGTTATATTAACCTTACTTTCATGTAATGAGCTAAAACAAAAATTTAAAATAAAAAAAAAAAAAAAAAAAAAAAAAAAAACTCAGCTTTGTCAAAATATTGGAAATTGTTCTTGTGTTCATTGAGATATTGATTAAAATCTTACTTTTCAAAAAGGGAGAATATATATATATATATATATATATATATATATATATATATATATATATATATATATATATATATATATATATATTTTTTTTTTTTTTACATTATATTTTTTCCACACATATACACACACACACTTGAAAAAGTATGTGTATTTTATGTGCTAGACCAACACAAAGTGGCACATAATTGTGAAGTGGAAGGGAAATGATAAATGGTTTTCAATTTTTTTTTTTTTTCACAAAATGTGAAAAGTGTGGCGTGCATTTGTATTCAGTCCCCTTTACTCCGATACCCCCAACTAAAATCTATTGCAGCCTTTCCAACACAGAGGAACCCTTGAAATAATGTTACAGTTTCAGGGAATCCCTAATAAAAATTAATATACAACTCATGATATATTAGTGTGATGGTCAGTGGGAAGAATGCTTCTTGCCTGTGTGGTCATTGGGAAGAATTACCCTCTTACAGATCACTAAATGCATTAATAGGATTTTTTTTTTTTTTTTTTTTTTGAGAGAGGCAGAAGTTACTCATTGCTCAAGGAACCCCTAGCAATCTCTGGACGATCCTTAGGGTTCCATGGACCCCTGTGTTTGATAAACCCTGATCTAGTGGAACCAATTGCCTTCAGAAGTCACCCAAATAGTAAATAGAGTCCACCTGTGTGTAATGTACGGTAATCTCAGTATAAACAAAGCTTTCACGTGAAGCACTCAGATGTTTGTTAGAGAAGCTTGAACAAACAGCGTCATGAAGGCCAAGGAACACACCAGACAGGTCAGGGATAAAGTTGTGAAGATATTTAAAGCAGGGTTAGGTTATAAAAAAATATCCCAAGCTTTGAACATCTCACAGAGCACTGTTCAATTCATCATCCGAAAATGGAAAGAGTATGGCACAACTGCAAACCTACCAAGACATGTCCGTCCACCCAAACTGACAGGTCGGGCAAGGAGAATTTTAATCAGGGAAGAAGCCAAGAGGCCCATGGTAACTGAAGGAGCTGCAGAGATCCACAGCTCAGGTGGGAGAATCTGTCCACAGGACAACTATTAGTGGTGCACTCCACAAATATATCCGTATATAAAAAGGAGTAGCAAGAAGAAAGTCATTGTTGAAAGAAAGCCATAAGAAGTACCTTTGCGAGAAGCCAGGTGGGGGGGACACACAAACATGTGGAAGATGGTGCTCTGGTCAGATGAGACCAAAAATGAACTTTTTGGCCTAAAAGTAAAACGTGATGTGTGGCGGAAAACTAACACTGCACATCACCCTGAACACACCATCCCCACAGTGAAACATGGTGGTGGCAGCATCATGTTGTGGGGATGCGTTTCTTCAGCAGGGGCAGGGAAGCTGGTCAGAGTAGATGAGAAGATGGATGGTGCCAAATACAGGGCAATCTTAGAACAGAACCTGTTAAGAGTCTGCAAAACACTTGTCTTGCTGGAAGGTGAACCCCCCCCCCCCCCCCCCCCCCCCCCCCCCCCCCCCCCCCCCACCCCCCCCCCCCCCCCCCCCCCCCCAAGTCCACGACCCCAAACATACAGCCAGAGCCACAATGGAAAGTTTTAGATAAAAAGCATATTCATGTGTTAGAATGGCCCAGTCAAAGTCCAGACTGAGAATTTGTGGCAAGACTTGAAAATTGCTGTTCACAGATGCTCTCCATCCAATTGGACAGAGCTTGAGCAATTTTTCAAGAAGAAGAAGAATGGGCAAAATGTCACTCTTTAGTTGTGCAATGCTGGTAGAGACATCCCCAGAAAGAATTGCAGCTGTAATTGCAGTGAAAGGTGGTTCAATGAAGTACCGATGGAGGGGGCTGAACACAAAATACATGCCACACTTTTAATTTTTTTTGTACATCTAAAATATATAAAAAATGTTCCGTCCACTTCACAATTATGTGCCACTTGGTCTATCACATAAAATACATTTATGTTTTTGGTTGTAACATGACAAGGATGTGGAAAATTTCAAGGGGTATGAATACTTTTTCAAGGCACTATGTATACAATTTATAAATAAAATCTCATAATAGGCATCCTGACAGAAGCTTACCTGTTCCAATGAATAAGACATCGTATAACTCCCCTTCCAGCCCTTCAGTTCTTTGTACTGCAATTGAAGTAAAATTTACTCCTTTCCTGACCAGCAGAGGGCGCCCATGAACAGGCTGGACAGAATCATCCATCAGTGGGTGCGTCTTGGCAAAGTTGAGAGTGTTATCTGGAAGCTCGAGTGAGCTGCTCACTCCGTGACGCCTGTGAAAGTCTGTGATACACTAGAAAAAAAAAAAAGAAAGAACTGTATTCAGAATGTATCACAAACTGGAGTAAAGCTAAAAACAGTAGGAGAAACAAAAATGGTAAAAATGGTTTAATGTACAAATTTGTCTTTTCCCTGAGCGTTGGGATGTTTGGCCTATAGTGCAGTTCTGTACAGTTTCCAATGCGAAAGCTCTAGCAAAGCACATACAGGGTTGACAGTAAGTGGCAATTAAAATTCAAGGCTGAAGCAGACAGAGCAGAGCAAAATCGGAAATGTGCTGCTTGAAACAATGTCTGTCTAATATTTAATGGACTGTGCAATGTGGAGGAAAAGCATGCCTGCTAGTCATCTGGGACTAAGGAGGTGATGCCATTGTTCACAAACAGATTGCTAGGATATGAAAATGATGTATCAATATGTAAAATATATGAATCGTGTGCTTGGTTTCCCACAGATCAGTGCAGTAATCCAGTGTGAAAAATGTCTCTGCGCAGGAGCCCTCTATAGAAAAGACCAGTCGTTGCTGCCTCCTTTCCTTATGCAGGGAGATTGGTCTTGTATTCACCCCCTCTGCAGTTTACTGCAGACATCCTGTAATGTTGCGCCCCCCCCCCCCGCTCTGCTCTCACCATGGGTAATGTAGGAGCACAGTGATGGTGTTACCATTGGTTTTACAGGGAATGCAGAGGCATTTGGTGCACACAAAGCGGATTTCTATACTTTGTGGCTATTAAGGAATAGATTTCAAAGAAAGTTTCTGTGCCTCGAGTTTAGCTTTAAAGTAGAACCAAACCTTCCCATCATTTTTAGCCAAGGAAGCTGCCATTTTAGCCTCCGTTTGATCTTCAGCTGCCATAATGCTGCACATGTGATCAGTTATGACACCACCCATTTGATGAGAAACGACAAACGAGAAAATTGTGACAAATCCTTTATATAAAGTGCATCCAGCTCCACACCCAGGTGAGTAGATAGCCTGCTTACCAGATCGCCGTGACCACTAAACACAAGTTTTACCAAGCTCAGGGAAAAAAGGGTCTCCCCAGGACCTTTAAAAGTTGGCTGGAACTGCAGCTAGAACTGGTAATACTCAGAAGACATAAGAAAAAAAAAAGTGCTCCCATATAGTGTAATATTCCTGTTTTCAGTCCAGGTACTTGGCGAGCAGGGTGGAGGCTCCGAAATACCAGGATTCGGCATCTCATAAGACTATAGTATTTACCATCTTTTAGTACTGTTTTTATAATTAGTGGGATAATCAAACCCTTCCTAAATCTGTGCAGGGCTCAGAAAACAAAAGGTTGAAGACCTATGCTGTAAACATTTTTATACTGAGAAAAGCATCATTAGAAGGAAAATTGAATAAAAAAACACTTCTCAAAAAGAATAGGCTTTTCAGATGATTCTTATGGAAAGCTGAACTGTTAAGTCACCACAAATAGCCCATTGTGTCGCTGCAAAAGGTTTCCTGGCTGCTTCTCAAGGGATGAGCAGCTTGTGCCGCCTCTCTCCATGTAGTTCATGTGAGGTCAACAAATGCAGCTTATTAGCCTTAGATTGTTTATATTAACCAGTAATTAGACTAGACTTACAGATCCAGGACGGGGAATGGGCACAGAGTCAGAATAAGGGCCCCACTTCTTAGCCTGCTCATGGTATTCCTTGTATGAACCATCAAACACCTTCTGGATGTCTTGTATGGAGTATTGGCAGACGGCTGAGACAGACACATCACCCCTAAAATGAGAAAGACCGTTAGCCAAAAATAACATATGATGAAACAAATTTTATAGGGATTAAAAAGGAGCTAGTGGATCCCCCAGTATATACCTAAAATATAATACAAATTATGCCTTAGTGTTTCACAGAATAGATGGTACTCAACATACAACCTACTACAAAAATGGGAGGGAAAAACTTTCAGTAAGGCCAGGTTCACATATGTGCAGCCGCGCTTCTCAGCATGGGGTCAGGTGCGTTCCTGATCAAGGGTTCAGGTGCGAATCCCGTCCAAATTTTTGCCTCAACCCAGACCCAAACACGCAAAGGACCCTTTTGAAATGTTGACTGCGGCCGCCCTGGACATGTGTGAACCGGCTCCATTGAGAGCCAGCCACACCCGCATCCAATGGTTTCTGGATAATGTATCACATTTTGACTACTCCCTGAAGGCTAGCTTTAACTCCCTCTAACTCAAAGTCTTCTAAAAAAGGGTCCTATGTCATGAATGGGTTTGCTAAGGAACAGTAACTGCTACACACAAGGCACCTCTGGAGAAGGAGAAGGAGAAGGAGAAGGAGGAGAAGGAGAAGGAGAAGGAGAAGGCTTGTGTTTTTTTTTTTTATTAAATATTTTCCATGTAAGAAATTCTTTAAGCTTCAATAAAAAAAAAAAAAAAAAAAAGGGACTTTAGTGAACTGTATGAGAACCACCAACCCAAAGCCATACAATCATGGAATTGTTCTTTGACTTAATACTTCAAATGTTAAATTTTTGCAAAAAGGGGGAAGATGTACATTGACTTCTATATGGATGCTTTGTTGTCTATATTATGGCAAGACTCTACAGATGTTAAAGTCTGCTGAAGTGTCAGACACAGGGCCCATCAAATACACTGCAATTAAACAGACATCTTAACGAGAGTAAAAATTGGGTTATCTAGATTAAAACTGTGCAAGGGCCTCTATCAACACCAGAGAACACTCATTTCTCACCAGAGCGCTTGGAAAACTGCATAGAACTGTGTGGATCTCCAGTGATTGGTGCGCAATGTGTACACAGCTTGCAGCAGGTTAAAATGAAGTTGTAACTCCGGAATAGAACACACTAGCCGGGCCTTCAGGAAACTTGTCCACTTCCTCTGTAGAGTGCGAGCCCCTCCTAAATCCCCCTGAAATACAATCATACAAGAGCCAATATGAAGGAAAGGGGAACATACAAAAGACAGGAAGGGTTTGTTAGCTTATAAATCACTGTGTGTATGTATAGGAAGCTCTGCTCGGATGAACTGTGAGAACACAATGTTATTTTAGGGTGGGCAATATGCATTAGCTTGAAGAGCACTGATGAAAAAGGATGGAATAGGGTAATTTCCTAAAGCAATCAACCAGGATCTAGTGTCAATCTCCAAGCTGCACTAGGAAAATGAAACACTGAATCATACTGAGTACTGTCAGTAACAACTCATTGACTAGGTCAAGTGTTTCTCTGTCTATAAAGTTCTAACGGTAACACTATGTATGTATGCATGCATGCATGTATGTATGTATTCGTAACTGAAAAAGTCCCTTCTAATGCTCTCAGTCTCCTCCAAATTCCTATTTTTTTTTTTTTTTACTGCTGTGATCTGAGGTTTGCGCTCCATGGTCCCACTATACGTGGGAACATAGCCACCCTCTCCTGCTCACTTCCCAGGGTGGACTTGAGATTATGGATTGCAACTAATGTGCACTGCTCATTCCAAACAAATGAAAGGGAAGGAAAGAAGATTCTGGAGCTCACAGAAGGGGCAGAAAAACGCAGTAGGAAATTATTTCATGAAAAATAGATTACAGGGCAATTAAAAGAAGTATGGCCTACGCATTTAGGCTGTACTTTTTTGGGTCACAGGAGACAAGGCAATAATGCCGTGTACACATGGCCAGACTTTGACAGCAAAGGTCCGACGGAACGAATCCGTCGGACAATTCGACCGTATGTGGGCTTCATCGGACCTTTGCTGTCGAAAAAATAAACAAATAAATCAGGACGGACTTTAGATTTAGAACATGTTTCAAATCTTTCCGACTGACTCGAGTCCGGTCGAAAAATCCGTTCGTCTGTATGCTCGTCCGACGGATGAAAACTGATGCTAGGGCAGCTATTGGCTACTGGCTATGAACTTCCTTATTCTAGTCCAGTCGTACGTCATCACGGTTGAAGCCGTTGGACTTTGGTGTGATTGTGTGTAGACAAGTCCGATTCGATGGAGCTTCCGCCAAAAAGTCCTCCGGACTTCAGTCCGGCAAAAAGTCTGGTCGTGTGTACACGCCATTACTTTCATTCTCCTGCAACCCAGCGTTAACTGACAGAAGGCTATCGCTATTGACTGACAGTTGGCTCTGCCTTTCGGCCCATGGCCAGCCATTCCTGCTTCCACCCCTGTCTTGTGCGCCAGTGAGTGCCGGAGGAGCAGAGCACCGAGCAGCGACGGACCATCACCGCTCTCTGCTCAGTTGAAGACTGAGAAATCAGTGGCCAGGAGATCATTCAGTTCAGTCTTAGAGACTCGGCATGGGACAACTGTATCTTGACACGGATGCTGCAGCATGGTGGCAAGTATGAATGTTTTTTTTTTTTAGTTGCGGTGCATCAATTATTTTTGGAGAATAAGGGTATAATTTAGTGTCACTTTAGCTAACAATATAGTATTAACAAATGTAGCTATAATTGTAAAATACATTTTATGTGTGAAAGGTTTTTTAATAAAATTTCAATGTAAAATATGTAATGGAGCATGTATTTAGGAAAAATGGCTGCCCCTTGCACACCCAGTTGCTGGTTCATACTTTGCAGTGCCAATGGCACTTTACTGCTCCTTTTCACAACAAAAGCCTTTGAGTTGGCAGATTCAATTAAATCAATGCAGTTCCTATGTGGCTGGTGTCTTATCTCTATAGTTAAGAAGGGAGGCAGAATAATTGCAAACATTACTCCCTCTAGTAGCTGATCGATAAGTGTCTATATTTAAACAGGAATATGCAAAAGTAAGCACTCCAAAGTCATGCTGGTAAGTTAGGTGGCTCCCGTCTATACTGGCCCTAGTATGAGCATGCATGCGAGATAGGGGTCTTAGATTGTAAGCTCCATGAGGGCAGAGTCTTCTGTGCATGCTTAGTATGTAAAGTGCTGTGTAAATTGTCAATGCCATATAAAAAACCTGTAATAATAATGTAAAATGTGAAAGTACTTTAACAAAAGGTAAGCCCTACAATAATAATTTAAAATGTATGTTCACTACAATGTCCTTCAACGATTAGTTTATAAAACCAGGGCAAAGGTTGAAAATGTTGCCTATTGTTATTTTCCTAGCACTGAATCCTGACTGATTGCTGTGGATAACAGTTCTGATTTCTCTTTGCTGCAGCTTTCATAACCTAGCATGCATCAGTATAATTCTTTTAAAATGCTCCTGGAAAATATGACCAATTGGTGGTCCCTTATAAATGAAATAAGCAAATACACTGTACTGCAAGAATAAGGGAGACTGTCATTGCTCATTTCTACTTCTGAATATGCTAGTTGCCTGACCATAATGCTGATCACTTGGCTTCATGTTCTTAGTCATGGACCTGAAACAATTATGCAGATCAGGAGGTCCGCCATCACGCCTTCTAATCTGCATTCAGAGAAAGCCAGGCAGAAATTTTAGCATTACAGGAGTTATATTTAATTGGCTTTTTGTACAGATTTCAGGGGCAAGGCTAGACAAAGGCGTCATGCTAAAGCATTTCCCTACTTAAGCTCAATATTCAGTTACAGAAACAAAGACCAGAAATAATTGCAGGTCTCCCGTAGATTGCACTCACCTTGCAGACCCGGGCTACCCTGGCGACAACCTGCTCACTGTAGCAGTCATATTCCAAGGCCCGCTCAGTAAAAAAGAAATAGATTTTGTCATCATCTCCCAACTCATTGCCCTCACTCTCCGTGATGTGAGAGGAGCCCACAAAGTTTGGACCTGGTAGAGAGAGAAAGTATAGAGGATTACAGCCTGCCATTGATTATCGGTAAGATGCAGGACAAATTGGAGACTAGGAAAGACAAAATAGAATGGGAAACAGAAAAGAGGGGGCAAAAAAATTGTATGCTCACCATTAAGCCAAGTTGCCAGATATTCGGTCTTTAGAACACTATGCTGCCCCACACTGCGCTGTATCACTGGCTCTGTCCCCAGGAAATTGAGCAAAGTGGCAGAATATAAAACTCCATCTGAAAAAAATAAAATAAATAAATAAAATGCTAAACGTTTTTTTTGGCAATTTGCCCACCCAGTCTCTTCTAATCAGGATGATCACCCTACTATTTTCTACTTTGGCATTACTAATTGCTGGGTGGCTCCCTGCTCACTGGCTAGAGATTATGCAAGTGGACAATCCAATGAACAGACTAGGTAAAGCAAAGGAAAACACAGTAAGCTGCAATGCAGACCCAAGAACAGGATTTTCTTGGACCCCATTCACACAGGCATACATCTGTGCGAGGGCCGTGCTTACCCGCATGGGGATGCACAGACACAACCGCTGCTCCCAAATTGCATCTGTGTGGGTGCACGGCTCCAAACGCAGAGAGCATTTGTTCCAGGCCATGCATCCACACAAACGTCAAATTGAGACAGGATGCATGGAATACCTGTTCAGGTAAACATGGCCCTAGCACTGGTGTACGCCTATGTAAACGGAGGCCCTAATCACAAATCCTTGGAAGCTAAACAGTAAACATACGTATAAAATCTTGAATTTTTGCCTTTTTTTTGCTCAGAGCTTTGCTTTAAAAGTACAAGTCCATTTTTAAATTAATTTTTTTCTTGCAGCCACCTAGAAAAGCATTGCACCTGTGATCAATGGATCAGGAGTTCTATGCCAGGCTTCTGTAGACAAGTCCTGCAGCTTTCAGTCCATACCTCCACACGAGTTGCTAGTTTGAAAGCTGCAGGAATTGAGAATGAACTACAAGAGCACTCATCAGCACCCTGGCAGTTCATTCAGAACTGCAAGCCATCTGCTGCAGTGGATGATGGTACTTGTAATTAATTCACAGCAAATCTAATAAAATGACGTGACCCTGTGGGCGGATACATATGGAACATTATGCGGTTGCATAAGTGTGCACACCCTCTTATAAATGGGGATGTAGCAGTGTTCAGAATTAAGCAATCACATATTAAATAGGAGTCAGTACACACCTGTCATTTAAAGTGCCTCTGATTAACCCCAAATAAAGTTCAGCTGTTCTAGTAGGTCTTTCCTGACATTTTCTTAGTCACATCCTACAGCAAAAGCCATGGTCCGCAGAGTGCTTCCAAAGCATCAGAGGGATCTCATTGTTAAAAAAGGTATCAGTCAGGAGAAGGGTACAAAAGAAATTTCCAAGGCATTAGATATACCATGGAACACAGTGAAGACCAGTCATCAACTGGAGAAAACTTGGCACAACAGTGACATTACCAAGAACTGGACGTCCCTACAAACTTGATGAAAAGACAAGAAAACTGGTCAGGGAGGCTGCCACGAGGCCTACAGCAACATTAAAGCGGTTCTGCACTCGTTTTTTTTATTGGGCTATATGCAAAGGCCATATAGCTCAATTGGGGGACTTACCTGTTCCATCTTCCATCTCGATCGCCGCCGGTTTTCCTCCGATAAAAATCTTCATCTTCTTTTTGTCTGCTGGGGTCCATCTTGCCTGTGGGCATGTGAAACCCCACAGGCACTTTAGATGGCCCAGCATGCACCGCCGTTACTCGCGCGTGCGCAGTAACGGCACATCTGCCGACATTTCGGAAGATGTGTCCGAAATCTCGCGAGATTTCGGAAGATGTCCGCACCGACTCCTGGGAACAATGACACCAGATCCCAGGAGACAGTGCGGCCTGACGACGATCGACGCAGAGACCCCGCCCACCCCCGAAGTGAGAGAAGACAGGAAGTCATCAATTACAAGGTAAGTAAAAAAAAAAACAAAAAAAAAAAAAAACACACATTTCATTTAGTACTCTTTGCCTGATTTGGAAGGCAAAGAGATTTACTAAATGAAATGGGTGCAGAACCGCTTTAAAAAGGAGCTGCAGGAATATCTGGAAAGTGCTGGCTGTGTGGTACATGTGACAACAATCTCCTGTAATCTTCATATGTCTGGGCTATGGAGTAGAATAGCAAGACGAAAGCCTTTTATGAGGAAAAACATCCAAGCCCGGCTAAAATTTGCAAAAACACATCTGAAGTCTCCCAAAAGCACGTGGGAAATGGTCTGAGGAAACCAAGGTTGAACTTTTTGTCCATAATTCCAAAAGATATGTTTGGCGCAAAAACAGCACTGCACATCACCAAAACCCACAGTGAAGCATAGTGGTGGCAGCATCATGCTTTGGGGCTGTTTTTCTTCAGCCGGAACAGGGGCCTTAGTCAAGGTAAAAGGAAATTATGAACAGTTTCAAATACCAGTCAATATTGAAACAAAACCTTCAGGCTTCTGCTAGAAAGCGGAACATGTAGAGGAACTTCATCTTTCAGCATGACAATGACCCAAAGTATACATCCAAACCAATAAAAGAATGGCTTCACCAGAAGAAGAAGATTCAAGTATTGGAATGGCCCAGCCAGATCTCACTCTGATTGAAAATATGTGGGGGTGATCTGAAGAGGGCAGCGCACAGGAGATGCCCTCACAATCTGATGGATTTGGAGTGTTTTTGCAAAGAGTGGGCAAATATCACCAAGTCAAGATGTGCCATGCTGATAAGACTCATACCCAAATTGACTGAGTGATGTAATTAAATCAAAAGGTGCTTCAACAAAGTATTAGTTTACAGGGTGTGCACACTGATGCAACCATATTATTTTAGTTTTTTCTTATTACTTTCCTTCACCTAAAAAGATTTGTTTGTTGTTCAACTGAGTTGTACCACTTTAGAGGTCACATTAAAAAGGTGGAAAAAGTTCTGAAATGATTTATCCATCTTAGGCTCATTTTTTTTACATCACCGAAACCTGACATTTTAACCGGGGTGTGTAGACTTTTTATAACCACTGTATATACCCAACCTTAGCAATAATCATATCCCAAGACCAGATCACATTTTCATGTGGATATGAATAGTGGAGGCTGCAATAAGTACATCATTTTTTTTTCTACAACCAGAACCCCCACCCCACATATTACAGTCCAGCTTATTCTATACTCTTGCACAGAGCACCAAGACTACCAAAACGAAATCTATCAAAAAAGCAAAAGACTATTACAACTGCAGATGAACCAGAGTTCATTTCCCAGAACAGGAAGAAAGCAAAGAATTTCTCCCCGAGCTACAGATAAGTAAGGCGAGTTGGGATGGATTCTTTAGCCCTTTAAGGCAAGAGATAAGTTACAAACAAGCCTAGAGCAAGTTCTCTGCTCTGCTGGCTTGCTAGTTTTCTTGCATTATAATCCTTTCTACACTTTTTTTAGATTCATTTTTGGTCCTATTCATTGTACTTGATTTAAATGTGTACATCTTTTTTTAGTAGGAGGAAATCACATATTTTGAGACCTCAAATACTTTACCCCAAGCTCTTGTCAAACCCTTAAAGCAAACCTTCAAAATCCACCACCTTTAACTTCAACTGCACCCAAAACTTTAGAGTTTCTGCAAATCAACCCACATACCAAAACAGGCTGGTGTCTGCTGTGTAGGGGCTGTACTTTGCGTTATGGAAGGCACGTTTTTTTCACCTTTATTTATTAAGTCTCACAAAGGGACCCTTCATTTAAACATATGCACTGCACCTTGTTAAAACACTGTGGTGGGTTGTCTGCATACCACTGTGCACTGAAACCAACCTCAATGCAGCAAGGCACATTAAAAAAAAAAAAAAAAAAAAAAAAAAAAAAGTGTTTATCTATGCAGCTCAACAATAAAGCCCCATACACACGGTCGGATTTTCCGATGGATTCTGTCCTATCGGACAATGTTGTCGGAAATTCCGACCGTGTGTAGGCACCATCGGACAGTTTCCATCGGATTGTCCGACGGACAAAGTCCTATCTCCTGCTGGATAGATTTTTTGACAACAAAGTCCGATCACACCAAATCCGGTCGTGTGTAGCGAATTCCGACGGACAAAGTGCTACGCATGCTCAGATCACATTATAAGACCAAAGCTATTGGCTACTAGCCTCTACGTAGTCCTGTCGTAGGCAACAAACGTCACCACGTTCAGAATGATCGGATTTTCCGACAACTTTGTCCGACCGTGTGTACGCAAAACCAACATCGGACAAAGTACGACGGACATGATCCGACGGACCTGGTCCTCGGATAATCCGAGCGTGTGCATGGGGCTTAATAGTGTGAATGAGCCTTTTTTTGTTTGGGTAGAGCAGAGAGGGGTTGCATCATCTGTCAGGGTTTTATTTATTTTTTTTTCTCTTAGAAGGGTGTGTCCCATTAGAGAGATTTCCCCTTGCTTCCTGTCAGAACAATCTTGGAAGCCATTTAAAGCCAGAAAAAAAAAGGGGGGGGGGGGGGGAGGTTTCCCAACAGAACTGTCACAGAAAAATGGGTCTACCCAACAAATCAGAACATTTGGCAAGATGTACTCACCTACAACAATCCCAGTATGGCCTGTGGTTGGATCATATGGACACTTGCCCCGTCCATCTTCCAAGTTAGCGGCATCTAAAGTGAACGTTGACCGCTCCTGGAGAGAAATAAGGCAAAGGTCTTCACAATGCACAAGACGTAGGGTTCTTTAGTGATGTAGGATACCAAAGTTAACTACAAAAAAGGAACAGACAGCTACAGGCAAATTGGCAGAATGCCCTGTGAGCTGAAGTTAACTATTGTAGATCTAACAAAGGGTTTTTCCAGAAACATTATGTGATCACGCTAGCAACGAAAAAGTAGTTTGTAGCACTTTAAGTGGATACCCGGAGAGCGGTAATGGCCCATTGCTGATACAGAATCAAACACATAGGGGGCACAGGGTGAATTGGAAACTTGTCAGTCAATGCAATTAGTGCCTGCATGAGAGCAAGAGGCAGACAAATGACACAAATGACACAACCAGGTCTAACAATGACCTGCTCCCACTTTGGCTGCCCTGCTGTTGGCCGAGTATACCAGCTGGGTAAACAGTAAAGCAGTGTTTGTCTGAACCAAAGGGGAATCTCGCTTTGCTTTATCGACCTGAAACGGAGTACTCACAATATAAGCACACTTGGGCTGAAAGGCATACGTCCCGCAGGTGAGGAGGTGAGTGTCATTAAATTCTTGCAGGATGCGAATGTAATTGAAACACTCCGTCTGGAATTAAAAGAAAGGACATTTAGTTTGAACACAGATACATTCTGTTTATAATTAGGACTACGATGGATGAATGGTACACACAGGGGGGTAGACATTTGGTCATGTCATGTAAACAGATTAGCCTACAAAATGGCTACATATAGTGTCTGGATATCCGATATCCTTTAATAGGATGTACCATCAATCTTTTATCATTTCAACCTGGCCTCATACACACCTGATTGTTCCTTCCTTTATTGATACACTCTATCTTCCTTTCAGTTGGTGCTTCCCATACAATCTGAACAGGAAAGAAAGTAGGTGTTAGTGTGAGGAATTATGAATACCAATGGAAAGCCCTAAAACACAAAGGCTTTGAAATAAAAAAAAAAAAAAAATTAAAGCTTACCGGAGGCCGCAATTGCTTTCCAACATTATTAAGGTCCAACATGAATATGGCCTCTCGTGCACCAACATACAGCACCTCTCGACTCTCATCCAGTGTCATAGTCAGGTGATGGGAGATACCACTGGGCCAGGCCTGGCGAAGCTCGGAAACCCCTAGGATGAAAACAGTCAAGTGTTACAGACAAGCTGCATCGCAAAAACTGACAATTCTACAGAAAGGTAAATGAACAGTATCCTCCCAGCAGATTAATCTTGGCCATCTTTCCATGGGTCATGTGATTCGTCACTGCCTTCAAAAAAAAAAAAAAAAAAAAAAAAAAAAAAAAAAAAAAATCACAGGGGAAAATATGGAGGTATAATTACAGCATGACATCACCTCCATGGGGAACCTGAAGAGCACACAAACAGGTGACATAATCCGGGCCCAGCAGGACTATAGAGCAGAGGCTGTGCTTTAATCTGTCACCGTTTGCAGCAGTTGTATCTGCCGCCACACTTCAGGAAATATGGCACAAGAGCAGGTACTACAGGGTAAAGTCTCACCTGAGTAGCGCACAGTTTTCCGTGGAAGCTGATTCCACCCTCTGACTTCTATTCTCAGCAACAGCGCCACAAACCATAACCACCGTGGAATCATCCCCTCGCCTGGTCCTCTTTCTAAGTGTGGGAGTCTGCAGGGCAAGAAAATTTGACAATTAGAGCCATTTCCAATGCAACCACATTATAAAAAACAAAATGGGTCTCATGCATAAGGCAAAAAAAAAAAAAAAAAAAAAAAAAAAAAAAACGCATTTGAATACATCTATACATTTTTAATTAAACGAACATAAGATTTAAGATTTCCTGTACACCAGTCTCCTAATATCCTCTGGTCAGCAGAATTACTAAAGAGGGAACTAGTTGCCTCGCTGCTCTGAATTTTGCTACATGAACATATTTTAAAGCCCAACTCTAGGCAATAAAAATAAAAAGGGTCCCTTTGCGGGGACTGCACAGGTTAACAGCTCATTTTGTCTAGGAGAGGGGAGAAATTGTTTTACTCACTTGATCCTCCGCTGCCCCTCAGACAGCGCTTCCCTATTACAGGATTTATATAGCGCCAACAAGATCCAGCAGTGGGCTGCCCCTCACATCCAGAGCAGGGTTATTGACCCTGCTCTGGTCTTGAGGACATCAGAACCCTAGACCGCTAGAGTGCAGTTGTACCAACGTCGGATAGTTAGTACACCGGCTCCTCCTAAGCCCTTTTTTGTTCAGCCCGAGGCTCCAAAAAAAGGGTGGCCCACCCTGCCCCCACCCAGTTGTGCAACAATCGCAAAATACTCGCTATTGTCGTCTTCCTGATTCTTTTCCTGGCAGGAACCAGGTCCTGATACCGGATTGGCCAGGGAGTCTTAGGACACACTTACTGTTCAGCTAAGAGGAGAAGCAATGGCTCTTCCTTCCCCCTGCCTCCTAAGTTAAGGTCAGTCTCCAGCAGGGGGGGGGGGGGGGGGGGCGGGGGGGGGGGGGGGGGGCGTTACGTGACATTAGTTTTCAGAAATAGTAGTAGAACAGTAGAAATATTTAGCACCAGTCGCCACTTGGTTGAACAAGTTCTATAGAGTTTAACGATAATGCATATAAAAAGCACAACACATGGCACAGAGGTTGAGAAGAGCCCTGCCAAGAGGCTTGGATGTGCTTTCTGGATCTCAAGGCCAGCTGCACAAAATTACAAATCCTTTATCAGGTAAAATAAATAAAATAACTCCCAATATATGTATTTCAACTGTGTATTTAGCGGCCTGTTTGAAGTTTGGTTTTAACAAGGTATATTACTCAGTCATCTCAGTTGACAAATGTAGGAAACTTCCTTCTAATGCAACTATGATGGCAGAGAAATTGGGAAAATAAATAAATAAATGTATGCCAGTGACGGTATATGCAGCCACAGTATTGCTGCTTCAATTACAACTGGACAGTCCCAGTCATTTGGCTGCACTGCTGAACGTTTGGGTCATTGAGCTTTGGCAGTGGTAGCAGAACTTGATCTGGCAACGTGGTGGTCACAGATTCTAAAAAGGCAGTTTTACTGTGCAAAAGGAATGACTGCCAACACTCTTTTTTTCTTTTAACGCTGTGTAGAACTGCTCACTCACATTGCCTGAGAGAATATGCTGAAGCACTGTGCAGACATGTTTAGTGCCAGCTTGATCTGAGACTCGCTGGATTACAGATCCGAGTAAGGGGTCGATCCTGACCCCTTACCACGTGATCAGTTGTCAGCCAATGACAGCTGATCATGTGATGACAACAGAGCCGGTAATCAGCTACTTTTCCTCCTCGCGCTGAGGCGAAAAAAAAAAAAAAAAGGCGATCACCGGCGACATCAGTCCCTATCACGGCATGCTGGCGCCAGCTTATCAGTGCCCCCTGCCAGTGCCAACTAAGAAAAGTCAACAATGCCACCCATCAGTGCCCAGTGTCACCCATCAGTGCCCACAATCTGCCTCAACAACAGTGCCACATCTGTGCCGCCTTATCTGTGCAGCCTATTAGTGCCGCCTCATCAGCGCATATCAATGGAGAAAAATTACCTGTTTGCAAAATGTTATTTCATCATCTTTGTTTGTTTAGCAAAAAATAAAAACCCCAGCTGTGATTAAATACCACCAAAAGAAAGCTCTATTTGTCGGAAAAATTAATTCATTTGGGTACAGTGTTGTATGACCACGCAATTGTCATTCAAAGTGCGTCAGCGCTGAAAGCTGAAAATTTGGCTGGGCAGGAGGGGGGTTTAAGTGCCCAGTAAGCAAGTGGTTAAAGCCAAAATCCAGCTACACTCCAAGCACACAGTTACAGCATTTTCTTTTGGGATAAACGTTTTACATAAATAAAAAGCTGCTCAATGGGAAAGAGAAAGAAGAGAAAGAAGAGAAAGAAGAGAAAGAGAGAGAAGAGAAAGAAGAGAAAGAAGAAAGAAGAGAAAGAAGAGAAAGAAGAGAAAGAAGAGAAAGAAGAGAAAGAAGAGAAAGAAGAGAAAGAAGAGAAAGAAGAGAAAGACTGCAATAAAAGCTTTGCTTTTGGGTTTAATACCACTTTAAGAGAAATCTAATAAATTCCTCCATTCATGCTAAACAGCATGGATGGAGTAATCTCTCCCCTGCCAGCTACTGCCTGACAGCCAGTACCCAGCACTGTCAGAAAACAGAACAGCGACAGCATCTAAATGGTTCAGCTGAAACTGCCACCACAAGATTTCAGCCTGCAGCTGCCACTATAGAGCTCAAGAAATAAACGTTTTTGTAGGTGCACAAATGAAAAATGTGATGGACATATTTATATATGCATTTTACATTGTCTGCCCAAATGTATGCCAGCAGCTTTTCAATAAAATGTTTTATTATAATAAAAAGAAATATATTGAACATTTGGGTCTCTGCTTCTTCCCTATTCACAAACCTGTTTGTTCATTTTGATGCAAACAGTCCTAGTATTGGATATTATATGCGGTTACAAATATGAACCTCCCCCGAATGAAACGCTCAATGTTAAAAAGACCAGATCCAGTTCTGAATTTCCAGCTGTTAAGTAAACAAACAGATATTCTGCTGAAAACAATCGCAGTCACCACTGATTCGCGGGCCTGACCCTGTGAAGATACCTCCTTAGGTTTTATTGTATGCACAGTAAGCGCATTTCTTGCCCCAGCGAGAGGTCCCTCCACACCTCGCTCTGGCCGCACACTGAACCGGGTGGGCGTGATTGCAAGACAATAAGCTTGGCAAGGCCTAGGAAAGTGAGTAAGTTACTGGCAAGCATCTTAATCCACTCAGAAATACTGTGTACGTGTGCATATCCTTTAAACTCATTGCTGTGTACATTACATTACAGATTCAGGTCATTACTGCAGATGATTCAAGGAAAATGAGCTTAACTTCAGAGATAAGTGGAACATTTTGCCATGTTCTCATTTTATACGGAATAACACATCGTGAATTTTACCATTACACACACTTAAGCTTGGTAATGAGGCAGCGCTGCTCCTGCATTGTAAACCGGTCATAACAGCTGCAACAGGCAGCCCGATACGGGTGACTTCACTTAATATCCATATTAAATTTCAATTTGAACTGAAAGATTAACTATTCTCTGGAATTGAGCGAGCCGGAAGACGTCAGTCAGTAGCCCTCCTCGGGAGCAGGAAGGAGTTAACCGGATGACTCAATATACTGTACAAAATCAAGGAAAATGAAAATCACTTTGCTGAGCCAAAAGTGTGGAGGAGGACAGAATGGCGGAGAGGGACGAGGGTGGGAGTTTAAACAGGATACACTTCCTGGGATCTAACTAGTAGGCTGCAGAAAGACTTGCTTCCTCTGGTTACAAAGGCACCCCCCCCCCCCAACCACAATAAGGCCTGGCCATACAGAGGAGGGGGGGGGGGGGGGAAAGGGACAAAGAGGCTTCCTGTAATCCAGACCTGTTGGTCTACAGCTGTTGCCGAAATGTACGTTCGCACACAAATGTCAACAAGATGTGATGAAAATCAACATTTGGGGACAGGATAAAAGAGTGGCGCTTGACTTAATTGCCTGCAGAGAGGGTCTGACAGTTTGAAAAGCTGCTGAATTGTTTATTCCTGGTAATGTTAATCCGTAAAAAGTAAAAGATTTTCTTCTTTTCAGAAAAAGCATGAAAGAGTAAAAAAACCTTTGTTAAAACCATATCTGAGATCTCACTGGGGAGATGTCCCATCACTTCCTGTCCTGGGTGATCATAAAGGAAGTACTTCCGCCTAGCAGCATTAAAGGTAACCGGTTTGGATCCCAACCACAGCACTACTTGCATGTTGACATGCTGGTAGGATATTTGGCTCCTGTCTAATGTAGCTTTTCTGAACCAGGGTGCCCAGTCGCCTGCATAGCATCCTTGTTTGACCCCCCCCCCCCCCCATCTTCATGAGCGGTGGGGGGGGTCACATTAGGAGAGGGAGAGGGAAGAATAATAAATCCCCTCTAACATTGGGTGTCCTACTTGGACTTGTGGATGTTGCTGCATTAATGTAAAACTACTAGAAAAGGTTTTTACATTTTAGAATGGGGTGCCTCCAGACGGTCCATAATTTTTAAAGGGTAAAAAAAAAAAAAAAAAAAAAAAAAAAAAAAAAAAAAAGGGGGAGGGTCGAGAAACACTGGTCTAATGTATGAATGAGTTAAAAGAGGAAGTGCTGCTTTTTTTTTTCCCCCTGACCTGCAAAGAGATAATGTGCTAGTATGCATTGCATACCTGCAACCAAAGCCCTCCTTGTCACTGCATCCATCTTTGCCCGTCTTCCTTCCAGGTCTGCGGACTCAGACTGTGTGACCGGCCAGAGCCGATTGATGTCACTCCTGCGCATGCGCGCGGGAGCCGCTGGCCATGGCACAGGGCTCTGAAGAAACAGCATGGGGGGGGGGGGGCTGTACCTTCAGAGCGAATGCACCGATGAAGTCGGTGTACGTTTAGGAGATATTTACAGTACCTATAGTCAAGCCTTATAAGCTTACCTATTAGGTACAAAAAAAATAAAAAAATCGATGGAAGTTTACTTCCACTATAAGCCTCATTACACACCAGTAGCTTTTTTTTTTTTTTCATTCAACCAAGCACGGCCAAATAATAAAAAAAGCCCCCCCCCGCCAGAACACTCCAGTCATCGCTCTAAGCCATTGGCTAGGAGCGCTGATCAAGAGCCAATCAGCAGACCTTCTTTAGTCCGACCAACTCCAGTACACACGGGTCGAATGGCGACTGGTTTCTAGTAAACCGGCCAATGCTGCCCGACATTCGGCCCGTGTGTACTAGGCTTAAGGGACCTTAAAATTGTAAAAGCTTTTAAGGCAGGGACTGATGTGAATGCACAATATACGTATATGTAAGGCTGCATAAATGGACAGTGCTGTATCAGCACCTGTGATAAATATTTCTTTGGGCAATGTACCAATCCTCAGCTACTCATCTTGTCCACCGGTGGCTTAAATAACCGCTAATCTGGTTCAACAATATGACACTCTGGGAGGTGCAATAGGCCAGCACATACCAAGCGAAATGGCCATCCAAGACTTAAAATGGACCTTCACTGCCAAAATGTTAATTATACCTCTGCAACAAACGCCCCCACAGTAGATAACAGTTGTAAACAGTGGCATTTTATACATTTTTTTGTTAATCTGGTCTACCCCTCTATATCTATTCTCACCTAGGAAAGAATTATGCATTCTGTTGCCTCCTGGGATAGCCCCATCACATACCCCAGGAGTGTGCAGAGACATAGTAGCTGGGAGAAGGACCTCTGGGCACATCGGAGGGTAGATGCAAGCACCCGAAAGAGCCAGCCAGCTCTCGATGACGTACACACATTTCAATAAAGCCGACATATTCAGCAGTACTTCACAGAGCCAACATGAGTGGTAGCCAATCTTAACCTTTGCCCGCATGCAGCCAGGCTAGCTCAAACATGGTCTATCCGGACAGCTTACTGATGACAAGCACCACACAATAATGCCAAGTAATACATTTAATTTCCTGGTGGCAGTCATATATAAAATCACAATGACAATGCGTGCAAAGACAAAAACAAGATAATAAGCCAGAGCTGTACAAATGAAAGTTTAAAAAAAAAAAAAGAAAAAAAAAAGGGGGGAGCGACTGAATTTGCACTGCAAAAGAAATTTTTTTATGGATTCATTGCCAAAAAGGAAAAAAAAAAAAAAAAAAAAATGTCCCCTCTTAAAAAAGCATGGGTAAATAACAGACAATAGGCTGAACTAAAATAGCAGACAATAGGCAACACACATCTACGCATGCATGTTTTAGCATGTGTTGCGTCTGCCATTTAGTTGTTACTATGGGCCCTTAGGCCTCATGCACACTCCTCGAAACGCCTTTTCTCCTGGCAAGAGAAAAGCTGCTAAATTAAAAAATAAAAAAAAAAAAAATCATAGTAAAAGCCACGTTTTGCGCAGATGTTTACACATTTATGAGCATATCGCATTAATGGATTCTATTGGCCAGAATAATCATTTATTCTGGCTATAAGAATACATCGTGTCTAGTTTTAATGCAAACTGCATTCACATTTTTTTCCCCCTACCCAAACGCTCTTCTCTTGGCCACGCTGGTGATGTGTTTTTTTTTTCAGCCTGCAAATCCTTCAGTTCTAAAATGCCTGTAAATGCCTATGCATGCATGGACACATATGCCAACATAGAGGTGTATCTGCAGGCTGACAAAATACACTCCAAACACCTGTAAAAGCTGCACTTTCTGCCCACTAAGCATGAGTTCTAATGATGACCACATTCACTTTCTTTATTCAGTCTTCTCCCTTCATTTTCACCTGGTTATCCTGCTAGTAACACACCTCCGGTCATAGGATGACAATGCCGACTCTCTCTACTGTATTAAACAAAGAGCAATATTGTCACCCAAGGACAGGAGTTGAGTTAGCACAATGTAGGTTATCTGGGCAGGGCCGATAACCACAAAGGGCGTAACCCATACACGAGCAAAAATATCTTTCCTGCAACCTCGGGTTGCAAGGCAGACATTTGCTTGGATTTCCCCCCCCCCCCCCACAGATTAGTGTTGATGTGGCAATCCGGCCGAGCCATTGTATTCTCCGGTGTACAAAGACAGCAATTACTGCTAGTGGCTATACCAGCCCCACATCTCTAGTTTGCAGCAAAACCCAGAAAATAAGCAATGTTGCCCCAAACCTTAGCAGAGACTGTTAAAGATTTTGCGCCAACCACTACAAGTATGAGTAACTGGCAACTTACAAAGTTTAGGGGGCCTCAACTGTGGACAGATCCAAGGGGCTGCATAGAACATTCAATATATACGACAGAAGACATCAGACATAATCAGAGACTGCAGAAGTGCAATAGTGATGACTGAAGACACAATACAAGAGATAGAGTGTGGAGACATACTACATAAAACATTTAGATCACTGTCATAGCCACTTTACAATGAAAGCTTCCATTACTGGACTGCTTGGGTCAGCAAAGGGCAGCACAACAAGTACCAAAGGGATAGATAGAGAATATATATATATATATATATATATATATATATATATATATATATATATATATATATATATATATATATATATATATATACATATACATATACATATACACATACATACACACATATATACATACATACATATACATACATATACATACACACACACACAATTTTTATTTACAAGACAGCGCAATATGCCTTTAAATGTCTACTGTCGTAATTGTTTCCGTACTAGTAATCCAACTGCATAAAATATTCATAGACCCCAAGCTAGGTTAAAAAGAAAACATTACTTTATGTGCAGAGTATACAATGGAACCGCATAGCAAAAAAACAAAAAGAACTCCCTGCACAGTCTGAAGTACTGTTATCAATAGGTAATTAGCAGTTTTATACACACAGAAACAAAGCATCGAGAGCTTTTCAAATTGATGGCAAATATACTTTGTGGTTTTAGATGCAAGATAGCCAATTCCAAGAGCTACAATAAAGATGGATTAAACACAGAAAGACCAACCCTTAGCAAGGTTAGTCAATCTTCGATCTTTTTTCCACACGCAAAAGGTGGATAATCCTATAATAGACCGCATATGGTGGTGTCCAGTGCTCGTCAACAGCTTTGATTAATGACAACTACCTATGGGCAGCCTTGGACACAGAAGCAACAAAAAGGGAGAAATCTGAAGCAGATTCCTAACCAAAGTGAGAGATTTTCCATTTTCTAATGAACAAAATTGGTAGAAAGTCAAATGTGTTGAATATCAGCACCTGGTGAAGCATTCACAATGCAGCAGTGTGTTTTTTTTTTTAAGTTAATTCTCTTTTGTGCCCCAGCCCCCATCTTTTCGTATGGCTCTGCCAGCTGAGCCTCTGGCACTTGGCAGAGCAAGGCTAGAACTTTTAACCAAGCAAGCAGGAACACCTAGTACTTGTGAAAACACAGTCATCCACATTGCTGAAAAACATATCTAGGTTCTGATATTGATCAATACCAAAATTCTGTATATACTGGAACAATTGGTTAAAAGACCAAAGCTGTGCAACCACACCAACAACCCACCAAAATTAGACACCCACAGCTTGAAACGCTCTCATTCCAATTAAAAAAAAAAAAAATATTGGTAAAAGAAATGCTCTCCATTTAGACCAGGGATCCTCAAACTATGGCCCTCCAGCTGTTGTGGAACTACACATCCCATGAGGCATTGTAAAACTCTGACATTCACAGACATGACTAAGCATGATGGGAATTGTAGTTCCTAAACAACTGGAGGGCCGTAGTTTGAAGACCCCTGATTTAGACCATGCTGTGTGATCATACTGGGCCAGCCTGACTGGGAAATATCCATCATCATATTCTAATAAAATTACAACAAACAAAGCTCAAATGTAGATATTTAGGGTAAATTATAAAGCTGTCATTACATGTTTTTCAGATTCTGAATCATGCATTCATATTAAATCGGATGCAGAACTCTTGGGAGTTCAAAAGTTTTGGCCACAGTATAAAAGGGTGTATAATCCAAACCCCCAAAATTATGAGGGAACCTGTAAATGAACAGCTTCTCTACTCCTCATCAACCAGCTCGGGTTCCCTCCACCTACTTTCTAACATAACTTTGGAATCCACATGAAAGGCCAGTTCATTTCAATGTCCATCCAATGCTGGTCAGTGCAACCAAAAATGTAAGAGATCTGCAAAAATGGGCGGTCAGCTGAAAGGCAATCTGCCTCAATAGCATGGTGGAGGTTAGTTTCAATACAAAAACAAACAGAGTATGGACTGTGGCCGGCTGTATTGTAAAATATTTCAAGGGCCTGTGTCGACAGATCTTCATTCACTTCAAAACTAGTTTTCGTATCCCACACAGGTCTTAGGGAATGCAAACCCTACTTAAAGCAGGTGAGAAGAAGGTCAGCTACAGGCCATGGTCAATGAACTGATTGCTTCTCTCTTTTAGGGGCTGTGTTGCCAAGCAATTATTCCACGAAGCTGCCAGATGCATTTTCACCATCAACACGTTAATCTATGTGCCTATTTGAAGTTTAAGTGGTTGTAAACCTCCGACATGAAATACAAACAAAGCACATCACTCTATAGTGTTTCTCAATCCAGGGCACCAAGTGTCATTTCTGTCTGCTGCTTCGTTCCTCTGCTATCAGCATGAACCATTTCTGACAAGTTTTCCTGACACCAAGAGAAAAAATGGTGACAGGGGAGGGAGCCCCAGCTGATTGACAGCCTCAGCTCTGTTCCTGTGTGAAAGGGGTGATCGGGGGGGGGGGGGGGGGGGGGGTCGCTTCCCTCCAATCAGCTCTCAAGTTTAAAAAAAAAAATAAAATAAAAACTGGGACTTTGACAGGATGAAGAGAGGACGAGACTACAGACAGGCAATCAGGTACAACTTATGCAAGAGGATTTGTTTCATCTCTGCATCACACCGAGGCCAGTTACTTCATTGGGTAAATGTGAGGTTTTCCAACCACTTTTAATGCCAAAAGAAGAACGGATGGCTATTGTGGGCTATATTGCTTCTTTTACTAGATCCAGTAGGGTTATTGCTAAAGAGAAATATTTTTTACCAATCCCTGGACTAGCCAGTCAGCACCTCTGAAAAATACATTTGCTATTCTGTCCTAGTTGGACCTGGAACAAAATGTCATTGTGCTTTACACATTTTACATAAAGCCCATTGCTGTGAAAAATGGCGATGATTTTTCTCAAGCTCATTTTACCTTAGCGTTCATGGATAGGCTAGAAGAGCTGCCACCAACCAGTCATGTTTTTTAGGACCATTATCTATCAAAACCAAGGGTCTCCAAACTTTCTAAACAAATGGTCAGTTTATGGTCCTTCAGACTACAGGAGGGCCGGCCTGTTGTCAGTGAGAGTAGAAAATTCCTGGGGCTTGGTGGCCATTGAAAGAAAAGCTAGATAGATAGATAGATAGATTGATAGATAGATAGATAGATAGATAGTGCCTGTGGTCAATAGGAGGAGGAATAGTGCCCCATCATTGGCATCAGTGGAAGGAAGTATGCCCCATCGGAGTTCATAATGAATGGTCACAGAGGTCTCCAAACTATGGCCCTCCAGTTATTCAGAAACTATAATTCCCATCATGCCTAGTCATGTCAGTTTTACATTGCCTCATGGGATGTGTAGTTCCGCAATAGCTGGAAGGCGGTAGTTTGGAGATCTCTGGTCTAGAGGATTGCATTATCAGATAAAGTGTGTGTTGACCACCATTTAGTAGTGGTCTTATATTTCCGGTAAGCCTCCTGCCTGTTACACATAGGTGCCGTGATACTCTTGAGATAACAACTTCTGTCGACACCCCTGCACTAAACTTTAGCAGGACTGCCCTTTTGCCACTGTGTATCATTTTCACTCTCTATTTGGAATGGGCATTCATATTCTATACAGAGCATTTTATTCCTATAAGATTCAAGTGTTCACTTGAATTCAATTGTCACATTGGTGTAGTGGTTAGCACTTTTACGTAGCAGCAAAAAGGGTTGCTGGTTTGAATCCCGACCACGACACCATCTGCCTGGAGTTTGCATGTTCTCCCTGTCCCTGCATGGGTTTCCTCCGGGTACTCCAGTTTCCTCCCATACACTAAAAGGGCATGATGGTAGGTTATTCGGATCCTGTCTAAATTGGCCCTAGTATGTATGAATGCGTGTTAGAGACCTTAGAGATTGTAAGCTCCTTGAGGGCAGGGACTGATGTTAATGTATACGTAAAGCGCTGCGTAAATTACCTGAAATAAATAAAATTGTCCCTTGAACTTTTCTACTCACTGTGGCGGTTCAGTTTTTATGCACTATATTATTATTCATATGTATATTCTATTTGGGGTTTATTGCATGTGATTTCAGGTTCTCTGTAGCAGGCAAATTTTGCATATCTATAATTTTTTTTTTTCCATAGAGATATAAATTTGTAGCGCTGCACATTTTGGCTTAATTCAAGTATGCTCCATCGTTGGCGTCAGTGGAAGGAAAACGTTCCCACTGTTAGTGTCATTGAGAGGAAATATGCCCTACCATTGGTGTCAATGGAAAGAATAGGGTCTCATTTTTGGTGTCAGTAGAAGGAAAAATGACTCGGATCAATGAAAGGAATAGTGCCCCAAGGGCCGGATAAAAGCAGGCAAAGGGCCGGAGTTTGGAGACCACTGGTCCAGACTAAACAATGACCAATTCACTTCTGTAAGCCACAGAACTGTCCTATTGACAGGTTTCTGCCAAGCTATCTGATGCAATGACAGCATCTACACCTCTATTTTAGGCCGCCAAAATGTACATTGGTCTCCTTAGAATAGCTTGAAAATCTGAATTGTGTTCGTGTGACATTGGTCTCTTTATCATTAGCTTCTTAGAAAAAAAAAAAAAAAAAGAATAGGATCTTTATCAAAGAGAAGCTTTCAATGTCTGCACGGCCAACATAAAACAGACATCGATGTCAGCAGAAACAATCAAGGCCAGAAGTAGTTCATACCACTTGATACTTAGCAGTCAAGCTTTGACAAAATGGGAAGGAGACTTCTTTTGTGCTCTTGTAAAATGCGGCGTGTCCCAAATGTTCAACAAGCAGAATCTAGGGTAATTGCTGAAAAGCACTGAAGGATTGCTAGCAAGAATGAGAGAAACAAACAAGATCAATACAGCGAGAGAGAAACAGGGAAAAAAGAAAAAAATAACAGCTGGAACAAAGGAATTTATGGTTCTGAATAAAGTTTTTACTCTTGATCTTCTGAAAGCTGGAAAGACCACAATATGCTCCAATTTAAATTTGACACATTGCTGCAACTAAACAGGAAGAAGGCGTTCCTCCAAAGGCAACAATCACTCACCACTTGAGTTATCAACTGTTGATGGAGTTCATTTGTAGCAGACTCCCATAATTAATACAGAATTCAACCTCTGTCAAATCAGGAATCAAGTAAACACAGAGCTACATAAAAGAGAGGCAAATCTTGCCAAGTGGTTGGAAGGTAAACAAGAGACTTGAAAGGAAGAGGCCATGAAGAAATCTATTAGGGCAATTAAAACGTCGTAAACAACTTACAATGGACAGTTTGAAAATCCCCCCCTAATTTAAACTCATCCAGACAATACCTGTCATTATGGGGATAACCTGGGCGGGCGTGGTGTCCTGTTATCCCTACAGATTGGAAGTTAAGGAGATAAAGTGACCTATCAGAGCATCGCTCTACAACCCGCTGACGCTATTCACAGTCATTATAGCACTTCGTGTTGAGAACAGTATCCCATTACGATGTCTAATTGATGGCGAGTCTTGCAGTATATTACATGAAATTAGGTCCAGGATGAGACAGGATGTTCTGCGTAATCTTATTAGATTACTTGATGCTTACACAAAAAGCTCCCATCAAAACAGCCAAAGTACAAGTTGACAAAGAACCATTCGTAAAGTAAGTAATATTTATAGGCTATACTTTAACTGAAAATAACAGCTTGGGGGTGATTGGCCCTTTAAAAGCAGAACTCCGGGGATTACATATAATTTTTGCAAGTGGGTGGCTCTGTCGGCTTAACAAAACTTGTTTGCTCGGCCCTAAAATTACCAGCTGAACAGCGCCTGTAGCCAATGAGATGTATATACTGTTCGGATTCTCCAATACTTTCTCCCCCCCTCCCAAGTACTTGCTGATACCGATACTTTTTTTAATGTCATGTGACAGTGGCACTAATATGCAACACTGATGGACTTTTTAAACTTCATATTTTTTTTTTTTTTTTTTTTTTTTAGAATGCCTTCTTTTTTTTTGGGAGGGGGAGGAGGAAGGGTATACAGTGTGGCTTTGGCGAGATATCAGGAGTCTTAACCCCGGACATCTCCCTTCTGAGACAGGGAAAGGGACTGAGGACAGAGATTCCTCAGTCCCTTTCTCTGCAGCCTCAGTTGCTGCACTGAAGGTGAATGGGCAGAAGATAGCGGCTCCCCTCCATTCATAAACTGAAGCACAGTTTACAATGCTGTGACAAAGCAGCTTTATTGAAATGTATACAGGGAGATCAGTGATTGTAGCTCCTCCCCAGCGCCACCCCTGACTGTCCAGGTATCGGAGTAAGCATATGGGCATTTGCCCGAGTACAAGTACTCGGTGTTAGCACCGATACTAGTATCGTTGCAACCCTAGTAGCTGGCTTCTAACTTCAGTGTTTAAATTAAGCTTTTGCGAAAAAAAAAACAAAAAAAAAAAAACACACCACAACAGTCTTTTAAAAAGGGATATCTAAAAGGTTTTTTTTTTTTTTAAACAAAACATACTTGCGCTCTGCAATGGAATTGCACAGAGTGACCCCGATCCTCCTCTTCTGGGGTCCCCTGCCAGTGCTCCTCCTCTAGGTGTGCCAACATAGGAAGCTGCTTGATCCCAGAGTATTGCTGCCTGTATTTATAGACACAGACAGCAAAGCCCGCCCCTCCCCCTACCCTTTTGTCACAGGATGTGACTAACAGCAACAGGGGCCAATGGCTCCCACTGCCTCAACAAAGCCTGCGAGAGCATCTACAGACAGGCACAGCGATGGATAGAGTGGGGACCAGTGGCGGCCGGTCCATAGGGGGCGCCCGGGCGCCGCCCCCCCCCCCCAGAGGGCAGGCAGGGGGCACTCTGGCAGCACTTGAAGGGGCACTCTGGCAGCACTTGAAGGTGGCAGCGTTTGATGGGCACAGTGAGGCTGTTTGTTTGCGCCCCCCCAAAAATTTTGAGCACCAGCCGCCACTGGTGGGGACTCAGGCAAGCAAAGGGGAGGGTCGAGGGGGCAATATATTACTACCTAAACATATTTTACCTGAATGCACGAAGGTAAAAAGGGGTTATGCCCCGTACACATGAGCGGATTTTGCGTTGGAAAAAAAACTTATTTTTTTTTTTTTCGATGGAATTCCGCTCAAGCATGGTTTGCATGCACGCGGTCACAAAAGTTCTCTGAACTTTCGACCGCCAAGAACGCGGTCATGTATAACACTACGATGAGCCGATAAACTTAAGTTCAATGCTTCAGAACATGCGTCAAATCGTTTCCGAGCATGCGTAGGAATTGGTACAGACGATCGGAATTTTCTGACCGAAAAATTGAGAACCTGCTCTCAATCTTTTGCTGGTGGGAATTCCTCCAGTCCGAGCATACACAAGGTCGGACCAAAAGCTCACATCGGACTTTTGCTGGCGGAATTTCCAATCGTGTGTACGCGGCATTAGGCTTTAGATCCATTTTAAGGTGGCCATAGATACATGTATGTATGTATGTATGTATGTATGTAGGTATGTATGTATGTATGTATGTATGTATGTATGTGTATGTATGTATGTATGTATGTATGTATGTATGTATGTATGTATGGCCGTTCCCTTTCATGAGAACTTGATCCAGTGTTAATTTCGTCAACTAAAACTAAATTGAAATTTGACTTAAAAATTAACACTGGTCTGTAGTGCATGTTCATAACGCAATACCTTAAATAACATTAAATTTTTAACTCCAGCAGTATATGAGTTTGGAAATTGTAGAGAAATGCATTACAATTTAATTACACCCATTCGATTTTAGACAACTAAATTTAGTTTTAGTAGACTAAAATGTACTGGAGATTTAGTGGACTAAATACAACAATTGCAGAAGACTAAAATGGGACAAAAACTAAAAATGCCATTTTAGTCCTAAGACCAAGACTAATGCTGGCCATACACGGGTCGAATTTAGAAAAAAAAAAAAAACTTTCTTTCGAAAATCTTATCTAAGAATTTTTTTACGAATTTCGCACCATTAGTGGGCTGCAGCAATGGCCGATTTTCGTGCGGCCATCGATTTTAATAAGTCGGACATGTTGGAAAAAAACATACGATTTTCAAATCAATGATGGGAGACTCGTGCGAGAAATGTTTAAAAAAAAAAAAAAAAAAAAAAAAAAAAAAAATCGAAAAAGAAATGCACATTTGCAAGAAAAGAAAAATCCCGGAAAGAAAAGAAGATTCCCAGACATGAAAAATTATTTTCTGTAGGAACATGAGGTGAAAATGAAGGTTTGGTTGGTTGAATTTCGAAATCAATGGTGGCACCATCGAATCACAACATTTTTGGGATTTTGAAAAAAAAAAAAAGTTCTTTCGAAATTTGACCCGTGTATGGCCAGCATAAAACTATCAAAATTTGCTGCCAAAATTAACACTGACTTGATCAAAATGAACTTCTCATGAAGCAGCTTATTGGAAAAATTTTGCTGCACGCGCTGATGAAAGCAAATCAGCTGCAGCAAAATCCGTTCAGCTTTTTTCATTCAGCTCACAGGCTGAATGAAAAAAAACAAACAAAAAAACAACACTCCCCACCCCCCAACAAAAAAAAACAAAACAAACACGCAAGACCAGCTTAACCCAACCTACTACATCAGAACAGGACAATAGGACTCCACCTTTCTCCTCTTCTCCATAATAAAAGAGGGGTATGGTTCTGTAATCCTCCTGAAAACAATGTAGCTGAGAAAAAAAAAAAAATCTGCATAGGAACATATCAGCACAATAGATTTCTATCAGGATCAACAGGTTGTTGATAAGCACAAAAACTGATACAACAAAAAAAAAAAAAAAAAAAAAAAAAAAACACACGTGCACTTAAGGCTGGTACACACAGGCAGTTTTTTTTTCCGTTCAGCCCAGCATGCCCCACAGAATGAATATGGACATTAGGGCCGAAATAACCAAATTGATTATGAAAATAGTTGTCAACTATTTTCATAATTGATTAATCGGCCAGCCGATTAGTTGGCCTGCATACAGAATGCATTACTTGTTTACATATCAGGTAATACAGTGCAACACATATACAGCTTAGTACACCATCCATGTCAGTAAGTGCCTGAGAACTTGTGACTGTGTGAGGCGCAATGCATCATGGGACATGTAGTCCTGGGCAGGAAGTGAGTGGTTCTAAAGTCCCCACTAACAATTAGAAAAAGCAAACCAAAATTTAAACGTTCTTAAAATTACTTTTTTTGTTGAAATACATTGTATGGCCAGCATATAATATATTACAGGTTTGTTTTCTTTAAAAAAATGTGATCTCCGAGTCTGATGATATTTACCAGATTCAACCTCTAAGTGCCAGTTCACACAGGGGCGGCTTCAAAGTCTTCAGACTCTGAAGCCAACCCGTACAGCGCAACTTCAGTGCAGCTTGCAAAACGACTTCTGTATAAAAGTCAAAGCAAGTCACCCTAAAAGTAGTCCAGGAAACATTTTCTAAGTCGGAGCGACTTGAGTCACTCCTATTAGAAGGGTTCCATTGCACTGCATGGAGCGCGAGTTGTCAGCCAACTAAGTCGCCCCTGTGTGAACCAACACTCATAGTATATACAGTATATCTCTTCTGTGTTATTCTCAGAGTGGATTAGAGATTTTGCTCCCTAACCATATAGTTGGTTATTTATATTTACCACTTCATAGGAGATATTTAAGAATAAAATTGGCTTTTTTTTTTTTTTTTTTTTTTTTAAACATCACACATTAACTAAATTATACGCCACACTTTTTTTTTTTAACGTGATTCATTTGAAACCATAATTGGCCAACTAATCGATTATGAAAGTGATCGTTAGTTGCAGCCCTAATGGACATACACTTTTAAGAGGAATTAAAGTGGTTATAAAGCTTAGCCTGCACAAGTGTCCCCATAGAAAGTGGCTTTCTATGGGTGCAGCCGCTGGAGTGGAGGAGCTGGAAGCACCGGCGGGGGACCCAAGATGAACAGGTTCGGAGCCGCTTTGCAAAAAAACAGGCAAGTATAAACCACTTTCTTATTTTATTGAAGTATTGAGGGATCAGAGACACAGAATTGTAACCATTAAAAAAAGAAGGAGTAAATATGTCAGGAATACTCTACTCCCAACACTAATTTTTAGCCCAAGCTTGTAAAAAAAAAAAAAAAAAAAAAAAAAAAAAAAAAAAAAAAAAAAATCAACCCGGTTGCTAGATCAGTTTGTTTTATTATGGGAGACTGTATTGGAACTTTAAAGTGTACCAAAAAGGCAAAAAAAAAAAAAAAAAAAAATGTATTTCCATTTTGGATACACTAATGAAGGGCTTTAACCCATTAGTTTTTTTTTTTGGGCTCCATTGGGGAGATCTCATCACTTCCTGTCCCAAAGCCAAAACAGGAAGCGAGAGGAAACCTCTCCAAAGTGAGGGAATTCCGGTGTGTCATCAGAACCAACGCCCACATTGGAATATTTCCCCTCAATTCATGTTCTCACGACAACTCAAAAGTTAGGATTTTCTTTTACTTTCAACGAGAACGGTAAATAGGACAAATAGGGGAGATGAATCTCCTTAACAGGGGCACAGATACCGCTACAACCTGACAGGTCTTCTAATCCCTCTCTACCCAAAACTAAAACAAAAAGCTTTGCCTTTAGTCAATTAGATGTAAACCCATTTGGTAAGCGTCACTATATTAAATGTCTCTTACAGCTTTCGTTATAAATAATGCCTGGCGATTCTGCCACACAGGTCCTTGCTCAGGTACTTCCTGTTATAGGTGACAACGCTCTCTCCCTGACTACCATGTGAGCTCCTGAACATTCTCACTGTCACATAGATGTCCAAAGGAGAGTACAATTAGCCATGTCGGCACACATTGTAAAAAGTCAGGGTCCACTGCTATTCCCATTCTGAAAATCATCACCAGGGAAAGGACATGCAGCCATTACTGGAAAGCATGGAAGTGGCTGCAAAGAGGCTAAAGAAGATTAGCGGCACAAAATAAGATAAAAAAAAAAAAAAAAAAAAAAAAACAGGATTTCCAACAGCAAAAAATTGAATAGTTTATTATACACAGAATTTAGCAGTTATGTATTTAGACAAAATGTCATTCGGTTTAAGGTTGACCTAGCACCAGATGGATTGCTCATGTAAATTCCATGCCTGCTAATTGTGTAAGTGTAACACTTGCAGACATTTATTACTTCCCACAGATCACAATTTTTCCTCTGACAAAAGGCGTCATCTGCTTCTCTCTACAGAAGTACAAAGCCACCATTTATAGGGTTCCTTCACAGGGGGTGGTCCGCCCAACGGACTCTGCTTTGCTCAGCGGAGGATCGATCCACTGAGCAGGTGGATGACAGGTCCATCACTGTGCTGAGACAGACCCATCAGAGCCCCACTCTCCTCTATGGGGAGATCGAATTAAAATGGACCGCGTGTTCGTTTTTATTCGATCCGCCAGACGGAGGAAAAATAGGGTCACATCCGTCTGGATTTCACAGACAGGATCGGATAGCAGCGGGCGTGTCACTGCTGACATCTGCCGCTCCATAGGAGTGAAGGGAGCGTTCAATCAGGTCTGCCTGAAAAACCGACAGGCGGACCTGATCGGAAAGGGGCCTTTAGGCATTATTTGGGGTCAGCACCCAATTCCTGGACTGAGATGCTGGTCAGGGAGGTCACAATCATGTATATCCAGGGGTCTATGTAGTTCTCAAATATTGGGGCAGAAATCTATCCATGCAGTCTTGTTAGGTTACTAAGAGGACCAATTCCTAGGCCCATTCACACTAGGAACTGCATGTGCTGTGCAGTTCCTGTGCAATTCACATACAGTTCTGTGTAGTGCGATTTCAGCCCCATTCATTTTGAATGGGCTGAAATCGCACCGCACCAAAATTAGTGCATGCCCTACTTTTGGAAACGCACTGCAACCGGATTGCATGGTGCTTTTGCACCATGTGATCCATTGTGAGAAAACGCACCGTTACATCATTAACTTTCCACTGACACCTGCTCCAGATCGCAAGGGCAGTGCGTGAGATCGTCATGGAACATGGGTTTCCCGCACGGCATTCTAATGTGAAGGGGCATTACCGCTGAATAAGTAGACCTAACAAATACGGTAAGTGCGATTCCAAGTACAGGACTCTGAAGACAACAGCGATCACAGCGGAGATCAATACAGCGATTTCCAGCTCATGCAGGGATCCCACGGGTATATAATATTGGACCAATGTAACTAACTATGCCATAAAACCCATTCATAAAGTAAAGCTTTAAAGCTTATCTATATAGTGCATGCACTACTTTTAAAACCCATTCATAAAGTAAAGCTTTAAAGCTTATCTATATAGTCATATCGTATATTAGTTTCCACATATTGTATTTCAGTGATTTCTAGCCTACTCCTATTAATCTGAATGATCTTGAAGTTTGTAAAGTTCCCCACACATTTACCTCCTTGAATTCTGTGACACATATTCACTATGTCCTGTGTGTAGGCACTGCTGTGTCACAGAATTCACAGAGCCTGTGTGCCGTCAGATTAGGCGACCTTCTGTCACAGCCATCTTGGTACACCCCGCCTGAAGTCACCAAGCGGACAGCTTTTTACACCCACCGAAGTCTTGCATTTTACACTTATAAGATCAGTTTAGTGGTAAAAATATTGTGAAATACAGTATTTAAAAGCCTGTTTTTATGTTGAATTTTAAAGGCAGCGGCAAGCCTGCTGACATCACACTTTTTCCATTCTGACAGAAGACCACGGCTGTCACAGACTAAATACTGTGTTTCACGCTATAAGCTCATTTTAGTGGTAAAAATAAGTGTGAAATGCAAGATTTCGGAAGGTGTAAAAAGATGTCCTCTTGGTGACTTCAGACTGTGGCTGAGTGTGAGGGTGTACCAAGATGGCCGCAACGGAACATCACTTCCGTTACGAAATGTGACGGGTCGCCTAATCTGACGGAACAGCTGCCTTCTGAACTACAGAGGTGCTGAGACGAGGAGTTCCAGGAGTACAAGAATCACTGCTTGCAGGCAGTAAAAGTACCATGGGATATGTTTTTTTTTTTTTTTTTCCAAAAACTGAAGGGAAAAAAAATAAATAAATAAAAAAAAAAAAAAAAATTTAAATAAAAGGCCTATAAATTAGATTTTCAAGTAGAACTACGGTTTACATATCTATTGCTCATGTTATAAAAAAATGGAAGTGTATGCTGGGATCATAGACCTCTTTTAACAAGATTTATAAACTTCTGTTCCTGCACAGAAAGACAGCAGGATCAAAAAAATCACTTCCAAATATAAGTAAAAACCTTACAAATCTTTGTTCTGATGTATTACACTTTACTATGTGCTTTTCTGTAAAGTCCTAATCGCTGTTTTCTCTACGCATATGCCCCAAAAGATAAGTAGCCTTTAATAAAGTTAGCCAGCACCACTTCCTTCTATCCCCAACCTCCAGCAAAGCTGACTTTCATGGAGCTGACCCAACTGCCATCCAATGACTATAAGTGCCCTCGCATTTCCTGATCACAGTTGTCTCTACTTATATGCCACAAAGATCAGTGGCATTGATAGAGTTCGCCAACACCACTTTCTTCAAATCAGCCATGCTAACCCCTATTATGGGGGGGTTCAGCCAATGATTTAGCCACCTTAGCATTTTCGAATTTTCGACTCACTAGTTAAAACATAACCCACTTGTGGCTGCACACAAGCCCTGGAATTCTACCTTTCAACCATTGCCCATTCATCACCAACTATGGAAAACGTACAGATACCACCCTTAGGCTGGCCATGCATTATTTATTCTAGCATGAATGAATAAATATAAATACAATTTTTATCTCCCTATTTATCAACAGGCTGGTTGTACAAGAAGTTAATCAGTAGACTGAACTCTGTACAACCAGCCTGCCCATACACAGAACGAAAAAATTTCCGGTGCCTGCTGAACTGGTCACATTTACATGTATGGTCGCCTTTACTCGGCACTGTAGAAACTGATATGCACCCTACATCAATACTGTATAGCACCAGCTCAGCTGCAAGAATTGAATGGCAAATTTTACTGCCAGGAACACGCACTGGCCACAAAGCCCTCCCTGGCAGAGGACAAGCGCACTTCCTCCATAAGAATGTCTCTCACAACAGTATGGAATCTAACATGAGAGCTACAAAAGTGACGTCAGCAGAAGGAGTCAGGCAGCAGGTGACCGGCACAGACCCCGAGTCCAGAATTCGATCAGTTTATTAGAACTATCAGAGCACAGGATGTGTTGAACTGTAATAGAGGCAATCGGCATATCACAAATCCTCAGTGCATACTACATTCTTTACAGAATAGGCAGGCCTTGCTCCAAATTGTATTTGTAACATGGGCAATTTCTTAATGAAATTTCAACATTATAACTGGCACACTACTGTAGTTTTTGGCTAGAGGTTATCATCGCAAAGTAATTTTGGAAATCCCCAGGATATAGTGAACCCAGAAGTGAAGATTTATTTTCTCTACCTCACACAATGGCTGGGATTTTCTGTACAAACATGTTCCTTCAGGGAAAACCTTCCAAAATGTCTCCTTATAGACAAAGATTTCTAGGGTTCTCATGAGACCACGTGCGCTAGAGAGAGGCGCAGACAGCTCGCGAGCGGGCTAGACTGACGGGCAGATCCAAAATTGTAGCGCTAATGTATAAGCTAAGTGTAAATATTCCAACACTCTAAAAACGATATATCTATTGGGGTGATGACTCCTAGTGCTGGTGTTGATTCCAGTAAAACAGAAATACAAATAATATAGTCCATATAGTGATAACAACAAAGTGTAAGTCCTGCTGGTCCACTCAATGAAGACAAGTTGCAATGTATACTTGACTGATGTAAAAATGAGGCGTAGGTACGCTTACCAGAATCGGTGGATGTGACTACCGTACGGCATACACATCAGACAATCTTAAGGATGGAAGGTCTTGCATCATATGGGAAGCCACCTCGGACTGGAGCTCCAACGATTTCCAGAACTGTATGCTGGATCAGTCAGCGGGATGGATGGGCTCGGCTTGCGATTGTCCAATGTTCCCAAAATGGATGGTAAAGACCGGGGGAGGGAATAAAAAATGAAAAATGGAGACCACTCCAATGGTGCAGGTCAAAAGGTACGATTTATTCACATATGCATGTGAACATAAAAATGAAATAAAAAATCTCGAGACAAAATATAAAATTCTGGCAATATGAGGGGCATAGGATAGCTGGCCAGCTATCCTATGCCCCTCATATTGCCAGAATTTTATATTTTGTCTCGAGATTTTTTATTTCATTTTTATGTTCACATGCATATGTGAATAAATCGTACCTTTTGACCTGCACCATTGGAGTGGTCTCCATTTTTCATTTTTTATTCCCTCCCCCGGTCTTTACCATCCATTTTGGGAACATTGGACAATCGCAAGCCGAGCCCATCCATCCCGCTGACTGATCCAGCATACAGTTCTGGAAATCGTTGGAGCTCCAGTCCGAGGTGGCTTCCCATATGATGCAAGACCTTCCATCCTTAAGATTGTCTGATGTGTATGCCGTACGGTAGTCACATCCACCGATTCTGGTAAGCGTACCTACGCCTCATTTTTACATCAGTCAAGTATACATTGCAACTTGTCTTCATTGAGTGGACCAGCAGGACTTACACTTTGTTGTTATCACTATATGGACTATATTATTTGTATTTCTGTTTTACTGGAATCAACACCAGCACTAGGAGTCATCACCCCAATAGATATATCGTTTTTAGAGTGTTGGAATATTTACACTTAGCTTATACATTAGCGCTACAATTTTGGATCTACACGTATTTTGACTTTGTTTGTTTTGTTTGTTGGCAGCTTTTGTATAGCCCAATTGAATAGCGCGGTGTTTTCCCAATTTCATTAGACTGACGGGCAGACAGCTCGAGCGCGCTAGAGAAACCGTTAATGGGAGGGAGATGGAGAGATATTTGGCTCTCCATTAAGAACTAAGCGATCAAAGACCACTGATCGCTCAGCTCTGTTAGGAGCACAAAGGCGTGACTGTCAGTCTACGGCTCTCTGCTCTAGCCCCTCCAGTGCTCACTGGAGTGCCAGGCTGTGGGGGAGCGGCTCAGACTCTGACATCAGCTGGCTTTAGCCCACTGTCAGCTGAATAAGGATCACAGGAGTGCAGAACTAAGTGCACCCCTGTGACCCCGCAAGAGAAGTATGGCCAAAAGAGCTTTGGCCATACTTCTCTTTTAAATACCAGGGCAAAAAGTGTGAACACCAACTTGATAGTACTGCCTGGCAAGGTGGCATGAACCACAAGACTGGCTGAACTGAATTAGAAATCCTTTTCCAGGTAAGACAGCTCACGTGTACGTTTTTAAAATGTATTTAGCCATTTTCCTTTTAGAGCTGTAAGAGCTGAATAATGGAGCTGTTGGCAATTCCCTGTGCACAAACCAGTTCTGCAAGAGCTGTGTAAGCCAAGTAAATCAATAATTACTGTGGAAGAAATGGGAAAAAAAAAATAAAATAGAAGAAACGCATTCTGGTTGAGAAGAAAATCCAGAGCGACTCAACAGAAGCTTCAGAGCAAGTAGAGGAGCACAGGTTATGCACACTATGAAAAAAGGGGGTGCTTTCCAACAACATGACTATACAAATGCACATGTAGCCTGTAATTTACTAGTTGATTTTGTTAAAAAAATAAAAATAAAAAAAACAACAACAACAATTCCAACTATTGCCCAAAACAACCATTTAAAAGGTTAACGCCTGGCAGCTTCCTATGGGTAGCAGCTGCACTCCTGCTTCTGTTGTCATGGAATAGCCATACAGAATCCAGAAATGCCCAATTTGGGCTCTAACAGACAGACAGCATATTCAAACACTGGCACAGCAGCAACGAACCAAAAAATGATCAGGCAATGTGGCAAATTTTCAGCCAGATCCACATTGTAACTTGTCCTGTTCGCCAAGATGAACAGTACATTATGGATTCCCGAGCAACACAAATGATAAAAATTGTACGTATCTGGTCTTCAAGTTCTTTTGAGGGTGTGATTGTTTAAATGCCAACAAGCAGGATCCCTTTGTATCAATAAGCTTTAGAACAAGCCACACTGCAGATTCAGAACAAAAACAAATGGTGGGCACAGCAATTGGCCCCATAGGTCAGGTCATTAATCAATCGTCATGTGACTCATAAGATGTACATTAGTAACATACACCAAGAGTCCTCCAGGAAGCAGCATGTCAGCAATCAATACAAAAGTACCCAACCCAAGCTGGCCATTCAGGCACTCCGGGATAGTGGACTGCTAGCTAAGATTTACTGACAAGCTACAATAATTCTTCCAACCACAAAAAAAAAATCTGATTATCCCAAGAGCAAGCAATTTCCATGGTACCATTTCACTTCTGTCATTAAAAAAAGGTATTCTTTTAAATGAACAAACATATTTTCCTGTACACATTTCATGCAGAATAAAAGCCTGCTTCCTACTGACAGTAATCCGATGCTTCCAATCAATACATGGGAGTGTTCCCTGCATTGATCTGGTAAGGGATCTATGCTGGTTACTTATGTGAATGGATTTTAGTGAGATCACTGAGGACTACATCCGATTCCATATATTACAAGGAGCCAATGCAGTGTGCTGATTAACAAAGCATTTCTTCCATGTTATCAGTTTTCTTTATTAGTAAACTAAGTAACACAGTTGTAAACAATTATCTGTAAATAAAAAATAGTTATATTATTGTTTCTTCTTTATTTTTATGTTTTTTTGTTCTTTTCATTTTACTGACACGCAATGCAATCTATTCCAAAGCATTAAAAAAAAAAAATAAGTAACCTTTCACCAATCACACTGCAATAGCCTAAAATCTGATTGGCTGGCTGGTAGAGGTCATTATACATTGCAGTCCCCAAATTAAAAAAAAAAAAAAAAAAAAAAAAAAAAAGAAGAAGATTAAAGGGTGCATGCACACTGGCTTAAAAAATAAATAAATAAAATAAACAATGCTGCTCCTAGAGGAGTTTAGCATTTTGCCTGCAGAAGCAACTAATGTTATCCTATGTCCGAGATGGTGAACCTCGGCACCCCAGATGTTTTGGAACTACATTTCCCATGATGCTCCACTACACTGCAGAGCATCATGGGAAATGTAGTTCCAAAACATCTGGGGTGCCGAGGTTCGCCATTTTCCATGATGCTCCACTACACTGAAGAGCGCCAGAGCATCATGGGAAATGTAGTTCCAAAACATCTGGGGTGCCAAGCGTCGCCATCACTGTCCTATGTCTAGGCACATTAGAGCGTTAGCATAGGTCGAAGCATATTTTAAACTCAGCGTTTAGAGACAGAAAAACTAAAACTCTTCAGTTTTTTTACCGGTATTCTAGCAGGAAAAAAAAAAAAAAAACCCAGGCTAAACAATCCGAAACGCTATTACCAAAAAAAAAAAAAAAAAAAAAAAAAAATTAGGATTGCCAAGAGCACTGGCATCTTAAGTGCACTACCATCATACTCTAAACAACATGGGCTTTCATAAGAGTGCATCAAAGATGCGGCAAGCTTCTTTTTTTTTTTTTTTAAAACACACCGCACCTAAAACGCTCAGGTGTGAACAGGGTCTTAGGCCCGATTCCCGCCTGAGTGTTTTCTATCTGGAATCTACAACTCTAATACTAAATCCAATGTATTTCAATGGTGGCTGTTCATATACAAGTGCTCAAACACCTGTAGCTTGAGGCCAGAAGCTATATGAGCTCCTTAAGTGGTTGTAGAGGCTCTTTTAATGCAGGCTGGTTAAGGCCTTTTTCACACGGACGATCCGTTCAGGTCCGCCTGTCAGTTTTTTTAGGCGGACCTGAAAGGATGCTCCATAGACCTCTATGGAGGGACGGATGTCAGCGGTGACATGTCTGCTGACATCCGACCCGCTCCGACAAAAGTGTGACGGAGGAAAAAACCTACTTTTCCATCCATCTGCGGATCGGGTGGCGACGGACTCTACGGTCCGTCGTCATCCGATCCCCCATAGGGGAGAGCGGCGCTCTGACAGGTCCGTCCCTGCGCAGAGTGCAGAGACAGACCTGTCATCTTGCCTGCTCAGCGGGGGATCGACTTAGCAAGGGCTCAGAGTGCTGGCGGGGGACCCTAGAAGAGGAGCATCGTTGATGCTCTGTGCAAAACCATTACACAGAGCAGTTAAAAGTATGACATGTTTTTCTTTCCCCCCCTTTGTAGAATAACAATGTATGAACCTTTAAAGCGATTGTATCCTCCGCTTGGTGATTTTTACAGGCTTACTTGTAGGTAAAACGAAGGCATGGTTTAGGAGATATTCGCTTTGCATGCAGCCGCTGACGTCAGTGGCGCATGCCCTCTGAAGGTCTGGCGGATCATGCCAGAATTTCAGAGCCCCTTGCCGAAACGGAAGACTTCCGTGCATGCCACTCACAGCGCCAGAGCTGCGAACCCAGAAGGACAACGCAGAGGGAACATGTAAGATCCCTCAGCGGTGACCGGGAGGCGGTGCGGACGCTTCGTCAAAGGCAAGTACTTCAAAATGAGTTAGTATGCAATGCATACTAGCTCATTATGCCTTTGCCTTACAGTAAGGATATGCAATTAGCGGACCTCCAGCTGTTGCAGAACTACAAGTCGCATAAGGCATAGCAAGACTCTGACAGCCACAAGCATGACACCCAGAGGCAGAGGCATGATGGGACTCGTAGTTTTGCAACAGCTGGAGGTCCGCTAATTGCATATCCCTTACAGGTTTTTTTTCCCCTCAGGACATACAACGGCTTTAATATCACTTAAGGCCGATTTCTGCAGTTTGGGCCGCATAGGAACATCTGCAAATGCTTTTTTTTTTTTTTTTTTTTTTTTTTTTTTTTTTAAACCTGTAATAACTGCTCTCTTTCAACTTGTGTTTTCCATTGGCTAAAGAAAAAATGTCCGAAGCTTGATAATGCATGTAAAATGCTTATAATACACTTGCAAAAATGCCTGATTCAGATGTGAATGCAGCTTCTACTGTACAGAATTCCTGTAAAATGCACACACAAAATAAAAATATACCATATAACCATCACCCAGCAGTTTGTACAAAATGGCAACTAGAAATCCCAACAGCCCTGTATGGAACGTAGATATGAGGAAAACCCATGGCGCCTGTGAAGCGGAATCCCAGTGCGATCGGACGCAGAGGGCTTGACAGGAGCCATGGAAATATATAGAAGAATAAAGGCAGCCTGCAGCTAATGTGAGCTTGTAGATGGGCAGAAGATGAATGAACACATCTCATTTTATGATCATGTGGGATCAGTTTCTCCAGGTGGCCCCAGGCCTGCCCCAGACTCCACCACTACTTCTAAAGGATGAAGTAATGATCATCAGATGGGAGAAGAGCTGGACCAACCAATATTTGGTGACTGGTAACAGATGCCAGATCTGAGGGGGGGAGGATTGACCGGCGTAATTTTAAGGGCAATGCCCCAACGCAGCCGGTCCATCTGGAAAAATTAGTTTACATGATGTGTCATAGAAATGAGATTAGCAGTACTGTCACTGCCCTCCAGCTGCTGGCCTAGGCCTGGTGCCTGCAATGGTCTAATGCATCTCCCTAAAGTAAATCCTCCCTGGGATGTGCAGAGGTCAGGGAAGGGAGGGGAGCCTTCTGTCTACACATAGGAGGATCTCATTCATGGAGCTGCCATTGATACATGGAGGAGGAGGAGATCTCCTATTGCAGCTGCACACAAGGCAATGACAGAGGAGATTACACATCAGCTGATCAGGCTGCAAATCTCAGCTTGTAGGTGAGGGTGCCCAGTGCAGGGCTTATGGGGGGCAATGGAAAGCAGCACCCTGAGCTGTCCCTGCACACATCCCCTCCCTTCATATACACACACACACACACACACACACGTGCAGACCCCCCCCTCCTTCACACACACACTGCCTCCCCTCCCCCTCTACACTATATACAAACCTCCCCCCTCCTCCTCTCTACACTGTCCAGACTTCTGCAAGTCAGCAAGAAATCCCTTCCCCCCCCCCCCTACACTGCACACAACACACACCGAGCTCATCGCACGATCTGATCGCTCACCTGCTCCCAGAGATCACCAAAGCTCCGATTTACTTCTTCTATCCTGTTCCCTGATCGTAGAGATGACCACCGACAAACACACACACACCTAGCGATCAGGATGCAGCTATAGAGTGGAGATCCTTGGCATGCGATCAGGATGCAGCTATAGAGTGGAGATCCTTGGCATGCGATCAGGATGCAGCTATAGAGTGGAGATCCTTGGCATGCGATCCTTTACAGCCAGGGGGCATGCGATCCCTTCCAGGGGCTCCTCTATGCAGGCAGGTTACATGCAATCAGGTCCGGGTGCAGGAAGGTCCAGGCGATCAGGTCCAGTGTAGGTAGGTAGGTATGCAATCAGCACCAGATGAACAATGTCTCCCCAGCTCAGCCCGTCTGTGTCTGCATCCCCGTGCACTCCGATCTCTCCGCACTCATCGCCGTCCTCAATACTCTTCTCATCTTTCAATTGCCAGTTTTTCCTCCTCTGTCCCCGCCCTGTTCCTTGTGACGTCGCGGATGGGGGATGAAGGGGGCGGAGCTGTGATGGAGGAAGGTTGTCCCTCCTCTCCTAAGGCAGCATTATAATGGTGTCTATTGTCCTGGAGGAGGGCCACAGATCATCCCCGGGATGATCCCACACATCTCATGTACACCGAGTCTTCCTTCTCACAAAGTCTGCTGCTTCAGTGTTCTTAGATCTTTATGTCAGATGTGACTATGATATAGTGAAGTAGAATTACAGGCATTTCAGAAGTGCCAAAGGGGGTTATTTACTAAAACTGGACAGTTCAAAATCTGGTGCAACTCTTCATAGGAACCAATCAGCTTCCAGGTTTCATTGCCAAAGCTTCATTGAACAAGCTGAAGTTAGAAGCTGATTGGCTACCGTGGGCAGCTGCACCAAGTTCCGAGTGAACCAGTTTTAGTGAATCTCCAAAGTCTCTTATTGACAATGACATGAAGTTTATGAAAAGAGTCAATATTTACATTGTTTGTCCTTCTTTTTCAAGACCAGTGCACCCCCCCCCCCCCCCATGATGTCATCAACTTCTGGGCCACATCCCGACTGATGGCCGCCCATTCTTCCATAATCAATGCTTGCCATTTGTCATAATTTTTTTTTTTTTGTTCGCCTGCCTCTTGAGGATTGATCACAAGTTATCAATGAGATTAAACTCTTCAGCTCTGGAAGGTTTACCCCCTTTCATGACCAGGCCATTTTTTGCGATACGGCACTGCGTTACTTTAACCACTTTTTTTTTTTTAAGACAAAAAAACCTGCAAGGCAAAGGCATAATGAGCTAGTATGCAACGCATACTACCCTTGCAATGCATACTACCCTGTTTCCCCGAAAATAAGCCCTATCGTGATTGTCGGTGATGGCTGCAAAATAAGCCCTACCCCCCAAATAAGCCCCAGTTAAAGTCCTTGTAGGTCTTATTTTCAGGGTAGGGCTTATTTTTGGGGAAACAGGGTAGGGCTTATTTGGGGGGGTAGGGCTTATATTGCAGCCATCACTGACAATCACGCTAGGTCTTATTTTCGGGGGAAACAGGGTAGCTCATTATTAAATACTCACCTTAGAACAAGGCGCCGGTATCTCAACCAATCCACGCCGAGGGAGCTGACATGTTGCGTCGGCGTGTCTTCTGGGAATCGCGGCTCCGGCGCTGTAAGTGGCCGAAGCCGCTATAAGTCACTCCCGCGCTCATGCTCGCGGGAGTCTTTTTCCAGGCAAGGTCTGGCAGTTCTGCCGGACCTTCAGCCATTTTTTTTTTTGGTGTGGGGGTTCCTCTTAAGATCCATACCAGACCGAAGGGTCTGGTATCGTCTTGGGGGGGGGGGGGGGACCTCACGCGAATTTTTTTAAAATGCTTGTAGGTTTCCCCTTCAATATTCTCAGCACACAAGTCGCACCGCAAGTCGGATCATCTTGATCGGACTTCTGGTGCGACCTCTATTCAAATTAATGGTCTCCCATAGGGAACCATTGATTTTGAATAGAAAAGACACAGAAATGCTGGACGAGGCTGAAAACAGCGTTAAGCCTCGTTAATTTGCGTTTAACACCGTGTCTGGCGTTTTTACAGCTCAAACGCTGGAGCCTCAGAACGCACTGGTCTTGGAGTTTTTATTACAGCTTAAAAACACCTATGCCATTTGCAGCTCAAAAACGCCTAGGTGGGCATGAAGCCATAGACTAACATGGACAGGCGTTTTTAAAGGGGTGTTTCAGCAAAAAAAAAAACATTTTTAAAAGTCAGCAGCTAAAAAAAAAGTAGCTGCTGACTTTTAATAAGTACACTTACCCTCCCAGGGCGCCCGCAATGTCGGTCGTGGAGGCCGAGATGTCCCTCGGCGCTCCGGTCCCAGCGCCGCCATCCTCAGTAAGGGAAACGGGCAGTGATCGCTGCCCGTTTCCAACTGCGCATGCGCGAGTCGTTGCGCGGCCTACTGCGCATGCTCGAGTCGTCGCGCGGCCTACTGCGCATGCGCGAGTCGTTTGTTTTTTTTTTTTTTTTTTTAAATTTTTATTAACATTTTTATCAAGTTTTTTTTTTTCAGGGTGGCCCTCCACTTTAAGCTGCAAAAAAAAAAGCAGCTGTAAAAACGTGTGCATGAGGCCTAAATCTTTTTATATATCCACTAAAAGGTATTGCTTTGACAACTCTTCTGCCTTCTCTACCTTTGTATTTACAAATATTTGTATAAAATTGCCAACTGTTGATCTTAAAAGACAAACTAAAAGATCAGCACTTCATAATGCTAGCTTTCCCATATGAATGCCTTCAGGGGATAGATGGCAATGATATAGATGGCGTCTATCCATAGGCAAGCTGTGATCAGACACAGGCTGTCATATGGCTGTAGATACATTGAAGAGATTTCCCTAAAGATGGCCATACACTGGTAGAACGTTCGTACAAAACACCTCGGCAGTACATTTCATGACGCTAACAAACAATTGATGAATGTCGTTTGAAAGTATGATTGGAATTGCCCAAAAGAAAACCACATACACTATTAGAAATTTGTTTGAGAAACAATTTCCATTCTGCTGCTCGAATTTTCTGATCACTGCAATTGAAAATCTGGAGCAGCTGTACATGGCAACTAGGGATGCACCGATGCCACTTTTTTGACACAGAGTACGAGTACCGATATTTAACATCATGTATTCGCCGATACCAATTACCAATACCTATCGCCTACGAAGAGGGGTGGTTTGGGAGGTGGCGGGGGGTTGTTGTTTGGGAGCCGGGTGATGGCAGGGTGGGAAGGGAGGGGTAAGTGAGGGCAAGTTAGTTGAGGGTGGGGTGAAATAGGGATTGGTACAGGAGACAGTCAGAGACTGCAGGCATGGTACAGGAGACAGTCAGAGACTTCAGGTATGGTACAGGAGACAGTCAGAGACTGCAGGCATGGTACAGGAGACAGTCAGAGACTGCAGGCATGGTACAGGAGACAGTCAGAGACTGCAGGCATGGTACAGGAGACAGTCAGAGACTACAGGCATGGTACAGGAGACAGTCAGAGACTGCAGGCATGGTACAGGAGACAGTCAGGGACTGAAGGCATCGTGCAGCAAGGAAACAATGCTTGTGGGCTGTTAGGATGGGCGGGCCTGCACCTAGCGATGCCAATGGGAGGAAGAGGCAGGGAAGGCACTGTCCGGAGGGGAGGAGGAGGCGGGGAAGGCACTGTCCGGAGGGGAGGAGGAGGCGGGGAAGGCACTGTCCGGAGGGGAGGAGGAGGCGTTCCGCTCCCAAGCGACGTCACTTCCGGTATCGGTTTCCGGTATTGGAGCATTTTCGCGAGTACCGATACTCGTAAAAGTGGCAAGTATCGGCGCCGATACCGGTATCGGTGCATCCCTAATGGCAACCAATCATTTTTTCATTTCAGAAAAAAGTTCTGAAATTATTTATCTTTGATTAATTTTTTTACATCACAGAAACGTAACATTTTAACAGGGGTGTGTGTAGACTTTTTATACCCACTGTATGTGAACCCGGCCTTACCCATCTGCCATCAATTTTGCCAGATGCCGAGAATTCAGCTGAGTGATAGGACAACCGACAACGTAACTTCAGCAGCTACCCAATGGCCAAAGAAAGAAGAGGCAATGGGCTGGGGACAGGGAGCATAGTCCTTCCATCACTGGAGGAGGGAAAACTAAGATACTATATGTTTGCCATCTACATGCACATGTAAAAACAGTATTACCTGCTTGACTTAAAGGGGTTGTAAACCCTCACGGTTTTTCACCTTAACGCATTCTGTGTGAATGGACACGAATGTCCACCTTAGGAGAGCCTTTGGGGTTCCGCTGAGGGAAGAGGAAGACCAGGGCCACTCTGTGCAAAACGAACTGCATAGTGGAGTTAAATTTGACATGTTTGTCAGTGGTGGTGCGTCCATAAAGGGCGGCCCCTCTCTCCTGTGACCTCTCTCTCACCATAGATAGATTCATGCATTGCATGAATTTATCTATGGTTGCCACTGCCAACCCCTATTCAGGTGTCCTGCCCCTTGGCTGGAGCGCCGGGCACCTGAATTACAGCAGCATTTTTTTTATGGAAGCGCCTGATTAGAGCCATAGGCTCTAATAGGCTTTCAAAACGGTAAACAGTGGATGCAATACTGTGCGTTCACTGTTTACTCAGTGTTGTGTTAGGAAAGCGGATAAATCACTTTCCTAACACTGACCCGCCTCTCAGCCAATCAGGTGCTTGGGTCTGGTTACCTGTAACCTGATTGGCTGAAACAACAGGCGCTGTGATTGGACGCCTGATAGAGAGAACCGGAGTCATCGAGGAGCGTGAAACGTGGAGGACCCCACCGCGACCCGCTACGAGACAGGTAAGTCCCGCACCTGGGCAATTCACGCTGGCAGCATTTGATGGGGCACAGTAGTGGCAAATGATGGGCACACTGGCAGCAATTGATGGGGCACAGTAGTGGCAATTGATGCTGCACAGTGGCGGCAATTTAGGGGTACAGTGGCTGAGTTTGATGGCACAGTGGCTGCGCTTGATGGGCACAGTGGCTGCCTTTGATGGGCACAGTGGCTGCGTTTGATGGGCACAGTGGCTGCAATTGATGTTTTTTTTATTTGTTTGCCCACCCCCCCCCCCCAAATATTTTGAGCACCAGACACCACTGGTGTTTGTTATTTAAAAAAAAAAAAAAAAGGGTTTACAACCCCTGTAAAAGGGACAATCTTCCAGTTTTATATCCAGTTTTGTGGATATTTTCCTGGAAGACTTTATAATGGTATTTTTATTGTCCATTTTATATTGAAAATGTAAATAACAAAAGGATTTTTCATAATGTAATGTGATAATATGCTCAGGTAAAAAACTCAGTGGAAAATTATTTCAGTTTTGCAACTGTGTTTCTTTCCAGTTGCTACATGCATGGATAGCCTCATCTACTCTGCAACAAAGTACTGAGTTATTTTGGTATATAATAATGCAGTTTGTTTGGTAATGTCATATAACTGTATAGTAGTCAAGATATCGAGCATACCAGAGGACTCTAAAAGAAAACAGTTATTCATATTTGTATGGAAGATACTCGTAGAAGGGTAAGAATTTCTAATGCCCCGTACACATGGTCGGAAATTCCGACCAACCACAAAATCCATCGGATTTTTTCCAATGGATTTTGTCCAACACTGGTGTTGCATACACACGGTCGGACAAAGTTGTCGGAAAATCCGATCATTCTGAACGTGGTGACGTTCGTTGCGTACGACGGGACTACATAGAGGCTAGTAGCCAATAGCTTTGGTCTTGTAATGTGATCTGAGCATGCGTGGCACTTTGTCCGGTCGGAATTCGCTACACACGATCGGAAAAAGTCCAATAGGACTTTGTTGTCGGAAAATTTGAGAGCAGGATCTCAAACTTTTTCCGTCGGAAATTCCGACGGAAAAAGTCCGATGGAGCCCACACACGGTCGGAATTTCCGACAACATGGTCCGATAGGACATTTTCCGTCGGAAAATCCGACCGTGTGTATGGGGCATAAGTCTTAAGCTGGCCATACATTATACAATTGTATTTTACTTTCAACTATCATGTAGTGCAAGGGCCTGCCTGTTTGCATACAAATTTAAAATGTTTAAGTTTGACCTCATATTATATGGCTTTGGTAAATCTAAAGGAAAGTTGTACCAGGAAATTGTATAATGTATGGCCAGACTAAAGCCTCGTACACAGTACGATTGTTTGCAGGGGATTGTCTGTTGACAGACTGTTGTCCTAAAATCTTATCGTTAGTATGCTCTTTTTGACAATTGTCCAACTTTCGGCCAACAAATGTTGGATGACAGGCTAGTAAATTTTCGGCGGACAACGTTTTGACGTCAGATTTTCAGATGGTCAGTACACAAATCCGTCACACAAAAATCAAAAGTACAAACACGCATGCTCGGAATCAATGCTCACCAAACACGAAATTAGCAGAAGGAGCCCAAAGGGTGGTGCGCAAGAGCTGAAATTCCTCATAGTACGTCATTACGTTCGTGTTTGTTGCATGACAATTGTGTACCGTTAGTATGCAAGACAAGATCCTGGCACATGCCCTTTTGCCAAAAATCAGAAGCTCGGTTGACCAACAATCGTACCGTGTGTACGAGGCTTTAGGCTGCTTTCATACAGCACAGGTGCAGTACAGTGTACCAGCATTTTTCATGAGGGTTAGATAAGGTTTCCCATGGCATGTATGGTAGAGTGGCCAGACAGAAGGCACTCCTCAGTAAAAAGCACATGACAGCCTGCCTGGAGTTTGCCAAAAGGCACCTGAAGGACTCTCAGACCATGAGAAACAAAATTCTCTGGTCTGATGAAACAAAGATTTAACTCTTTGGTCTGAATGGCAAGCGTCATGTCTGGAGGAAACCAGGTGATGCTCATCACCTGGCCAATACCATCACTACAGTGAAGCATGGTGGAGGCAGCATCATGAAAAAAGAGAAAAAGGAAAGACATTTTGGGACTTTATATGAGACCATGACCAACCAGTGCATTGGTCTCCATCCCTATTAATATGAGAAAGAGGGGAAATGGGGGCAGACGGGGCAGCATCATGATGTGGGGATGTTTTTCAGCGGCAGGAACTGGGAGACTAGTCGTCCCAATACTTTTTACAATATAGTGTAAAATACATTTTTGATTTTGTGTTTAATGCCGCTGTAATGAAAACACAGATGTCTGTAGGAGATATTAGGAATAATACAATGAACATACACATACATACAGTAATAATAGAAAAAAGATGAGCTGTGTAATTGACTATTAATAAAGCATACAAATGAGAAAAATGATATTATAGCAATAAAGTTCAGTGAAGTCCATATACAAAAATCCAATGGGGAATAGGTGACTTGTATAAAATGATAACATGAAATCCAATAGAAGATAGGTGACTTGTGTGAAATAATGACACCAACACTGTGATCCACCACCACACGGATATTGTGCTTACCAGAAGGCAAGCTATAAAGAGCCTGTAGGATTATAATATCCTGATGTCGAATCAGCAGCGGGAACTCCACACCTCAACTCCACACATCAACTGAATAGAGACCAATATCGGGCTGTGTTATTAGGATGAATCAACCTGGATATGCTCATGGGGTGGATCAAACTGGATGACTCCTTTTCTCAGCTTAACCACAAAGAATCTCGAGAAGTCCCAGAACCGAAGACCACCAATCAAACCTCCTTGCTGAAATGTTCCTCTGCCCTGATTCCTTTCACACATGTGGTCTGGCTGTGCTCACCTATGCATAGGTATAGGTGAGCACAGCCAGACCATATGTGTGAAAGGAATCAGGGCAGAGGAACATTTCAGCCACCCCATGAGCATATCCAGGTTGATCCATGAAATCAAATGAAGTTCAATGTTTCCAAGCATGCGTCCAATTGTTTCCGAGCATGCGTAGGAATGTTGCGCGTCAGAATTGCTACAGACTATCGGAAATTTCTGATCGGAACTTTTTCCCACCTAAAAATTGAGAACATTCTCTCAATCTTTTGCTGGCTGGAATTTGGCCAGCAAATATCCGATGGAGCATACACATGGTCGGAATTTCCGACCAATAGCTCTCATCGGTCTTTTGCTGGCTGAATTTCCCATTGTGTGTACGCGGCATTAGAGGCTGCAAAAGACTTGAGACTGGGGCGGAGGTTCACCTTCCAGCAGGACAACGACCCTAAACATACAGCCAGAGCTACAATGAAATGGTTTAGATCAAAGCATATTCATGTGTTAGAATGGCCCAGTCAAAGTCCAAACCTAAATCCAATTGTGAATCTGTGGCAAGACTTGAAAATTGCTGTTCACAGACGCTCTCCATCCAATCTGACAGAGCTTGAGCTATTTTGCAAAGAAGAATGGGCAAACATGTCACTCTCTAGATGTGCAAAGCTGGTAAAGACATCCCCAAAAAGACTTGCAGCTGTAATTGCAGAGAAAGATGGTTCTACAAAGTATTGTATTGTATTGGCTGAATACAAATGTTCACCACACTTTTCACATATTTATTTGTAAAGATTTTTGAAAACCATTTATCATTTTCCTTCCACTTCACAATTACGTGCCATTTTGAGTTGGTCTATCACATAAAATCCCAATAAATACATTTACGTTTTTGGCCGTAACGTGACAAAATGTGGAAAATTTCAAGGGGTATGAATACTTTCTCAAGGCACTCTATACTGTAATTAATGCAATATATCTGAATATTCCACAGCAGTAGAGTGGCAGTAGGTATGATTTGGCTCTGGGTCTCTCTCCATTTGGCCTCATCAACCCAAAGGCATTCCACTGGTAAATTTGCATTGGTCAGTATTAATTTGAGGAATATTTGTCTTAGTAAATACAGAGAAGTCTGATTTGCTCAGATCCGCTCACAAATTGTATGCTTAGTTATTTGGAAACTCATCTCTGGAGAATACATCTCTGGAGAATACATCTCTGGAGAATACATCTCTGGAGGATATAGTGTTATATGTTAAAAATAAAGTTAGAAACTGTATAAAGATGTAATGAACACTGACTACAATTACTTAATTTGCTGCATAACAGAATCTGCCCTTCAATTGACATTCATATATATAAAAAAGCAGTAGCCAGTTTTTGCTCAATATATTATCAGACACACAATTTTCCAGCAACCTCGTTGGGAATTTTTTTCTAGAGCCTGGAATTAAACTTGCAGATGTGGATAGTTGGAGCCTGATAGTAAGTGGAGTAATGTCAATAAAAGCAGACAGCTATCCCAGGTGGGTGCATTCATGTCATGTCCCCACTCAAAATGTGAGTAATGCATTAATAGTATAAACATCTGCCCCAGATGTATATACCACAGAAGCAGACTATATAAACGCTGAATACATTACATGAGCTAATTTCAGTGGAATTAACACCTTAAAAGTGTGCAATCATATGTAAATGAGTCAGGGCTAGAGGTTTGCAAATGGGGGTTCAACTTGGATCATGCCAGTTTGTTTACTATCAATAACCAACAACTTTTGTTGGTTTGTGCCAAATATCTCCACCCAGGGCCTAACCGAGGCAGGAGAGGCCCCTGGTGGGGGCCACCACATCACACTGGCTGTCTCTTTTGCGCTGTGAAATAAGCTGCCAAAATAACAACCCCGCTGATTGCACTGGGGAAGCTAAATCACTGGATATCTGCCTCGTCTGACCTGTTCTGTAAAAATGTTTTAAAGAAAAACTTTTGGCCCTCTATTAGCTCTTAGTTGACCCTACTTAGTTTTTAATATTTTTCCTCCCCTCATTCCCTTAGCTTTGTTTTCCTAATTTATTTGTTTTTTACTATTCATACATAATCTCTTTTATTTTTTTTTATTTTTTTTTTCACAATAAAGTTTATTGTATAAGTAAAGAAAAAGGATATTGAGTACATAGAAAAAGGGTATTACAAATACCCAAAATTCAAGCATTTAACATGTAATGAAAGTGCTACAACGTAAATATTAAACTGTTAACATATATATGAGATATGGCAATATATTTTATGAAATTATTTTTGTATAAAAGCTATGAAACTGAATAAACAAACATTATTCATGTATAGTGTAAGAAATTGGATATATAATGGTAAATACAGATGTATATAGAAAAATACAGCATTGAGAGGAATATCTAAGAGAATTAGCCAGAGGTGATATCTTTAAAGGTCTCTGAAAGGGTGAAAATGAACCAGGGTTTCCATCTAAGGTGGAATTGAGTTGTGTTTTCTCTTTTTATAGCTATGGTTTCTTCCATTTCGTATATTGACTTCATTTTCATTAGCCATTCCTTAATTGATGGGATGTTTTTAGTTTTCCAGTTGATTGGAATTAATGCTTTGGCCGCATTGAGTAAATGTCTTGTTATGGAGTTTTTGTATTTTCTGTAGGAAAGGTCATTAATATGAAGTAGGCAGGAGGCTGCATTGAGTTCTATTTGAGTGTCTGTGATAGGGTCCAAAAGGTTTGAATTGAATCTCTTTAGCTTGTTCATTTTTGTACCTCTACATTAAAAAATGTTTTGTATCAGAAACATAATTCTAGTTTCTAGTGCTTTTACAAAAGGCATGATGGCAGAATAAAATCTGCACTTTTGATGTGTTATAAACTACCTTGGTTTCCAGAAGAATTTTTTTATTTTTTATTACTTTCAAGTATTATTAAACTCTCAATTTGTTTAAACTTATTACAGAAGATCTAGTCTGGTGCATCTGCTTCAAAAAACTGTCCCTTTTTCTTGGCTGAGTCGGTCCAGGGTTTGCTGACCCAGGTTTTCTCTGCTCAGGTGGCTTCATTCCCATGCAGGGTCCTCTGGAGCCACCCTTTAATGCGTTATCCCCAGAGACAGACTCTGAGCATGCACTGAGATACTGCCTGCGTCATCATGTACAGGCAGCCATAGAGAAATAGAAGGGGTGCACATCTACGACAAAGGCAGCCAGAGGACTAGAAGAGCCACATACCCAATATACTTTGGTCGTTGGAGGGCAGCTCCTTGACCTTCCAAGAATTTCACCAGTGGAATATCCATATGGATGAAGTGGCTGTGTCGTGGCACTGGAGTGAGAACATGTAGTATTATGTACAGAGACAACATCCAGAGACTAGGGAGTGGCGGAAGTACCCCAACCTCAACTACTACATGCAGTATCTGCTGTTATGGGTGAAGTTTTAGGCAGGTTTGAAAAAATGCTGTAAATTAAGAATGCTTTCAGAAATAGAAGAGTTAATAGTTTATTTTTTTTATCAATTAACACAATAGAAAGTAAATGAAAAGAAGAGAAATCCTAATCAATATTTGGTGTGACCAGCATCAGTTCTTCTTCTACACTTGCACACAGTTTTTGAAGGCATCGGAAGATAGGTTGTCCCAAACTTTGTGGAGAACTAACCACAGATTTTCTGTGGATGTAGTCTACCTCAAATCCTTCTGTCTCTTCATGTAATCCCAGACAGACTTGTTGACCTTGAGATCAGGGCTCTTTAGGGGCCAAACCATCAGTTCCAGGGCTCTTTGTTCTTATTTACTCTGAAGATAGTTCTTATTGACATTGGCTGTATGTTTGGGGTCATTGTCCTGCTGCAGAATACATTGGGGGCCAATCACACGCTTCCCTGATGGTATGACATGATGGATAAGAATCTGCCTGTATTTCTCAGCATTGAGGACACCATTGATCCTGACCAAATGTCCAACTTCATTTGCAGATATGCAGCGCCATGGTGGAACCTCCACCATGATTCACTATTGCCTGCAGACACTCATTATTGTACCGGTCTCCAGCCCTTCGGTGAACAAACTGCTTACCCGCTACAGCCAAATATTTCACATTTTGACACATCAGTGCAGAGCATCTGCTGCCATTTTCTGCACCCCAGTTCCTATGTTTTTGTGCATAGCTGAGTCGCTTAGCCTTGTTTCCATGTCAGAGGTATGTCTTTTTGGCCACAATTCCATTTAAACAGCACATCTGACCAGAGTTCTCCAGAAAGTAGATGGTTGTACCTGAGTCTCACTGGTTTCCACCAGTTTTGTGCTGATGGCACTGCTGGACATCTTCCAGTGTCAAAGGGAAATACCACTGCGTCTACTGTCCTCAAAGTTGCCCTATCAATGGTGTCTGGAGAGATAATATGCCTGAGTATCTCCTAAAGACAGGTATGTGGGTGTCCTATCCAGAAGAGTTAGGTGTTTTAATGCTACATGTGTTCTTACTGAAAGAGAGGTGAGTGGGAGTAGAACTTATACATTTCTTTCTTCATGTGCTCATTTTAAAATAGGATATGTGATAGGTTTACTTATGTAAGTGGGCTTATGGAACTGTTGGAGTTGAAAAGCGTGCCACAACCACACCCAGTAATCAGTTGTTAGATGACCAGTAAGTGAAGTCCAAAGATGTGACACGTCATTGTTGTGGTGCACTGAAGGGTCCACAAGAATTTTAAGTAAAAGTGGAGCATAATGTATAAATATGTTTTGTCTGGTAGAAATCTCACAGCACAAAAGCTTCCAAAATGTTCAATTTGTAAAGAATAAAGAAAAAAGAAAAAAACATTTTTGACTTAAAGTGCAACTCCAGGTTTCAACTGTGTTTTTCATCCTTGGCATCTTGTAAAATGGAAGACCAAATGGAATTAGGCATTTTTTATACAACAGAACCATGTGGGTTAGGATTTTTACAGGACACACTTTCCTAACACAAGTGATCACTTGACTTCCTAGGACATAAGGGGATGAGATCCACTAGTATACTGCCTCACCATTACATGTGTAGCCATGGTGTTAGCACTACTGACAAACAATCCGCCAAATCACCCCACTGCCAGGCTTCATGCATCCTTTGCAGAGACAACAGTCTTTTGCAAGCTTTGTTTTTTGTTGTTTTATTGGGGGGTACAACTTGGATAGGGATTGGGATATGAGATGCGCATAGAATTAATCAGTGCCATCACATTTACAGATTTCAGTATACTTTGATCATAGTTAGAGCCTGAAGATTGAATGTGCATACTTGACTAAGTAGGAATCTTCTCCTGCAGCTCCCTGCAGACTGTTACTCCCTCTGCATCTTCCATGCAGACTATTGCTTCCTCTGCATCTCTATGCAGACTACTGTTCCTAAGAGTTCTCCATCCATCACCGTGTGAGGGATAGAAACATCACTTTTGACTGTGTAAAAGTAATGGTCTTAGATCTCTTCACTTCCTGCCCAAAACTTGCTTCCTCTTGCACAACTGGTTTCCTCCTGCACAACTTATAATTACATTTGAGATATATAGCACATCATCTTCTAATGGGTATGAAGAACTCACTCTGAATAAGCCCCTCTACTGGCTCTGGTGACTCGCTGCTAGTAGGCCTGAGGCCTGCAGAACCTCTCCCCGGAGGCCTAGTAGGTTAAAGTCTATCTTCTAGGAAATGGACTACTGCTCCCAGCCAGTCCAACTTGCAAACCATGTGCCAGCTGGCCACACTGATTTGACACAACTCCCCATAGTCTCTTCTCTGATCCAGGACTCTTCACCATCCACTGTGTGCATGATAAAGACTCTGCTAGTGACCGTGTAGGAGCAGAGTTCCCTTCCAGATTCCCTGGCACCTCCAGCCATCCACTGGGGATGTCAGTGAGTGCTACACCCCCCAAATGGGGGTGTGCTCCTGCGGCTGTCTCGCACTCCATTCCTCACGTCACCCAGTCGGCTACTCCTCCCCAGCAGCATGTCACCTCAGCATATATAGGAGGCCCACCCCCCGGCCAACACCAGTTAGGAATTGTTCAGGGCTCCCACATGTGCTGCCTGCCACTCCAGCTCTAGGCCCAGCCTCCTCTTCCAGAACATTCTCCCTGGAGGCAGGGGAGACCTCAGAACTGGAGCACAGGTGGTCACACCCACTGCTACTCTAACCACTCCAAGCCCCCAGATCAAATCAGACAGGCCTAGCTTGCAGCATTGGCCTGTCTAAATTTGCCTGTGCTGAACAACCTAGTAAAATAACCCTTACTAGCACCTACCTTCTGGTAGAGGGTGCTACACATATTTCAAGACTTGTAAGTCTGCTGTTGGGTCCAAGGTAATTGCCCCATACCTCTTCAATAAAACCATGCTGACTGCCTCTTCAGACATCATGTCACTGTGATAAAGTCTGTACATACATTATATATCACCAGGTTAAAGTCAGGTTAGTAAAGTTAAGCTGGGTCATTAGTTATGTTTATATGTGTAGATATAGATGTGTCATTAACACAGCTTTTACAGCAATAAAAATCAGTAGCGGAAAATTTCTTTCCAAAGGAAATAAGGCAGTTCCATCCTTCACACAGAAAACATTGTACAGCTGGAAATAGACATAGGAAAATATGGAAACACAAATAAAGGCTTATTATCTGATTTTATGCTGCTATCTTTCTCTGTCAGCAATCAGGAGTAATTGTAACTAGAACTAAAAATGATACGAAAATAAACAATAAGTGCAATGATTAGAACAAGCCAAAAACAGGAAGATTTTAGATTTATTGGTATACATTAGAATTATTCTGCTATAATTTATACAATACAAACTGGTGGCTAACACCAACAATCGCCCAAACATGAATTTTCTCCCATACGTTGGACTTGCTGAAACCAGGACAAATCTTTTTGTTTTAACCAACTGAAACAGAATATAAGGGTACTCCAGCGACTATTCAATCCAGTACTGCTGTAGAGGCTCGTCATAGAAATGGTAAAACTCTAGAACCCATTTTTAAGGTTATAAATCCCAAAAAGAAACTGCGCTACCAACCAATAGTGTTAAGATAAATGAGCTAAAGCTGCAACTCTACCGTGAGATACTATACACAGTTGCTATACAATAATACAAAAAACAAAAGGGTTGCGCTTAAATATGATACAAATTGCGTAAGTCAATAAGGGAAACTATGTGAAAAAAATATCCAGTATATATAGAAGTCCATAAGTGAAAGAAAAGAGATTCCTCTTCTGTGTCCAAAGCCTATTCATTTAGTGATCCACCTCCATCACCAATAAACTAAGTCTGGATAGTAAACCCTCCACCAGATAGGCAAAACTGCACACTTACCAACTATCGTGTGATCCCCTAATTAAAGAGTGGTCGTATGAGCATGTATTGGGACACCCAGCCTTGGATATCCCTGTGACAATCACTCCAGCTCCTCCACTGACTGGCAATTCGGACTGGCTGTTACTCATATATCAACCCATATAGGTATAACATGAGAAAGAAAAAGGTGCTTCGATATTGTAAAATCCCACAGGTAAATTTAATAAACTATTTAAAATATCACTCAGGTTCCACCATGTCATAAATCGCTATAAACCATTCCTCGCTGGCCTGGGACAACGTCATGTGTGACGAAACGCCTAGGAAGGAGGGACATGCTGACGTTTCCACAAAGGAATAAAGCAGAAAAGATGATGTTTAAAGCAATGAATCAGCATCCGTTTTTTACTGGTCTGACTACAGTAAAGTGAACTCTGATTAGTTGTTATGCTTTACTGCACTTAATTCTTTGCTCCTTTTATAAGCAAGACTTTTTTTTTTTACAGTTACTCTAGTCTGCAATTATTCCTTATTTACTCATTAAATGATTTTCATATTAATTGCAAAAATCTTCATATCATCCAAAGAATTGGTTAAAATGGTTGTTAAGTCACTTTAACCTGTATACACCATCAGCACTGCTTCCTATGGCAGTGTTCCCCTCTTTGTGTGATTTATAAAAATAAATGCTGCAAATACCCAATTTCACTGCCAAGATTGCGATCACATGACTTGCCAGCTTTCTCCTTTTCTCCTCTGAGAGATGCAGCGGGCGGGGCTGAGATTCCTCTGCTGATGTCAGTCTGGAGCGGAGGAGGAGGGGAGGAGGAGAGGAAGAGAGAGCTGGCTGGTCATGTGATCGCAATCTCAGCTCTTAAATTAGGTATTTAAATAATTTATATTTATGAATCATTCACAGAGGGGGACAATGCAATAGAAGGCAGTGCTGATGGTGTATACAGGTTAGAGCTATGAGAGCAGCGGGAGGGGGAGGGCCGGCTCACACACAGACAGAGAGGGGAGGGGGAAGAGGACACAGGAGCAGAGAGGAGAGCAGATAGCAGGCTGCTGATTACAGAGGCACGTAAACTGACCACAGTGTCTGGTCTCGGAAGCCATGATACACTGTGGTCAGTTTACAGAGGGGTGGGGAGAAACTGGCAAGATCAGCCAGGTTTTTTAGGTGTTACAGGGGGCCAATGACACAGGACAAGTATAGCAGTGTCAGTATTTTAGGAGCACTTCATTTTATGTGTCATCACACTGAAAGGAGCCTTTTCACAGTCAATCCTTCAATATGACCTCTAAACTCATTAGAAGCCTGCCCGCAAGAACTCATTTGTTGGTTCCTGGCACACCTAGTAAACCAAGACGTCTGGGTGATGATCTCATGAGTTTTTTCCTGCAATGAATAAAGTACAGGTGGACTCAAAGAATCAAAGGTATGCTCCTACTGAGAAGATATAGCTGAGCTTCTTTGGGTCCTGATCACAACCTTCAAATTGGCTAAACAAAAGTTGTTTGGACAGTCCCGCATAACCCCCTCCCAATCCCAGTAAGCCTAATTTTTTTGCTCTGAGAGAAGCAAACATTTGTCTTTGTTTTTTTATTTTCTTGCTAACCTTTACATGACGATTGTTCTAACAAGTCTGTGGGTGCTTATAGCCACTGAAGCTCGTATTTATCAGCAGTTGACTCCTCAGCTGTGCCTTGAGAGACAGCACCCAGACATCTCCAGGAATGAGATGTGGGACCAGCCTTTAAAGAGGAGGTCCAGCCTCCCCACAAAAAAATACTGTAGCTGCTCTTACATGTTGGGGAATCTAGCGATGTCTGCAGTGCACCCCAGCCAATGTTTCCATGGGCTCTCGGGTGTGTCACAGCCAGCTACCTACTGCGCATGTGCGAAGCAAGCTGCGTTTTGTGAATGCCCCAGTGGCGAGGGGAAGGAAGAGGGGGGCCGAACTTCTGGGTGATCTGGCTGCATCTCGCTGCAGCCAGATCACCCGGAAGTGGGTACCTGTCAAAACCAGGTACCCGTTCCTCCCTTCCCCACTAAAGGCGCTAAATGAGGCACCGGAGGGGGGAGGAGGCAAATAAGTGGAGCTTCCCCTTTTGGGTCGAGCTCCACTTTAATGTTGCTTTGGACACTGGATCCTGCGTGGGCTGTCACTTTGGCATGTGGTGCAGCGCGTTGAATTAGTTGTGGTTTACTATACAGCTCCAGTGTCATGACATCAATCATGGCTCAGAGGGACTAAGTCCACGCCCCACACTATATAAGGCTGCTTACACAGCGCCCTTATAGTGTGTTATAGTGGACAGAGATAGAGAGATTGAGCTAGATTAGGCAGGCAGGTTAGTTAGTTAGTGGCAGTGTATTTGATATATATATATATATATATATATACACACACACACACACAGTCAGACTAGTGTGTATATATATATATATATATATATATATATATATATATATATATATATATATATATATATATATATACTCTGCATTCGGCGTATACAGTGTACACTCTATATTCAGTCATATTTTGTGGTGATCACCTCTGTGAGATGTGTCTCGGAGTTAGTGGCCTTATACTGAAAAGAGGCCTTCCTAGAATTACACAGTGATAAGGTTGTCTTGCAGCCTATGACCTCCTATTTTGCCAAGGCGGTTTTCTCCTTCCAACTTAACCAGGACATTTGACTTCCCTGCTTGTGTCCGGCTCCAAAGCACTCCAAAGAAAATTCTCTCCACTGTCTTGATGTGGTAAGCGCTGTACAAGTTTACCTCTGCTGTGGCTTCCTTTAGGCAATCAGATTCAGGATTTGACAATCAATCCTGAGTGTCCCCAGAAGGGACATCTTGCCTCTCATTCCACTATTGATAGATAATTTATGCAAGACATCACCTACAGTCTGAAGGATAAGGTTCCTCACTATCCCTTTAAGGCATACTCTACCAGTTCAATTAGTGCTTTCTGGGCTTTTCGCAATTAGGTATTTGCAAGCCTGTCACTTGGTCTTCTGTTTACAGGTTTGTTAAGTTCTACTAGATAATTTTTGGCCTGAGGTGCTCCATGCTGTCCTCTGAGTTTGGATCTCTCTTTTGCCTGTTTGTTGCATGGGTCTGTTAGTGTTTGTTTCTTTGTTGCTCACCCCTCAGCTACATTTCGTTTTGACATTGCAATCATTCAAGATTAAGATCTTGTAATGTAAGGTGTTCCGTAATGTAGGATTTTTGACTCATATAATCCTTTTCTTGGAGTACATTACAGAGCACATGTTCCTCCTCTCTGTTCTTATGATTGCTCTAAACAAAGGCTTGCTTGGAGTGGGAGGAATTATGCTGGGGTTGTAGCTTTTCTTTGCTATTGTCCAATCACTGGAAGGTAGCTGCATAACCCAGTCGTCTATTGCTGGCCATACATGGTTTGAAATTTGGCGAGTTCAGCAGTCGATCGATCGACTTTTCATGAACAGGCTTGTTGGAAAATCTCCACTCAATCCTCACATGCAGTCAATGAGCTGCAGCACTGATCTGTGTATTCTGATGACAGTGGAGTCCCGCTGTCAAAATACAAAGACACAGCAGGGAGGATTTCCCCATCCACCTCAATCCCTGTGGATGGCTAAACCGTCTCAGTTTTTTTCATTCAGCCAGCCAGCTGAATGAAAAAAACAGAGTGATGTGTGGCCAGCTTGAGACTTAATATCCTGTGTCCTATAAGGTACTCCATGAAAAGCGTTTTACAGGTGAGTCAAAAATACAAATTGTTTTTATTTGAGGCTTTCCAAATATCTACACAATTTTTATTTTTTTTACCACTAAGCTAATTCAGAGAATGGCTTTGGTGTCGTTATTTTTGTCACTTACCATACACACAAATGCTTCTCACAATATAACCACCAGTGTAAGAAGGAGGACTAAACTATTTTTTTTTTTTTAATGAGGGGAAACGCTACACTCTCTCCAGGGCTGTGTGGTAGCTGACATTGAAAAATAAAAAGTGTGCTTTAAAGGTTTTTTTTCCTCTTTTTTGCACAACACGGTTGGTAGTAATTGTTACTATAAAATGTTGGCTGTAGCAGCTTTTAGCGTGTGAAACACAAAGATCACAGCAAAGTCTGGCTATTGCCACCTAGCATCCTCAGTTGCTAGGATGCAGGTAGATACTGCCGCCTAACATCTTCTGTTGCTAGGGCACAGGCGACTACTGCTAGCTATTTACCAGCTTGCAAAACTGTTTGTTTAGGTTATTGCTAGTTATAAATTAACTTGTATTACTGCTTGTTTAGAATATGTAAATAGTTTTGTGTTCATGATGTGGGCACCAGTTCACTTTAAACTTAAACCCCCATGGTAAAGTTGGCTGAGAAATTAAGTGCCCAGTCACCATTCTTATCAATCATACAGCAGTAAGGAATGTATCTGTGTCCTCATAGCTGCCAAGCCACTTCAAACCTGCCCTGTAAACACAATTGAAATCAAGTTTGAATATGGCCTTATGGGAAATAAAAAGAGTTCTTAGTACTGAAACTTTAATGTGTGGTGCCCCTTATGACTGAATATCTGTAATATTATTTTCTACCCAGAAAACAAGTAATATAAACATTTTTCCGAATACAAAATATGATTTGAATTTAATATACAAGATATGTCAAATTCAAATGAAACCAAGAGCTGCACTGCGTATAATTCAGTAAATTTCCTTACCCGGGCTATGGAAAGGAGAACATTGAAGTTATGCTTAAGGCAGAATTGAAAAGAAGACTTGAAATACACTTACTAACTCAGATCATGAGCCTTAAAGCTGGCCATACACCAGTGGTATTTCGTGTGAAAATGTTTTTTTTTTTCAGAGTGTTCATTAAATTGATGGTCAGTGGGGTCAAATTGATGTTCGTTTTTTGACTACAGTGAAGAGAAGATTCAGAAGAACAGGATGAACATTTTTTTCGTAAATGAATGAAAATCCAACTGTAAGGCCCCTTTCACACTGGGGCGGGGAGCCGCGGTGACGGTAAAGCAGCGATATATTTAGCGCTACTTTACCGTCGTTTTAGCCGCGGTATTCGGCCGCTCGTGGTGCGGTTTTACCTATCGGCGCTTTGCGCCGGTATTGCCGCGGTATTACCGCGGTGTCCCATTCAAATCAATGGGAAGGAGCGGTATAGAAGCGGTGAATACACCGCTCCTATACCGCTCCAAAGATGCTGCTAGCAGGACTTTTTTTACCGTCCTGCTAGCGCACCGCTCCAGTGTCAAAGCCCGCCGGCTTTCACACTGGAGTGAATGGGGCCGGATTTTTTCAGGCGGTATTCAGGCGCTATTTTTAGCGCTGTACCGCCTGAAAAACGCCCCAGTGTGAAAGGGGCCTAAGGCTGGGTTCACACTGCCGTACGGAGAGGCTCACAGCATGTGTCCGGTGCATCCCTGTTCACCATTTGAGGTCTGATTTCGGTCCAAATTTTTGGCTGATTTTGGACCTGAAACGGACCAGAACACACACAGGAATCCCGTGCAATTCACTCCAGAGCCGCTCCAAAGATGTGTGAACCGTCTCCATTGAGAGCCGGTCACAATCTCCTGACATGCGAATTGGATGCGGATTTGCAATAGTGTGAAATGTTGTCAGATGTCCCCCAATGTCTGTTTTGGTGTAATATGCTCATGCGAGCGTATTCGCACATACAGACGTTGGTGGAAGACCATTGGCTGCGGAAACCTTCCCATGTACATGGCAGATCTGTTTGCTCTTTTAGCGATGATCGTTAATGCCTCACCAAGAGACTGGCCACCTCATGGCGATTGCATTAACGCTCCTAGTAAACGGATCTACATACATGGGAACAATAGCATAACCATACAAAAATCATGGCCCGCTGAGGCATAATAGAGTACGGAAACAAGATATTTGGGGGGCACACCCTAAAAAAATGCATTAAAGATGGTGCTGCCATAAGACCATACAACAGAACAAAAATATTACAGTGCACACATGCAAAACAGACATTTTCCTCCAGCAAGGCTTTTTAAAACACCTCAACATTTTCAAAAAACATTATCAAAAAATATGGGGATTTGGTCACACCATATTGCTATATGGTGCTTAAGCCCACTTACTGCGAAAAAGTACCCCATGGTTAGTGGGACCTACACTATCCATAGATTGGGAGATCCTGCTTCTCTGAACCACGGGAGCCATACTCCTCTACATGGGAGAACATGAGGTCTCCACCCATGACACAGGTGGACACTAATGAGAGGTACTTAATGAGGGAGTGGGGTTCTCCTCACCCAAAAGGATTTGGTCAGAATCCATACAAAAGACAAACAAGATATTTGGGGGGCACACCCTAAAAAATGCATTAAAGATGGTGCTGCCATAAGACCATACAACAGAACAAAAATATTACAGCGCACACATTCAAAACAGACATTTACCTCCAGCAAGGCTTTTTAAAACACCTAGACATTTTCAAAAAACATTATCAAAAAATATGGGGATTTGGTCACACCATATTGCTATATGGTGCTTAAGCCCACTTACTGCGACAAAGTACCCCATGATTAGTGGGTCCTAAACTATCCATAGATTGGGTTCCCTGAACCATGGGAGCTATAGTCCTCTATATGTCACCACCTGTGTCAGGGGTGGAGACCTCATGTTCTCCCATATAGAGGAGTATAGCTCCCTTAGTTCAGAGAAGCAGGATCGCCCAATCTATGGATAGCGTAGGACCCACTAATCATGGGGTATTTTGTCGCAGTAAGTGGGCTTAAGCACCATATAGCAATATGGTGTGACTAAATCCCTATATTTTTTGATAATGTTTTTTGAAAATGTATAGGTGTTTTAAAAAGCCTTGCTGGAGGTAAATGTCTGTTTTGAATGTGTGCGCTGTAATATTTTTGTTATGATAGAGTACGGCTTGCGTCCTTGGTAGCGGTGGGAATGTGCACACAATCATGTTCCGAGCCCTGTAAGTAGTGTTCAAATTGTAAGACACTTTGTCTGCACACGTCACTACTGGAATTCTATTTGAATATATGCATATGTGTTCTTTTGACAGAATACAAGTGTCTGATTGGCTGGTTTTGAAGCCACCACCTTCCTTTGTTATTTATGTTTACAGTATAAATAAAAGCAGCAGATCATCCTAGGGAGGATTTTGCTAAGCTCATTGTGATACCAGCATCTGTCTGTGTTACTTGGAGATAAACAAGCATGCTTTCCCGTCATTATACAAGAGAGCTATGATTGGAAGGAAAGAAAATTGCTCGATTCCCCCATCATCACAAACAGTGTTAATGGGTGAATGGCTCCCACAGCGCTATTGTGTTCTGCCGATAGGGGGGTGCAGGGAGACTTCCCAGCTGGGTCTATAGCTGCCGGCAGTAATTGCATGCCAAAAATCTCACAGGCTGGTTGTACCCAAGTTTATCTATGGACTGACTTGGGTACAATCAGCCTGCCCATACATGGATTGAAATTCGGCCAGTCGCTGCTGAACCGGGCAACTTTCGATCCATGCATGGCCGGCTTAACTTTTGTCTGTAATCATGTGATCTGAGAAGCCCATTTGTTTACCTTTTCAAAAAAACTGAAATCAGCCACTGTCTTTCTCTCTTTGTTGTCTCTCACATACAGACAGCCTGAAATATATTGGAATTAAATTCAGCTTAGTTACAGAATCACAATCACTTACCAAATTCAAATCTGCCTTGAAAGATTTTATTTGATTGGTGAGATATATGAAGTGAGGATCTCTCTGGAATCCCACTACAGCATTACACAGTCTGTTGCATGAACCTTTTGACTTTATTACTGCAAAATCACTGCAAGCTACTGAATGCTTTCACTTGTTGTAATTTACATGCCCCACTGCCCAATTGGAACATTTGGGACCCTTTCTATTAAAAACTGGAAAAAAGAAAAGGAAGGCGTATGTGGGCTTCAAGTGGCCCATAAGGCATGGTTCACACCTATGCATTTTTTTGTGCGTTTTCAGTTTTTCAGAAACACACTACAGTCAATTTAACATGGTTTCCTACGGATGTAATTCAAAGCTGTGCATTTTATGAAAAGGGCCAGGGACTTTTTTCTGGTTTTTGGTTCCATAGATGTCAATGGATCAAAAGCGTGTATTGAAAAATGCAAAATGCACCTGCAATATGCAAACTGCAACCTGCGAGGTGTGAATCAGGCCTTAAACACTGATCAGGCATGCTTGAACTATACATTGTACAGTTTGGTTGTGGGTATAAGATGACATTGGATGGCAGTGCATGCTGGTATGTGTTAAGTGTGGCGATTCTCATGACACAGACCAAAGTCACACAGTTCACAGTATTTTTGGCATTACTTGAAATGTCATCCCGGAAGCACAGACAGTTCCCTAATAAAATAGTAAAAAAGGATTAAATAGACCTGCTTTGTTCTGGAATGGGCTCTCGTGAGTATAGGATGGGGAATTAGCACAAAGTAAGTGAACATCATTTGTTATGAAGAAGGATGGGAGTCTGGGTGAGTCAAGTGGCTCTTATCTGCAATCACACTGTAGGTTTCTAAATTTAGATTTCTAATAGACAGGCTTGCAGTAAGTTACTGGTGAAGTCCACACTTCCCCAAGCATATAATGCACACAGCTCCAGGGTGCGGCAAAGACTGCGGGATTCCACTGGTCCAGTGCTGTGTAATCCTCGGGGAATCTCTTAAACCATCTCATTATATGACAAATGACCACATCAGAAAAATGACCCACCTTAGTTAATAAGCTCACACAAATAGCAAGTCGTCAAGCAGCCTCCAATGTGTACAGGTGCTTCATACATAATTCATACTGCGTCCCAGCACAACTTCCATTTGCTGTCCTGGCAGTAAACACATTCAGTGGAGAGAGTTATAGATTACCTTTGTTCATAATTTCTGCAGAGGATTTATCTTAATGACCTTCATTGACCCTGCTGCATCATGATACATGCACCAGCAACAACTCTAATCTTTTCATTGTTTTTGTTAAGCCAGACGTGCAATGGAATTCTTTTTTGCTACCAAGTTTATTGTTAGGTGTAAGATTTAAAATGTGTTTGTAAAGCCAAAAACTTTTTTTTAGTTTTTGATAGACCCAAACTCCCAAAGTCCCAAATTCTAAATATAACAATCCCACACCAAACTGCTCAGACCCTTAAAAACTCCTTCCAATTTGAATGGAGTGACTCTACCATTCATTATCTGGGAGTAGAACTCGCTCCGAAAGTCAAACAACTTTATCAGGTTAACCTCCCCCACTGTATAATAAGCTTGAAGCGGAGTTCAAGGGTTGGGCCCTCCACGAATTGTCTTGGCTAGGGAGGATAAACACGATCAAGATGACGCTCCTTCCCAAACTACTATATCTTTTCAGATCCCTCCCGATTCCCCCGAGAACAGATCACCTACGAAAATTCCAAGGCAAACTTTTGAAATTTATTTGGGGAACCTCAGGTAACAGTCTCGTGAAGAGAACTCTATTTAGACCATGAACACAGGGAGGATTGGGGGTCCCTAACTTACTGTGTTACTACCAAGCGTCACGCTTGGCACAACTATCAGTTATCTACACGCACCTGTAAAAACCTGATTGGGTACACATAGAGCGAGAAGCAGTCCCAACTCACACATTGGACTTTCTTCTATGGTGTCCTCCAAGAGACCGCCCACCGATTATGTCTCCAGTGCTGTCTAATCCGATAGTCCTTTGGAATAGCCTGAAAAACCTCCACTCACTAACTTCAGATAATCAACCGTTAGCACATATTTTTCATATCCCCAAATTTACTCCTGGTATGAACATACAGGCCTTCCGCTGGTGATTGGATAAGGGGTTATACCGCATTGGCCACTTTCTAACTACCAAGGGTCCGCTCTCGCTTAGTGATTGCAAAAAGAAACTGGAAATGTCAGAATCGAAGCGGTATAGATTTCTACAGATTTCCCATTTCTTAAATTCCCTATGGAAGAACAAATCAGAACCCCCAAGATTAACGACATATGAAGAATGGTGTGGCCAAGCCACAGAGCAGAGAGGGGGTATTTTCACTATTTATCTGTCACTGGTCTCAGATAGCATCAAGCTACCTTACATGCACGCATGGGATAACGAAATCCATGTCAGCTGGAATATTGAAACCTGAAATAAAAACTTTTTCCGAGCTTATAGAAGCATACAAAATATCGCTCTTATAGAGGCGAACCTCAAAGTGATTACCAGATGGTACTTAGTCCCAACTAGATTAGCACAACATCTCCCTCCTCCTCACCTCTCTGCTTCAGAGACTATGCATCATCAGGATCAATGGTCCACATCTGGTGGGAATGCCCGAAACGGAGGGGATTTTGGAACAGAATCTTCCATATGATCCGCAAGGTAACAGGATACCAGATCCCCAAGAGCCCCTCTATAGCCCTGCTCAATGAGCATTTACCCAACACCAATAGAGCTACCAGGGACTCAGTGGCGTCACTAGGCAGGGGGCGGGAGCTGCGGTCCACACCGGGTGCCACTCGCTAGAGGGGTGACACCATCCCGAGGGTGATGAAAGCCTGCTCCTTTTGGCAGTTTTTTCTCCAGCACTGCGGCTGTGCCTGCCATGTGTTTTCCTCCTCCTCCTCCTCCTCCTCCTCCTCCTCTACCTGAGCCGTCCAAGCTGGTGCGGTAACGGGCGGGGGGTGTCGGCTTGAGAGATAGAGGTCTGTACTAATGGATGGGGGGGGTGGTTTGTTCTGGGGGGTCTGAAACTAATGGAGGGGGTGGTTTGTTCTGGGGGGTCTGTGCTAATGGAGGGGGTGGTTTGTTCTAGGGGGGTTTGTACTAATGGAGGGGGGTGGTTTATTCTGAGGGGGTTCTGTACTAATGGGGGGGGGGTTTGTTCTGGGGGGTCTGTACTAATGGAGGGGGGTGGTTTGTTCTGGGGGGGTCTGCACTAATGGAGGGGTGGTTTGTTCTGGGGGATCTGTACTAATGGAGGGGTGGTTTGTTCTGGGGGTCTGTACTAATGGAGGGGGTGGTTTGTTCTGGGGGGGTCTGTACTAATGGAGGGGGGTGGTTTGTTATGGAGGGGGGTGGTTTGTTCTGGGTGAGTCTGTACTAATGGAGGGGGGTCTATACTGAGGGAGGGGGAGGTCTATATTGAGGGAGGGGGGTCGTCTATACTAATGGAGGGGGTTTATACTTCGTAGAGGGTCTGCACTGACAGAGGAGGGTCTATACTTAGTGGAGGGGGGTGATGAAAGCGAGGGTGATGAAAGCCTGCTCCCTTTGGCAGTTTTTTCTCCAGCACTGCGGCTGTGCCTGCCATGTGTTTATCTCCTCCTCCTCCTCTGTCTCTCACCTGGGCGGCACGGGTGGACACTGTCCTCTACTCTGCTGCTGCTGCCTGGGTGTTCTGTGTACCTGAGCCGTCCAAGCTGGTGCGGTAACGGGCGGGGGGTGTCGGCTTGAGATTGGGGGACTGCACTAATGGAGGGGGGTGGTTTGTTCTAAGGGTCTGTACTAATGGAGGGGGTGGTTTGTTCTGGGGGGTCTGAAACTAATGGAGGGGGGTGGTTTGTTCTGGGGGGTCTGTACTAATGGAGGGGGGTGGTTTGTTCTAGGGGGGTTTTTACTAATGGAGGGGGTGGTTTATTCTGGGGGGGTTCTGTACTAATGGGGGGGGGGTTGTTCTGGGGGGTCTGTACTAATGGACGGGGGTGGTTTGTTCTTGGGGGGTCTGTACTAATGGAGGGGAGTGGTTTGTTCTGGTGGGATTTGTACTAATGGAGAGGGGGTTGGTCTGTACTAATGGAGGGGGGTGGTTTGTTCTGTGGGAAAGTCTGTACTAATAAAGGGGGGTTTGTACTGGGGGGTCTGTACTAATGGAGGGGGTGGTTTGTTTTGGGGGTCTGTACTAATGGAGGGGGTGGTTTGTTCTAGGGGGTCTAAACTAATGGAGGGGGGGTGGTTTGTTCTCGGGGGTCTAAACTAATGGAGGGGGGTGGTTTATTCTGGGGGGTCTTTACTAATGGAGGGGGTGGTTTGTTCTGTGGGGGAAGTCTATACTAATAAAGGGGGGGTTTGTTCTGGGGGTCTTTACTAATGGAGGGGGGTTTGTTCTGGGGGGGGGGGTCTGTACTAATGGAGGGGGTGGTTTGTTCTGGGCGGGTTCTGTACTAATGGAGGGGGGTGGTTTGTTCTGGGCAGGGTCTGTACTAATGGAGGGGGGTGGTCTGTACTAATGGAGGGGGGTGGTTTGTTCTGGGCGGGGTCTGTACTAATGGAGGGGGGGGTTGTCCTGGGTGGAGTCTATACTAATGGAGGGGGTGGTCTGTACTAATGGAGGGGGGGGTGGTTTGTTCTGGGTGGGGTCTGTACTAATTGAGGGGGGGTGGTTTGTTCTGGGGGGTCTTTACTAATGGAGGGGGGGGTGGTTTGTTCTGGGGGGTCTGTACTACTGGAGGGGGGGGTAGTTTGTTCTGGGGGTCTGTACTAATGGAAGGGGGGTGGTCTGTACTAATGGAGGGAGGGTAGTTTGTTCTGGGGGGAGTCTGTACTAATAAAGGGGGTTTGTTCTGGGGCAGTCTGTACTAATGGAGGGGGTGGTTTGTTCTGGGGGGGTCTGTACTAATGGAGGGGGGTGGTTTTTTCTGGGGGGGTCTGCACTAATGGAGGGGGGTGGTTTGTTCTGGGCGGGGTCTGTACTAATGGAGGGGGTGGTTTGTTCTGGGGGGATCTGTACTAATGGAGGGGGGTGGTTTGTTCTGGGGGGGTCTGTACTAATGGAGGGGGTGGTTTGTTCTGGGGGGTCTGTACTAATGGAGGGGGGTGGTTTGTTATGGAGGGGGGTGTTTTTTTCTGGGTGAGTCTGTACTAATGGAGGGGGGTCTATACTGAGGGAGGGGGAGGTCTATATTGAGGGAGGGGGGGTCGTCTATACTAATGGAGGGGGTTTATACTTCGTAGAGGGTCTGCACTGACAGAGGAGGGTCTATACTTAGTGGAGGGGGGTCTGTACTGGGGGGCGACTATAGTTGGGGGAGGGGGGTGACATCATGTTATATTGCACTGGGTGACACCAACCCTAGTGACGCCACTGCAGGGACTTAATCTTCTTTTTCTTTTTGGGTGCTAAATTGACCATAGCAAGAGCATGGAAACAACCAAAGGTCCTTTTTTCGGCAGCCAAAAGTAAAATTTCCTGGATAATGGCCCAGGAGAAAATGGTGAGCCCCCTGACTGACTCGGTAGCTAGGTTCAATTCTACATCAGACCCCTGAATTGCTTCCTTTTTCTTCATCTCTTCTCCCTTTTTTCCCCTTGTGAAAATCTCCTTTGTACTCTCTTGTACTGCACTTTAGTAATTGCTCTTACATGCAAGATCAAAGATCAATCTTACAGAAGCATTTCTAATGTAGCCCTATTACCATACAGGTTTTGTTCATTCATTTTCCCTTTTAGTTAATTTTCTTCTTTTTTATCGTGCAAGGAGGTACTCACCGCTTATTACAGCTAGTCTAGGTTGGCTACCTAACATGCGATAGTTATGATGAGAAATGTTGACTGAAATGATCTGTATGTCCTGATCCTCTTTATTGTCATAAGTTACACGCAGGTAATACCTATAGTTTACCCTTGTTAGACAGTATCACCTCTGTCGCAATTTTTCAAATTTCTATGTATGCTCAATAAAAACGTATTGAAAGAAAAAAAAGATAGGCCCCTTTTACAGTCCCGCGATTTCAAAGTCACGCGATTTTGCAGCGATTTTACGGATGCAATTTTGACGCGATTTCTGAGAATTCCAGTGTAAACTTGAGGTATATGGACCTCAAATCGCATGAAAGTCAGACCAAAGTAGTACAGGGACTACATTGAAGTTGACATGACTTTAGGTCGCACATATATGAATGGTTATCATTGGAAATCATGGGGAACGACTTGTCATGCGACTTTGCAGTGACAAGTCGCAAAAAGCATCTAAATATAGGCTTTAACAATTTTACTTTTACTGCTAGTTTTGCAATACAAACTCCTACCACACTTCATAAACCAGAGTAGTGGCATCAGTATTCACTGTTACAGCTCTGCAGGTAGCAGGCTGAAAAGAAGCATTTAGCCCCCGGTCACGCTGGTGGGACTTGTCATGCAAATTGACAGGTCCAAATCGCGTGACAAGTTGCACACAATTGTCGACTATGGAACTGTTCAAATCAGTGCTATGCCAACTTTGCAGTGCTTCACCTACTTTTGGCAATTTCAGGTGCGACTTGCATAGACATATGTGCATGCAGTCACACAGATGTCAACCGAGTCACACCTGAAGTCTCACTGACATGCGGCTTTGAAATCATACGATTTCAAGTGAAGTCGCACAATTTCAATGCTGGATTCGGTGTGAATGGGCGCAAAGAGCTCTTTCACTCAGGTGTTGAAAATAGGCAGCTGGGTCACATTTTACAGCCACCTATCAACGCCATTAAAAATGGTTTAACCACTTGCCGACCAGCCGCCGCAGTTGTACTGTGTCAGAATGGCGCGGCTGTGCGAAACAATGTTATGTTACGTTGCTTCGACCTGTGGCCACTAGGGGTGCGCGCACACCGCTGGAGGCGCACGCGTGCGCTGCTCGCCCCCCGGTATACGCTTATTGCGATTTAATTCAAATATAATTCAAAAATATGTAGAAGAATACATTTTGGCCTAAACTGAGGAAAAAAAATATTTTTTTATATATTTTTGGGGGATATTTATTATAGCAAAAAGTTAAAAATATTGCTTTTTTTTTTAAATTGTCGCTCTTTTTTTGATTATTAATTAAAAACGCAGAGGTGATCAAATATCATCTAAAGAAAGCTCTATTTGTGGGAAAAAAAAGGATGTCAATTTTGTTTGGGTACAACGTCACAATTGTCAGTTAAAGCGAGGCAGTGCCAAATTGCAAAAAGTGCTCTGGTCAGGAAGGGGGTAAAATCTTCCAGGGCTGAAGTGGTTAAATAGGGAGCATATTGAGGTGTACACACTGCAGCATTAGCATTGCCTTGCATTGCAACTACCTCCATTCACATTGAAATGAATCACAAGTGTGCCGTAAACACACCGTAAGTGCTCCTATGGCATTTGCAGCATGATTAAGGTTTGGTTGCAAAGCTACAGAAGTGATAATTTCCCATTGAAAAAAAACAAAAAAAAAAAAACACATCTCACGCGGTTTTTGAGGAGTGTCGCCTATCGCGACTTGAACACCTGTGGAGCACATTCAAAAAGCTCATTAACACTATAGATGTGTTAATGCATGTTAAAGACTGCTTAAGAATTCAACTGTGTGAAAGATGTTTTTATTAAAAACCACGCGTGGATCCAAATTCAGCAGGGGCGGACAAATTTTGATCCATTTGGGGGAAGGCTGATTGTACCGATCGACTGCTGTACAACCAGTAGACATGTGCGATTAGTTTCGTACGAATCGGAAATTCGTACAAATTTTTCAAAATTCGTACATTCGTAGGAATCCGAATTACGAATTTTTACGAATACGACTTCTGTACGAAATACGAAATTTCGTTTACAAATTACCAAATGATGAATTTCAACTAATATGAAAGAAATTATAGCGGATATAACGAATGATTCAAATGAATTTGAGATTCAACATATCGAATCGTTACGAATCGTAACGAATATCGACACTCTACTAATAATAACTAATTATCCAAAAACGTATTAACGTTACATAACACATAAGTCTATTGTCTATTGTTCACCAATCACTCAGAGGAAATACGAAATTTCGTATTCGTAAACGAAATTTCGGATTTCGTACTTCCTCTGAGTGGTGAACAATAGACATTTATAGACTTGTGTTATGTAACGTTAATACGTTTTCGGATAATTCGTTATTATTCGTAGAGTGTCGATATTCGTAACGATTCGTAAACGATTCGTAACGATTCGTAACGATATTAACGATTTGTAACGAGTCGTACGAAATTCGTATTTCGTACGAATCCAAATAAAATTTCGTACATGAATTACGAATTACGATTTTTTTTTACACGAAACTGAACGAAACGAAACGAGTTTTTTGACGGCTCCCATGTCTAACAACCAGCCTGTCAAGTTTTTCCCAAACCATCAGTGTCGCCAGCTATAGCCGGCAACACTGATCAATGTGTTCTGACGGCACAGGGAGGCCTCCCCACCCTCCCCACCCTCAGAATGCAATAGCTCAGCAGTAAGGATGGGCCCGGTGCTCGATGCGAACCCACGTTCGCATCGAGCACCGGGCGTTCGCTCGCTCGGCGAGCCCAGAACTATTTTGGCCGCGCGCATCACGTTCGTGTGATGCGCGCGGCCCCGCAATGCATTGCGGCCGGCGCGGCCGACGCAGTGCATTGCTGGCTGATGATTGGCCAAGCATGCACTGTGACCCCGCATGCTTGGCCAATCACAGCCCCGGAAACTCGAAGAGCCATAATTGGCTACAGGCAGGACGCCTGTAGCCAATTACAGCTCAGGGGCTGTAGTACACGCCCCCCCCTATAAAACGCCGCCACGCCGTCTGCGCCGGTCACATGCTGTTCCGGCGCAGATTGAGCAGGCTGTTTCTGTGACACTCTGCTGCATTTAGATAGATAGAGAGAGAGATTCACTTGCAGAGATTGAGTTAGATAGATTCAGTTACAAAGATTGATTGACAAAGAGGGGCTTGTAGTGTGCTCGTGGCAGGCAGGCAGAGCTCCTATATTTTGTTACCAGAAGCACCTATAGGACTTGTAGTGTGTTCGTGGCAGGCAGGCAGAGCTCCTATATTTTGTTACCAGAAGCACCTATAGGACTTGTAGTGTGTTAGTGGCAGGCAGGCAGAGCTCCTATATTTTGTTACCAGAAGCACCTATAGGACTTGTAGTGTGTTAGTGACAGGCAGGCAGAGCTCCTATATTTTGTTACCAGAAGCACCTATAGGACTTGTAGTGTGTTAGTGGCAGGCAGGCAGAGCTCCTATATTTTGTTACCAGAAGCACCTATAGGACTTGTAGTGTGTTAGTGACAGGCAGGCAGAGCTCCTATATTTTGTTACCAGAAGCACCTATAGGACTTGTAGTGTGTTAGTGGCAGGCAGGCAGAGCTCCTATATTTTGTTACCAGAAGCACCTATAGGACTTGTAGTGTGTTCGTGGCAGGCAGGCAGAGCTCCTATATTTTGTTCCCAGAGGCACCTATAGGACTTGAAGTGTGTTAGTCCCATTACACACACAGAGCTATATTTTGTTCCCAGAAGCACCTATAGGACTTGAAGTGTGTTAGTCCCATTACACACACAGAGCTATATTTTCTTCCCAGAAGCACCTATAGGACTTGAAGTGTGTTAGTCCCATTACACACACAGAGCTATATTTTCTTCCCAGAAGCACCTATAGGACTTGAAGTGTGTTAGTCCCATTACACACACAGAGCTATATTTTCTTCCCAGAAGCACCTATAGGACTTGAAGTGTGTTAGTCCCATCACACACACAGAGCTATATTTTCTTCCCAGAAGCACCTATAGGACTTGAAGTGTGTTAGTCCCATCACACACACAGAGCTATATTTTCTTCCCAGAAGCACCTATAGGACTTGAAGTGTGTTAGTCCCATCACACACACAGAGCTATATTTTCTTCCCAGAAGCACCTATAGGACTTGAAGTGTGTTAGTCCCATTACACACAAAGAGCTATACTTTGTTCCCAGAAGCACCTATAGGACTTGAAGTGTGTTAGTCCCATTACACACACAGAGCTATATTTTCTTCCCAGAAGCACCTATAGGACTTGAAGTGTGTTAGTCCCATCACACACACAGAGCTATATTTTCTTCCCAGAAGCACCTATAGGACTTGAAGTGTGTTAGTCCCATTACACACAAAGAGCTATACTTTGTTCCCAGAAGCACCTATAGGACTTGAAGTGTGTTAGTCCCATTACACACACAGAGCTATATTTTCTTCCCAGAAGCACCTATAGGACTTGACGTGTGTTAGTCCCATCACACACACAGAGCTATATTTTCTTCCCAGAAGCACCTATAGGACTTGAAGTGTGTTAGTCCCATCACACACACAGAGCTATATTTTCTTCCCAGAAGCACCTATAGGACTTGAAGTGTGTTAGTCCCATTACACACAAAGAGCTATACTTTGTTCCCAGAAGCACCTATAGGACTTGAAGTGTGTTAGTCCCATCACACACACAGAGCTATATTTTCTTCCCAGAAGCACCTATAGGACTTGAAGTGTGTTAGTCCCATTACACACAAAGAGCTATACTTTGTTCCCAGAAGCACCTATAGGACTTGAAGTGTGTTAGTCCCATTACACACACAGAGCTATATTTTCTTCCCAGAAGCACCTATAGGACTTGAAGTGTGTTAGTCCCATCACACACACAGAGCTATATTTTCTTCCCAGAAGCACCTATAGGACTTGAAGTGTGTTAGTCCCATTACACACAAAGAGCTATACTTTGTTCCCAGAAGCACCTATAGGACTTGAAGTGTGTTAGTCCCATTACACACACAGAGCTATATTTTCTTCCAGAAGCACCTATAGGACTTGACGTGTGTTAGTCCCATCACACACACAGAGCTATATTTTCTTCCCAGAAGCACCTATAGGACTTGAAGTGTGTTAGTCCCATCACACACACAGAGCTATATTTTCTTCCCAGAAGCACCTATAGGACTTGAAGTGTGTTAGTCCCATTACACACAAAGAGCTATACTTTGTTCCCAGAAGCACCTATAGGACTTGAAGTGTGTTAGTCCCATCACACACACAGAGCTATATTTTCTTCCCAGAAGCACCTATAGGACTTGTAGTGTGTTAGTGGCAGGCAGGCAGAGCTCCTATATTTTGTTACCAGAAGCACCTATAGGACTTGAAGTGTGTTAGTCCCATTACACACAAAGAGCTATACTTTGTTCCCAGAAGCACCTATAGGACTTGAAGTGTGTTAGTCCCATTACACACACAGAGCTATATTTTCTTCCCAGAAGCACCTATAGGACTTGAAGTGTGTTAGTCCCATTACACACACAGAGCTATATTTTCTTCCCAGAAGCACCTATAGGACTTGAAGTGTGTTAGTCCCATCACACACACAGAGCTATATTTTGTTCCCAGAAGCACCTATAGGACTTGAAGTGTGTTAGTCCCATTACACACACAGAGCTATATTTTCTTCCCAGAAGCACCTATAGGACTTGAAGTGTGTTAGTCCCATCACACACACAGAGCTATATTTTCTTCCCAGAAGCACCTATAGGACTTGAAGTGTGTTAGTCCCATTACACACACAGAGCTATATTTTCTTCCCAGAAGCACCTATAGGACTTGAAGTGTGTTAGTCCCATTACACACACAGAGCTATATTTTGTTCCCAGAAGCACCTATAGGACTTGAAGTGTGTTAGTCCCATCACACACACAGAGCTATATTTTGTTCCCAGAAGCACCTATAGGACTTGAAGTGTGTTAGTCCCATTACACACACACAGCTATATTTTGTTCCCAGAAGCACCTATAGGACTTGAAGTGTGTTAGTCCCATCACACACACAGAGCTATATTTTTCTTCCCAGAAGCACCTATAGGACTTGAAGTGTGTTAGTCCCATTACACACAAAGAGCTATACTTTGTTCCCAGAAGCACCTATAGGACTTGAAGTGTGTTAGTCCCATTACACACACAGAGCTATATTTTGTTCCCAGAAGCACCTATAGGACTTGAAGTGTGTTAGTCCCATTACACACACAGAGCTATATTTTCTTCCCAGAAGCACCTATAGGACTTGTAGTGTGTTAGTGGCAGGCAGGCAGAGCTCCTATATTTTGTTACCAGAAGCACCTATAGGACTTGTAGTGTGTTCGTGGCAGGCAGGCAGAGCTCCTATATTTTGTTCCCAGAAGCACCTATAGGACTTGAAGTGTGTTAGTCCCATTACACACACAGAGCTATATTTTCTTCCCAGAAGCACCTATAGGACTTGTAGTGTGTTAGTGGCAGGCAGGCAGAGCTCCTATATTTTGTTACCAGAAGCACCTATAGGACTTGTAGTGTGTTCGTGGCAGGCAGGCAGAGCTCCTATATTTTGTTCCCAGAGGCACCTATAGGACTTGAAGTGTGTTAGTCCCATTACACACACAGAGCTATATTTTGTTCCCAGAAGCACCTATAGGACTTGAAGTGTGTTAGTCCCATTACACACACAGAGCTATATTTTCTTCCCAGAAGCACCTATAGGACTTGAAGTGTGTTAGTCCCATTACACACACAGAGCTATATTTTCTTCCCAGAAGCACCTATAGGACTTGAAGTGTGTTAGTCCCATTACACACACAGAGCAATATTTTCTTCCCAGAAGCACCTATAGGACTTGAAGTGTGTTAGTCCCATCACACACACAGAGCTATATTTTCTTCCCAGAAGCACCTATAGGACTTGAAGTGTGTTAGTCCCATCACACAGAGCTCCTCTATTTTCTTTGCATAAGCACCCACAGGACTTCTAGTGTGTTAGTGGCATCACACAGAGCTCCTATATATTCTTCTCAGCAGCACCCACAGGACTTCTAGTGTGTTAGTGGCATCACACAGAGCTCCTCTATTTTCTTTGCAGAAGCACCCACAGGACTTCTAGTGTGTTAGTGGCATCACACAGAGCTCCTCTATTTTCTTTGCAGAAGCACCCACAGGACTTCTAGTGTGTTAGTGGCATCACACAGAGCTCCTCTATTTTCTTTGCAGAAGCACCCACAGGACTTCTAGTGTGTTAGTGGCATCACACAGAGCTCCTCTATTTTCTTTGCAGAAGCACCCATAGGACTTCTAGTGTGTTAGTGGCATCACACAGAGCTCCTATATATTCTTCTCAGCAGCACCCACAGGACTTCTAGTGTGTTAGTGGCATCACACAGAGCTCCTCTATTTTCTTTGCAGAAGCACCCACAGGACTTCTAGTGTGTTAGTGGCATCACACAGAGCTCCTCTATTTTCTTTGCAGAAGCACCCATAGGACTTCTAGTGTGTTAGTGGCATCACACAGAGCTCCTATATATTCTTCTCAGCAGCACCCACAGGACTTCTAGTGTGTTAGTGGCATCACACAGAGCTCCTATATTTTCTTTGCAGAAGCACCTATAGGACTTCTAGTGTGTTAGTGGCATCACACAGAGCTCCTCTATTTTCTTTGCAGAAGCACCCACAGGACTTCTAGTGTGTTAGTGGCATCACACAGAGCTCCTCTATTTTCTTTGCAGAAGCACCCATAGGACTTCTAGTGTGTTAGTGGCATCACACAGAGCTCCTATATATTCTTCTCAGCAGCACCCACAGGACTTCTAGTGTGTTAGTGGCATCACACAGAGCTCCTATATTTTCTTTGCAGAAGCACCTATAGGACTTCTAGTGTGTTAGTGGCATCACACAGAGCTCCTATATTTTCTTTGCAGAAGCACCCATAGGACTTCTAGTGTGTTAGTGGCATCACACAGAGCTCCTATATTTTCTTCTCAGCAGCACCCACAGGACTTCTAGTGTGTTAGTGGCATCACACAGAGCTCCTATATTTTCTTTGCAGAAGCACCCATAGGACTTCTAGTGTGTTAGTGGCATCACACAGAGCTCCTATATTTTCTTCTCAGCAGCACCCACAGGACTTCTAGTGTGTTAGTGGCATCACACAGAGCTCCTATATTTTCTTTGCAGAAGCACCTATAGGACTTCTAGTGTGTTAGTGGCATCACACAGAGCTCCTATATTTTCTTCTCAGCAGCACCCACAGGACTACCGACTACAATGGCTGGAAGACCGCCAAGGGGAGGCAGAGCGTGCAGAGCCAAGAACACAGGGCAGGCAGGCTCTGTTTCTAGTGGACGTGGCCGTGGACGTGGACGTGGTCGTGCATCGTCATCAGCACGTGGCCATGGGACACGCGCGTCTTTGTTTTCGGCAGCTGGACATGTGGAGCCGCATCATGCTGAAGGCTTGGTAGAATGGATGACCAAGCCCTCCTCATCCTCCTCATCCTCTCTCACCCAGGCTCAGGGTACTGACAGAGCATCATCAGCCACCCCTTCCCTAGACCCACCATGTCCTCCTGAGGAGTCCCCCGAACTCTTTGAGCACAGTGTTGGGTACATGCTCCAGGAGGATGCCCAACGATTCGAAGGCTCGGATGACGATACCCAGCTTGAGGAATCTGGCAGTACAGTTCCACCAGCTGCAGCTTACTGCCAGGTTTGCTCTAGTGGTGAAGAGGGAGGGGATGATGAGGTCACTGACTCCACGTGGGTGCCTCAAGGGAGAGAGGATGAGGAGGAGGACGAGGAGGAGGAGGATGCGGCGTCACATGTCCAACGAGGCAGGATGCCCCCTGGAGGCCAGGTAGAGGCCAGCACAGCAACTGTACAACACCGCAGAGCTCCGCCTGTGCAGGGCGCTGCCTCTGCACGTTATCAGAAAAGTTCTTTGGTGTGGGCCTTTTTTGAGACGAGTGCAGCAGATCGCACCACTGCTATTTGCAATATTTGTCTCAAGCGTATCTCGCGTGGCCAAAACATCAGCCGCTTGGGCACGACAAGCATGACCAGACATATGGCGACCTGCCATGCAGCTCGTTGGCAGGCACACATAAAAGACCCACACCAAAGAACTAAGCGGACCTCTCCTTGCTCCTCCTCAGCTGGGATCTCCATCCCCACTACACCTTCAGTCCTCTCTGAAAGCTGCTCTGAGAGGACTGAAGGTGTAGAATTCGGTGTGTCACAACCAAGTACTTGCAGTACACCGACGTCCGAATGCAGCAGGCAAATTTCCCTGCCCCAGCTGCTGGACCGTAGAAAGAAGTACACTCCCAGCCATCCACATGCCCAGCGGTTGAATGCTAGCCTTGCTAAATTGCTAGCACTTCAACTGCTGCCTTTTCAGTTGGTAGACTCGGCCCCCTTCCGTGAGTTTGTTCAATGTGCGGTTCCTCAGTGGCAGGTTCCCAAACGCCACTTTTTCTCGCGGAAGGCGATTCCGTCTCTCTACCGGCATGTGGAGGGCAATGTCCATGCCTCGCTGGACAGGGCGGTCAGCGGTAAGGTGCATATTACCGCTGACTCATGGTCCAGCAGGCATGGACAGGGACGGTACCTTTCTTTCACGGCCCATTGGGTCACTCTATTGGCAGCTGGGAGGGATGCAGGACAAGGTGCAGTAGTGTTGGAGGTTGTTCCGCCACCACGCCTCCAAAACGCGACTACTGCTACTGGTTGTGACACACCTCTCTCCTCCACCCCCTCCTCTTCTTCTTCCTCCAGTGCTCTGTCCTTGGAACCAGCGGTGCTCCGTAGGCGTACAAGGGGCTACGCAAGTACGCAGGCAAAAAGATGCCATGCCGTGCTTGCGCTGGTGTGTTTGGGGGACAGGAGCCACACTGGGCCAGAGGTTCTGGCAGCTCTGCAGGGGCAGGCCGAGAGGTGGTTGACGCCACGTCAGCTTAAGCCAGGAATGGTCGTTTCTGACAATGGCACCAACCTCCTCTCCGCCCTGCGACAGGGGCAGCTCACCCATGTGCCCTGCATGGCTCACGTCCTCAACCTGGTGGTGCAGCGGTTCTTGGGCAGGTTCCCAGGCTTACAGGATGTCCTGAGGCAGGCCAGGAAAGTCTGTGTGCATTTCCGCCGATCTTATAATGCCAGTGCTCGGCTGACTGAGCTGCAAAAGGAGCTGAACCTGCCCAAGAACCGCCTAATATCTGACATGCCCACCAGGTGGAACTCAACGTTGGCCATGCTGCAGCGACTGCACACGCAGCAGAGGGCCATCAATGAGTACCTTTGCGACTACGGCACCAGGACAGGGTCAGGGGAGCTTGGTTTTTTTTCCCCACGTCAGTGGAGCATGATCAGGGATGCATGCACTGTCCTCTCACCATTTGAGGAGGCCACGAGGATGGTGAGCAGTGACAGTGCATGCATCAGTGACACTGTCCCTCTTGTCCACCTGTTGGAGCATACGCTGCGTGGGATAATGGACAGGGCACTTGAGGCAGAACAGAGGCAGGAAGAGGAGGACTTCCTTGCCTCTCAAGGCCCCCTTTATCCGGACAGTGTTCCTTCTGTCCCACCCATCACACAGGAAGAGGATGAGGAGGAGGAGGAGGAGGAGGAGGAGGAGGATTGTGTGAGCATGGAGGTGGAGCCTGGCACTCAGCATCAGCAGCAGCAGTCTTTTAGGGATGATGTACAGTCCCAACAAGCCAGTGGACTTGTACGTGGCTGGGAGGAGGTGGCTGGCGATCATGTCATCCTCAGTGACCCAGAAGACTCCGGACCGAATGCCTCAGCTAACCTACGCTGCATGGCCTCCCTGATCCTGCAAAGCCTGCGGAAGGATCCTCGTGTTCTTCGGATCAAGGAGAGGGACCATTACTGGCTGGCCACTCTCCTTGATCCGCGGTACAAGGGTAAGGTTGCGGACCTTATCTTGCCGTCGCAGAGGGAGCAGAGGATGAGACATCTCAGGGAGGCCTTGCAGAAAGGTCTGTGCAACGCGTTCCCAGAAACTGGGAGGCTACAAACTCCTGGTCCTGGGCGACGAGTTGCTGAGGCTTCGGTCAGTGGCAGAAGGAGCGGTGGGGAAGGTGGACGTCTGACCGATGCGTTCAGACAATTTTTTAGTCCGCAGCCCCAAGGTATGATCGGTTCCAGCAACCATCGCCAGCGTCTGATATACATGGTGCAGGAATACCTTGGGGCAAGGTCAGACTTGGACACCTTTCCCACCGAAAATCCTCTGGCTTACTGGGTCCTGAGGATGGATCACTGGCCAGAGCTTGCACAGTATGCAATTGAGCTACTGGCCTGTCCTGCCTCCAGCGTTCTTTCCGAACGCACATTCAGTGCTGCTGGAGGATTTGTGACTGATCATAGGGTGCGCCTGTCCACCGCCTCGGTTGATCGACTGACATTCATCAAAATGAATCAGTCTTGGATCACCACCAGCTACCAGGCACCTGAGGCGGATATAACCGAATAATTTTTAATGTCACATCCCTTCAAGACTGCCTATGCTGATGCTGAGTGACTGTCCTCTTATGTTCACTGACTATCCTCTTCCTCCTCCTCAATGATCCATGCCACAGCACCAGTGCCTAAGGCACAATTTTTCAGCCCCTGTTTAACAGGGGCGTGTACTTACAATTTTTTAAAAAAATGCTTCGCAACACGTGTGACTGCTGTGCTCCAAGTACAGTCTCTGTGAGGGCCGTGTTGCAGTGTTGTGGCACCAGCACCAGTGCCTAAGGCACAATTTTTCAGCCCCTGTTTAACAGGGGCGTGTACTTACAATTTTTAAAAAAAATGCTTCGCAACACGTGTGACTGCTGTGCTCCAAGTACAGTCTCTGTGAGGGCCGGGTTGCAGTGTTGTGGCACCAGCACCAGTGCCTAAGGCACAATTTTTCAGCCCCTGTTTAACAGGGGCGTGTACTTACAATTTTTTAAAAAAAATGCTTCGCAACACGTGTGACTGCTGTGCTCCAAGTACAGTATCTGTGAGGGCCGGGTTGCAGTGTTGTGGCACCAGCACCAGTGCCTAAGGCACAATTTTTCAGCCCCTGTTTAACAGGGGCGTGTACTTACAATTTTTTTAAAAAAATGCTTCGCAACACGTGTGACTGCTGTGCTCCAAGTACAGTATCTGTGAGGGCCGGGTTGCAGTGTTGTGGCACCAGCACCAGTGCCTAAGGCACAATTTTTCAGCCCCTGTTTAACAGGGGCGTGTACTTACAATTTTTTAAAAAAATGCTTCGCAACACGTGTGACTGCTGTGCTCCAAGTACAGTCTCTGTGAGGGGTTGCAGTGTTGTGGCACCAGCACCAGTGCCTAAGGCACAATTTTTCAGCCCCTGTTTAACAGGGGCGGGTAATTACAAATCTTGATCTAATAGTTCACAGCAGGGCCCATTCCTGCGCCCACCAAGAGTAACTATGAGGGCCTGCAGTCTTGTGGCAACACCGTCCACCACCACCGCCAAAGGCCCAATTTTTCTGCCCTGTTCATCAGGTGCTTGCAATTACAAATCTTGATCTAATAACTCACAGCAGGGCCCATTCCTGCGCCCACCAAGAGTAACTATGAGGGCCTACAGTCTTGTGGCAACACCGTCCACCACCACCGCCAAAGGCCCAATTTTTCTGCCCTGTTCATCAGGTGCTTGCAATTACAAATCTTGATCTAATAACTCACAGCAGGGCCCATTCCTGCGCCCACCAAGAGTAACTGTGAGAGCTTACAGTCTTGTGGCAAAACCGTCCACCACCACCACCACCACCACCCCCAATTTTTCTGCCCTGTTCAACAGGTGCATGCAATTACAAATCTTGATCTATTAACTCACAGCAGGGCCCATTCCTGTGCCCACCAGTCTTGTGGCTACACCAACATGTAATAGGGCAAATTTCTGCAGAGTATATACGCCAGGCCCCTACTTTCAAACATCCAACTTACAAACGACTCCTACTTGCAAATGGAAAGAGAAAACAGGAAGTGAGAGGAAATCTACCCCTAGGAAGGGAAATTCTATCCTGTTAGATTTAATTTGGGAAAAAGGTATCTCCTCTCTACTGATACTTTATCACCAATCCTTGTTTCAATTAAAACCCCACTTTTCCAAAAACATTTGTCATTGGGACGGAAAGTGAGGTGACATGTTCTGAACAGATGTGCAAAGACAGCAAATGTTACAGGGGTGATAACCCCTCCCTATGTTCTCCAAAAAGCTTAAAAATAGATTTTTTTGGGATGGAGCTACACTTCATAATGTACCTGTTCAGATTCTACTTAAGATCAAACCTAAAGCCGCAAGTGGTTTTAAATGGCTTCTTTTTTTCCTTTACAAATGTCATTTTGTGCAAGGACAGTTCTAAACACGGGAAACACATGCCACTTCACAGGCATACTTTGGACACCCCCCAGGTACCATATTTAAAGGAAAATGTCACTTTTTTTTTTTCACTTTATGCATCATTAAAATGACTGCTCCCGAAAAAACGTTAGTTTTTAAAAGTTCTTTTTGCATTGATATATGTCCCCTGGGGCAGGACCCGGGTCCCCAAACCTGTTTTATGACATTAACATGCATATTGGCCGTTGTAATTAGCACTTTTGATTTCGAACGTTCGCGTCCATTATAACGTATAGGGTTCGAAAATTCGCGCGAACTTTCGGTCCGTTCGAAGGTTCTGGTTCGAACCGAACCCGGGGGTGTTCGGCTCATCCCTACTCAGCAGGAGGAATTCCCCCATCCACCTCGAATGTGTGGATGGGGGAATCTGATCCTTTTTTTTTTTTTTTTCACCTGGCTGGTTGAGCAGAAAAAAAAAAAAACTTTGTATATGGCCAGCTTTAAAATAAATTTTTCCAATAATACAGTTTGCATCCATTTCAGTGAGTCCATAGAAGGCAACGGCCTTTTTGTTTTTTTCCTTCCAAGGACACACGAGCGGAATTTACGTCTGAAAAATCTTGGATGTTTTTTCCGAAGGAATTCCACTCAAGCTTGTCTTGCATACACACGGTCACACAAAAGTCCTCTGAACTTTCGACCGTCAAGAACGCGGTGACGTACAACACTAAACGAGCCAAGAAAATGAAGTTCAATGCTTCTGAGCATGCGTCGAATTTTGCGCGTCGGAATTGGTACAGACGATCGGAATTTCCGATCTGAACTTTTTTCGACCGAAAAATAGAGAACCTGCTCTCAATCTTTTGCTGGCTGTAATTCCGCCAGCAAAAGTCCGATGGACCAAAGGCTCACATCGGACTTTTGCTGGCGGAATTTCCGCTCGTGTGTACGCGGCATAACAATGAACAATTGGCCCAGCAGTTAGAGATTTGTGTACTGCTTGTGCACTGCTTGTTGCTTGTTCACATAGTCTTTGTTACCTAAGATTTAATGGTCTTTTACATATGTAAATGTCCTTGATTATGGCAGAGTTCTTTCTGCCTCTTGAATAATACCGGGTTATAAAAGAAACAGGGAGGTTCAGGAAGCTGAGGGTACCGGGGGCCAAGCAAGAGCTCGGCAGTATTTACAATCCGTGGCATTCAGGAAATGCTGTGAAACGTCTGGCATGCTCTGGGTGTGGTCATAGAGAATAATGGGCATCTCCATCTGGGACATGTGCCAAGCTAAAGACGGAGTTGATCATTATTCTTTATAGCCAGCCTTGGCATTAGTGTGACACATCAGATCACCGCCAGAACACCTCCAAAACTCTGCTTGGGCCTTGGCATTCCATAATTGTAAGAAAACAGGGCATCTGATGCCGCAGTTTGTAGTTTCCCAGCCATGGAGCAGGCTGGAATTTTTTTTCCCAATTCGTAATACATTTACCCTTTAATGTAACGTCAAACAGATATAACATAGTAGTTTTATTCTATTAAGATGCATTCTGAATTAGTAAACTATTTAAAACTGACCTCTAAGCAGACTTAAAAAATGCAAATGAATGCAAATCATTTAATACACCATTGAATGCATTTCAAGCAGTGTAAGTATCCAAATTGAACCTGGTATCAGAGCCTTGCAGTTCCTGTACAGCAGGGCTCGGGTGTGAGAAGAAGAAGCAGTACAAGCAGCCAATCAGTTCATGTGCTGACAAGAAGCATGTCAAGAGAAAGCAGAGTGGGCTCATCTCTGTTCTACTTTTCCTTTCACTGTAAAGCCAGAGGCTGGGGTGTGTCCAGGACAACCTGGGCTCAGAGGAAGAGGGTTTTGCTGGTCATGAGACTGAGGACATCGAAGGGCAGTCAAAAAGTACTCTGGGGGAGTTATTTATTGGAAGTCAATATTACAACAATATTTTTTATTTTTTTTTTATTTTTTATCTTTTAGTGGGTTATTTATTTATATCTTATTTTTGGCTGGAGTTCAGCTTTAAAGCACACATTTTTTAATTTAAATGTATTCCTCAATAGCCACAAGAAATATAAATCCACTTTATGTGCAGTAAATGCCTTTGCAAACCCAGGTATTACCTTATAAAAGTAGCTGTGATGTTATCACTGTGCTGTACATAGCCTGTGCAGAGAGCAGTACAATGGAAGGGACCCAGTAGGCTCCACCCACTACAGGCTACCTGCAGAAAACTACAGGAAAAGGCGGAGACAAGCCCAGTCACCCTGCACAAGGACAGAGAGAGCAGCAGTGAGCAGTCTTTATTACAGGAAGCTTCTGCACAGAGGTAAAGTTTCAAACTGGATTACTGCACAGATTTGGAATGCACAAAGCACTAGACATGTGCTGTTTATTTAGTTCCGAATCGAACTGACAAATTTTTCGTTATCGGAACTTGGGATGTATCCGAATTTCCCAATTAACAATAGTAACAAATTTAAAACGAATCCGAAAAACAAATCCAAATTTTGGACGAAATTTGAATTCAAATTGTTTTCGAATCTAATTCAAATCGTATTCTGATCAAATTCAAATCGTTTTAGAATCGAATTCGGATTTTTAAAGAGAATAAAATTGAATAGAGAACAAAGGAATAGAATAGAAAATAATAGAATAGAATAAAACATAAAATTATATAATAGAGTAAAACAGAACAGAATACAAAATAAAAGAATAGAAAAAAATAGAATAAAAATAAAAAAAAAAGGATAGAATAGAAAATAATAGAATAGAGTAATGCCCCGTACACACAAGCGGAAATTCCGCCAGTAAAAGTCCAATGAGAGCTTTTGGCCCGAAAATGCGACCGTGTGTATGCTTCATCGGACTTATGCTGGCGGAATTCCAGCCAGCAAAAGATTGAGAGCAGGTTCTCAATTTTTCGGTCGGAAAAAGTTCAGATCGGAAATTCCGATCGTCTGTACCAATTCCGACGCGCAAAATTCCTTTACATGCTCGGAAACAATTCGACCCATGCTCGGAAGCATTGAACTTAATTTTCTCGGCTCATCATAGTGTTGTAAGTCACAGCGTTCTTGACGGTTGAAAGTTCAGCGAACTTTTGTGTGACCGTGTGTATGCAAGCCAAGCTTGAGCGGAAAAAACATCCAGGATTTTTCCGACGGAAATTCCGCTCGTGTGTACGCGCCTTAAAACAGAACAAAATAGAATAGAATATAAAATAGAAGAATAAAATTGAATAGAAAATAAAGGAATAAAATAGGATAAAATAGCATAGAATAAAAAATAGAATAGAATAAAATAGAAAGAATATAACCATCTTCTAAAATTCGAATTTCGAATAGATTCAAATTAGAATAGAATAGAAAATAAAAGAATATAACCATTTCACTAAATTTGAAATAAATTTTAAATACAATTGAATTTGAATAGAATAGAAAAAATGGATTAGAAAAAAATGGATTAGAATAGAATAGAAAATAAAAGAATATAACCATTTCACTAAATTTGAAATAAATTTGAAATAAAATTGAATTTGAATAGAATAGAAAAAAATGGATTAGAATAGAATAGAAAATAAAAGGATAGCGTAAAACAGAACAAAATAGAATAGAAAATAAAAGAACAGAATAAAATAGAATAGAAAATAAAAGAATAGCGTAAAACAGAACAAAATAGAATAGAAAATAAAAGAACAGAATAGAATAGAATAGAACATAAAGGAATAAAATAGGATAGAATATAATAGAATAAAAAATAGAATAGAATAAAATAGCATATAACCATCTTCTGAAATTCGAATTTCAAATAGAATAAATTTTAAATACGAATAGAATAGAAAGAAAAGGAATATAACCATTTCACTAAATTTGAATTAAATACATTTAAATTTGAATAGAATAAAAAATAATAAATTAGAATAGAATAGAAAATAATAGAATTAACTAGAATAGAAAAGAAAAGAATAGAATAGAAAAAAGCAACAGAATAGAATAGAAAGACTATAACCATCTTAAATTTGAATAGAATAGAATAGAAAAAAGCAACAAAATAGAATAGAATAGAAAGAATATAACCATCTTAAATTTGAATAGAAAAGAATAGAATAGAATAGAAAATAAAATAATAGAATAGAAAAAAATTGAATAAACAACAGCATAGAATAGAAAGAATATAACAATATAAAAGTTTTCCAGTAAATTTAAATTTGAATAGAATAGAAAATAATAGAATATAATAGAAACAAAAATAATAGAATAGAAAACAAAAATAGAATAGAAGGGAATAAAAAGAATACAACCATCTTCCTAAATTCGTATTTCAAATAGAATAAATTTGATTTCAAATGGAATTCGATTCGAATTTGAATGCAATTCGAATGGAATTCTAAAAATTTGAATCGATTTGAATAAACGAAACGAATGAAACAAATTAAACTAAACAAATTTATGTAAATAACTAATCGAAACAAAGCATGTCTACAAAACAAACGAAGATTTAAATAACAATACACACTCCTCTTGTATTAAGACAAATACTGTATTTTCTTATCCCAGAGTTCATTTTAAAACAAAATACATATTAATTTCAGCCTATCGGTACTTTGTGTCACTGCCAGGGGAGGGCTGGGAAGGGGGGCAGAGATGCAATTGCCCCTGGGCTGCTCTCATATCCTCTACAAAGGCTGCTGTGTCGCCAGCTCAGAATGCGCAGTTTTTAAGCAGGCCGAGTGCTGCATCTCCATCCAGTACTGTGAGCTGGGGATGTCTCAGGGCCGACAGTCTGTGTTACAGAGCACAGCACAGCCCCGCCCAGCCCCTCCCTCCTCCACAAGAATGGCTGGCAGAGGCTGGACCTGCTCTCTATTTCCCCGCCCACACTCCGGGCAGCCTGTGTGCTGTCTGTGAAGAGGATGTGTGGGGCGGGAAAGTTAAATCTGAGCGGTCGGCTTGAATACAGTGAGGCTCCTGGAAAGCTGGGAAACACCAAGTAAGTGAACTTCTCCCTCCTCCCCCCGCCCCCCCCTCTGCAGCTAAAGAGTTTTTTTTTCCACGCAGCCTGTGACACTGCCTTGCTTGCCCTCCTAGGTGTTGATGTGGGCTCACACTGGCATGCTGCGATTTGTCTGTAGTGCTGGTGTACTGGCAGTCTTCCTGCATGTTTTACCCCTGGTCCCATAGAGGTTGCACATTTTGCTGCATGTTCTGAAAGTGCACAAAACGTCCTGCATGCTGCGTCTTTGGTGCACTTCAAGAAAATGCAGCAAAAATGTGCAACCTAAAAGAAGACTGAGGGACTATGGCTATGGAAGGCTTGTATTCACTTACAGCAGGCACTGCCACTCCACTGAAAAGTGACAGACAGAGAAGGTGATATTACATTTCCTCCCTGCCTGTTTTAACCCCCTAAATGCCAGTGTCCAGCGGTCTCTCTCTCTGTGCAGGCAGTGTTAAGCAGTCTCTCTCTCTGAGCAGGCAGTGCGAAGTGGCCCCACTCTCTGTGCAGGCAGTGCCAATTGGCCTCTCTCTCTGTGCAGGCAGTGCCAAGTGGCCTCTCTCTCTGTGCAGGCAGTGCCAAGTGGCCTCTCTCCTTGTGCAGGCAGTGCCAAGTGGCCTCTCTCTGTGTGCAGGCAGTGCCAAGTGGCCTCTCTCTCTGTGCAGGCAGTGCCAAGTGGCATCTCTCTCTGTGCAGGCAGTGCCAAGTGTCCCCTCTCTCTGTGCAGACAGTGCCAGGTGGCCTCTCTCTCTCTCTCTCTGTGCAGGCTGTGCCAAGTGGCCTTTCTCTCTGTGCAGGCTGTGCCAAGTGGCCTCTCTTTCTCTGCAGGCAGTGCCAAGTGGCCTCTCTCTCTCTCTCTCTCTGCAGGCAGTGCCAAATGGCCTCTCTCTCTGTGCAGGCAGTGCCAAGTGGCCTCTCTCTCTCTCTCTCTCTCTCTGCAGGCAGTGCCAAATGGCCTATCTCTCTGTGCAGGCAGTGCCAAGTGGCCTCTCTCTCTCTGCAGGCAGTGCCAAATGGCCTCTCTCTCTCTGTGCAGGCTGTGCCAAGTGGCCTCTCTCTCTGTGCAGGCTGTGCCAAGTGGCCTCTCTCTTTCTCTGCAGGCAGTGCCAAGTGGCCTCTCTCTCTCTCTCTCTGCAGGCAGTGCCAAATGGCCTCTCTCTCTGTGCAGGCAGTGCCAAGTGGCCTCTCTCTCTCTCTCTGCAGGCAGTGCCAAATGGCCTCTCTCTCTGTGCAGGCAGTGCCAAGTGGCATCTCTCTCTCTCTCTGTGCAGGCAGTGCCAATTGGTCCCTCTCTCTGTGCAGGCAGTGCAAAGTGGCCTCTCTCTCTCTGTGTGCAGGCTGTGCCAAGTGGCCTCTCTCTCTGTGCAGGCTGTGCCAAGTGGCCTCTCTCTTTCTCTGCAGGCAGCACCAAGTGTCCTCTCTCTCTGTGCAGGCAGTGCCAAGTGGCATCTCTCTCTGTACAGGCAGTGCCAAGTGGCATCTCTCTCTGTGCAGGCAGTGCCAAGTGGCCCCTCTCTCTGTGCAGGCAGTGCAAAGTGGCCTCTCTCTCTGTGTGCAGGCTGTGCCAAGTGGCCTCTCTCTCTGTGTAGGCTGTGCCAAGTGGCCTCTCTCTTTCTCTGCAGGCAGAACCAAGTGGCCTCTCTCTCTCTCTACAGGCAGTGCCAAGTGGCCTCTCTCTCTCTACAGGCAGTGCCAAGTGGCCTCTCTCTCTCTACAGGCAGTGCCAAGTGGCCTCTCTCTCTCTACAGGCAGTGCCAAATGGCCTCTCTCTCTGTGCATGCAGTGCCAAGTGTCCTCTCTCTCTGTGCAGGCAGTGCCAAGTGGCCTCTCTTATTCTCTGCAGGCAGTGCCAAGTGGCCTCTCTCTCTTTGTGCAGGCAGTGCCAAGTGGCCTCTCTCTCTGTGCAGGCAGTGCCAAGTGGCATCTCTCTCTGTGCAGGCAGTGCCAAGTGGCATCTCTCTCTGTGCAGGCAGTGCCAAGTGGCATCTCTCTCTGTGCAGGCAGTGCCAAGTGGCATCTCTCTCTCTGTGCAGGCAGTGCCAAGTGGCCTCTCTCTGTGCAGGCAGGGTCAAGCGTTCTCTCTCTGTGTGCAGGCAGTGTTAAATGGTCTCTCTCTCTCTCTCTGTGCAGGCAGTGCCAAGTGGCCTCTCTCTCTCTCTGGGGCAATATGGAGCAGTCTCCTCTCTCTCTCTCTCTCTCTCTCTCTGTGCAGGGAATGTGGTGTAGATGGATGGTGAGCTGATTCAGTGGTTCAATGGGCCACTTGACTGGACTTGCCCCCCAGGCCTAAGGCTGCCAGCCCTCCCCTGGTCACTGCAGATTAATAAAGAGGCTGTAAAGTACAAGAACTCGGATATAAACGGTACTATTTCTACTGACTTCCATGTCTTTATCTGCATTCTTAAATTTCATGATATCCTCAAACGACTTATATTACGGAGCTTGTCTTATCAGAACTGTACACACTCTGACATTGCCACCCAGCCATACTCAGGAAAATCCCCTTAATGTAATATAGCTTTGAAGTGGCATTAGCACTTCATTACTGTTTATCATATTATATCCATTCTGGAGAGAAAATGTGATGGGAATGTGTGATATCTGTACATTCTCATTCTCAACCTTTCCACATAAAAAGTTAGAAATAACCTCTAGCGCAGAACATAGGGCCACGATCCGTTCACAAATATAATGAGAATCCAAGAAAAAAAAAATTTAGTTTCATCAGATCATGTCAGTCTGCAAGGTGGCCGTATCCAGGCCAAACTGTCTGTGTATGGAGAAAGAACAACTGGAAGACGGCTATGGCCATCACAAGGAACTTGTTGGATTGAAAGTTTTTAGTATTTCTGTAAGGCAGAGATGAATGGAGATAACCCGGACACAGGGCCGGTGCTACCACTAGGCAAACTAGGCAGCCGCCTAGGGCGCCATGCTGCCTAGGGGGCGCCCAGCCACTGGTTTTCCTACTCTCTTCTCTCTGCAGCAAGCAACTAAGTCTCAGCATCAGCAGGAAGCCACCCCTCTGTTCACAGATAGTGTCAGAGGCGCAGCGGCGGTGAAGGACTGTGTCTGTGTCCCGACTCCTGAATGAATGGAAGCAAGCAAACATTCATTGATGGGCACTGGTAGGCTGCATTTGATGGGTCCTGGTGAGGCTAAATGTGATGGGCTCTGGTGAGGCTGCATTGATGTGCGCTGGTGGGCTGCATTGATGGGTGCTGGTAGGCTGCATTGATGTGCGCTGGTGGACTGCATTGATGGGTGCTGGTAGACTGCATTGATGGGTGCTGGTAGGCTGCATTGATGGGCGCTGGTAGGCTGCATTGATGGGCGCTGGTAGGCTGCATTGATGGGTGCTGGTAGGCTGCATTGATGGGTGCTGGTAGGCTGCATTGATGGGCGCTGGTAGGCTGCATTGATGGGTGCTGGTAGGCTGCATTGATGGGTGCTGGCAGGCTGCATTGATGGGCGCTGGTAGGCTGCATTGATGGGTGCTGCTAGGCTGCATTGATGGGTGCTGGTAGGCTGCATTGATGGGTGCTATTAGGCTGTATTTGATGGGTGCTGGTAGGTTGCATCGATGGGCGCTGTTGGGCTGCATTTTATGGGTGCTTCGTTAAAAAGGTGGGTTTACATGGGCAGGGAAAAGGCAGGGCAGGGGTGGAGAAAAGGGGGGCGGCAAAATTGGGTTTCGCCTAGGGTTTCAAAAATCCTTGCACCAGCCCTGCCCGGACATGCAATAAGCAACGTACTCTATGTATTGTTCCAACTGTCCCTGATTTCGAGGGACTGTCCCTGATTTGGAACAATGTCCCTCTGTCCCTCTTTCCTCCTCATTTGTCTGTCATTTTGCTCTGATCTATATAGATGTATATAAAATACACTTTTTAGCTATCAAAAAGTGTTTCCCAGCGCTAAATCTTTCATCTGATTTCTAAATTTCTGCATTTGCAAATTCCAGAATCCAATATAAAGGCTACTATTCCTTTATATTGGCCTTTTGGAATTTACAAATGCAGAAAAAAAAAGCACTTGTGTGTTAAACCAATCTTGTTTTTTTGTACAATTCTCCTTTTAAGGGGGCGTGGCAGGGGTGTGTGTCCTATGCCTGCAGACTTTTGCTGATAGGTGTCCCTCATTCCCATCTCAAAAAGTTGGGAGGTATGTCAAATGCCGCTTTATGCACTGACATACCTCCTTAGACCCCGTCTGTCTGAACACAGGGCAGTATGCTCTTCTGCTGACTTTGCACCACCCACAGGCAGCTTAACTCTTCATTAAGACACAGAAGTTTAATCCAAAGCAATTTTTCTTCAGCTAATTGCAGTACAGAGGTTGTTTTTCAGGTCTTTTGATGTGTAAGAAGACAATGACTATCCTGTGCCCTGTCTCTGCAAATAATTAAAGCCTAGTTTAAGGCCGGTTTAATAAAAAGAACGGCTGAGAGTGTTGACCAGAGTGTTCTGGTGGTGACTATCCACCTGTCAGAACACAATAGCTCAGCGGGGGGGGGGGGGGGGGGGGGGGGGGGGGGGGGGGGGGGGGGGGGGGGGCGGGGGGTGGTGTGGGGGAGATTTCTGTACCAACATCAGATTGTTAGTACAGTGGCTCCGACCTGTACTGTCAGTTTTTTTTCATTCCATTCAACCTGCTGTGTACCAGGCTTAACACTGACTGAGGGAACATGGAAGAAGTGGAAAGTCTAGCTAGGACTAAACTAACTAACACTGAATGGGGGAAGACAGCAGTGTTCATTTAAACAAAACAACAAAAATATTTTGACTAAATTAACACTATTTTAGTCTAAAATAAATAATAATAATAATAAAAAATCCATACCTCTCTTTTAACTAAACCCATTACATTTTAGTCGACTAAAATGTACCGGAGATTTTAGTAGACTCAAATACGACTAAAAATAAACAATTCAGATGACTAAAATAGGACTAAAACAAAAACAATTCAGATGACTAAAATAGGACTAAAACTAAAGCAATTCAGACAACTAAAATATGACTAAAACTAAAACAATTCAGATGACTAAAATATGACTAAAACTAAAATGGCATTTTAGTCAAAAGACTATGACTTAAACTAAATTGAAATTTGACGTCAAAATGAACACTGTACTACCACATAAGAATAAGTAGGGGGCATCTACTAAGCTGCTGAAAGAAAAAAACAAAAAAAGGCTTTTCTTATTTTTTTTTCTTAATATTTAATAATATTAAATAATAACATCTTATTAGATTTTTACTCCAGTATTTATTTAATGAGTTTTACAATTCTAGAAACACTTAAATAATGCATTACGATTTAAAGGAGAAGTCCAGCCTGAGCTCGTTAGGCTGGGCTTCTCCTTTGGGTCACAGGAGTTGAATGTGTTTTGCACTCCTGTGACCGGTTTTCAGTGGAGAGGGGTCTGAAGTCCGCTCTCCGCTGACGTCACCAGGATCAGTCGAGGCACCGCGTCATCCCGACTTCCAAGTTTGGATCTGCCAGTTGCCTTGTCTGATGGCAGTCTCAGCGAGCCGCTGAGACGGCCGCTCTCCACCCCTCCACAGCTCATCGCTCCAGTGAGCATGGAGAAGCAGAGAGGAGGGCTGCTGACTGACAGTCAACAGCTCTCCTCTCGGGGAGCTTAGAGAACCAAGCCATCGGCGGTGTTCGGTGGCTTGGTTCTCAGTGCAGAGACACCAGGGGACAGCTGCAGCTTCAGTCTGAGGCTGCATCCACCTAGGTAAGTATGAATCTAAAAAAAATAAAAAATCCATACCTCTCTTTTAACTAAACCCATTACATTTTAGTCGACTAAAATGTACCGGAGATTTTAGTAGACTCAAATACGACTAAAAATAAACAATTCAGATGACTAAAATATGACTAAAACTAAAACAATTCAGATGACTAAAATATGACTAAAACTAAAACAATTCAGATGACTAAAATATGACTAAAATAAAAACAATTCCGGTGACTAAATTACAACTAAAACTAAAACAATTCAGATGACTAAAATATGACTAAAATGAAAACAATTCCGGTGACTAAATTATGACTAAAACTAAAACAATACAGATGACTAAAACGACGAAAACTAAAACAATTCAGATGCTTAAAATACGACTAAAATTAAAACAACTCAGATGACTAAAACTACTAAAACGAAAACAATTCAGACGACTAAAATTAAAACAATTCAGATGACTAAAATATGACTAAAACTACAATGGCATTTTAGTTAAAAGATTATGACTAAAACTAATTAGAAATTTGTTGTCAAAGTTAAACAGGAGCTCCAGGCTCCTTCAGAAAAAAATAAGTCAGCAGTCAGCAGGGCACTTACCTGTCCAGGCATCCAGCAGTGTCCTCATCCGAGCCTATTAGTCAGGTGGATAGCGGGTGCTGGCGCCGCCATCTTGACTAAGGGAAAGCGGTAGTGAAGCCTTGCAGCGTCACAACCGGTTTCTTACTGCACATGTGCGAAGCACACTGCTCTTTGTGAATGGCTCGCAGTCTTCTGGGACCTGTGAAATGTCCCAGAAGGCTGCGGGAGAAGAAAGCTCAGTTCGCCACTGTCAAAACCAGGTAATAATCCCCACCCCGCCAAAAGGTGCCAAATGTGGCAGCGGGGGGTGGGGGAGGCAGAAGAGCGAAGCTTCCCCTTTTGGGTGGAGCTCTGCTTTAACAATAGAAGACAGAGGAAGATACCAAAATCACATTAGTAAACAAATGACAGTGACCCAAAACTGGCACTAGACATCAGAATATCACAGAAAAATGATAAGAGCTTATTAGCGGACATAATAAAATACATGAAAGTGGGGCAGAACACAGAACAGAATGTTGATTTAAGGGCATTTCCATTTTAGGGTGAAAAGGGCACAATTAGGGGACATGCATATGTACAATACATATAAAAGACAACTTAATGTGTATGTCCAGCCAAAGCTGTTTTTCCTAGTTTAGGATAGAGTGAGGAAGTGTTAGAATCTTTACCGGGTTTCTACTGTTATCCAGGACTTTATTAGATAAATTTACCTTTATTTCCTGTCCTGCTGACAATGTTTGCCAAACATGAAGTTGGGGGAAACTCTTAAATAGCAACACAGAAATAGAAATAAAAGATTTTTAGCAAAGTAGGGAAAGGTTGGAACCCCTGTCAGGTTTTATTTCTGTCTGTGTCCCTGTTGCAGATTTTCCCTTAATTCCAGTCTGGTAAAATGTTGTCAGCAGGACAGGAAGTCAATGTAAATCTCTTTCATTGAGCCCTGAAAAAACATTTTTATTTATTATCCTTCCCCATTGTATCCAAAGTTACAAAATAGTTTTTGACTTGACATACGCCTTAAAGTAAAATTTCAGCCTAAACCTAATTAGCCTTAAAAATGTCCCCTCCCACCCTCCTAACACCTAGTTTACTAACCAGAGTAAAAAAAAGATGTATATACTTACGTATTATCAGTCTGGTCCCATGATCTGGCTCCCCTCCTGTGTCAGCCAGCAGCAGCTGCAGGGGAGAGGAGGGAACGCCACGAATGACTGGGGCATGGAAGCCTATGGGTGACATTGCCACTCCCAGGTATTCCCAGCCGCTGATGAGTGCTCTCTCCTCTCCCATGCAGCTGCCGCTGGCTGACACAGTGGATCACATTATCGGAGCGGGCTGAAAAAGTATACAGATCTTTCATTCACAGGTTAGTCAGAATAGGAGTTAGAAGGGGGAGGGACTTTTTTTAATCTACTTAGGCTGAGGCTGGAATTCTACTTTCAGCAACTGGATATAAACCATGCTTGTGTTTGCATTACATTATTTTCTCATATATTAAAACCCATTACATTATTAAAATGCTCTAAACCCACACAGTGTCCTATGCATCTACATACACTTTATAACCAGAAATTATTTTTTCCTGTGATTTCTCTCTAACAAAAAACTCATCTCTCATATAATAACCTGATATAACACACATCCCCCTTTGTAGAGACACTGTCCCTTTGCCCTGTGTGATCATGGTAACAGTGTCTTTTTAGGAGTCAAGTCATATAATATGCACTTTGAAACCATGAAATGGTGATGTTCCCTATATATGTCTATAATAATTATAGATAATAATTTTATTAAAATGATTATTAATGATATAATCAATAATGTCATATTATTAGTTAACATTATATATAACAGTAACTAATACAAATTAATATTTACTGAAATAAAAATTTAATGTAATCATATTTAAATAATATAATATTCAATAATAATTAGCAAGATTACTATATGAGAGGGCGTGTCCAAGATGGCGATGTGAGCGGCTGCTTTCTGTTTGAGCTCCGCTGGGCTTCTGGCTATTACTCGTATCCTGAGGGCGCATCATCCTAATTATCGCCCCTGCAACACCTGGATGAGGCGCAGATCATCCCGCACATCTGCTGGTAGGGGAAAAAAGCTTTGTTTCCCAACGATTGCGGAGGAGCTGCTGTCTCTCTCCTCTGCCCACATGGAGACACGCGCCAAACACGGCTCCCACAAGGCCTCCCAAACGGCCAAGATGGAGTCGGCTGAACCCCGGCCACCTTGGCTGGCGGAGGTAATGGTGGCTATTGCCACATGTCAGTCCAAGCTAATGGCTAAAATTGAGCCTGTCCAGCTCGATGTAGGCCTCCTGCGACAGGATATGGACAAACTACGGTCAAGAGTGACAGAGACAGAGAAGAGGGATAGCACCATGGAGGATGAGGTGCTGGAACACTCTGCTGCACTCCGCAACCTCCAGATCAAAGTCAACGCAGATAAAAGGAATAGGAGGAGCATACACATCGTGGGTCTGACCAAGGGAGCGGAGGGGAACCATCCGACTAACTTTGTGGAAGATATGCTGCGTTCCCTCCTACCCAAAGCACATCTGTCCCCCCACTACGCGATGGAAAGAGCGAAGCGCGTCCCACCTAAACCAGGGCCCCCGAGAAAGGACCTTCATACTTCGAGTACTGACTTTCTGGGATAGAGATGAAATCCTCCGTGCCTCCCGGGCTCTTGGGGACCTCCGCTACCAGAACAACAAATGACTCATATTCCCTGATTACTCAGTGGAGACACAGAAGCTCTGTAAATCTTTCGACCAGGTAAAGGCGGGGCTGAGAGCTCAAAGCATCCGCTACAGTATACTCCAGGAAACGCACCTGGTGGGCAGCAGGTCTCTCGCCCTCAAAAAAACTTGGGTGGGATACCATTACCACTCCACTCACTCTAGTTTTGCCAGGGGGGTCAGTGCATTGGTGCTCAAGAAGACACTCCCCTTCAGGTTTCTGGACCTAGTCCTTGACCCGGATGGTAGATATGTTATAATTAATGCCAGGATACATTCCTTAACTAGGACTGTTGTTGGTCTATATTTGCCACCACTGGCTTCCTTATTGCTATTGACTCAGATAACAACTAAAATGGCAGAGTTTGCTTCTGATCACGCAGTCATTCTGGGTGACTTGGGTATGGACAGGCTCACGGCTTTGGGCCGCTCCTGCTAAGGACTGGCTGGCTGGGTGGACACCTATGGGCTGACGGACATGTGGAGGTGGAGACACCCCCAAACCCGGGCCTTCACATGTCACTCAGCGGCCCATAGAACATTTTCCCGTATAGACCTGGTCTTTGCAGGAAGGCCTGTCCTGCCTAGAGTCACGGACATTAAAATATTGCCTAGGGGCATTTCGGATCATGCACCTCTGTTTTTAAGCCTGGACCTCTCTGTTGCCCCGACGGACAGGTTGTGGAGACTCTCCAGATTCTGGGTCTCGGACACAGCGGTGGACGCTCAATTTAGGGTTGAGTTAGCGGGCTACTGGGCAGTTAACCCTGGATCGACGGATGCTATGACTGTGTGAGATGCCTTCAAGGCCAACACAAGTGGGGAGTACCAGACCATCATCACCAGGATTCATAGGGAACGCAGGGCAGACTTGATAAGGGCCGAGAGGAAGGCGACTACCCAGGAGGCATTGTATGTTAGATCTTGCGACCCCCTCCACTATGCCCAGTTACAGCTCCCGACTAAAGAGGTTCTCCATCGTCGCACCTCTCTCACTCCGAAAAAAACTACTTGCTCAATCCCAAAGGATTTTTGAGCAGGGAGAGAGGTCAGGAAGATTTTTGGCCTGGCTCTCCAGGGAACAGTCGGGGGGTATTAGTGTACCTCATATCCTTGGCCCTACTGGAAACCTTATTCACTCCCCTGATGGGATAAACCGGTGCTTTGTAGCTTTTTACCAAACCCTTTATAGCTCTAGGGTGGATTACAGGGAGGAAGACCTGATGGCCTACTTAGCAGACATTGACATTCTGGTTCTCACGTTGACTTACGGTAATAGACTTGACGCTCCCATCTCGGTGGAAGAAATCCTGAAGGCACTTAAAACTTTGCAATCTGGTAAGACTCCTGGGCCTTATGGCTTTCCTGTCGAGTTCTACAAACGGTACGCTGATGTACTTGCCACCAGACTGCACACCCTGTTTGCTGAATCAGCAAAGATGGAAGTACTCCCCAACACTATGAGAGAAGCAGTTAAAGTGGTGATCCCCAAGCCAGGGAAGGACCCCTCATTATGCTCTTCGTACCACCATATCTCCCTATTGAATGTTGATGCCAAGTTGTTGGCTAAAATTCTGGCCAACAGACTGAACACAGTTATAACCGCACTGATACACCCAGACCAGGTGGGATTCATGCCAGGTAGGAACAGATATCAATATCAGATGGCTCTTAACCCACATGGACAGGGCACAAGCTGGTACGGCAGAAGTGGTGGCCTCACTGGAAGCGGAGAAGGCTTTTGACTCCGTCGAGTGGGGCTACCTGTGGGAAGTACTCTCCAAATTTGGATTCGCCCCGGGCTTGATGAAATGGTTGCGGATGCTGTACACCAACCCGAAAGCCAGGATCCATACCAATGGCTGCCTATCGGGGGCATTCGAGCTGGGCCGGGGAACGCTACAGGGGTGCCCCCTCTCCCCAGGACTGTTCGCCTTAGCACTGGAACCCCTGGCGATATTGCTCAGAGCAGAAGAGAGGGTTTGGGGGATAATGGTGGGCCCGATCGAGGAAAAATTGTCACTGTATGCAGATGACCCCTTACTTTATTTGGCAGATGCCTCATCATCCCCTCAAACAGCATTGACTCTATTTAATCAATTTGGCCGCTACTCAGGCATACGCATTAATTGGGACAAATCAGTATTGTTCCCGTTGCACCCCTCGGTTCCTCGAATTACGGCGCGCACGCCGCTGAAATAGGTGGACGAGTTCACTTACCTAGGCATTAAAATTAGCAGCAGAACAGAGGAGCACATTGAAAACAATATAGAACCTCTTACGTCACAATTGACATGTTCTCTCCCTTTAACACCTGTGGGCAGGGTAAACCTGCTGAAAATTATTTATCCGTCAAAATACCTCTACTTCTTCCGAAACACCCCGTCACACATCCCCAAGACTTCAGGAGGTTGGAGGGGCTGCTGATTTATTTTGTGTGGGCTGGGAGACCCCCTAGAGTGGCAAAGCAAATATTGTATCTTCCTATGTCGGGAGAGTGTCTAGCGCTCCCAAACTTCCAACTATACTATTGGCCTTGTTATGGTAAGATGGTGGTTCTCCCAGCCCAGACAGAACCCAGCGATCACGATCACACTGGAGGCGGCTATTCTGGGCTCCTATGAAGCCTTGAGTAACCTGGTATTCCGAAGATTGAAGGCCAGTCCCCTCATGACATTTCTGTTTTGGTTTTTCAAATATATTAATAATAAAATAGGTTTTTAAATATTAGAGAATAAAGTTAAAAAAATATTTTTTTTTAACTATTGTGTTCGCTGTACCCAGGGTATATATATATATATATATATATATATATATATATATATATATATATATATATATATATATATATATATTAAGAGGCAATGCTATATGTTGGCCTACACATTTTATACTTACTCAATATGCACCCTTTACAGTTGCCTAGCAACAGGTACATGAAGGAAGGGACAAATCAAAATGCACTGACATTTCTGATATACAGTGGTTCCCCAGTGCTTCTCCTGCCTCTCCTGCTTAGTAATATGCAGGAGAAAATTACTGGCTAAACCTTGACTGCATCCTAGGATGTTAGTGTGGATCAGTACTGTGTATGGCAACCCTAAATTTTCCCCACTCCTGACAGCTTGGTCCTCTATGGCTGGTTTGAACCCCACCAATTGTAAATTGTAATGCAGCACAATGAAATGCTTAGAGCTTAGAGCAGGCCATACATTATACAATTGCTCGAGTCCTCCCCCCCCCCCCCCGCTGCACTATTATATTCTGGCAGTGGGAGGTTTCTCAACCTTAAGAATACAATGATCACTGCTGGTGGCTATAGTCCTTGGCAGTGATTAAATGAAAAAAATAATCCGACAGGCTGGTTTTAATGAAGAAGATCAATAGATCGACTTCAAGACCACCAGCCTGCCCATAAATGGATCGAAATTTAGGTGGTTCCTGCTGAACCAGATACATTTAAATCCATCTATGGCTGGTTTTGTGGTTTGGTTTGTGGTTCTAAAGGCTCAAGTTTTTTTTAACTTGTCTGTTTTTTTTAACCTTCTCTATGCAGCAGTCCCCCCTAATACTTAGCTGAGCCCCATCTTGAACCAGTGATGTGGGAAAGTAAAAAATACCACGCTAGACAAAAAAAGATTAAACCAAAGCTGCAACAAGAAACCATCAAATATCCCTATGGTGTGAATTAAATAATAAAAAATATTGCTGCACTACAAAATGAACCATTCAATGTGGCAGAATAATATAATAGATAAATAAATAAATATTAGAGTACCCCAATCAAAAAATGAATCAAAAAATTGTCCATGATATATAGAGTGATGAGACAGTGAAAAATAAAAATCTAATAAAAGGTGGAAAATGTCCAATCAAATTCAAAAGCAGGTGTCGGTATCCATCAACTTTCACAATTTCACAATTTTGAAGAAGGAATGGTCAGTAAGTGGGGGTCCTTACCAGAGCAAATGGACTCTCTTACGAGTGGGGCCCCAGGAAGACGTAAGATTGGCTGATCCACTGGCCGAGTAGTTTTGCTTACCGCACCTCGTTTGAGCGATCCCTTGTCTATCTTCAGGAAGACGCCGGATCCAGCAGGGATTGGCGAGTTTGTCTTTTGGCTCATCCCTGCACCGCCCCTCGCTGCCATGTCTCCTCGTCCATCTTCGGAAGCCGCCGGTGAAGCTCGGGACACCAGAGATCCATCTGTCCCCGCAAAGGGCTGTATCTGCTCGCGTTTGTGACTCGTAAGGGAGTCCATCCGCTCTGGTAAGGACCCCCACTTACTGACTGTTCCTTCTTCAAAATTGTTTACAGCAAAAGTTGATGTATACTGACACCTGCTTTTGAATTATCTATTATATTATTCTGTCACATTGAATGGTTCATTTTGTAGCGCAGCAATATTTTTTATTATTGAACCAGTGATGTGCATGAGAGCCTCGGCTCTCCTGGGACTTTCTTTCTTCATTGGCTGCCAATTGACAGCCAATGAAAGAGAGAGAGGAGGCAAGGCCAAACTGCGCCACTGTGTGTGAATGGACATGGCTTGGGTACGAGCCTGGTTTTGGTGACCCCATAGCAAGCTGCTTGCTCTGGGGTACTCAGCACGAGAGAGGAGCCAGGAGCACCGGTGAGGGACCCAAGAAAACAAGGGTTGGGGCTGCTCTGTGCAAAAACACTAAGACCCCTTTCACACCACACCGCCCATAGCGTCGGCGGTAAAACGCCGCTATTTTTAGCAGCGTTTTACTGTTGGATTTGCGGCGCATTTCGGCCGCTAGCGGGGTGCTTTTGCCGAGAAAGGGTTAACCCCCCCCGGCAAAACGCCGGTATTACAGCGCTGCCCCATTGATTTCAATGGCGAGCGGCGCTGGAGGAGCGGTGGAGGAGCGGTGAGTTCACCACTCCCTCACCGCTCCAAAGAAGCTGCTGGCAGGACTTTTCCTGACGTCCTGCCAGCGCACTGCTGGCTTTCACACTGCAGAGAATGGTGCAGCTGTTTTAGGGCGGATTGCAGGCGCTATTTCTAACGCTATAGAGCCTGCAAAACACCCTTGGCGTGAAAGGGGTCAAAAACATGTTTGTTATTTATTTTTTGATTTTTCTTTAAAGAAAGTCTTTAATATCACTTTTATTTTTTTTTTTTAGTTCAGCACAAGGGATAATACTTACATTCTATGATAATTGTCCTCCGTGCTGGTAGCTGCTGTCTTAGTTGCAGAGGTAATCCCTTGCAGAGGTAATCTTCAAGTGCTGTAGGAGTTAATTAAACCACTGGATCTGCCATAAGCACTCATCAACAGTGCTGACTATGCTGGCCTTTCCACCCTGTCCTCCATTCATAGAAGCTATACTATAACGTTCATCAATAGAAAACAATCTATGAATGAAGGTGGCAGATCTTTCCTTCATCTGCCCCGTACTCCATTCATAGATCACTTTTCAGGGAAGCTATAGTACAGCTGTGGGGCTATGGGGGAAATTTCAACTAAGACAGCAGCGACAAGCACAAAGGACACTGCTCATTGAATGTAAGTACAGTCCCTTGTGCTGATTTTTAAGAAAAAAAAAGTTTAACTAAGTCCTACTTTAAAAGTTGTGCTGAAAATGCTGAATGTATGTTCTACTGTAGATGTTATTGTTTAATAATTCAGCAGCCAACTCTTTTTTTTCTCTTTTTTTCTTTATACATATATTTAGTGAGCGGCTTGGTCTGGTATCAGCAGCACAATGTATTAGTGTTACCATTCAATAATTCAACAGAAAACTTGATTTTTATCTTTTATTTTAATATTCTACATAAATTTAGTGAGCTTGAAGGCCTGTTACCTGTTATTATTTAAGGAGTGGGAAAATCAAATCCTCCTGTGATGTTTCACAGAGGCTTTATTAAAGTTTATCACTGGTCTCCCAGGAGGACCCAGTGGTGCCACACAAGGTTAACCCCTATAAAAGTTGTGTTGTCTGCCAACAGTGTGGGTAGGATAGGCTTCTCTGAAGAGAAAAGTTTTCAGGAAACGTCTAAAAGTAGATAGAGTTGGAGATAGTCGGAAATAGTAGGAAACTCCAATGGATGGGAGAGGCTCAGGAGAAGTCCTGGAGGCGAGTATGGGATGAGGTGACAAGGGAACTAGAGAGCAGGAGGTCTTGGGAGGAATGAAGAGAACTATTTGGTTGGTATTTTGAGACTAGGCTAGTGATGTAGTTGGGGGCCGAGTTGTGGATGGCTTTGTAAGTTATTGTTATGTTTTGAATTTAATTCATTGGGTAAGTGGCAGCCAATGGAGGGATTGGCAGAGAGGAGTAGCAGACACTGAGTGATTTGTAAGGTGGATGAATCTGGCAGCAGCATTCATGATGGACTGAATAGGGGATAGCCTATTTAAAGGTAAGCCAATGAGGAGGGAGTTGTTTTATAGTAAATCAGCTCTGAAAAGTATTCACTACCTGGTGACTGTATCATACGGGAACATGGAACAGGAATATGTAATGCACAGAAAGATGGACAGTCATTGTCCTATCCTTGTCCTGAAGCTGCTTGTAACCCCTTCCAGTATGAACAGACAGATGTGTTCCCCACAGTGCCTTTTCCAAGCAGTAAATTCAACATAGATCTTGCATTCCAGAGGATCAAAAATTGGCACATCGTGCTGTGTGTACATTTCAACAGATGGAAAAGGAGAATTTTTTATTGCAATAAAATTCTTTAAAATGTGCACAATACAACATTTCAGGTGATGATTTTTTTTCATTCCGGATAAAGTAGGGAACAGTTAAAACCCCAGTGAAAGCGCAATCTTGATTTTCGACATGGGGAGATCTCCCTTCGCTTCTTGTCTTGTAGACATAGCAGTCCTCAATTGTCACCGAACAATTGTCCTCACTTGAGGACAGCTCAAATTTTGGATTTCCCATCACTTTCCGTCCTAAAGTGTATTGACACCCCAAAACAAACATTTATATTTTTGCAGCTTACTGGCCCTTACTGGCTACAATGACTTTCTTTTTTCACAACTATTTTTCTTTAACCCCTTCCCGACCAGCCGCCGTAGTTGTACAGCGGCAGGTTCGCTCCCCTGGGCGAAACGACGTTACCTTACGTCAGTTCGCCTTTTGACCACCAGGGGACGCGATGCCAGAGCCGACTTGCGTGCCCGGCGTTCGCGATGACCGCTGTGTACCCGCGATCGCTCCACACAGAGACAGAACGGAGATCTGTCAATGTAAACAGACAGATCTCTGTGCTGTCAGGGGTGAGGAGAGCGATCTGTTGCTCATACTAAGTATGAACAACGATCGCTCTCCTCACTCAGGCAGTCCCACCCCCTGCCCCCACAGTTAGAATCACTCCCTAGGACAATTAACAATTAACCTCTTGATCACCCCCTACTGTTAACCCCTTCCCTGCCAGTGACATTTACACAGTAATCAGTGCATTTTTATAGCACTGATCGCTGTATAAATGCCAATGGTCCCAAAAATGTGACAAAAGTGTCCGATCTGTCCACCATAATGTCGCAGTCCCGATAAAAATTGCTGATCACCGCCATTACTAGTTAAAAAAAAAAGTTATAATAAAAATACCATAAGGCCTCTTTCATAAGGCCCCCGTGGATATCCGCTTGCTCAGCGGGGATCGCCGGAGCGATCTCCGCTGAGCAGGAAGATGACAGGTCTGTCTCTGCACACTGCACAGGGACGGACCTGTCAGAGCGCCCCTCTCCCCTATGGGAGATCGGGTGACGACGGACCGTAGAGTCCGTCGCCATCCGATCCGATCCGCAGACGGATGGAAAAATTGCTTTTTCCTCCGTCACACTTTTTCGGATCGGGTCGGATGTCAGCGGACATGTCACCGCTGACATCCGAGTCTCCATAGAGGTCTATGGAGTGTCCGTTCAGGTCCGCATAAAAAACTGACAGGCGGACCTGAACGTATCGTCCGTGTGAAAGGGGCCTTAATCTTTCCCCTATTTTGTAGATGCTACTTTTGTACAAACCAATCGATATACCTTTATTGCAATTTTTTTTACCAAAAATATGTAGGAGAATACATATCGGCCTAAACTGAGGAAAAAATTAGCTTTTTTAAAAAAAAATGGGGATATTTATTGTAGCAAAAAGTACAAAATATTGAGTTTTTTTTTTCAAAATTTACTCTTTTTTTGTTTATAGCGCATAAAAAAAAAAACGCAGAGATGATCAAATACCACCAAAAGAAAGCTGTATTTGTGGGAAAAAAAGGGACATCAATTTTATTTGGGTACAGCATCGCACGACCACACAATTTTCACTTAAAGCGACGCAGTGCCGTATTGCAAAAAATGACCTGGTCATTGAGCAGCCAAATCTTCCGGGGCTGAAGTGGTTAACCTGGCAATTGTGCCATTAACTCACTTCCTGTTCTAGGGTGACAACTGTACTGAGCAGCATTATCACCCTAGGAACACATAACACCCCCCCCCCCATCTCTGTAGCAGAGGGAGGTGTTTTGTAGTCCATGGAGCTAACAGGGAACAATGATAACAGTTTAGAGGCAGAGCATACCAGAAATTATCAGCTCACAAGATTTTTGGCTGGATGAACAGCTGTTTTTTTGTTTTTTTTTTGCACTTGAATTGTTTTAATAAAACCCAATGGTATATTGAACAATAGAAAAAGTAGCAAGTATGAGAAATGTATTCATAGAGTTCACCTACACTTTAAAGTGGTTCTAAAGGCTCAAGGTTTTCTACCTTCATGCATTCTAATATAAAAAAAATATTTTGTGTGCAGAAGCCCCCCCAGCTCCCCCTAATACTTACCTGAGCCCCCTCTTGATCCAGAGATGTCCAGGAGAGCCAGCAGCAGGAGCCATTGGCTGTTGGTCACAGCCACTAAGCCAATCAGGAAAGAGAGGGGGGTCTGTGTGTGAATGGACACAGTGGGGGACCAGAGAAGAGGATTGGGGCTGCTCTGTGCAAAACTGCTACACAGATATAAAAAAAAAAATTATTTAAGAAAAAAAAAAAGAGACTTTAATATCACTTTAAGCAAGCAAAAGGCAGCTTAAATTTTGGCTGATCCCTGCCGAATTGGCTGGAATTTGAGCCTTAGGTGGCACTGTCAGCATCACCTAGCTTGACAAAAGTCAGTAGACTTTTGTGTCACCGTTTGGGTAATCTGACAGCTCCAGGTGCTGGCTGTCAGAATACAGTTGCAGGCAGGGGAGATTCCTTCATCCAAGGTGTTAGCATGAAAGGGGAAATTGATCCAGGTATGGCTGCCTTAAAATATCCCCACTCCTGACAGCTGGGCCCTCTGGTTCGTTATGTCTAGGGCTGCATTTCTTTTTTCCAGTCACGGCACCCTTTAAAAACTATTTACCATGGATAGAGAACTATATTGGATTTCTCTTGTAATGCCGCGTACACACGATCGGAATTCTCGTCGGAAAAAAACTCTGACGGTTTTTCCGACAGAATTCCGACAGAATTCCACTCAAGCTGTGTTGCCTACACACGATCACACCAAATTCCGACGGTCAATAACACAGCGGCATAAAACACACAGCACTATAAAAGGGAAGTTTAATGCTTCCGAGCATGCGTCGAATTGTTTCCGAGCATGCGTCGGAATTTTGCGTGTCGGAATTGCATACACACGATCGGAAAATCCGATAGAAAGGTTTTCCGTCGGAAAAATTGAGAACAGGTTCTCAATTCAAAGTCCGTCGGAAATTCCGACAGAAAAAGACCATTGGGCATACACACGGTCGGAAAATCCGATGAAAAGCTCCCATCGGACTGTTTCCATCGGAAATTCCGACCGTGTGTACGCCTAATGCCCCGTACATACGATCAGACTTTCCAACTTGTCTTGTATACACACGATCACACAAATGTTGGCCAACAATTATGAACGTGGGAATGCGGTGACGTACAAGACGTACGACTAGCCAAGAAAAAGGAAGTTCAATAGCCAGAGCAGCTCCTTCTGCTTGATTCCGAGAATGCGTGAACTTTTGTGCGTTGGACTTGTGTACACATGATCGAAAATTCGGACAACAACGTTTTTTTGTTGGCGGAAAATTTAAGAACCTGCTAGCCAACATTTGTTGGTGGAAAGTCTGACAACAAATGTTCGATGGAGCGTACACACGGTCGGACTTTCAGCCAATAAGCTCACATCCAACATTTGTTGTCGGAAAATCCGATCGTGTGTATGGGGCATTAGTCACAATGGTCACTGAGACAAAGGCATAAGGCTAGGCACCACTTTCTAGATTAAAATTCTATGTGTATAATTGGGCACCCTCGGTTTTGGGGCTCCTAAGGACCTCTAGAAGAAAAGGTAACCAATATACATTTATATGAAGGTGTCTGTTCAGACATGTTGCTTGTGGTTTTATAAGACTAATTATAGCAGCTGGTAGGTTAAAACATAAAATATTTTTTACATATGACAAATTGTTTCTCCTGCTAGAAACAGAGAATTTCAGTTAATTGATGCTGATTAACAAGTAATAACTGATTCAACTTTTTTCGGCTCGGATAAAGTGATGGGCGGCACCTAAACGCAGAGAAATAGGTATTTAGTCATTCCAAACCAGAAAAGGAAATCTCTACCTTTTAACCATATTTTCTGTAATCCCTATAGAGTTCCAAATCCTTTTATTATAATGTATGAAACAAAAAAAACTTTTATCTATCCCATGTGAAGCTTCAAAGGCCTGTGCTGTCTCTGCCTATCTAGAAATGTTAATATCTGGCTTTCCCATAAGTAGGCTTCAATATTCTTCAAGTCTGCATAAATTCTCATAGAATAAAACTGTTTCATGATAGAGAAGAAAAAGAGAAGGTGGGAAAGGTGATGTGGTGTATGGCCTCTAGAGATAAATTCTTTGTTAGAAGCTCGACTGAGGTTAATTAATAAAAAATGGAATCAGAATAGCAGCTACTATTGAAATTAAATCAATCATTCTATCAGAGAGGGCACCCTATCAAAAAAGAAGCAAGTCCTACAATGGTATTGCACACTGGGCACATGAAAAGCTGTGTGTGGCGGCCATGTTGTTCAGGTCTCAGGTCACCCATGCCATTTTGTCAGAATAAGAGACAGAGCAGCAGTGACCTCCATTCAGTTTATACAATCAACAAACTTTTAGCTGAATGCCAAACAGATTCGGCACTTTGATAGGATTAGCAGAATCTGACCCTAATTCACGTCTCGCAAGCTTTACTAATTGGAAAAGCAAGCAGATATCCTTTCCACTAATTCCTACTGGTAAAAACTGTCACCGGAGTCATTAGAGAATACACATTTCTGTCTATCTCATTCTGAACCATCCAAACCTCAGTGTATTTCATAACTCCTAAGATAATAAGAGTACGTCCAGGATAAGGCCATGTTTACCAATTTCAAATAATCAGCAGCATTTTAAAGCGGAGTTCCACCCAAAAGTTGAACTTCCGCTTTAAGGCCACCTCCCCGACTCCTGTTTTTGAAACTGAGCTTTTGGGAAGGAGGGGGGAGCAGGTACCCGATTTTGACAGGTACCTGCTCCCACTTCCATTCTGGTCACCGTAGGCGATCAGAAGCGGAACTTCTCCTTCCCGAAGTCTTCTTGGACACATGACAGGTCCTCAAAGACTTCAGGACCAGTCACAGAGCGCAGAGCCACTCACGCATGCGCAGTGGGCACCCGGCTGTGAAGCCGCAAGCTGGTTAACCCCTTCACTGCCAGTCACATTTACACAGTAATCAATGCATTGATCGGTGTATAATGGTGAATGGTCCCAAAATAGAGCCAAAAGTGTCCGATCTGTCCGCCATAATGTCGCAGTCACGATAAAAATCGCTGATCGCCGCCATTACTAGTAAAAAATATATTAATAAAAAAAATGTCATACATCTATCCCCTATTTTGTAGACGCTATAACTTTTGCACAAACCAATCAATAAACGCTTATTGCGATTTTTTTTTACCAAAAATATGTAGAAGAATACGCATCGGCCTAAACTAAGGAAAAACAATGTTTTTTTTATATATTTTTGGGGGATATTTATTATAGCAAAAAGTTAAAAATATTGCTTTTTTTTCAAAATTGACGCTCTTTTTTTGGTTATAGCGCAAAAAATTAAAACTGCAGAGGTGATCAAATACCACCAAAAGAAAGCTCTATTTGTGGGAAAAAAAGGACGTAAATTTTGTTTGGGAGCCAAATCGCACGACCGCGCAATTGTCAGTTAAATCGATGCAGTGCCGAATCGCAAAAAGTGCTGCATTGTTGTCTCTTTTTCCTTTGTAATACTTTTTTCTGTAAATATTTAGTTTGCACCATTTTTTTTTTTTGTTTAACTGTCTTTTTTTTTTTTTTTTAATTAAACAATATTTCAAAATCGTTAATATTGTCTCTAATGCACTAATGCAGAACTTAAAGCGGAAGTCTGCCCATAAATGAAAAAAATAAAAACCAGCAGCTACACATACTGCAGCTGCTGGCTTTTAATAATAGGACACTTACATGTCCTGGAGTCCAGCGATGTTGGTACCGCAGCTGATGTTTCCATCAGCTGTCGGGTGCTGCCACCGCCATTGGCTTCACGCCGGGAACCCTACTGCGCATGAGCGAGGCCCGCTCCTCTCTCCTACTGGCCCGGTGACAGGGGAAGGAGGAGGGAGCCCCAGCCGTGACGTCAATAACCGCGACTGAGGCTCCCGGAAGTGCCCCCCCTCCCGAAAGGTGCCAAATGTGGCATCGGAGGGGGGGAGGGGAATCAGATGAGCGGATATTCCACTTTTGGGAATAACGAATCCTTTAACGAAGCCCTGTCTCTTGAAGAGTACTACTTTAGTGTAAATCTCTGGACATACCTGTCTGTGGTGATAGTATGTGTTACAGATGTTTATTTAAAGACATACTGGTAATTTCTGTTATTCTGAAGCCATCTGGTGGAAGCTTGGGGTTTAAAGGGTTAACTGTGTAGTTAACCATACCCATTGACAATCACTCTCAGTCACTTGAATTATGGTTCCGTGAGCTGGAAAATCTTTGTGCAAGGTGAGGCTGAGAGTGTCATTGTGGCGTATTAGAGACAGCGCGTGGTGAGTTTGGCCAGCAATTTGTTGGTGAAGGCGACAGTCGTCTGATAGTGCGTCCGTCACAAGCCATGAGTGTCTTTTTATTGAAAACCTTAGATAAAAGTTGTGATAGTTATAATATGTACATTGCCATTGTTGATATCCTTCTGAAAATGCTAGCTCTCTTGCTGACCCTGACATGAAAAAGGAACAAAGCATATCCTTCTATACTATGTAGTTAGTCCAAAGCACTGAGTGTAATCTCTGTCTGCAGTCTTGTTCCTCTGCTATGTGCAGGAGTCATTTCTGACAGGTTGTGCCAACTCCAAGGGATGGAGGGGGGTGGGGGAGGGGAGCTCCAGCACACCGCCTGTGATTGACAGCCTCAGCTGTTTATGTTTTCCTACGAGATTGTGTAGAAGAGGGTGTGTCCCTTCCCTCCACTCAGGTCTCAGATTACACTTAGCTCCCTGAGCTTTGCAGTATGTGACATTATTTCAACACCCTTCCTTTGGATTCTCAGAAAAGTTGTGTAAATTCTAGACTTAGTATAAATTCTGGAATTTGCACGGTGTATCACCTAAAGCTAGTCATTACACTGGGTATATGTAAGGGTTTGCAATCACCCTATGACTGCATAATTATATTCAGGGCAGAACCATCCCTCCTGTACCGGGCTGAGCTCCATCAGTTCAGCATGGGGCTGGGGGACAGAGAAGGGACCTTTTAAATACTTTTGGATGCATGCACAGTAATCCCACCAGCCATGTCTCCCAGTAAATACATAAAAGTTACCAAGGCCCCATTAGCAGCAGGGGCCAGGAAGAGGGAGGAGGCTATTTACTTATTTTTGGATGCAAGTGGAATAATCCTCTGTGCTGTGGCCCCCGAGAATTAAATTAAAGTTCCGTCCTCTTCTTCTATATCAATCGAATGCGTCAGGCCAGAACTTTCATTTTATTGTCTGAGCCATAGCATAGAGGATTTCTTTGCCTGATCCTGAAAATAAGTAAATAGTCCCCTCTCTATCCCTAGCCCCTGCTGCTTAACTGATGAGGCCCCAAGAACTTTTAATTGCAGAGAGCTGCAGCCGGTGCAATTGCTATGCATGCACAATAAGCCATTTCATGACCCTTTTCTGTGTGTGTGTGTGTGTGTGTGGGGGGGGGGGGGTCAGCCCTGACAGGAAGGGCTGTATGGAGGGGGTGCCCTGTCAGACAGGCTGTATGGAACCCCACGATTTCTAATAGTGGCCTTGGTCACATTGGTAAAGCTTTGACCAAAGTAAGTATGCATTTAGTGCCCATCAATGCCACCTATCAGTGCTAATCAATGCTGGATATCAGTGCCGCCTATCAGTACCCATCAGTGTGGAATATTAGAGCCTCCTTAACAGTGCCAGCTCATCAGTGCTCTTAAGTGCCACCCCATCAGTGCCGATCAGTGCTGCCTATCAGTGCCCATCAGTGCAACCTCATCAGCGCACATCAGTGAAGGAAAAAAATAATTTTTTGTCGTTTTTCATTCTTTTAGGAAAAAAATTAAAAACCCAGGGATGATTTAATATCACCAATAGAAAGCTATATCTGTCTCAAAAAAATATATACAGTAAACCCCCCTCCATTGCGGGGGTTACGTTCCGGACCCACCCGCGAAAAGGGAAAAAACGCAAAATAGAAAGACCCTATTTAAATACACCCTAGGCATGTTTTGTTAATTTTTTAATAGCATTTAAAGGTCTTTAAACACACTTTTACACAATAGAAACACATAAAAGATAGAGAGAGAGATCAAGAGGATTTTTAAAAACACAAAAATATTGTCTTAACAGTACAGTATACTGTACAATACAGTAAAAAATAGAGTACATAACCGCAAAATGGCGAAATATTACCACAATATCAGAATAACAGGTCCTAATTAAAATAGCGCGATATACCGGGACCGCAAAAACTGAACCGCGATAGAGCGGGGGTTTATTGTATATATTTTTTATGGTATAGCCTTGCATGACTGCGCAATTGTCATTCAAAGTGTGACAGCGCTGAAAGCTGGAATTGGGGTAAAAGTGCCCAGTAGGCAAGAGGTAAAGTACACTCATTTATAAACATGTTGTGCAGCACTAAATTGCATTTGTTGATTCTCCTCATATATTCCTCATGCAACTTCCTGTGATGTGACAACACTGCTCCCCAAACAGAGCAGCGTTGTCACCTCCATGTAGGCTGTGCCTGCTTGACCCGCAGTGAATTGAAGAGATGTTGCTGGGGGTGTTACTATCAGCATTGTCAGTCAATCAGCACCTGGCCACTCCTCCCCTCTGCTTTCTGGAGTGACAGCACAGTCTCTGCTGATGAAACCCTCCCACTGTGAGCTGCAGTGTCTGGAAGGTGAGTGCATGAGGCCCGGGGAAGCATTTGGCTCAGGGGAGGGAAAGGACTTTTTTTTTTTTTACTTTATGAGGCTTGTACATCACATACTAACAGGATTTGGGACCTATTTAGATTGTATATGAGGCATACGTGTACTTTAATTACTTTCTGGGTCACTAACCTGTAACAAATATTAAGCTAACAAGTTCCCACTCCAGTTTTAGGTCTGGATCCCAAATATTATTGCAGCCAGATACAGCCAGCTAATAAGCATTTTTAGACCGCGGTCAATTGCAGACATGTATTTCTCTAATGGTAAGTTTGGTAATTGTTCAACTGAAGAAAAGCGTCCCTAATAAGCTTAGACTGGTTGACTCAATCTTTTCACCCTTATAACTGGAAATTAAATGTTTGCATAAATAAATTCCCCAGTGTTTATGGGAATCTACTGCAGAAATCACAAAAGACGTCAATGGCACTTGGGAAATGTTTTGTTTTTTTCGTTCTGTTGGAAAAGGCTTGAGTTTACTGTGTGCAGATATGTTTTATGGGAGTGATTTTCCCATAGAACTTCATCTGCTGTCAATCTTTCTGCCTGCCGCGGACCCAGTCACGACTACATAGCAGTGCCCCTGTCACCAGCATCCTCCCCGCTTGAGGCACATACGTCTGTGCAGGGGGCCCAGCAGCTGCAGTATCTCTTCCTTGTTGTCTGTAAACTTAAACTTTTCTTTAGCATGAGTTAAACTGGGTTAGAAGGGAGTCCAAACGTTGCTTTCATTTTGAGTCACATACATATAATTATATGTGATATATCAATTTCACCAAAAACCGCACTGCAGCCTAGAAAAGTACTGCAGCGAGTATTGCTTGATAAAAAATGTATAACATACTCTCTTAACCCATTGCTGGTATCACTACGGACAGTGTTGCAATTCTAAAAGCTTTGGATATTTACAAAACACATTGAACAGCACCCCATCCCTACAAATTCGACATAAAGAGAACCCAAACTTCACCTTTCTAGAAGCACAATGATTCATATTATTATTATACAGGATTTATATAGCGCCAACAGTTTACGCAGCATTTTACTAAAGAAAAAGGAGACAGTACAGTTACAATACAATTTAAGACAAAAGGGTAAAGAGGGCAGTTCCCCAATGGAACATATACCACCCGACATACAAAAATAGGAAAGAGATGAGCAGCAGAGTGGCTAAGTGGTTAGCACATCTGCCTAGAAGCACTCAGGTTATTGGTTTGAATCTCAACCATGACACTACCTGCCTGGAGTTTGCATGTTCTTTCTATGCCTGCATGGGTTTCCTCTGGGTACTCTGGTTTCCTCCCACACTTCAAACACATGCTAGTAGGTTAATTGGATCCTGTCTAAATTGTCCCTTGTATATGTGAATTAGGGCCCTTAGATTGTAAGCTCCTTGAGGACAGGGACTTGTGTGAATGTACAATATACTTAAAGCACTGTTTAAATTGACAGTGCTATTAAGCACTTGAAATAAATAAGTGACTGACATCTGGAGGTTCAGATGTAGAGCTAGCCAGCATTGAGCAAGGCTCAGCAGGTAATATTGGTGGTGGTAGGGTGACTAGATTACCAAAACCCAAGGTAAGTAAGTTGTCAAATCAAAATTAAAATACACATTAAAAGTTCTCTTATGCGGCGTACACACGATTGGACTTTCCGGTGGGATTGTCCCCCGGACCTAGTCCAGCGGACAAACCGCCGGACTTTCCAGCGGAAGTCCGCCGGACATTCAGTTAATTTCAAAAGTCCCGCGGACTAGCACACAGGCTGCGGGATTGTCCGCCGGCCTGCCGTGTCCAGCGGACAATTTTAAGTCTGAACTTAAAACTTAGTCTGCCGGACTTTTGGGAGGAAAAAAAACTCTAGTCTGGCGGACAATCCCGCGGGAAAGTCCGCTCGTGTGTACGCGGCCTTATAAGTGCTTAGGACATACTGTATAGTTGCTTATAGTGGCACAATTGGTAAAATTTATTGTAGAACAACCAGCTTGCATGAAAGCATAAAAACATTTATTGGATCACAAGTTGAAAGATAATCAACCTTACAGGTGGGATGGACGGGAACTCCAAAATAAATTCTTCCAGGAATGCAATATACATGTGGCTGTGAGATCCTCTCATAGAAAAAAATGCCTCTGCCTGGAAGAGCCTACTTGCCGCTAGATGGGGATGCACCAGCGATCGTGTGGCTGGTGGAGAAGAGTGCTGAAGCTAGCGGCCGCGGTGTCTGCTCTGAAGTACAAGAAGGCTGTAATGATGCTTCTCGTAGCACAGACGGGGATTGGGTACAGAAAGAAGACGTTGCCCCGAACACAGCCACTCGAGAACCGGCTGAGGTGAAGTCTCAACCTCACGCCAGAACTAGCTGGACACAGGGGAGACCGGGAGACCTGGACAAGCTGAACTCGGCGATAGGAGATGACGTCAAGGGCTAAGTGGGAGGAAGAGAGTGGAGTCCTCACATCTGCCAGTCAAGCGGTCACCATGACCACGTTTCGCTCAGAAGAGCCTTATCAAGTCACCAAATCCAAATTGCAGCCTCATACCAAGAAAATAGTATATGACAGGAAAAAATGACAAGGCTTGTACATCAACGCTAGAAGTCTAGCTATCAAAATGAGCTGCTAATGTACGAGGAGGATTTTGATTTTGTGGGAATTTCAGAAACTTTGACAGGTTTGACAGTTCACATGATTGGCTGGCAACCGTTCAGGGGTATTCCCTATATCGTAGGGACAGGGAGGGTAGAAAAGGGGGAGGGGTATGCCTGTATATCAAAAAGGATTTGCAAGTAAACGCGAGGGATGACATCCTCACTAATGGTACATCTTCTACATGCAGCTCAGGCATGTATCCCAGCCCTATGGAAGCAATCTCTTATTTCCTCTAATATCCCTAAACGTTTTTTACATGCTCCTCAGGAATATATAGAGATATTGCATCCAATGACGGTTGGTCCGGTATAATGAAGCAGAAGGTGACCTCCTGGTTGGTCATACTTGAGCTGGTCTTTGGCAGGATAGTAAATGCATTTTACAAAGCATCCTTGATTGGCATTTACTGATAGTGCCGTCTTTTCCATCTGGCACTTCCACCACCTCCTTTTGGACCTTTCTTCATTTATCTTCTCCCTCGTCGTCTTTCGCTAGGTTGTCAGGGGCTTATCCCCCTATCCCGTGTATTTCTTGTTCCTTTTCTTCTGCCCCCTTTATTCACTTGACCCATTTAGGTTAAATTAGGAAAATTTAGAAGGCAATGGGATGCAATCCTTGGCTTAAAATATGTGCAGGTGTCAGGAAGTCTTCTGGCAGTTGTGGTATTTTTTCATTAGCACTATAATATGTGTACTTATATTCTTATATTCTTACTTACCTATAAATGTAAGTTGTATTGATCAAGTTTCTATGCATAATAGAACTTTTACTGTGGATTGATGTGGGTGTTTACAATCTAAATTGTATATTAAATAAAAAGTAAAGTAGCTGTAAGCACATATTTTTTATTATGCTAAACTGCAGATAATTCAACATATAATTTGAGGGACATCTCTGAATTACAAAGGGGCCCTATATCAGCTAGCATGATATGCTGTGGCCATAAATACACAAGGCTTCTGATTATTTTTTTATTATTATTTTTATAGGACCAGTCTAACGCATCTCTTTCTCATCTGAGGTACATATCCAGTTGTTGATTTTTTTTTTTTTTATACACAGGGTGTTTCTTTGTATGTAATTTTTCTTCTTCTACCCACAGAGAAAATGTGCAATTTCCCAAATGGGTGTTTCTATGCTCATGTGATTTGAATGTAAACTGAATCAGGTAATACAGCCTATGTACTAATATCTCTGATTTTTAACTGTAAATATGAATGTATACTCTTTCAAATGCTGTTTTTTGGTGTCCCTGGAAAGTACAGCGACTCCTTGCCACGTCAGTGTCTATGACAGGCATCAGTTTCGGTGTTGTGTCTCCATTCGCCTCCCTGTGCTTTGCCATTCAGGACTTACAGCTGCCAGTCAAGATTGGCCTTTGTAAATCTGTGCAGTTACACTTACTATCAATAATCTGAACCAGTTTTCCATGTGTACAAGACACATTTGGTTTCACTGGCATTCTCAGTTCTACCAGCACAACAGACACCCAAGTGTCAAGCAGGTGAAGCAACAACAGCCTCCATATTTCGGCCACCATGATTTACTTTCTCTGTTCTCACTGTCACTCTGGCCTACTTTTCTAGTCTTGTTTACTTTTTGTTGTGTCACTTACCTTACACTGATATTCAATTCGCAGTACCTAAAAACAAATGAAAAAAAGAGCAAAATTAAAAACGATGAAGTACTGACAACTGGTTTTTACTTACCAAACCATTTTCCTCTAGCAATGGAGGCACGCAGCTGTCTACTGAAATTCTTGTCCACATACAGAAAGATTACATTTTCAGTTGTACTGCAATCATTATGAGACATTTTGGATATGTGTTCTGAGATTCCTGTTTTTTTTTTAGAACTTCAAGCAGAAAGACTGTGCTCTCAGCAGTTCCCTTTGTCGATGACATACAGTACATGCTTCATTGTTGACAACTGTAGGAATTAAAGTGGCTATACATGGGTAGGCTATGCTGCCTAACACTTTATATTATTTGCTGAAGTTTATTCATTGTGATGGCCCAATCTGACTAACTGGCCATTTGGTATTGATTCCAAATTGCTTTTAGCAGTCATGCCAAAACATTCTACAATAGGTATATTGTTGCTGCTTTTGTTTATCTTTCAGCTGTTTGACATTGAAGGAGATATTTATAGGTCTTGGTGGTCCACGTGGGCTTATGGTTAGCCAAGAAATTGTATTGATGGGCTTTGGGCTTGTGTTGATTGGCAATTGCAGCTGGTCCATTCTTGTTAAATTTGAGACCTGTTTGAGACACTTCTTAGAATATTCAAAATGAATTGACAGATGCATGTGACCTCTTTTTGACCCGCTTCTAAGCTGTATCTACCTGCTTCAAGCTGCTTTTGCATTCCCCCAAAAAAGCCTGTTAGCACAGGCCTTTACTTATTTTTGTGCTTAGAGCACTTTGCCTTCTAATTCCACAATCACTAGTGTCGATGACCCTGGTGACACATTTGGTTTCTACAAAGACCCCTTTCACACCAAGGGCGTTTTGCAGGCGCTATAGCGTTAGAAATAGCGCCTGCAATCTGCCCTAAAACAGCTGCACCATTGTCTGTAGTGTGAAAGCCCGAGGGCTTTCACACTGCAGCGGTGCGCTGGCAGGGCGTCACAAAAAGTCCTGCCAGCAGCTTCTTTGGAGCGGTGAACTCACCGCTCCTCCACCGCTCCTCCACCGCTCCTCCACCGCTCCTCCAGCGCTGCTCCCCATTGAAATCAATGGGGCAGCGCTGTAATACCGGCGGAAAAACGCTGCTATTGTGGCATTTTACCAGGGTTTTAACCCTTTCTCGGCCGCCAGCGGGGGTAAAAGCGCCCCGCTAGCGACCGAAATGCGATGCAAATCCGACGGTAAAATGCCACTAAAAATAACGTCGTTTTACCACCGACGCTATGGGCGGTGTGGTGTGAAAGGGGTTAAAGTTGTACATAATTTTCCTATAAAAGATGCATTACACTTTTCCTAGACATGATATGGTGGTCAGAAGATGCACCTACTCCATGACTAAGCATGCACACTTGTTTTATCTGAGCAAGCATGTTTATGTATCTAGTATGGACCACTGGTACTATCCTTATCTCTGGAGGACAACATTTTCAGTCCTGCATGGATTGTCTCCAGTGGCCACATACTGCTGATACACATACAATCATTCAACAATAGTCAGGCAATAATCATCTAATGTCAATAAGTAGCCTTGTTCAGTAAAATTTAGCAATGGTCTCCCAAAACATGTTCAGATAAATAGCAGTTTTAACTTAAAATTGAACTGTAGGCAGAAGTAAAAGACACAAAATAATGCACCTCTATAAAATCATTAAATGTATTTTAAATGCCATCAGTGTAAGTAATTTTGTCCTGGTATCAGCCTCCTGCTTTCTGCTGTCCCTGTACAGTGGGCAAGAGGAAAAATCACAAGTGGCCAATCAGTTCACATGCTAGCAAGAAGCATGCTGATATGATGAGAAAGCAGAGTAACAAATAGATGAGCCCAACACTGTGCTTCTTCTCCTTTCACTGTCCAGTCACTGGGATGGGACTAGGACCACCTTGTTAGGGAACTTGTGATTGGGCAGATATTGGCACCAGGATGTACCAGAACCATTCTGCCTCTTCTTGGATAGAGCACCCATTCCCCTGCCTTTGTAACCACCATTTTGGACATACATCTCCTGGCCAGAGGCCCACTCACACATTCGTGGCCTGAACCCCACACTTGTAATAATGTGTTTTCTGCACTTTACTGCAACTTCACATCTTCAAATTACTTCCCCTGACATATCACATTTGACCACCTTGCAGATGTTTCTGCATGTAGAGCAACTAGCATGAATATACATCTTCCAGCAGTCATTTCAGTGCAGAGCACAAGGACACATCTTTTAAGCATATCCCCTCCTGACTTTCCTCTATGGGAGTACCATAGAATTGGGACCAATTCTCCATGTATACTAAATCCACCTCCTGAGGCTATCCATTACTGAGTCACAGGACCTGTAGATGAGGGTCAGGGGAACAAGGTGCTTTCATTAGTATACTGCTCTCTTCCAAATCTCAAGTTTATAGCTCTGCTCCCTGATGACTTGCAGGAGAAGGTTAGGGGTAGAGTGGGTGACTCCAGCTTTTCCTCACATGATATGTACCACCTCGCCTAGGAATATAGCCCTGCACAGGGCTCTTTAGATTAGCTCAGTACAGGATTACATATTGGCAGCTCTGCGCTGTCCTTTTCCCATACCCCGGTCTCTTTGGACCCTACTCACAGCTGGCACTTGTATAGGCACTAACCCCACCCATTACATCACTAGAGGAATTTCTAACATCTGCTTACAACCTTCCTCTTAGCATGCCGTAATGGCAAAAGAGCCATCTAGCAACAGGCAAGCTAACTGCACCTGCCAACAACTTGGGCTCACAGAAGAAGTGGGTTGAAAAATACTGGATATCAGACTAAAGCAGAAAAAATTACTGTGCTGGAAATCTCTGCATTGAAGGTAAATATTGCAGCAAAAGCGAGTTTTGCAATTCTTTTTGGTCTATATTCATATTTAGCATGTTATTTTTGTCTGGAGTTCTGCTTTAAAGTGCCAAAAGTAGCAAGTACAGTTTTAAAAAATTATACCAATGACATAATATGTGGAAGTTAATAAGCTTTTGTTTGAAAGACTAAACAAACTGGCACTAATGTCTGTTAACCCTATCACTGGCTAATTCCCATTTGCCCCATCATGGGTTTCCATACAGAGACAGTATAACTTCCTCTGAGGGTAATATATTCAGAGATAGGTGTCAAAACTGTCTGAGGGAAATGATGATCAGAGCAGTCTGCTGAGAGCCAACCCTGCCAGTGATCGGCTTATGTGTAGGGGACCACCTGCCATGTACACTGACAACTTCAACACCACCGAGACATCATACAAAGGAGCTGCTAAATGAGAGCAAAACAAATTAATGGAAATAGGCTAATTAGCGTTATTAATTAAACAGTGAGCGGTCTCTTGCTTTTCTGCAGTAATCATTAGTGTGGTGGCTCACAGACTGTTTTTGACTCTTCAATTTTCATGTACAGCTACAGCAAGACCTTCTGCTATGTGAGCGAGGAGATGTATTCCAGGACAACCCACTCAGCACGGACAGGTATGCTTATACATTCACTTCCTTTTACCTGTGTGCATTGCAGTTCCAAAAAAATGTGTCATTTTCATCTTAGACAAATACTGATAACATTACCGGAGTGGGATAATTGAAGTTAAAATTGCATTGTAATGACACCTGGTTCAGCAGGTACAGGACAATTTTTGTGAGTGTTTGGCCCTGCTCAACAGAGTTTGATCGTTTGACTTAATCTGACATGTTGCATATAACAATAGTTTATGACACAGTTCAAACCAAAGATGGCCATACACTGTTATTTTTTTTTTTTTTTTCTAGCCAAACCCCCCCCCCCCCCCCCCCGAATTCCTCTATCTACACAAATAAGGTGAATGGAGGAGTACCAGCAGAATACATTGATGAGCGGCTGTAGCTGATTGGCTGCCGCCACAGATCCAGAAACTTTTTGTGACATGTCCCGTCGACAGAGGTCGGTCAAATGTTCAACTTCTGTTGAGCAGGGACAGCCAAACACTCATCAAATATTGTCTGGTACCTGCTGAACTGGTTGAATTTCAATCAGTGTATGACCAGCTCAAGGCTGACCGTTGACCTACTATTGTGGTGGGGCATTAAGGAGCCACTGGCTGACACACATACAAGCTTGTAATTTCAGGGTCTTAGTATGGTGACTACATTTTTCTTTTTTAGGGCTCATTCACACAGCGCTGATCACATTACATCACACTGTTTAATTTTGCACAGAGCTTTATTGAAATGTCTTGGGTGTAGGGCTGCAACTAACGATTATTTTCAGAATCGATTAGTTGGCCGATTATTGTTTCGAATAATCGATTAATCAGTTAATAACATTAAAAAGAAAAGTGTGGTGTATAATTTAGTTAATATGTAAAGTTTAAAAAAAAAAAAAAAAGGCAATTTATTCTTAAATATCTCTATGCATTGGTAAATATAAATAACCAACTATATGGTTAGGGAGCAAAATATCAAATCCACTCTGAGAATAACAGACAGAAGAGATACTTTTTTTGGCCAGTTAGTTGTTGGGCAGATTAAAAAAACACAAATTGCTGCAAAAACGCATTACATGCTTTTCTGCAGCTTCTTCATTGAAGTATATTGAACCAAAAAAGCACAGTTTTGCGTAAAAAAAAAAAAAAAGTCCCTGACCCTTTTTCAAACAGCAGTGGCTGAAAAAAGCATAAATGTGAACGTGTCCCATAGGAAACCATGTAAATGAAATGTAGTGAGTTTCTGCAAAAAGTACATAGATGTGAACCAGGCCTGAGACGTTTAGTAACATAATGGGGGTTAAAAAAAAACTAAAATTAGCCCTTTATAGTACAAAAAAAAGCAGATAATCACTTCTGTAGGGGTTCATTTTTTTATTGTAGAACTGTGAAAGTAATATTTCCAGTAGCGATTATTTGCTCTTTTTGTACTATAAAGGGCTCATTTTAGTTTTTTTTAACCCCATTATGTTACTGGCCGATTAATCGATTATGAAAATAGTAATCAATTATGAAATTAATCGATTAGTTGTCGTTTAATCGATTAGTTGTTTCAGCCATACTTGGGTGACTCACAATAGCAGGATTGCAATGCAGTGGCTTGTATTGCAGAATGATGCACTAAAAAAGAAATAAAAAAAATATTGAATGCATCATGAACTGACGCAATAGGAAATAAAGCATTTTGCCTTGTCAGTGCATTGGGGTTGTGCTGGAAATAGCTGCCAGCGTAGCCCCAGTTCATCTGGTGTAAACAAGCCGTAAATTATATTTAAAGGCAACATTTTTTTAAAGTTTTGGATGGAGTGGAGAAGGATTAGTACACCAGTCAGTTTTTATTGCTGTCTGTGCCCCCGGGCAGATTAATCCTCTCTATGCAGATTTTTGTCTTCAGATTTACCAAAACCATGTAGTGCAAGGGCCTGCCTGATTGCATACAAATTGAAACTCTTAAGGTTTGACCTCATATTATATGGTTTTGGTAAATCTGAAGACAAAAATCTGCAGAAAATCTAATATTGTGTATGAGGTCTAATGCCCCGTACACACGGTCGGAAAATCCGACCACAAAATCCATCGGATTTTTTCCGATGGATTTTGTCCGACACTGGTGTTGCATACACACGGTCGGACAAAGTTGTCGGAAAATCCGATCATTCTGAACGTGGTGACGTTTGTTGCCTACGACGGGACTATGTAGAGGCTAGTAGCCAATAGCTTTGGTCTTGTAATGTGATCTGAGCATGCGTGGCACTTTGTCCGTCAGAATTCGCTACACACGATCGAAAAAAGTCCGATAGGACTTTGTTGTCGGAAAATTTGAGAGCAGGAGATAAAACTTTGTCCGTCGGAAAATCCGACGGAAAAAGTCCGATGGAGCCTACACACGGTCGGAATTTCCGACAACATTGTCCGATAGGACATTTTCCGTCGGAAAATCTGACCGTGTGTACGGGGCATAAGTGTCTTGTTTACAGTTATCATTGAAAGTAAAAGAAATTCCCAAAGTTATGGTTGACACCAGAACAGGAATACTAGGGGGGTCTTCCAATGGGGACACTAGTTCTGATGACACTTTAGAGGGATTCCTCTCGCTTCCTGTTTTGACTATGGGACTTGAAGTAAAGGGAAATTTCCTTAATGGGACACAGATGGCAAAAACAAAAAAAACAACAACATGGGTTATAACCCTCCACTGCTCTAGTCAAAATGTCTTTAGTTCTACTTTACCACTTAAGCTCCGAAGGTTTTACCTCATTTGAATAGCACCTAAGCACCGATCTGCTACGATAAATCATGCTGCCCGCATCGCGTGAAGCTTGTTGCCCAAAAAACAATCAGGAGCTACATTTGGGCGACATGTTTCACGCGATGGGGGTGAATGAATGGCATCTCAAATGTGCTTTCTGCGATTTGTCATTCACAACTCAGCAATTTGAAATCATGGGCTGAATCGTGGCAAATCTGCCAGCGATTCAAAATGCTGAGGTATGAATGCAGTTTTAGCGACACTGACATCTCCAGTGACACTAATACAGTGATCAGTACTAATAATATTCACTGTCACTGTACTAATGACACTGAATAGGAAGGGATTAACATTTTGGAACAATAAAAGGACTAACTATGTGCCTATCAATGTTTACTGTGTGTGCTGTGTGCTGTTTTTACTAAACAATGTCCTGGTTTTTACTCCCTGCTTTGCAGGAAAAAAAAAAAAAAACGGCACTTTGCTGCTGTCTGTAGAAAGCCCTGGGTTGTTTACCAACACAGAGCTCTCTCCTGTCATTCGCTCAATCGATCAGTGGGTGCTGGCCATAAATTATTGGCTGGGACCCATTGATCAGCATGTGCTGCAGCAAATGACAGCACAGCCAGGGAAGCGGTAGCGCACCCCCTACCCAAAAGAACAATAGCAAGTACATGTACGTAATCCGGCACAGTGGGGCCGCTCTGGCACAGTATATCTGCAGTAGGTGGTCGGAAAAATTGTTAAATGGAGATCCAAAGCAAAGAAAACATTAATTTACATTTTTTAAACATATTCCCTAACAGCTACAAAGGATATAAATTCACTTTGTCCTCACAAAATGCCTTTACAAGTGCAGATATAACATAGTAGCAGTTACATCAGCACTAGGCTGCACAAAGCTTGTTTAGACAGCAGAACTGTGGGAGGGACCCATCACAACAGGCTTGTTGTCAGGTGTTAGTCCCCTTTAATTGTTACCACTCCTGTAGTAATGTAATGGGTGCCCCTTTATATGCCAGCTGTGGATGGGGCCCAGTGCACTTGGGTTATGAGGGCAGGACACCACTCATCTGCAGAGACTTAGTGCTGAGCTGGAGCTGATCTAAAGAGCCCTCTGCAGGGCTGAACTGGCAGTGTGGTGAAAGAGGACCCTTAGGAACTATGTACCCCCTTGACCCTCACCTAGCAGGTTTGGTGACTGGGTTTAGAGTGGCCACTGGGCCTATGGAGGATCTCTTTTGTGTGTAAAGAAGGACACCCTGTGTGAGTAACACCTATTGCTAAGACATCTGGCCAAGATGGCTTTACTGTTCAGAAGACCTTTAAGTGTTCTGCACTTGAGTGACCTCTGTATAACAAGTGATGAGAAAGAACATAGTGCTCTAGACTGTGAACTCTGAAATGTCAATGTACTGTGATGTTTATGCAGTAAAGCAGTTAAAATGCAACTGGACTGGACATTTTCTTTATTCTGGATAACAGGCCTCAAATCGGGAATATGTATGTGGCGGCTTCAGGCTAGGTGAAGGTGGCACAATATTGAAGAGTTGAGACCACCTGATCCAAGTTCTGATCTGCAATAAAGCATAAAAAACAATACCCTAGATCAGTGGTCATCAACCCTGTCCTCAGGGCCCACTAACAGGACAGGTTTGCAAGATAACTGAAATACATCACAGGTGATATAATTTGCTGCTCAGTGATTGCAGTATTCTAGTCTACATCTCCCTGAGGTAATACATAAAACCTGGCCTGTTAGTAGGCCCTGAGGACAGGGTTAATGACCACTGCCCTAGATTGATCATTGAGCCAGAGAGAATGAAGGTTGCCTCTACACTAATCTTAGGGTGAGTCCATCACTTTCTCTTTGGAAGTCCTCTTCCTTCGTACAATTCCTCTTAATTCGGAGGAATTGACTGAAGGGAATGGATCGTTTTAGTGGCAATGGATGGAAACTGTCCGCGTGAAGCAGGGTGTTACCAGCAGTTTCCTTCCGAACAACCTACTGGTTAAATTTCCATTGGGTGCTTTTTTGATACAAATATCTAAAAAGTGGGTCTCATTATGATTAAAGCTCATAGTGAAGAACAAGTTGTAGGCATTGTTATTCATAAGTTCCAAACATTCTGTTAGCTGTCTCTCTGATCCGTCCCAAATGATAAAAACATCGTCGATGTACCTCTGCCACATCAAAATGTGGCAGGTGTACATCGACGCATGTTCACTAGTCAAAAAGTCTTTTTCCCACTCCCCCAGGTACAGATTCGCATATGAGGGCGCGCAGCCGTCCCCATAGCTACTCCCTGTACCTGGAGGTTAGTGGGAATTTTTAAAGACAAAAAACGTTGTGTCGGAGAATGAAATCCAACATTTGAACAATAAAGGAATTGAATTTCCAATCTGTAGTGGCTCTCTGTTTTAGAACCTTATCACCACTGCCTTAATACCTAAATCGTGTGGAATGCTATTATAAAGCGATTCCACATCAATGGTCACTAGGATCGCTGTTTCGGGAATAGTTAACTCTTCGATGATCTGCAGAAGATGAATGGTATCCTTAGTGTAGGACGGTTGATCCATGACGTTGGGTCTCAGGTGGTCATCAATGACCTGACTGATTCCTTCCGTGATGGATCCATTGCCCGACACTATGGGCCTTCCCGGTGGATTTTGAAGATTTTTATGCACTTTGGGGAGGGCATATAGAGTGGGTAATCTGGGATCTAGTTCTAATGAATTCCCAGATTTCTCGAGTAATTGTCCCCACACTAAAGGACTCATCAACCAATTGGCATTAAAAATCTTGATTGTATTGTCCACCAAAGAAGGGGAAATTGATTGTAAACAATTAGGGTCAGCCAGTCATCACCAGCCCAGCTCACAGTTCAACCCAGTCCAACTGACACCAGTTCACAGTTTACAGTCGTTTTGTTCACCAGTCCCAGTCCCCCAGCGCACCACTCAGTCATTGCAGTTAGCCCAGTTTCAGTTCAGCTGCGTCAGCTCAGCAAGTGCCCACATCGTTTATCAAACAGTTCCATTCCATGCTAAAATCAGGTCCACCCCAGTCCGTTTGTTCAAGTCAGCCAGCCAGTCTGTCCAACCCCTGCTCAGTTTCACCCAGCAGTTTCACAGTCAGTTTAACCCCAGTTCCCCAGTCAGTACCAAGCCCAGTAGTCAGTCAGGCGCAGTCGTTTGAGTTTTTTAAGGACCATATTTTCATAATCGACATTATTCTGATTAACGATATTTCCCCCTTTGTCTGAACTTTTGATTGTAATATCAAAGTTATTTTTGAGAGATTGAAGCGCTTTTTTTCTGACCCACATTTAGGTTTTGCTGTCCCTGAATCTTCGTTTTAGTTTTTCCAAGTCTTTGGCAGTTGTTTAACAAATAACGCCAAAGCTGGATTCTGGTTAAGTTGTGGAAAAACATGTGATCTTCGTTTAAACATTTTTAGGTACATATTTAACACCCTCCTCTTCCTCCTCCTCACTCCCCTCACTATCAAGAGGATCCTCCTCTTGCTCATCCCAGGCCCCACTTTCCAGTAGAAGGAGATTAAGTCCCTCAAGGCTTTGAAATCTGCTGCTCTTAAATTGGGTGGTATCTCATCCTCTTTTTTAGTTTGTTTTTTATTATACAAACTTTTATAAAACAGATTTCGAGCAAAGAGGTGAATATCTTTAATCACCTCAAAGACATCTGAATTTTTATTGGGACAAAAGGATAACCCCAAAGATAGTACTTCCTGCTCATATTTCGAAAGTGTATGGGAAGACAAATTAATAATGTTTAAACCTCCTTCGTTGGACCCTTGACCATAGTTGGTTCCGTCTCTATCTGAGTTACCACTGACTGGAAAGTTCCTGTCTGTGTTGATGGAGTTGATAACGGAGGGGATCTGCGGGATCCGGTTCCGGTCTAAAAAATCACTAGTTGTGTACGTTGAGTTTTAGGGATAACTCCTTGATCCTTTTTATTATTTTTGGTGTTGCGATTAGAGGGGTTGTTTTTGAGAATTCCACCTGTTAAATTTTTTGCAGTAATGCCTGTCTTACCGTCCCGATCCATATGGAGGTCAGTAGCCGATTTTTTGGGTAATTGGTGAAACCTCACCTTCCAAATCTTGTTGTCTAGGGAACAGACTTTTCCTTTTCCCAGATTGCCGGCCTGTATGGGAGGAGACTGAGGAGGGAGGAGTTAGAGGGTTGTATCTGACAAATCATCATTGGATTTTGAATAAATTATCAACTTGACCCTTTTTGGTTTTTCTGGTCCCTTTGATATTTTTAAATTTTTTGTCAATATTCCATTTGATACGCACGATTCTCTCCAAAAGCATTTTTATCCCTCCAGTATTTTTTCTCTTTTTTAATCAAAATTTGTTTGCCAAAGGTTTCCAAATGTTCCCTCAGTTTTATTTCAGATCTATTATATTCTTCATGATTTTTAAGGGGGGTAAGCTGTGTATAAAGAGATCCAATCTCATCGTTCATTGTTACCAATTGTGACTTGTATTCATTTTGTAATAATAACATAAGATTCCTGGAACAGTCATTTAATTTACTTTCCCAGTTCATCTTAAGTTCTTTGGAAATATTTTCCAAAATTGGAAAAATCTGTATGCGTAGGCCAATGGGATTGATATTTTCACGAATATATCGTTCTAAAGAGTGGATATGCCAATGTAATGCTGATTTTCTTTCCAACACTTTAGTAAGGTTTGAAAATAAAGCAGTCAGATTGGAAGAGGTCTGTTCCTTTCCTTGATAGTTACAATGAATATTGCCATAAGATTATCCCATTCCCTCCCTTGCAGATCCCCATATTCCCGTTCCCCCACAAAACTCCATATCCATCCAAAAAGAATCACTAGACAAAGGTGAAAGAAAAGAAAAAAAGAATTAGTGACACTCCCCAGATGGGGAAGAAATGATGTCTAGGTAGGAGAAAAAGGACCCCCCAGCTGTAGATCAGGTATAGAAATTGCCTGATTACTGAGGGACTATGAACTAACTCCAAAATTATATAAATTGTTCAGTATTAAGGCTGTGTCAAGAAATTGAGCTCATGATTGAGGTATGGGTGTATTTTCCACCCTAAATAAATTGAAAATAGATTGAACTCAGATCTCGAGACACATATTGGTTGCCATCATCCCCAAATAAGTATTACGAGGAAACCTCCAAAAAGGTGGGATTATACCGGCAACAAGATAAACCATATAGGCTACATAGGATAATTTTATAGATTTATTATCAAAATACAAAGACATAAAAAATGAGATAGTTCTTTAAAAACAGTAGGACAAATGATACAAAATGATATGCATATCTGCGATTGGTGAGGGTGTAGAATTCCGACGCGTTTCCAAGAGGCTAAATTGTGCCTGTCTTCCTCAGGGAATTTGTCACCATCTACAGAATATCAAAACGTGTCACTTATATAAAAGAACAAAGCAAAAATGTTCCCCACCCCAGTGTAACGTGGGGTGGAGAGTTGTACATTGCATGTAATATGAACAAATATTCAATATATATCCATAATATATTTTGAAACATGCACTTACATAGTCAAATATTGCATATATAGCATTGCATCCCATTCACTTCCGAGAAGAAAAGGCGTCCAAAGGTTGGCAAGAAGTAATGGCCGCATTCCCACACTCTCTACAAGACGGTAAAAGTAAAAAGATTCCATGTATCTAATGGCGCAAAAACCTAGAAAACCACCATGGAGAGAGAGAGGAATAATATCTTAGAGCCTGGATATGAAGAAAAAGAAGAAAGAAAGAGTGTGGTAATCTGGGGAGAATCTCCCCAAGATTACAAATTATCTCTCTCATATAAGAATTGCTTACCAGGAGTCCATGGTTCCTGAGCGGAACATTTGGAAACCTTGGCAAACAAATTTTTGATTAAAAAAGAGAAAAAAATATGGAGGATAAAAATGCTTTTGGAGAGATCGTGCGTAATAAATGGAATATTGACAAAAAATTTAAAAAATATCAAAGGGACCAGAAAAACCAAAAAGGGTCAAGTTGATAATTTATTCAAATCCAATGATGATTTGTCAGATACACCCTCTAACTCCTCCTCCTCAGTCTCCTCCATACAGGCCGGCAATCTGGGAAAGGAAAAGTCTGTTCCCTAGACAACAAGATTTGAAGGTGAGGTTCACCAATTACCCAAAAAATCGGCTACTGACCTCCATATGGATCGGGACGGTAAGACAGGGCATTACTGCAAAAAATTTAAAGGTGGAATTCTCAAAAACAACCCCTCTAATCGCAACACCAAAAATAATAAAAAGGATACAAGGAGTTATCCCTAAAACTCAACGTACACAACTAGATGATTTTTTTAGACCGGAACCGGATCCCGCAGATCCCTCCGTTATCAACTCCATCAACACAGACAGGAACTTTCCAGTCAGTGTAACTCAGATAGAGACGGAACCAACTATGGTCAAGGGGTCAACGAAGGAGGTTTTTAAACATTATTAATTTGTCTTCCCATACACTTTCGAAATATGAGCAGGAAGTACTATCTTTGGGGTTATCCTTTTGTCCCAATAAAAAAATTCAGATGTCTTTGAGGTGATTAAAGATATTCACCTCTTTGCTCGAAATCTGTTTTATAAAAGTTTGTATAATAAAAAACAAACTAAAAAAGAGGATGAGATACCACCCAATTTAAGAGCAGCAGATTTCAAAGCCTTGAGGGACCTTAATCTCCTTTCTACTGGAAAGTGGGCCTGGGATGAGCAAGAGGAGGATCCTCTTGATAGTGAGGGGAGTGAGGAGGAGGAAGAGGAGGGTGTTAAATATGTACCTAAAAAGTTTAAACGAAGATCACATGTTTTTCCACAACTTAACCAGAATCCAGCTTTGGCGTTATTTTAAACAAACTGCCAAAGACTTGGAAAAACTAAAAGAAGATCAGGGACAGCAAAACCTAAATGTGGGTCAGGAAAAAAGCGCTTCAATCTCTCAAAAAATAACTTTGATATTACAATCAAAGTTCAGACATGGGGGAAATATCGTTATCATGAATAATGTCGATTATGAAAAATATGGTCCTTAAAATACTCAACGACCCTAATTGTTACAAATCAATTTCCCTTCTTGGTGGACAAATACAATCAAGATTTTTATGCATTGGTGGATGAGTCCTTTAGTGGTGGGGACAATTACTCGAGAAATCTGGGAATTCATTAGAACTAGATATCCCAGATTACCCACTCTATATGCCCTCCCAAAGTGCATAAAAATCTTCAAAATCCACCGGGAAAAGGCCCATAGTGTCGGGCAATGGATCCATCACGGAAGGAATCAGTCAGGTCATTGATGACCACCTGAGACCCCACGTCATGGATCTACCGTCCTACACTAAGGATACCATTCATCTTCTGCAGATCATCGAAGAGTTAACTATTCCCGAAACAGCGATCCTAGTGACCATTGATGTGGAATCGCTTTATAATAGGCATTCCACACGATTTAGGTATTAAGGCAGTGGATAAGTTCTAAAACAGAGAGCCACTACAGATTGGAAATTCAATTCCTTTATTGTTCAAATGTTGGATTTCATTCTCCGACACAACGTTTTTGTCTTTTAAAAATTCCCACTACCTCCAGGTACAGGAGTAGCTATGGGGACGTGCTGCGCGCCCTCATATGCGAATCTGTACCTGGGGGGAGTGGGAAAAAGACTTTTTGACTAGTGAACATGCGTCGATGTACACCTGCCACATTTTGATGTGGCAGAGGTACATCGACGATGTTTTTATCATTTGGGACGGATCAGAGAGACAGCTAACAGAATGTTTGGAACTTATGAATAACAATGCCTACTAACTTGTTCTTCACTATGAGCTTTAATCATAATGAGACCCCTTTTTAGATATTTGTATACATCACAGGTGATATAATTTGCTGCTCAGTGATTGCAGTATTCTAGTCTACATCAGTTGTAGGTACTTGGTCTCACCCCGCCCCTGAGGTAATACATGGAAACTGTACATAAAACCTGGCCTGTTAGTAGGCCCTGAGGACAGGGTTAATGACCACTGCCCTAGATTGATCATTGAGCCAGAGAGAATGAAGGTTGCCTCTACACTAATCAGGTAAAATAACCTGTGGCAATCAGTGGCCCTTTTGCAGATAGCGTTACATTATTACAACATTTTATAAATTGAAACAAGGTTTTTTAGGCCCTAGTAAACAATGAAAAGATTACTTGTATCAACCTGTTGAGCAGTAGTAAACAATGATAAGATTACTTGTATCAACCTGTTGGGCAGTAGTACACAATGATAAGATTACTTTTATCAACCGAATCTCTTTTACTTTTATGTATAGCTCTAAAAGAAACCCTGAAAAAATGATACATTCCCTTTAACCTAAATACCACACAAACTAACCTAAATACATATATAAACCGTAATTACCACTCGCAGCATCAACCTGCATTGAGATTATAGTGCTTTTGGATGAATTGCTCCCCTAGAAGGGCCTCCTCACTTGAAAACATCTAAAACCAGACACAATACTGGAGGTTTTATATATGCTGCTTGCCTGCAGGTACTCATACATGGGCTGGTTTCTGTGATGAGAAACTATTATAAACTTTCTCTGATAATAATCAACAACGCAGAAGCCGTGTCCAACTTTTAAGACCGATGGAGATTCTGTTTTCAAAACTCAACTGGAGGCATGAAGCATGCACTTGCACAAGGGCACATCGCTTTAATAATAGGCACAGAGATCCCATATACCATGAATGACCTCAGCTCAGCAAACATTCAGTTTTACAGCATAATTAAGGAAAGCCCCAGCTTACATAGGATCAATGACAATGTTTCCAAAGCGTCAGCTGTGCATAAAATATACTTCTTCCATGTTCTGTATTTTGATGTTCAGATGATTGCCGCATTTAAGAGCTGGCGTCACCAGGGTTACATGTCAATGGTAACAACACAATGGCCTTACGGGTTCATGTGAAAGTACATCAAACTCGCAACTGCCTATTCTAAGTGCTGTGACTCTGCTTTGGCAGGGAGTCAGGGCCACACTAGATTAACCCTGTTCCCAGAAGCCGAGATAACTTTCAACAGGAAGCATGAAAAGAAGGCAGGATGATGAGGAACAGTACATTAAGTGAAGAGTTTATTTTATAAGGTTAAGTCATGAACAATGTCTTAATTGTACTTCTTGTTTTCAAGGAAAATCTCATTATCGCCACATTTTAGTTACTATTTGTGGGAGTTGCTCCATGCCTTCTGTTCTGGAACCAGTAAAAGCCTGCAGGTGTTGAAGCCCAAGGCCATGGTTCTGTATAGATAAAAACATCTTCTGACACTGCAGTTCTCAAGGACCAGAGAAACTAAAGCATAGCTTAAAACGGACCATGGCCCTCCACTTAGCATTATCTCTCCACCCCACCCCTCCAATTAGGCATTTATTTTTTCCATAATAACTTTAAGATAAAATGATCTACACGCCCGCAGCCTCCTGGATTACTGAGGTCACGTATAATTTTCACATGCTTAATATTAATACAAGTGAAGAAGTTATCTCTGCAACCAGGAAGCCTCTGTGAGATGTTATACTGAGAATGATGAGTTAGGTACAGCCATAGCCTGGAGAGAAGAGTTATGTGATTTTACTGGTGCAAGGCCAGGTTGGCTCAGAAGTAGGTGGTTATGGGGGGAAAAGGAGACCTCAGCCTGGAGGAGAAGGAAGTCATGCATCATGTGTCATGCATCATGCATCATGTGGCCCAGGTCCCAGTGGGCCCCAGGTGATCGGTTGGACTACTGGGGCTTCTATCCAGACCACGGAAAGCATAGGCCTATGTGAGTGTACCATGAGTGTTAATGTGAATTGTGACTGGGGAATGTGGTGGGAAGGTCTAGGACCTGTGTTCGCGCATGTGGCCAGAGTGTGGGTTTAGGCAGAGAGCAAGCTTGATGAGACCCTGTATGTAGGTGGGGCCCATCTGCATGTGATGATCATGTGCTAAAAATCTGGGTACTCCTCTTATGGTCTAATTAGTGATCATAAATATGTTATTTTTTATCATTCAGTTTAAAATTTCTCACAGTATACATTCTATTTCATTGTTCACCATCAGATTTGTACTAAACATTTTTACCTACAACACCTTGCTGTAGTTTATTATAGTCAATGATTCCTTGCAATAAAGTGCAGAAAGATTTACATTATTACTTATTAATAGGCTCATACTCATTCTTCCCCCTTGTCACTTACATAAACTTCCAGGCAGGGGGTGCTTTCTAAAACTATTCTCAAGCCATCTGAGCACAGTTTTCAGGACTACAGGTCCTATCACACATTGCGCTAGCACATATTTGTGCCCCTTCATAGGCAGGAGCAGGCTGGCACTGGCGACAGCAGACAGATGAACCACAGGCGGGTAGCAGGCAGAGAGAGAGAAGGAAGATGCTTGCAGCTTGGAACTCCAGTAGGGAATGGAACATAGACAAGGTCAGACGAGCCGGGTCATACACAGGCAGACAAATCAGGTACTGATGCGGAAGCAGGAGCAAAGTCACAGTACAGTCCAGGTCAGTAACAAATCAGCAAAGTAGCGGTAATAGGTACAGGCAGAAATGAAGGTCAGGGACATGCCAGGGTTGGTACAGACGGCGTTCAGGAGTAGTCAAGGTAAGCCGGGTCAATAGCTGGAGAGTAATAGGTTGCAGGTTAGCACTTCAACACTGAACACAAGACAGCACTGATCTTGAGCACTGGCCCAGTTTAAATTGTTAATTTGACTCCAACGCCTGTCACGGGGTGCACGTGTCCACACCAATCGTCTCGCCATCGTTAATGGCTCGGTGTGTCTAACCAGTTTGCCCAAAATGTTTCACATTTATCTGGGCTGACCCTACCTAAATATATTGTTCAAATCTAAGAGCGTCTCCAACATTCCTAATCCATTTCTTTAAATGTAAGCTTTCAGGGTTGTAATTGCCTCCCTTATAAATTCCTGAGGCCTTACCTCCTCCAGGATACAGAATATATAGCATTTTGGGTCAAGTAAAATAGAAGTCTGAAACAAAATGTTAAGCGTATCTAAGGCAAAGTGGATCTGCCTGAATCCCCATCCTATGTAGCCTACATAGAGTATAATGAATACACAATAAAATATACAGTTGTGGGAGATTTGAGGAACATTAAGGGAGCTGACTAAAACAAATTTAAGAGCCTCCTCCATTGATCCCCTGTTACAGGGCCTACATAATTTTTTTTTTACTGCACTGTAACCTTTAATCATTAAGAAGTTCCATCTGTGCGTAGCATCAAGATATGAACTCCCTAAAGATTTAATTGGATTGGATTAAATTAAATAATGGGGTAGGTGATATACTCTACTCGCTCAAATCTTTTTGCACCCTAACTTCATGGAGTTATTGCACATAGTAGAAGTACATACTCGGGGCAAATTAAAGTTAGTCTGAAGGTCTGAAAAGGGCAAAAAGGTACCAACCCACAAGATACGGAGAAGATGTGTTCCCTCCAGCGATCACCATATTGTAATTTTTCCAGCTCTGCAAACATGTTATTTCGCCAGATAGGGCTATAACAAGCAAACTTTGTAACCTGCTGAAGATGTTTTGCTCTGTTCCAAATTTTTTGAATGAGATTATATGTTGGAAATTGTTTGATTTCCCAAATGCCAATGACTCAAGTCCCAAGGTGACAGATTACTGGACTGTAAAAAAAAAGTATTGAAGTTGTGGAGCTAGGGGGAGGGTCATCTGGGTCTGTGGGCTGGGCTTTGGAGCCTTCCAGAGGCTGCAGCTGTGCAGCCAAGTAATAGAGCCAAGAATTAAGAAGAGCAAGACCACCACTATTCTAAAGCCCCATACACACGCACGGATTATCCGAGGACCAGGTCCGTCGGACCATGTCCGTCACACTTTGTCTGATGTTGGTTTTGCGTACACACGGTCAGACAAAGTTGTCGGAAAATCCGATCATTCTGAACGTGGTGACGTTTGTTGCCTACGACGGGACTACGTAGAGGCTAGTAGCCAATAGCTTTGGTCTTGTAATGTGATCTGAGCATGCGTAGCACTTTGTCCGGTCGGACAACCGTACACACGATCGGATTTGGTGTGATCGGACCGTGTTGTCGGCAAATCTTTCCAGCAGGAGATAAGACTTTGTCCGTCGGACAATCCGACGTACACTGTCCGATGGTGCATACACACGGTCTGATTTTTCAACAACATTGTCCGATCGGACAGAATCCATGAAAAAGTCCGACCGTGTGTATGGGGCTTTAGGCTGCTGTAATTAGTATAATCGAATCCTAGGTGGTTAGGATATGCTTTCCACAGCAGTGTTTGTGAAAAATAGAGTTCACCACCCTAAATATTTCCAGTCATAAGAATAATTTTTTATAACACTAGTTTTGCCAGCAACTGATAGTTTCAGCTTATTCCAAATTTTTATTTTATTCTGAAACCAAGGGTTTATATTAACTCAACAAAAATCTGTAAGAATCTAAGTAATCTGTATCCCCAAATATTTAAATGTCTCCATCCAGTAGCATCAAGGCAGTCAAGGCTAATTATGAGTCTTGAGTATATACCATACATCCAAATTGTGTCCATTACTGCTTGAAAGGAGGATGTAGTATCCCCAAGCAGTAGCAAAGCATCATCTTTATATAGCATTATTTCCTCTGTCTGTCTTATTTTTACCTGAGCCTGAATTCAACCCAGCACCATGCAGGAGAGAAGTGTCTCTCTCTGCTCTCTTCCTCCTCACTAGGCAGATTGATAGCAGCAGGAGCCATTGCCTGCAGTTGCTGTCAATCAAATCCTGTGACGAGGGAGTGGGGGCGGGGGCCGAGCCACCCTGTCTGTGTTTATAGACGCAGACAGGGTGACTCGGGAGCGAGCCTGCGCAAGTTCCCCCATAGAAATGTCTTTCTATGGGGACATTCTCCGAAGAGGAGGAACCAGGAATGTCAGCAGGGGACTCCGAAAGAGAAGGGTCAAGGCTGCTCTGTGCAAAACCATTGCACAGAGTAGGTAAGTATACAATGTTTATTATTTTAATAAAAAAATTGAAGCTTTAATATCACCTTAAATTTTCATCCAGATCTATTTGAATGGAATTCTAGATGTATTAAACAGGTTTTTACCACATGTAAACCACACTCATTGTTAGAAATGTATTTGTTTGAGAAAAATCTTCTATCCTGGTCCTTCGAAAATTTTAAAACAAAATTCTACTGGTGTATGGAAAAAAGTTTGAAGCAGGATTTTTATCTTGTATCCCAATGTAGTATATCTCACCTTGCTGAGCTAATACAGCCACTAGGAATATTGACAGCTTAGGGGGAAGTGTTTATGAGTTGTGGTAGGGTGAATGTAAATGAAGATGACTTGTCTGGAGAAAAGCAAGAACCCCCTCTGACATATTTGGGTTATGACCAACAGGTCGTTTCAATAAAGAATGTAATGCTCACTTAATGCAGCCCTGGAAGAACATTCCATATAAAGGGACCTAAAATCTTTTTCTTTTTTTTTAATGGAATTAAAGAATACATATAACTTTGCTTAAAAACACTGTTCTCCTCCCTTTCTACCTAAGTTGTATAGTGTTGGTAAAAAAGATTTTTTTCAATCTGCTCCAGTCATATAATGCATAAGTAACGGCTCCCCTGTGTCATTGAACAGCTGCTGCAGGAGAGAGAAGGGAGCGTGGTCAATGGATGGGCAATGGAAGCCAATGGAAAAAATCAAGGCTCCCAGAATTCAGCCCCATATTTTAGCACTCCATAACACTGGGGAGCCTCTGCATCATGTGAATGCACTGGAGCGGATTGAAATAATTTTTTTACACAGACTTTTTCTACCAGAACTAGGAGTAGAAGTGGGAGGGAAGCAGAGTTTTTTAAGCAGGCGTAAATGTAGCCTTTACTTCCACTTTAAATTAGTAGCAATAACAAGTGTACATAAACTGATGTAACAGACCAAACAGTACATAAGTCAGTATAATAGAGTAAGTAATTACTAAGCATATAATTGATCTCAATGGAAAGTATGCATTGCAACATATTTTTAAGTTTCCTATTAACAGAAATAGGCAAGAAGCAATGGAAAGAAAGGGAATGATCCCAACCGACCATTAAACAATTATGGCTTCATAAAGCATTTTTAGCATATATGTTTTCCTATTTGAAAAAATCAATGAATATAATACATATGTTCTATCTAATATGCAGGTCCGTGAGTTTCTGAGGTGACAGCAAAAATGCAAGGTGCTATGGGATGTATGTTGGCTGATGTAGGATGTATGCATGAATCTCACTGGTGGAACTCATTGAGGTCCATATGTATTTGTGGCACTAACCAATATTTTTTTCACATTTAGGCTCCTTTCACACCTAAGCGTTTTTCATGCAGTGCAGCGCTAAAAATAGCGCCTGTCCACCGCATGAAAAAATCCTGCCCCTTTAACTCCAGTGTGAAAGCCGGCAGGCTTTCACACTGGAGCGGTGCGCTAGCAGGATGACAAAAAAAGTCCTGCTAGCAGCATCTTTGGAGCGGGATAGGAGCGGTGTGATCACCGCTCCTATACCGCTCCTTCCCATTGATTAGAATGGGACACAGCGGTGAAACCGCGGCAATACCGCCGCAAAGCGCTGCTACGGCGGCGCTCTGCGGGGGGTGTTTAACCCTTTTTTTTTTTTTTTCGGCCGCTCGCGGGGGTTAAAACCGCACCGCAAGCGGCCGAAAACCGCGGTGAAAACGACGGTACAGCAGCGCTAAATATAGCGCCGCTTTACCGTCACCGCGGCTCACCGCCCCAGTGTGAAAGGGGCCTTAGTAGAGGCTTCCTATGTTAGTTTATACAGAGGCAGCACCTGATTTACCACCCCTATTCATATAGACAGCTTTAAGAGCTCAGTAGTTTTCCATGGCAAAGCTATAGTCTTTATACCTAACATCCTACAGATTAAATGCATGTAACTCTGCAGGTTTCTTTACATTTTTACTAAATAATATAGTCTCAAATAATTTCAAAGAGTCTTGTTTTTAATTATATATAATAACTGGCAAATGTTCATCAAAATCTATTAACTCCTTCAATTTCTACCACTGCATGTAGAAATATCATTATCCAGTGAGGCATCTGAAAATGCATAGCTCCAAACTTTCCCTCATTTGGAGGGACTGTCCATCTTTTGAACTCAAATCCCTCTCTCCATCTTCCCTCCTCATTTGTCTCTCATTTTGGTCTGACGTACAGACTTCTACAAAATGCACTAGCTATCACTAAAAACACTATACCTATACAACCCTAAACAGGTCATTGAAACAGCCAGTACAAAAGAAACTAGAGGCTGAAAAAAAACCTGTGAGTTTACCAATCACTTCTCTGCATGTAAATTCTTCATGGGCAACATAAATGAGGGTAGGACAGCGGTATGGCCTTTGCCTCTATACTCTGTGCCAGCCTTTTTTAACCCTGGGGTACCTTGAGGATTCTTCAGGGGTGCCTTGGCAAAATGCCTAAAAATGTATGGAATATTGTATACACACCAGCAGGTGGATTAAGCCTGCCTTTTAGTTACACAAAGCCACTGGTTTTCATTACTCATCATTACGACTTTCTAGACATTGGCATCCTAACAACCAATGCCATCAGTTAATAAGGAGGATGTGTGTTGCCTCCACAGCATCCAGTGTGCCAAAGTGTATGTGCTTTAGAATAATAAATCACCTCAAACGTAGGGAGTCCTAGGTGTGGATGTTGCTGCATCATGTAAAGCTATTAGAAAAGTTTGTTTACATATTAGAATGGGGTGCCTCAAGACTGTCCATAATTTTAAAGGGTGCTTTGACTGAAAAAAGGTTGAGAAACACTGCACTGTGCTAAAAGGTGCCCCCCTTATCAGAAGGTTGGGAGAAATTAAAAATGTCATAGATTTGAGGGCCCATTGTAGCTAAAAACATTGCAACCTGGTAAATGTATGTGGTTAATATCTGGTATTGATAGCTTATAGAATATAAATTATTATTATTATTTTATTCACATGCCTTTATTTATTTTTTCTCCACACTTACAGACAGACCAAGCTGTCCAGGACAAATTACAAGGATTGCAACAAACCATATAACAACCCCAGTGGTGCTTACAACGGTCCGTTTAAAGCAGAACTAAACCCATCGATTCAAGTGTTTCCTCAAAGTTTTAAGCAAAACTTTAGGTACAAAAAAAAGTTGGGGAACAGGCAGGATTTTTAATGCAGAAGAGAATGTCTCTTCTGCATTAAAGTATCTTACCTGTCTGCCTGCCGCTGTACCCTAAGTGATGTCACTTCAGCCTGGCCAATTAAAATGGCCTGAGAACGGTACCCGGAAGCCATTCACCCGAAGATGACAGATGCTGGCAGGCAGCTCCGGGGCAGTGCTAGGGTGAAGGTACAGTAAGTATAGTTCTACTTAAGCCATGCCTTGAATGATAACTGATACAGTTACTAGTGTGCAGGGGCGGACTGACCATTCGGCCACTCGGGCACTTCCCGAGGGTCCCGGGCAACTAGGGGGCCCCATCAGGGTTGCCAGCCTCAGTAAAACCAGGGACACTATGTAACAATCTGTGTTTTTTTTACATCTGTTTCTGAAATGTCTCTTACCGACATCCTTTTGGTATAAAAATGCAGAGATGCCCAACCTCTCCAGTATCTTCTCAGCCAATAGAAACATGACTGTGTATACTGTGTGTACATTTATGTGTATACTGTGTGATTGTATACTGTGTGTGTGTATACTGTGTGGCCCCATAATCTCTGATTGCCCAGGGACCCCATAATCTCCTATTGCCCAGGGGCCCCATGAGTTGTCAGTCCGCCCCTGCTAGTGTGCTTATCTCTAAACTGAAATGTCAAGCCATCAAACAGTTGGTGTCATAGCTTAATATACAGTATTGCAGCATCATGGCAACTGCTGATTAAACAGAGGCTAAGATGGCAGCTCCCTTCACTTTAAGGCTGGGTTCACACTGGAACACGCAGCGGCTCCCAGCAGGAGTCTGGTGCATCTCCATTCACCGTTTCAGGTCCGATTTCAGCCAGAATTTTGGGCCCAGCCTCAAGGAGAGGATGGTTTCCTTTCGCTTTAACTTCATATGGTTTAAACCTTTTTACCAGAGCAAAATAAACCTGTTGCTGTCACTGTCTAAAAAGTGTTGGCTGGCCTGGAACTAGGCTTTAATATGCTTGTCACTTACTCAACATGAATTCAATAATACCCTGTCCACAAGCTGATAAAACTGCAGTGATTTCACTACAGAAAAAACAGCCTTGCCACCCAGAAAGTAGAGAAATAATGCGCAAGATCTACAAGTAATAAAAATATATTACAGGGGAATTCAGAGAAGACTGCTCTGTTAATGCAAGTGGCAGACTACACCATATACTGTATGTAATTTTATTTTATTTTGTCCATAGTTTACACTTTAAATAGTTTGCAGGTAGTATCAGAGGTACAGTATATATGGGGTGAGCAAATGACCATGTTGCATTGAAGACTAATTGGAGAAGCTGGCTTTATCACATTGGGATACAAACATGATATACATATGCATAATTACTTTATTCTTCCAGGCCTTCCACTGTCCTGAATAGCATAATAAAAATGTGTGCACCAATGTCAAAAAGTAGTTTGGTCTATTATTATTAATAAAACTATACCCAAAGTGTAAAAAATCCTGCGACAGGATTCAACATCTGTACAGAACTGTGGATGACCAGGAAGCTGTGCCCTTCCTGTGGGACTTCGCTCAATATCTACTTCTCTGGACAGACATAATGTTCTGTCAGTTAAAAATAACTCAGATGTAAGGACATCACAGGTTAACAAGCCCACTGAGGAGATAACAACAGTGGGGTCTTGGAAACTGCCCTTTCTCAGAGGAAGTGGTGCGATGAAAGAGAGATTTTAAGCAGCTCTTGGGAGCCCGTAAACTTCTATTTAATGAAGGATACAAAGATGCAGTAAATGTAGTAATCATTGAGTAAACTGCTTACAACCCACAAAGTTGGAAAGGGTGGCTCACCATCCAGTCTGACTATTATGAAGACTGACACTGTGGTTGCACTGAGCTCATGTTCTTATCCCCAGAATTGTGCTGTCCACATTACTATTTATTCTTCCTATACCTCTGTTCTGCAGATACCTCCTTCCTCAAGCTCTGTCAGATTTGATGGAGAGCGTTTGTCAACAGCAAATTTCAAATCTTGCCACAGATTCTCAATTGGATTTAGGTCTGGACTTTGACTGGGCCATTCTAACCCATGAATATGCTTTGATCTAAACCATTCCATTGTAGCTCTGGTTGTATGTTTGGGGTCGTTGTCCTGCTGGAAGGTGAACCTCCACCCCAGTCTCAAGTCTTTTGCAGACTTTAACAGGTATTCTTCTAAGATTGCTCGGTATTTGGCTCCATCCATCTTCCCATTAACTCTGACCAGCTTCCCTGCCCCTACTGAAGAAAAGCATCCCCATAACATGATGCTGCCACCACCATGTTTCATGGTAGGGATGGTGTGTTCAGGGTGATGTGCAGTGCCGCGTACACACGATCTGACATTCCGACAACAAAATCCCATGTTTTTTTTCTGACGGATGTTGGCTCAAACTTGTCTTGCATACACACGGTCACACAAAGTTGGTTGGAAATTCCGAACGCCAAGAACGCGATGACGTACAACACGTACGACAAGCCGAGAAAAATGAAGTTTAATAGCCAGTGCTGCTCTTCTGCTTGATTCTGAGCATGCGTGGCACTTTGTGCATCGGAAGTGTCTACACACGATCGGAATTTACGAGAACGGATTTTGTTGTCGGAAAATTTGAGAACCAGAAAATTCCGATGGAAACTGTCCGATGGAGCCTACACGGTCGGAATTTCCGACAGCAAGCTCTGATCGCACATTTGCCATCTGAAAGTCCGACCGTGTGCATTAGTGTTCCACCATACATAGCGTTTTGCTCTTAGGCCAAAAAGTTACATTTTGGTCTCATCTGACCAGAGCACCTTCTTCCACATGTTTGCTGTGTCCCCCACATGTCTTCTTGCAAACTGCAAAAAAGGCTTCTTATTGCTTTCTTTCAACAATGGCATTTTTCTTGCCACTCTTCCATAAAGGCCAGATTTGTGGAGTGCACGACTGATAGTTGTCCTGTGGACAGATTCTCCCACCTGAGCTGTGGATTTCTGCAGCTCCTTCAGAGTTGCCATGGGACTATTGGCTGCTTCTCTGATTAATGCTCCCTTTGCCCGACCTGTCAGTGTAGCTGCACATCCATGTGTTGGTAGGTTTGCAGTTGTGCCATACTCTTTCCATTTTCGGATGATGGATTGTACAGTGCTCCGTGAGATGTTCAAAGCTTGGGATATTTCTTTTATAACCTAACCCTGTTTTAAACTTCTCCACAACTTTATCCCTGACCTGTCTGGTGTGTTCTTTGGTCTTCATGATGTTGTTTGTTCAGTAAGGTTCTCTATCAGAGGGCTTCACAGAACAGCTGTATTCATACTGAGATTAAATTACACACATGTGGACTCTATTTACCAATTAGGTGACTTCTGAAGGCAATTGGTTCCCGTAGATCTTAGTTAGGGGTATCAGAGTAAAAGGGACTGAATACAAATGCACGCCACACTTTTCAGATATTTATTTGTAAAAATGTGAAAACTATTTATCATTTTGCTTCCACTTCATAATTATGTGCCACTTTGTGTTTGTTTATCACATAAAATCAAGGCACTGTATATATATATATATATATATATATATATATATATATATATTTATTTTTTTTTTTTTTTTCAAATAAGGCAAACAGCACTTTCTTTTTAAACTTATTGAACTCATTACGGTATATGTTAAAACAAAACTCTCTCTTCCACCCGAAAAAATATAACAAAATATATATTTTTTACAACACTTTACAATATCTGCAAACATTACTGTGCTGACTTATTCAACAAATCAGTGGATAAGGTGCTACTAATACCTAAGTAGATCTTTTGTACTATTATTGTGTGTTGCTCTATTATTTCCAAAGGTTTCCTTTTGATCTTTTGGAGAACAGCCAAATATTGTTCCTTTGTTACATTCAAGTCCGAATGCAGCCACCTAAAGCTTACTCATCAAAGAGAACTCTGCCTGAAATATACAACTGTGTTATAGTTCTCTTATACTTTTATACCTTTTTTTATGACTTTCCCCTTCCTCTGATGAGGTAGGCCCTCCTAACCGACTTGTAAAATTGTATTGTAAATGCACCATCTCCCTTTATTCTGTAATGTGCTTTGCAAACTGGTGGCACTAGATAAATCCTGTATTATTATTATTATTATATATTATAACAATAATGCAGTAATATATCTCTATATACATACTGTTATTTTAGTTTCTTTATAACAGTCTAGTCTGCATTACAATAAATGTATGACACATATCTCGCTTTTCTTGTGACTAAGCCATCCACCAAGTCGCACACTGGTGGGACCATTGTTTAATTGCTCCCCAGATGATGATCAACTATAGACGTCAGGAATGACTAAGCTGTAATTGTCTAAGGTCACTTCTGTATAAACCCAAACAATGGAAGTGCAGTGTCTCGCTTGCTCTCTTTGATGTTAAAGGGGATGTAACTGGGCAGAATTAAATGGGGTCTATTTAGGATAATACCTTGCAATGATCCAGTACATTGGGCACATTCACATAAAAAACAGTCAGGCTGGCCATAATGGCAAGAGGCTGGATTAGGATAGAGCATGTTGAGCCGTGCCCTAATATTTGTTCTCCACTCAGCCAACGTTTGGATGACATGTATGTATATATGGAAAAGGGATTATGTTTTTGTTATAGTGAAAAGGAAACTCCCTGAATGATCCCAGAGATATTCCAACATGCTGGAAAATATCAGGAATAATATAATGAGCACTTCTGATGCTCAAAAGAGCTTATAATAGATCAGAAAAGTAAACACATATACAATGAGTTTATTGTCCTGAAATGCTTAAAAAGGTTCTTCACTTTGTAAAAAAAAAAAAGTTAAAAGTCAGCAGCTACAAATCCTGTAGCTGCTGACTTTTAACTTTTTTTTACAAAGTGAAGAACCTTTTTAAGCATTTCACGACAATAAACTCATTGTATATGTGTTTACTTTTCTGATCTATTATAAGCTCTTTTGAGCATCAGAAGTGCTCATTATATTATTCCTGATATTTTCCAGCATGTTGGAATATCTCTGGGATCATTCAGGGAGTGTTTCCTTTTCTCTATAACAAAAACATAATCCCTTTTCCATATATACATACATGTCATCCAAACATAATAAAAGGACACTTACCTGTCCAGGGATCCAGCGCTGTCTTCACCTGGGCTAGTTCTTCACTAGGAAATAAATATGGGGAAACACCGCGCTACTAAAATTATACAATGTGAAAAGCCGCTAACAAACAAAACAAACAAAGGGTTTCCGGCACCTGCATCTTAACTGTGGGCAGGTGGCTATGCTGCTTGTGGCTTCACAGCCAGTTGCCCCTGCACATGAGCGAGGCACATTTCGCTTTGTGAATGGTCCTGCAGCTCTCTGGAACCAGTGACGTCTCCCAGAAGATTGTGGGGAGGGATAGAGTAAGACGATCAGAGCGGAAGTGGGGGTATGTACCTGTCAAAGCTAGGTACCCACTCCCCCTTCAACAAATGACCTGCCAAATATGGCAGAGGGGGGTAACTTAAAGTGAAACTTCACCTTTTGGGTAAAGCTCTGCTTTAAAGTGGTTGTAAACGTTGACATGTGACGTCATTGCGCACTGGAGTATCCCGCTTTGTCATTTCACGCATTGTTTGGCCACTCCCGGATATCCTGTCAGGTAGTGGGCCGGGATTGGTCTATTGTTTTGGCGGAATTGCTGTTTTCGGCCTTGGATTGGCCCACACAGCCTGAGCAATAGACAGGCTCATCAGCGGGGGTATCCGTTTCAGTATACACATCATGGTTGTATTAATGTAGCGGGAGATCCATCTCACATTCAGGTCATAATACGATCGTCATTTTGTGATCGAGTGTTTTCTGATCCCCTTGTACATTCCATTTGGTCTATACGGGGGCGGGATTTTGCTAGTCCCATGTCTATAAATTGTTTTTGGAAGTATGGGGGGGTTAGAGATATGCCCCTGTAGAAGACCGATAGAGTCGAAACGCGTCGGGCCTGCTGTCTCACACCCCTCATATTGCCGACCCATTTTTATATTTCTCGAGATTTTATTCATTTTTATATTTGTCACATGATTATGTGAATAAATCTATATCCGTTTGACCTGCACTATCGGAGTTGTCTCCATTTTTTATCCCGTTTTCCCGGTCCTTGGGATCATCCCCGTGACCATCGGATGCCCGGATGTCGAGTATGCCCTACGATTGCTGACAGATCCAGTGTCCTTGTCTTTCCATCCTAAAGCTCTAAGTGTCGTTTCTCACTTGTTTTACCCTTTGTTACCACTGGGGTTATTTCCAGTAACATCATTCACACTTTTGTTTTACATTGTTAATGTCTGTTTTCCATGAGCGAGGCACATTTCGCTTTGTGAATGGTCCTGCAGCTCTCTGGAACCAGTGACGTCTCCCAGAAGATTGTGGGGAGGAATAGAGTAAGACGATCAGAGCGGAAGTGGGGGTGGGTACCTGTCAAAGCTAGGTACCCACTCCCCCTTCTGCATGGTTCTTTGTTCCTCTGTTACCAGTGTGTTGGGGGGGTTCCCTTTCCTCCAATCAGCTTTCACACACGAGTAACTGTGAGGGCCAAAGGGGGGGGGGTCACCCGGTGCAGGTTCAGTTCTCCTCTCCTCTTTCTATCAAAAGCCTTCTTGTTGTCGGCTTGTGCTTTGGCCATTGCTTCCTGCAAGATTTTGTTGTTGTCCAATCAGAGGAAATCTCAGGTAATCAGGTAGTTACAGCAGGCAGAGAGTGGTCAGTAGGCAGGCAGAGATTTGGCAACAGAAGGTCAGCAGGTTCAGAAATGATAAATGGAAACCATAATTAGAAAAGAAAGGGGATTGACCTGTAGCTGAGTGATTGGCGTTGTTGTAGGCAAATTCTGCCAGGGGCAGCCTCCGGATGCCCAACAGGCTCTTCTTTTCAGGGTGAGCAAGGAAAAGGCACGAACTAACCTTCTTGCCCCAGCGTTTGATTGGGTCCTCTGTCAGGGAAGGGATCAGGTACTGCAGGTTTTAGTAGTGAAACATGAAATATAGCTAGACGGACATTTTAACTTAAGATTGGTTGTAGAAAGCCATACCTGGTCACCCGGCTGCAGGTTCAGTTCTCCTCTCCTCTTTTTATCAAAAGCCTTCTTGTTGTCGGCTTGTGCTTTGGCCATTGCTTCCTGCAAGATTTTGTTGTTGTGGTTGAGGAAATCCATGGTATCTTGTACTGCCGGAACTGTAGATTCTGAAATGAAATCAGGCAGAAATGATAAATGGAAACCATAATTAGAAAAGAAAGGGGATTGACCTGTAGCTGAGTGATTGGCGTTGGTACTCTTTAAGGGTAAGAAATGAGCCATCTTGGTTAATCGGTCCACTACTACAAAGATTGCCGTGCATCCCTCGGCCGGTGGAAGTTCTACTATAAAATCCATGGAGATCATCCTCCATGGTTTATCAGGAATGGGTAGAGGTTTCAGCAGGCCCCAGGACTTACTTCTTGCTGTCTTGTTCTGAATGCAAACAGAGCATGAGTTCACATATTTCTTACAAAAAGTTTCTAGATCAGGCCACCAAAATGTACGTCGTACAAGTTCAAGGGTCTTATGTATGCCAAAATGGCCTGCCAGCGGATGGTCATGGAACATCTTCAAGACCCCAACTCGCACATTCTCAGGAACAAAAATGTTGTTTTCTTTACATGTTCCTGGAAGCCTGTTTGATTTGGGACAAGAGATCCGTTTGCAACAGTAGGAAGTTCCCTGTAGGTAGGATGGTATCTGGTGTTGATAAGTCCTTGGGATCATCGTACATACGGGATAGAGCGTCCGGTTTTGTGTTTTTTGATCCAGGTCGGTACGTTATATGAAAGGAAAAACGAGTGAAAAATAGAGCCCATCGAGCTTGTCGTGGCTTCAGTCTTTTGGCAGTTCTTAAATACTCTAAATTTTTATGGTCGGTATATATTAGTATGGGATGGTTAGCGCCCTCCAACAAATATCTCCACTCCTCCAGTGCTGCTTTGATGGCCAGTAGTTCACGATCTCCTACATCGTAATTTCTCTCTGCTGGAGAAAGTTTCCGTGAAAAGAAGGCCACAGGGTGCATTAAGGCCTTAACCCCTTGCCGTTGGGAGACAACTGCCCCCACTGCTGTTTCAGAGGCATCCACCTCAAGGATATAGGGTAAGGACGGGTCAGGATCAGGATAGGAGCCGAGGTGAAAAGCTTTTTTAGCGTTTCGAAGGCGCTCTGCGCCTCAGAGTTCCAGCAGAATCGCAGGTTTTGTTTAGTTAGTTGTGTTATTGGGGTGATTATGGCAGAGAACCCCTTAATGAATTTTCTATAAAAGTTCGCAAAACCTACGAAGCATTGTATCTGATACGTGAGCCGTCAGCTAAAAAGACGCATAGTCCATGCGTTTTTTGGCCGCAAGGGAATCTGTTGCTGAGCGGCAAAATTAAAATCAACGTAGCAACTACAAGCTCCGGAGTCCACAATAGCGTTAACTGGAATAGTCTTTCCTGGAAGCTGGACCAGCAGTGGAAGAGTAAGATGGTTCGCCTGGGCAGGCAGCATTGTGAAGTTAGTGGGGGAGAACCTGCAGAATTTTGCGGAACACCCATGAACATAATGGCCGGCTCCTCCACAATAAAGACAAAGATTCCTCTGCCGGCGGCGTGAACGCTCCTCTGGGGATAATGTGTGTCGCTTTACTCCGAGTGGCATGGGCCTGGGAGTGGCAGGTGCAGGGTAGACAGAACTTGAATTGGCAGGGAGCTGAACTGGGATCTTGGGTGTCATCCATACAGGATGATTCCGCTGGGTGCTTTTCTCTGTTTGGCGCTCACGGAGCCGTCGGTCAATCTGAATTACTAAGCCCTGGCTCGAGGACCACTGGGGTTGCAACAGTGGTACAGGAGCGCAGCGAGGTAGGAGTGCCTGTATGACCCGTGGTAGCTGATACAGATGAGTAGAGAAGATCCACCTGATAAACTGGACTGTGAGCAGAAGGATTTTATTACAAATCTGCACATTTAAATGGCTGTAGAGAAGAGAAGACTGCAGATAAACACTTAAAACTTTTTTCATCTCTGTGTATCACCTGACACTTTTCAATTCATTGGGTATATGAAAGGGTTTACAACCACTTTAAGGGCTCATATTGATGGGTGTTGATTTGGAATGTACGCCAAACATAGTTCAGCAAAATCCCATTGACTGTCGTTGAGCAGTATACATGGCAGTTCAGAGGCTACGTTTGACTTGCTTTTGCGTTTCTGTAGGCTCCTTTTATGGTGCATTTGAACTGCAGAGGAAGCAGGTCAAACTCAGCCTTTTTTTAAATGGAAAACACAGTGTTTGATAAGAATGCCCATCGATGTGAAGCCTAAAGCAGTTTAGCTAAGGACAAGAACAAATGAATGCCAAAAGCTCTAAAATATTTTTTTAACAAAACTGTTCAAGGTTTTGTTGTTCAGTGATATTGTGTTCGTGCCCCTGCAATACCAGCAATCTCATCCGCCGTCCCTGAACTGATTTTGGTCTTGTAACTGACAGCAGATTATTTTGCCTTGGTACAAGGGACACATGCAATCATGAAAGATGCAAACTCACAATGCCACAATTGTCAGCAGCTATTTTGGATTCCGAAACCTCACAATGCCCTAACTGTTTGCAACAATCTTAAGAACCTTAAAGAGGAACTGCATTATTTTTAATATTTTTAGACACACAGAATGGAACTGCTTGAAACCTTTATTAAAAGCCAAATTACAGCTATATAGAAAAAAAGGTTTATATTCTTAGAGCACTTACACACTGGGGTGGGGGAGGGGGGGCGTCTGCAGTAAATCGAGGCTATTTTTAGCCGCGCTTTACCATTTCGGCCGCTAGCGGGGCTCTTTTAACCCCCGCTAGCGGGCAAAAAAGGGTTAAAAGCGCCGCTGCCGAATCACTTTGCAGGTGCTTTGGCAGCGCTGACCATTGATTTTAATGTCAGGGGCGGTTTAGGAGCGCCAAATACAGCTCTCCCGCACCGCCCCAGAACTTTTTTTTCTCGTCCTGCAAGCGCACCGCCCCAGTGTAAAAAAAAGCACTCAGGCTCTCAGACTGGGGCTGCAGGGGGGGCGTTTTTCAAGTGTTTTTCAGGCATTTTTCAGGCGCTTTACAGGAGCTTTTTTTTAGCCCAAAAGCGCCGGAAAAACGCCCCAGTGTGAAAGGGGTCTTAAAGTTTGTTTTATAAAACAGTCCCAGCCTGTTTAGGCAAATTAAGGATTTTTGTGGGGACATTGGTCTGCAGAGGTCCAACTAACCTGCTGGTGAGTCGGAGCTCAAGCTTATCAATCAGCAGACAGTGGGTGTTATTTACTAAAGGCAAATTCACTTTGCACTACAAGTGCACTTGGAAGTGCAGTCACTGTAGATCTGAGGGGGACATGCAAGGAAAATAAAAAACAGCATTTTAGCATGATTGGATGATAAAATCAGCAGAGCTTCCTCTCAGTTCAGATCTTCCCCTTTGATCTACAGCAACTGAACTCCCAAGTGCACTTTCAGTGCACTTGTAGTGCAAAGTGGATAAGCCTTTGGTAAATAACCCCCAGTATGAGCTTTACTGATTGCAGATGCCTCTATTTGAAAGAGATACCCTTTACCTCTTCTTCCAGGGACAATTTTAAAATTAGTATTTCCCATTATTTGCTATACAAAGGTCACCAAAGCTAATAGAAAAGATGAATCTGGGGTGCGGGGACAGCAGAAAAAACCTGATAAGGATTTTAACACTTCTCCATTCTGTCCAAAACTAAAACAAAAAGTTTTAGCTTTAGATACACTTCAAGGCTAAATTCACCTTTATAAAAAAATAAAATAACTAAATGCATATATTTTTTACAGGAAAAATGTGCATTTATTATTATTTTGTGTAGGAAGCTGCAAGCAATGCCAGGTACTTGCAGCCTCTTCCTTCGTCTTTATGTTAGTATGAAGTAACGGACTTTCATTTGGAAAGCTGGAGGACGTGTCAATGGAGTGTGGTAATTACTGAACGTATGTTCCACTGAGATCTACAAGTCCGTTTGCTGTGGTTGAATGCAGGACTTGTAGTCCATTCAAAAATCTCTGTGAACGAATGACGTGGCTAAATGACTGGATCCCCGCACAGCCCTGCTGATTTCAAAAGGGACAGCTTCTGCAAGGGAGAAGATTCCCTTCTCACTGTCACAATTACAGGGGGCACTCTGGGGGTTCTACTTGCCACCATGTAAAGTCGGCCATAGATGGAACGATTTTCTTTACCACTGCTGGGTGAACACAGTGATTAATGCTAGCGGCTATATTAGCCACTAGCAATAATCACATGTTAAAGCTGACAGTACCCAAGTTGACCAAGTCGATCAACTTGAATACATTCAGCCTGCCCATACATGGTTCGAATCTCGACCGGTCCCTGTTGAACTGGTCGAGATTCAAACCATCTATGGCTAGCTTTACATGTTACACCATAAATATGGGTGTAATATGCCACATGGTTTAAAAGAAGGAGTTAGCCTTTAAATTGTCCAGGTCAATGACTTAGAAAGTGCTAAAGCAATTGGATCAGCATTACAGCAGCAGCCAACATATTTCTCTCAGTCCAGTTTTCTTTAAAAATAGAGTATGAACTATAGCCTCATACCACATAGATCAAGTGGTTGGAAAATAATGAGGTAATTCCCAATACTTTCTGTTGATGTTGCAGAGATTGACCACCTAATTTCCTTATTGCCTGTCGGAGAACTCTCGGACATACACTGAACATTGTGAGTGTGTTAAGGGGAGAATGGGTCTCCTAAGAACCCAGTGGTTAAGAACTAATAATTAGAATCCTGTGCAATGGATGTTGAAACATTTTAGAAATAAAGTTTCCTTAGATTCATCTACTCTACATTGTAGGCTGCACTGGAGGATTTGAGACAGTCTCCAATAGAACTCTTCCTTAATATGCTTTTAAGGTTTCACTATACTGCTCAATGCATACTTTGATGTGGTTCTCTATGTGCATATTGTTGTACACATAGATTTCCATTAACAATACAGAACAAAGAAGATTTTTTTAACATAACCTTCTAGGCACACAACGCCCAGGGATCACTTTACACTTCTAGGCATAGGTTACTTACTTGGAAAATATATTAACATTTGAGACATGCAGTTGCCAGTTTATATTCTAATAGCTTTTTTAAGCCCACTGTGCAACTGGACAAAGTGAGAAATGCTTTGTACAAGTAGAAGGAAAGAAAATTATTAAATGTATCTTATCAAAATCATTTTGATTTTTATATAATCGTTAATTAAGCCTACAGGGCAAAAACACAAAGAGACCAATTTACAAAGAGGAGCTTAGAAAAGAGGCAAGCATAGAGGTGGAGAAGAAAAGAATAGGTGAAGCTATCCAGGTTTCTGCTTTGAAAAGCAAGCAATGTTCTACTAGCCATTCGATACCATGCACTTCTATCCAGTACCAGTCACACACTAGCTAAAAACTCATTTCTTCTAACCAGTACATGTTCCACTACTACTGCCATTCATAAGTAAATTAAAAAGCACATTGATTTATTACTAGAATAATTCTGGAAATCTAAAGAAAAGATAATGTACATGTCTTGGCATAAAGTGTATATTTATTCTAATATAGATGGGGAGTAGAGGGCATTTAACGATAAATGTCAGGCTCCTCCACAGGGACTTATAACATTTAACATACTCAATTTGCATTTTAAAACAACAGTCATTGTGCTCACTATGACTCATAGGCCAGTTACTTACAGTCTTTTTTTTTTTTAGCTCTATTTCTACATGCAATTAGCTTACTGTAAATTGTTTGTGTATCTATCTATCTATCTATCTATAGATATATATCTATATATGAAGATATATATATATATATAGCTATATATATAGATATATATATATCTATATATATATATATATATCTATCTATATATATATCATATATATATATATATATATCGCCACCAGTTGCCCCGCCCAATCCCTAACCTGCACCACCCCTAATTCTGCCCCTAAGCGCGCCCTCATAAATGATATATATATATATATATATATATCACTATATATATATATAGATATATAGATATAATTGTCTACACACGATCTGAATTTAAACGATCGGATTTTGTTGTCGGAAAATTTAGATCCTGCTCTCAAACTTTGTGTGTGAAATTCCGACAGAAAAAGCCAGATGGAGCCCACATACGATCGGATTTTCCGACAACACGATCCGATCGCACATTTTCCGTCAAAAATTCCGACCGTGTGTACAGGGCATAATGCTGTACAAGTTGAGACTTTTTGAGAAAGTCTAAATTTTCATAAGATTTTTGGGGTGCTGCAGGCAAAAAAGAAAACGAAAGGTACAACGTGGTACTGGAGGGTGCCTTTGTGCATCTCTGGTGTCACAGTTTTTAAGGACCATGTGACAGATGTGTTTTAAAGGAAAGATGGAAGAGGAGCAGGGCTCAAGTCCTGCGGGAATGCATGGGAACGGAGTTCCTGTACTTTTTCCACAACAGGAACTCAGTTCCCGTTAGCAGCTGTGTCCTGCAAGACTTTGAAGTATGCAAGCTGTGTGGCAGGTACACCAGCAGCTGCCGACACAGCTCACAATAGTAATTCCAATAGTACCATTCAGGCATTGCCAGTAGGGGGCCCCATGACAGCTTCCTCTTCGATCTACCTGTCAATCACAGCTAGCTGATGGGTAGATTAGGTCCCTGCTGCTAAGAGATTGTGTTTAGTCAGACCTCTCGTGATTCGCTCCTCCCCGCCGGCCCCTCCTGATTTTCTGTCTCCTCATCTCCCCCCCCCAGTCTCCTGCATACTTGCTCTGTGTGTCCCGCTGAATCCCCCCCTCCTCTATCTTCAGTGCCATATGATGAGAGAACACAGAGGAGGAGCACAGCTATTCTGCTCACAGGACATGCAGGGAGAGAGGTGAGCTGAGGGAGGAACATCAGTTTGGGGTGGTAAGCTGAGCACAATACCTGGCAAAGATTAATGCTAGGAGGGAAGTTTATGTGGAAATATGTGAAGGGTTGGAATAGCAGCGAGTGTGTGTTGGAGCCCTGCAGAGTTTGCAGCCCCTCAAGCTAACATACATCTCCTAAGCAGGAACACATCACTATCTCCCCAAGCATTCTGTCCAGATAATGTGCACTTCATTTATGACCTTTCCCTTTAACCCTGTGTTATACCACTTTTGAATCGTTCGCGCATATGAGCGTATCAGAGGAGGCAGTGAGAATGTTGTAATGATAATAATAATTAGTATAAATAAGGCTACATATGTGTAGATTAGCACCATATCCTTACCAAAATGAGTACACTGGGTAGCGTCTCTTACTCAGACACCAGTAAGCAGTCACCTGTATAGGCTGCGACAATCAGCAATAAGTTATGGAATTCCTGTATTGAAACAAACAAATAGATAACAGGTGTTCCAGCATCACCAACTGTTTGTGTGCAAATGTATTTTGTCATTTGCATAATTTAATGAGCTCTTTAGCTAGTGTATGTAATGTAATAAATAAACATCTCCATAATGTGAAGCTGTATATCACCGCTTACTTGTCACTAGGAAAAAATAATTCTAGTATAGCCTAAAGCAAGCAATACAATTAGAAGTTTTATGTTATTTGTTTCAAGGGTTTTATTGCAAATATTTTTATTATTATTGTCTTTAGATTTTATTTATAAGCTCCTGACATATCAGCCAGCATTATACTTTATGAAAAAGGATAATTATCCAGATCAGTCATATGCATAACTGGGAACTTTCCAAATTCAACGAGCCTAAGTTTGGGGAGGGGTGAGGGGCCAATAGTGGCAAAATGGATGCAATTGTGACAGAAATAGTGCAGCTAAATACAGTACATACTGTACAGTGCAGCAGTGTTTGTTGGTTAGGGTTGTCGGGGGGTTCAGTGTAAGCGCGGGGAAGGAGGAAAGGGGTCGGGGAGGCATGCAGCATAGCTCCCAACTGTCTCTGATTTCGAGGGACTGTCCTTGATTTGGAACAATGTCCCTCTGCCCCTCATTCCTCCTCATTTGTCCCTCATTTTGGTCTGATCTATATAGATGTATATAAAATGCACGTTTTATCTTTCAAAAAGTGTTTTCCAGCACTAAACCTTTCACCTGATTTCTAAATTGCTGCATTTGTAAATTCCATAAGCCAATATAAAGGAATAGTAGTTGTAAAAAAAGCACCTGTGGGTTTAACCAATCTTGTTTTTTGTACAGTCCTCCTTTAAGGGGGCGTGGCAAGGAGTATGTCCTATGCCTGCATACTTTTGCTGATAGATGTCCCTCATTCCCATCTCAAAAAGTTTGGAGGTATGATGCAGTGTGAGCAGGGAGGAGGTTGTTGGTGAGGGGTGTAGGGGTTTTACAATGTGAGAAGCCAGGATGTTGTTGGTTTGTTACGAAGATGGCTGGGGGATATTCAGTGTGAGTGGGGGTATGTTGTTGGTGAGGTGGCCCGGGAGGCATGCAGTGTGAACAAGGTGGATATTATTAGTGAGGTGTCCGGGAGGCATGCGGTGTAAGTGGGGTGGATATCATTGGTGAGGTGCCAGGAAGGCATGTAGTGTGAGTGGGGTGGATGCTATTGGTGAAAAGCTTGGGGGTTATGCAGTATGAGAGGAAGGGATGTTGTTGGTTTGTTAGTGAGGTGGCAGGGGGATATTCAATGTGAGTGGGGGGGGGGGTATTGTTGGTGAGATGACAAGGATGGCATTTTGTTGATAAGGTGGCCAGTGTGAGGGGAGAGAGGATGTTGTTGGTGACTTGACCAGGGAGGGATACGGTGTAAGTGGTGGGGATGTTGTTGGTGAGGAGGCTGGAGGTTATGCAATTTGAGCTGAGAGGGAGATGATATTGTTGGTGAGGAGAAGTGGATACAGTGTGAGTAGGGGATGTTGTTGGTAAGATGGGCAAGGAGAGATACAATGTGAGTAGGGATAGGGATGTTGTTGGTGAGATGACCAGGGAGCGATGCAGTGTGAGTAGGGATTGAGATGTTGTTGGTGGGACGACCGGGAAGAGATGCAGTGTGAGTAGAGATGTTGTTGGTGATGTGACCAGGGAGGGATGCACTGTGAGTAGGGATTGTGTTGTCGAAATGACCGGGGAGGAATGCAATGTGAATAGGGATGGTGCTGGTGAGATGACCTTGGAGGGATGCAGTGTGAGTAGGGGATATTGTTGGTGGGATGGCCAGGGAGAGATACAATGTGAGTAGGGATAGGGATGTTGTTGGTGTGATGACCAGGGAGGGATGCAGTTTAAGTAGGGGTATTGTTGGTTAGTTAACTGGGGAGGGATGCAGTGTAAGTAGGGGATGTTGTTGATGAGATGGCTGGAGAGGGATGCAGTGTGGGTAGAGATGTTGGTGATGTGAGCGGGGAGAGATGCAGTGTGAGTAGGAATGTTATTGGTGAGATGGCCTGTGAGGGATGCACTTTGAGTAGGGGATGTTGTTGGTGAGATGGTCGGGGAGAGATACAATGTGAGTAGGGATAGGGATGTTGTTGTGTGATGACCAGGGAGGAATGCAGTGTGAGTAGGGGTATTGTTGGTGAGTTAACTGGGGAGGGTTGCAGTGTAAGTAGGGATTGAGATGCTGTTGGTGGATGACCGGGAAGAGATGCAGTCAGAGTAGGGATTTTGTTGGTGAGATGACTTGAGAGGGATGCGCTGTGAGTAGAGATGTTGTTGCTGATGTGACTGGGGAGGGATGCAGTGTGAGTAGGGATTGTGTTGTTGAAATGACCAGAGGAATGCAATGTGAATAGGGATGTCGTTGGTAAGATGACCCTGGAGGGATGCAGTGTGAGTAGGGGATGTTGCTTATGAGATGGCTGGAGAGGGATGCAGTGTGAGTAGGAATGTTATTGGTGAGATGGCCAGGGAGGGATGCAGTGTGCGTAGGGGATGTTGTTAGTGAGATGGTAAGCGCAAATGTAAACTGGTGAGCACAAATGTGGAAATGTTTTTTTTTTGTTTTGTTTTTTTAGGGTGGGGTAATTCATGGGAAACTTATTGTTTGTTTGTGAGTCCTTCTTTTTTGTTGTATATTTGATTGAGATGGCCAGGGAAGGATTCAATGTGAGTAGTGAGCAGGGGGTTGTTGTTTGACAGGTGGTCAGAGAACGATGCAGTGTGGGGATGTTGTTGGTGTTGTGACCAGGGAGGGGAAGTCATGGGACCCTGTACATGCTGGCAAGGCCCCCATTCCCTGGCCCTATACAGCCTGCCACCCCCCCCTCCAATAGCGTATGTCCAGCTTAAGACAGAATGTTCTCTCACTTTGGAGAGATCTCCTCTTATTTTTATTGTGTCTCTGGGAGAAAAAGTGAGGAGAAATCTCCCCCAACAGAACACAGCAAAAAAAACAACACAAAAAAAAAAACTGATGAAGGCTTTTTCATCCCCTTCCCTATACAAAACTATTAACAAATGTTTCGACTTTACATAAACTTAGCAAAAAAGTAGCAGCAATCGTCGAGAGATGAGCATTATGCCCCGTACACACGGTCAGAAATTCAGACGGAAAATGTCCGATCCTACCATGTTGTCGGAAAATCTGCCCGTGTGCGGGCTCCATTGGACTTTTTCTGTCGGAACTTCCGACGGAAAAAATTTGAGAGCAGGATCTCGAATTTTCCGACAACAAAATCCTATCGGACATTTTCCGTTCGTGTGTCGAGAATTCCGACGGACAAAGTGCCACGCATGCTCAGATCAAATTATCAGACCAAAGCTATTGGCTACTAACGTGAACGTAGTCCCGTCGTAACGGACGAACGTCATCACGTTCAGAATGATCAGATTTTCCGATAACTTTGTCCGACCGTGTGTATGCAACACCAGTTTCGGACAAAGTCCGTCGGAAAAAAAACTACGGATTTTGTGGTCGGTTTTTCCGACCGTGTGTACGGGGCATTAGTGTCAATTATAAATAGGTAGACTGAAATGCCTCTTCAACTTTTTATTCTGCTTTGTAATTTCTCTTCCTGTCCTCCACTCTTGTCATCTCTTTACACTTTCACTCCCAGTACTTTTTTTATACCCTACCCCTTATGCGGAAATCCTTTCTGCAGGCAACACTGCATGTCAAATATACACTGCATACTGCAGACTGGCAATGTACAAAGAAGCTCAAAGACCATCATAAAAACACTTTTAGTGCATTTTCGTGTCTTTAGAAAATAATAGATTAGAAAAATCCCTGGTTTTCTTGAGGTATTATTTAAAACAATAAAATAGTAATTTCATGGAAGAGAGATGAACCTGCCATTGTTGGCCTCCTAAATTGTCAGATTTAAGTCATAGGTTCTTATCTGTATACTTGCTCTAGATTACAGACCAAAATTACCAAGTCATGGTAATCAGGAAACTAGCATTTTTGTTAGAAAACGTTAGTAAAAGTCATGGTGGGTGCATTGAAATGCGAAACATAAGTAAAAAAAGGTGCTGTGTAAAAAATGCTTAGGGCCCAAGGGCTACTTTATGTGTTTTAAACAATGCTTAAGTGTGATTGGGCAAGTAAGGAAATTGCATACTGGGGATACAGTATACTCCAGGCTGCGGACACATTTAAACACAATAGGTAGGTATGTGCAGGTATAACTTCAATGCTATCTTTACATAGGACACTTCACACATTACTTACATCAGATTAGATTGTTTCTTTAGTCATACAGATTCTTAGAAAACATTTACACCCCCCTGCTTGATGCATCTTTGGTGGGATTCCCATCGAAATGCAAATCCCATAAGAATGTAAAACACACCTAAAACATGACAAAAACATTCTCTCATGCAGAGGTTTTGAATAAAGTCTTTCGAGTGATCAGAGGTAAAAACATGTGTTTTAACTTTTCTTTCAAAAGTTGAAATGACACATATGAAACTAAATAAGCATGTGAGCAAACACCACTTATCTGATCTTTTGAATGAGATTTTCCGTTGCATCCGCTTCTTTTTCAGAATGGAGCCAGGGGTATTATTTGAGTTTACTCTGTTGGAAATATCGGAATAAGGCAGTCAGAACATATAAATGTTGCTGCCTCTAGTCTGTTAGTTTACCTAATGTACTCCCTATTCCTGTAATACATATGTACAGTATCTCACAAAAGTGAGTACACCCCTCACATTTTTGTAAATATTTTATTGTATCTTTTCATGTGACAACACTGAAGAAGTTACACTTTGCTACAGTGTAAAGTAGTGAGTGTACAGCTTGTATAACAGTGTAAATTTGCTGTCCCCTGAAAATAACTCAACACACAGCCATTAATGTTAAAACAGCTGGCAACAAAAGTGAGTACACCCCTAAGTGAAAATGTCCAAATTGGGCCCAAAGTGTCAATATTTTGTGTGCCCACCATTATTTTCCAGCACTGCCTTAACCCTCTTGGGCATGGAGTTCACAAGAGCTTCACAGGTTGCCACTGTAGTCCCCTTCTCCATGATGACATCACAGAGCTGGTGGATGTTAGAGACTTTGCGCTCCTCCACCTTCCGTTTGAGAATACCCCACAGATGCTCAATAGGGTTTAGGTCAGGAGACATGCTTGGCCAGTCCAACACCTTTACCCTCAGCTTCTTTAGCAAGGCAGTGGTCGCCTTGGAGGTATGTTTGGGGTCGTTATCATGTTGGAATACTGCCCTGTGGCCCAGTCTCTGAAGGGAGGGGATCATGCTCTGCTTCAGTATGTCACAGTACATGTTGGCATTCATGGTTCCCTCGAAGAACTGTAGCTCCCCAGCCCCATGCAGCCCCAGACCATGACACTCCCACCACCATGCTTGACTGTAGGCAAGACACACTTGTCTTTGTACTCCTCACCTGATTGCCGTCACACACGCTTGACACCATCTGAACCAAATACGTTATCTTGGTCTCATCAGACCACAGGACAGGGTTCCAGTAATCCATGTCCTTAGTCTGCTTGTCTTCAGCAAACTGTTTGCAGGCTTTCTTGTACATCATCTTTAGAAGAGGCTTCCTTCTGGGACAACAGCCATGCAGACTAATATGATGCAGTGTGTGGCATATGGTCTGAGCACTGACAGGCTGACCTCATACATCTATTTTCCAAAGACAACCTCTGGATATGAAGCTAAGCACGTGCGCTCAACTTCTTTGGTCGACCATGGTGAGGCCTGTTCTGAGTGGAACCTGTCCTGTTAAACTGCTGTATGGTCTTGGGCACCGTGCTGCAGCTCAGTTTCAAGGTCTTGACAATCTTCTTATAGCCTAGGTCATCTTTATTTAGAGTAACAATTCTTTTTTTAGATCCTCAGAGAGTTCTTTGCCATGAGGTGCCATGTTGAACTTCCAGTGATCAGTATGAGAGAATGAGAGCGATAACACCAAATTTAACACACCCGCTCCCCATTCAACCTGAGACCTTGTAACACTAACAATCACATGACACCGGGGAGGGAAAATGGCTAATTGGGCCCAATTTGAAAATTTTCACTTAGGGGTTTACTCACTTTTGTTGCTAGTAGTTTAGACATTAATGGCTGTGTGTTGAGTTATTTTGAGGGGACAGCAACATTTACACTGTTATACAAGCTGTACACTCACTACTTTACATTGTAGCAAAGTGTAATTTCTTCAGTGTTGTCACATGAAAAGATATAATAAAATATTTACAAAAATGTGAGGGGTGTACTTACTTTTGTGAGATACTGTATATATATTACTATAGAGTGGCTTGCCTAGCTAAAAGAACTAGACCATATGCCTTGTATGTTTAGACAAGACCTTTCAATTCTAGAAAGAAAAAAAAAAGATACAAATGAATACAGCTCTGTAATCATTAATATAACCTTAAAGTGGAACTCCAGGCAATTTTTTTTCCAATGCTTAAATCAGTCCAGCTTGGCTCGGTGTATTTATATCAGATATCTTGAGGTCTGTTAGCAATAGTGAAATTCACTGCAGTAGTGATAGCCATGATCTACCCAGTGCTGCACCAATGGCTTCCCCTCTGCCCACTGGAAGTAGTGTGCACAACACTGCCCCCATTCAGAGAATAGACCAGGGTAGATTTACTAAAGCTGGCGCACACAGAATTTGGTGCAGCTGTGCATAGTAACCAATCAGCTTCCAGGTTTTATTGTAAAAATTGAACAGAACAAGCTGAAGTTAGAAGCTAATTGGTTACTATGCACAGCTGCACCAGATTCTGTGTGCACCAGTTTTAATAAATCCCCCCGTTGTGTTTTTTAATATGAATACAAGACATTCTTTGATTGGAAGAGATAAAGTTTGTGACATCATCCACTCCTCCTCTTCACGTCATCCAATCAGAGAATGCCTTGTATTCAGAGAAAGAAAACACAAGGCATTCTCTAAATGGCAACAGTGCTGAGCAAGCACCTACCTGTGTTCAGTGTGCAGAGGGAAAGCTGCTGGTGCAGTATGTAGCTTGGACTACTACAGTGACTTTCAGCATCCCCAGGGCCCTCCAGGTATCAGATATGAAAACCGACATTGAGCCAAGCTGCACAAATATACGTTTTTAATATAAGCAGTGTTTACCTGAACTTGATCTGGTATCAGCCAATTGCTTTCCTACATAATGCTGATAGAAGGAGAAAGCAAAGTGATGCAGAGATGAGCTCCTCTGTGTGCTACTTCTCCTTTCACTGACCAGTTACAGAGTAGGATGGGAAGAAGAGCTGTATGTGAAAGTGAAAATGCACCAAAGAGAGATTAGGTACGATGTCCCAACAGACAGGGTTGTGCTGTGTAAATCTTAGAGCTTGAAATATTACATGTATATAAAATATACACTCACCGGCCACTTTATTAGGTACACATTGCTAGTACCAGGTTGGACCCTCTTTTGTCTTCAGAACTGCCTTAAGTTTTTGTGGTATAGATTCAACAAGGTGTTGGAAACATTCCACAGCGATTTTGTTCCATAGTGACATGATAGCATCACACATTTGCTGCAGATTTATCGGCTGCACATCCATGATGCAAATCTCCTGATCCACCAGATCCCAAAGGTGCTCTATTGGATTGAGATCTGGTGAGTGTGGAGGCCATTGGAGTACAGGGACCTCATTGTCATGTTCAAGAAACCAGTTTGAGATGATTTGAGCTTTGTGACATGCTGCATTATCCTGCTATATGGGTACACTGTAGTCATAAAGGGATGGACATGGTCAGCAACAATACTCAGGTAGGCCGTAGTGTGTGTTTAAACAATACTCAATTGGTACTAAGGGGCCCAAAGAAAATATCCCCCACACCATTACACAACCAGCCTGGACCATTGATACAAGACAGGATGGAGCCATGCTTTCATGTTGTTTACGCCAAATTCTGAGCCTACCATCTGAATGTCACAGCTGAAATCGAGGCTCATGAGACCAGGCAACATTTTTTCCAATCCTCTGTTGTCCAATTTCAGTGAGCCTGTGAGAATTGTAGCCTCAGCTTCCTGTTCTTAGCTGATGGGAATGGCAACCGGTGTGGCCTTCAGATGCTGTAGCCCATCTGCTTCAAGGTTTGATGTGTTGTGCGTTCAGAGATGGTATTCTGCATACCTTGGTTGTAACGAGTGGTTATTTGAGTTACTGTTGTCTTTCTATCATCTCGGACCAGTATGCCCATTATCCTCGGACATCAACAAGGCATTTTCATCCACACAACTGCAACTCACTGGATATTTTCTCTTTTTCGGGCAATTCTCTGTAAACCTGAGAGATGGTTATGTGTGAAATTCCCACTAGATCAGCAGTTTTTGAAATACTCAGACCAGCCCATCTGGTACCAACAACCATACCACGTTCAAAGTCCCTAAAATCCCCTTTCTTCTCCATTCTGATGATCGGTTTGAACTTCCGCAAGTCTTCACCACATCTAGATGCCTAAATGCATTGAGTAGCTGCCATGTGATTGGAATATTTAAATACATTAATTATGATATATTTTTTATTAATTAACAATGATTGATTTCATGAATGCTGTATTTGTTGTCCTTGTAAAACACACAATTTAACACACAGCAGTGCCTGGAGCTATCAATCCTGGTCAACCCACGTTTCCTGACCTGTCACAATGTACTTAGAGAGTAAATGAAGAGGATCAAATGTAAAAGTAAAAAAAAAAAAACCCAAACGCTTTTCTCCTATGTTTGCTTGAACGAGATCTGTAAGCAAATACAAAGGCCTGTCATGCCTGATTTGGTCCAACCTAACGCCTAATCACTAAACCGGTAACTGACCAAGCGTTTATACTGCAAAGAACAACACGTCTGCTGCCAGTAATCTATTATTTTCTTTAGGGAACAGATTGCTGCATGAGGCACCGCATTACAAAATGGAGCTGATGGGATACATCCACTTTAATTTTGGTCACAAACATGTGGCATGCAGATATCACCCATACATATGTCATCGTTACCAGGTCACTTCTTCTACCAGCATGCGCATATGCCAGCTAGACTTTCTGTACATATGAATGCACTGTCAATTGTTGTCTATGAAATGATATATTAAACAAAGAGTGGAACATTCTGTATCATATATTAACACATACAACAATACAGTCTGAAACGAAATCTGTCACACTGGAGGTAAAACTAGTCATGGGATTGTAGGTAGCACTTTTCTTATGTTCAGAATAAAAACACACAGAAAACAGCAATGGGTGTTTCAAATGGCCTTTATTGGTATTACAATTAATCAAATAACTTTATTTAAAATAAAACAGTGAAAGAATAAATAAATTATATTTCCAATTTTTTTTTCTTTTTAAAACAAATTCTAAATTCGTTCAGTCATAAAACTCGAGCTACAAACGAATCAATTTATAAAAACAAAGTCCCCCCTTGATCCAAGGGTGACAAAACCACATAACGGTGCCAGCGACAAGGGTGGGAGGGGAGGGGGAGCTCACGCCTAAGCCACCTCAAGGCATCTGTGAGCGGTCTGTCACACAGGCACTTATATAACCTCCTGTACCTGTGGAAAAACGTTTTTCCCGCTTGTTGCCTCGTGACAAGCCCCGCTTTTATTTTTTTATTTTTATTAAATGATATAAAATATATATATTTGTTTTATTTTTTTATTTAATCTACTCCATTGGTGGCCACAATCCCATGTTGTGGGCTTCTTATTGTGCCCACTGTTCATTGGCCACACTTGACAGCATGATATAGCCATTAAGAAATGTCACAATCACCTGAAGTGTGTATAATTTAAAGTTTAACTCCAGGGAGATATTTAAAAAATATCAGTGAATACCATATGTATTTATTTAAGTAAATCATTAGATATACAGTGCCTTGCAAAAGTATTCACCCCCCTTGGCATTTTTCTTGTTTTGTTGCCTCACAACCCGGAATTAACATGGATTGTTTGAGGATTTGCATCATTTAATGTACAGAACATGCCCACAACGCTGAAGATGTTTTTTTTTTTTTATTATTGTGAAGCAAACAACAAATAGGACAAAATAACAGAAAAAGTCAATGTGCATAACTATTCACCCCCCTAAAGTCAATACTTTGTAGAACCACCTTTTGCGGCTATCACAACTCCAAGTCACTTTGGATAAGTCTCTATGAGCTTGCCACATCTTACCACTGGGATTTTTGCCCATTCCTCTTTGCAAAACTGCTCCAGCTCCTTTTTGTTGGATGGTTTGCGCTTGTGAACAGCAATCTTTAAGTCTGACCACAGATTTTCTATTGGATTGAGGTCTGGGCTTTGACTAGGCCATTCCAACACATTTACATGTGTCCCCTTAAACCACATTTAATTGTTGCTTTAGCAGTGTGTTTGGGGTCATTGTCCTGCTGGAAGGTGAACCTCTGTCCTAGCCTCAAATCACACACAGAGTGGTAAAGGTTTTGCTCAAGAATATCCCTGTATTTGGCACCATCCATCCTTCCCTAAACTCTGACCAGTTTCACAGTCCCGACTCACTACTCAGGGACAAGGAATTACCCAAAGCCTTATCTACTATATACAAGGAATTGTTCACTGACACTTCAAAGCTTCTCACATCATGTCATGCTGCCTGGGCGTTGGATTTCCCGCAGCTAGACAATGATGACTGGGATGATGTCTGGAACATCACATTTGCCAGACTGGTGTCGGCTCGTGATCACCTGATTCAGTTTCTTCATAGTATATACTACACCCCTGCTAAATTAGCAAGGATTTTTTCCTGCGTACCCCTTGAACTGCTGGAGGTGTGATGCACCTGGAGCAGATTTTCTACACATTTTTTTGGCTTTGCCAGCACATCCGGCGGTTCTGGGTGAGTGTGATGGACTGTGTTAGGTCAGTAACTACAATTGCTATTGCACCATCTATTGAAATTTGTCTGTTGGGCCTGGTAGACACATTAGCGCCCAAAAATGTGATCTGTACTCTGCTCACATTGCTCCTGTATTATGCTCGCAAAGTGATTATCTTCTCGTGGAAGAAACCTCTGGCTCCTACCCTCATGACCTGGAAGGCATTGATTAACAAGGCTCTACTGCTGTATGAAGCTACATATCTCAGTAGAGGGGTACCTGATAAGTTTAAAAAGGTGTGGGGTGGCTGGATAGATGACAATTTAACTGCATCAGATTGATTGCCTCCTGCTTGGGTAAGCCTAGATGGGAATTTATAATCTCATTAACTACGGCTATTGGGGGATATTATACTATATATAACGACTGTATATTGTATGTGTCCTCCCCCTTCCCCTTGTTTTCCCCTTTGCTATGATTTTTATATGGTAAGATTTCTGATGTCTGTTATTATTATATATAAGAGCTGCATTGTACACTGGTGCTGGGAATGTTTATTATGTTCTAAGTTTGTATGTGTTTCTTTCTATGTGGAAAACCTTTAATAAAAATAATTTACAAAAAAAATGTCTTTCTTCTGGCCACTCTGCCATAAAGCCCAACTCTATGGAGCGTACGGCTTATTGTAGTCCTACGTACAGATACTCCAGTCTCTGCTGTGAAACTCTGCAGCTCCTCCAGGGTTACCTTAGGTCTCTGTGCTGCCTCTATGTTTAATGCCCTCCTTGCCCAGTCCGTGGGTTTTGGTGTGCGGCCGTCTCTTGGCAGGTTTGCTGTTGTGCCATGTTCTTTCCATTTGGTTATGATAGATTTGATGGTGCTCCTAGGGATCATCAAAGATTTGGCAATTTATTTATAACCTAAACCTAACTTGTACTTCTCAACAACATTGTCCCTTACTTGTTTAGAGAGTTCCTTGGTCTTTATGGCAGTGTTTGGTTAGTGGTGCCTCTTGCTTAGGTGTTGCAGCCTCTGGGGCCTTTCAAAAAGGTGAGTATATGTAATGGCAGATCATGTGACACTTAGATTGCACACAGGTGGACATATTTTCCATAATTATGTGACTTCTGAAGGTAATTGGTTGCACCAGAGCTTTTTATGGGCTTCATAACAAAGGGGGTGAATACATATGCACATACCAATTATCATTTTTTTTATTTCTGAAAAATAGTTTTATTTATATATTTTTCTAATTTTACTTTACCAACTTTGACTATTGTGATCTGATTCATCACATATAAATCAGATTAAAAAAAAACATTGAACTAAAGGCTGTAATGTAACAAAATAGGTAAAAAGCCAAGGGGGTGAATACTTTTGCAAGGCACTATATTTTAAATGTCTACAATTTATTTAATATCAATCGTTTCTAAGCTCCTGTACAGCAGTACTCAGGTTGTCAACTCATGAGGCCAATTAGATGTCCTACTTTACATTCAGATGTAATACCATGGCACATACTGGGCTCAATTCACTAAAGAATATCTCATGAGATAATTTAATCATGTGACACATTTTTTCCAATTATCTCATGAGATGCTGAAAATGTCAATTCACTATCACCTTACATATTACCTCACAAAGCAAAAACTTGAGGTATAGAACTCATAAAACGACATTAAAGTCAATTCACTAAAGGAAATAAATAAATAAATACATGAGGTAAATAAGTAATGGTCCAGGCATGAGGTATTTAAGGAATGTAAAAATATAATAGCCGTTTGGAGTAATTTCTGCCTTCTTTGAATAAGTTTCTCAACAGTAATGCATAGAAACCTAAATATGGAAAAACACAGAATCATTGGGGCTAATTTACTTAACCACTTGGCAGCTACAGTATTGGCTTAAAATGCCAGGAGGGCGTCCATGGACATCCTCCGGTGCTCACGCTGCAGGCAGCGTGCCCTGTGATCACCAAGTCCTTGGGACTTGGCTGATCAGATTGGAGGCCAATCATGACTCTTTACCATGTGATCAGTTGTCAGCCAATGACATCTGATTACTTGATCTAAACAGAAGTCGGTTATCAGGTTTTTTTTACCCTTGCACTGACAGCGTGAGGAGAAAAGAATAAAGCTGATTACCAGCTTCTGTAAAAGGGACATCGGTCCCACACAGTGCCCACCAGTGCTGATAATTAGTGCCCACCGGTTCTGCTAACCAGTGCCCACCAGTGGCACCTATCAGTGTCCATCAGTGTCTCATCATCAGTGCTACCTATCAGTTTTGCCTATCAGTGCCACTGACCAGTGCCTATCAGTCCCACCTATTAGTGCCCATCAGTGCCCATCAGTGCGCCTATCATAGCCACCTCTCAGTGCCCTTCAGTGATGCCATTCAGTGCCCATCAGTGCCACCTATCTGTACAGCCTCATCAGTGCCTCCTGATCAGTGCCCACCTGATCAGTGCCCATTAGTTCCAGCTATCAGTGTCCATGTGTGCCGCCTTATCAGTGCCTATCAGTGCCCATTAGTGCAGCCTATCAGTGCCCATCAGTGCAGCCTCATCAGCGCACATCAATGAAGGAGAAAAATTACCTGTTTGGAAAATTTTATAACAAACTATGATATTTCTTTGTTTGTTTACTAAAAAATGTAAAACCCAGCAGTGATTAAATACCACCAAAAGCTCTATTTGTGTGAAAAAAAAAGGATAAAAATGTCATATGTGTACAGTGTAGCTTGACCGCACAATTGTCATTCAAAGTGTCATTCAAAGTGTGACAGTGTTGAAAGCTGAAAATTGGCCTGGTCAGGAAGGGGGTAAAGGGGGCAAAACCTCTGTGTCATCTAATCTCAGTGTTAATACAGCTGTTCTGTGAAGCCCTCAGAGGTTTTCAATGCCGCGTACACACGATCGGACTATCCGCCGTACTTAGTCCGATGGACTTAGGCCGGCGGACAACCCGGGACAAGGGGCGGGGTCACCGCCTGATGTCACATGGTGACCCCGCCCTTGTGATGTCAGAGTCCCGGGGGATGCTGGGACTGTGACATCACAAGGGGCGGGTCACCATGTGACATCAGCCTGTGCCCCCGCCCCTTGTCCCTATATAAGGGGATCAGATGAGACCAAAATTTAACTTTTTGGCCTAAAAGCAAAACGCTATATGTGGCGATCAACTAACACTGCACATTACCCTGAACACACCAACACACCACCGTGAAACATGGTGGTGGCAGCATCATGTTGTGGGGATGCTTTTATTCAGCAGGGACAGGGAAGATGGTCAGAACTGATGGGAAGATGGATAGAGCCAAATACAGGGCAATCTTAGAAAAAAAGTTTGTTATAAAATTTTGCAAACGGGTAATTTTTCTCCTTCATTGATATTCGCTGATGAGGCTGCATAGGCACAGATAAGGCGACACTGATAGGCACAGATAAGGCAGCACTGATGGGCACTGATAAGACAGCACTGATGGGCCCTGATGGGTGGCACTGATGGGTGGCACTGATGGACACTGATAGATGTTACTCATGGGCACTGATAGGTAGCACTGATGGACAATGGTAGGTGGCACTCATGGGCACTGGTAGGTGGTATTGATAGGCAGCACTGGTGATGAGGCACTGATTGGTGACATTTATAGGTGGCACTGATAGGTGACACTGTGGGCACTGATGGGTGGTACTGTGAATGAATGAATAAGTGACTTGTATAGGGCTACAACTGCAAACTGAATCGCTTTGAGGCGCTTAATCCGACCTGTGTTGATTCCTTTTTAAAAGAGGTGGGTTTTGAGTTTTTTTCCTGAAGGCCTGATGGTTTCCTTCCAAGCGGATGTTCGTGAGTAGAGCGTTCCATAGCTGTGGTCCTTGGACTGCAAATCTTTGTTCTCCCCTTGATTTGTACCGGGACTTGGGGATGAGGAGGAGGTTTTTTTTGGTTGATCGGAGGTTGCGATTGGGAGTGTAGTGTTTTACTTTTTCGCATAAGTATTGAGGAGCGTCTCCTTGTGTGCATTTGTGGGTCAGGCAGAGGGTCTTGAATGTGATCCGATCCTTTACGGTTAGCCAGTGTAGGATCCTCAGGGAGGGGGAGATGGATTCCCAGGGTTTTTTTCCCGCGACTAGTCTTGCTGCCGTGTTTTGGACGACTTGTAGGCGTGCAATCTGGAATTTAGGTAGTCCTATGTAGAGCGAGTTTGCGTAGTCGAGTCAAGAGTTGATGATTGTTCCTACTACTATTGCTTTTTCCTCTTCTGGAATGAAGGGGATGAGTCTACGTAGCAGGCGTAGAAGATGGTAGGATCCGCTGACTACTGATCCTACTTGTGCATCCATTGACATTTCTGAATCGAAGATGACCCTGAGACTTTTGGCTTTTGTGCTTTGGGGGATGGTCTGTCCAAGGATGGTGGGTGGAGTCCATGGGGTCGTAGATTTAATATTTCGGTTTGCGTTTAGGAGAAGGAGTTCTGTTTTGGATCCATTAAGTTTGAGGGAGCTCGTGGCCATCCAGTCATCTATCGATGTGAGGCATTTTGCTAATTCCTGATATTGGTCTTTTTGTTCGGGGATCCGAAGGTAGAGTTGAGTATCATCCGCGTATGAGTGGAAGCATAGGTCTGATTTTCTGATGATATTGAGGAGTGGACAGATGTAAATGTTGAAGTGCACAGGTGACAAAGGTGATCCTTGAGGGACTCCATAGGAAACTGCGCGAGATTCAGAGGTGAAGGCTCCAAGTTTCACTGTCTGTGACCGATTTCCCAAGAAGGAAGCGAACCATGGTAGGTCTGAATCTGTGACTCCTGCTACTTCTTTGAGGCGGATGAGTAGAGTGTTACGATCCAGTATGTCGAATGCTGCACTAAGGTCCAGGAGTACCAGGAGACATGTTTCTCCATCATCTGCTGCTTCCAAGGCATCGTCCTATATTTTGAGGAGTGCTGTTTCTGTGCCATGGCATGGGCGGAAGCCTGATTGTAGAGGGTCCAGGAGATTGTGTGTGTCCAGATGGAGTTGTAGCTGTTGTACTACTGCTTTCTCCATAATCTTGGAGATGGTGTTCAGGCTAGTTATCGGTCTTCGGTGGTTAGGGTCTTTGGGGTTCAGGTTGGGTTTTTTTAAGAGGGGTTTGACTATGCCTTGCATGAGGGAGTTCGAAACAATTCCTTCTTTGAATGACTGATTTATGAGTAGTGTTATAGTAGGTGCCAGGATGTCGGAACATTCTTTCAGAAGTTTTGTGGGGATGATATCATTGGGTAATGTGCTGTCTCGGAGGCTTTTGATGGTGTTTTTGGTGGTGTCTGTGGCGATCGGGGTCAGCAAAAAATTTGGTGGTTGTGTGATGTTTGAATCTGTGGGCACTGGTTTGTGCCGCTGGTCTGGTAGGAGGCACTGTTGGCTGACAGCTGATCACGTGGTAAGGGGTTCGGATCGACCCCTTACTCCGATCTGTGATCAGTCGAGTCTCATAGAGGCCGCAGGCCGCTCAAACAAGGGAGGACGTCTATGGATGCCCTCCCCCGGCAAAGTAGGTCCATGCTGTAGCTGTCATTCGGCTATAGCGTGTACAGGAAGAGGTTAAATGCAGCAGCAGAATTAGGTCTCCAGGCTGATTTTTCTGTTGATCAGGGCTGAATGGACAGAAGTACAAATCCGTTGGTAGGAAGACAGATGTTAAATATGTATTTTAACAGTATAGTTAGCTGTTTGCCTGAAGTTTAGCCTAAAGCAAACCTGTGAAGACAGAAATATGGGAGCTATCACTGCTGACCTATTGTTTAGATTTGCAGACTGCAGGGCTGTTCATCCATGCTTTTCTACCTAGTGTGTCTGGAATAAACACATGGGGCAGGAGTTCAGATGTTTAGACTTCTCCTGCTGCATATATTTGTGTAGCACTACTCCCGGAGGAGTTGCTGGATTGTTTGAGTCCTCTTTCCCTGTTCCATTGATGACCTGCCCAGTACCTGTACACTTGAAACTTTTAAATGGACTTTATTGACAGTAAAATCCCTGTAGGAATAAAAGGTGGGTTAAAAAATGCATTTGGTGGGCACTGATAAGCTGCATTTGATGGGCACTGGTAGGTTGCAATTGGTGGGCACTGGCAGGCTGCAATTGGTGGGCACTGGCAGGCTGCAATTGGTGGGCACTGGCAGGCTGCATTTGGTGGGCACTGGCAGGCTGCAATTGGTGGGCACTGGTAGGCTGCAATTGGTGAGCACTGGTAGGCTGCATTTGGTAGGCACTGGTAGGCTGCATTTGGTGGGCACTGGTAGGCTGCATTTGGTAGACACTGGTAGGCTGCATTTGGTGGGCACTGACAAGCTGCATTTGGTGGACACTGGCAGGCTGCAACTGGTGGACACTGGCAGGCTGCAAATGGTGGGCACTGGCAGGCTGCAACTGGTGAGCACTGGTATGCTGCATTTGGTGGGCACTGGCAGGCTGCAATAGGTGGGCACTGGTAGGCTGCATTTGATGCGTTGATCTCTTGTATAATGTCCGCAGTCTTTTTTTTTTTTATTGTTAAGAGATCCTGGGAGGATCCCAGGGTAACAAAGACTCCATAGGGTTGCATCTCTGTGTTTTAGTCGTTGTCACAGAAACATTTGTAAGGGTGAGGGGCTAGATGACCACGCCCATGTGGGGGCGCCAGATATATTTCTGCACCCAGGCGCCTGTGACCCTAGGATCGGCCCTGACTAGCAAGGTGATCTATCTTCAGGTCAAAGGCCCTGACTATGCCACTGTCCAGTGGGACTGAACTCAGTCTCTGCCGGTGTTGGTGCCATTATTTACTTGAGGTTGAGTGCTTTCCCTCCAAACAAGAGATCTGTAATCCACTGACTAAAAGCTCAGTCCTCTTCTGGCGGAACTCCTTGGCAAACAATGGAAATAATAGTCACACTCATATAACACCTCAAGGTACTCAATAGGCCTCTCATGCCCCATACACACGATCGGAAATTCCCCCAGCAAAAGTCTGATGTGAGCTTTTGGTCGGAAATTCCGACCATCTGTATGCTCCATCGGACTTTTGCTGGCGGAATTCCCGCCAGCAAAAGATTGAGAGAAGGTTCTCTATTTTTCGGTCGGAAAAAGTTCCGATCGGAAATTACGATCGTTTGTAGCAATTCCGACACGCAAAATTCCTATGAATGCTCGGAAACAATTAGACGCATCCTCGGAAGCATTGAACTTAATTTTCTCGGCTCGTCGTAGTGTTGTACGTCACCGCGTTCTTGACGGTCGAAAGTTCAACTTTCAAGAGAACAAGAGAACTTTTGTGTGACCGTGTGTATGCAAGCCAAGCTTGAGCGGAATTCCATCGGAAAAAACATCCAAGTTTTTTCTGACGGACAATTCGCTCGTGTATATGGGGCATTACACTTCATGTGATCAGATGAAGGCCTTTTGAACACAATTGGACAATTACTTCCCCACTCAGGGTGGTTATGGGCAGGAACAGGATTGCAGCTCCTGAGTGTAGCTAGGGTAAAATAGCCTGCCAGGCCTTAGGCCTATCTCTCCAGCCATCATCCCTCCAGAGGTCTGTGCCACTCTCGGTCTCACAAGGCAGTACATCACTGGAGCACTAGGATACCTAAAAAAATAACGCAGTCTCTGGAGCAGTAGCACAGTCTCAGGTACAGCAGTAGCATTACTCACAACAGCATGTAAGTATTAATGCAGCACACACAGCAGCATGTGGTCCAACCTTTGAGCCTCCTGCCCCAGCTTACAGTGGCATTTTCCTATCTAGCTCTGCTCCCACCTGGCACACACACCAACCAAACTCTGCCTAGGCAAACCTAGGTTGCAGAGCATCATCAGATTTACCTAAAGCACACATTTATGTCATTGTGAAGAGCTTATGCCTTTGGCACCAACCTTTTTTATGGAGAAACAATATAGATCAGCTTGGAATTCCAGCCTGAATGAACATCTCTTACCCAAAGAGTTCGCCACAGATCGATCAGATATAAATATTGTGCATGCACTAAATGTATTCTTTTTAGCAAGTTATGGATAACCAAACCTAAGAACAAAAATGTAATATACTGGCATGTAGCAGTTTCTATATGTGGTAGCTGTGTTAGTTTTCTTTTTTGAGATTAAGAACATTTTCAACAGGTACATACCTGATTTTGCCAGCAATTAATTTTCTTTAATTCATATATTTTGCCTGTTTTGAAAAATATAGCAAAATGCAAGCATCACAGAGCAGATAGAAACAATATAAAAATCATCTATACTTCTTAAATTCATAATGCCATTGTGTAGTAATGAAACTTGGAACTCAACAGTTCTGACACTAGTACATTTTTATCTACAACTGTATAACAGAAAGCTGATAAAAGTTGACATCTCAGCCTAGGCAAAATCTGTGGACTGGAGCCCAATTATTGCTTTTTAATGGTAAGGCCTCATGCACACAGGCATGTGAACAGAAAAAAAATCAAAAAGATTCCTCCATTCATGCTACACAGTGACGAATCATCTGTTGCGGCTATTGTATTTTGACAGCCAGCTCCGCCAGCTGTTAAAATACCTGAATAGTGCTTGCATCTGGGTGGATGCATGCATTGTTTAACCAACCATTTTTAGCCTGGCTTATTTAATTTTTCAATTGAGGAAATTCAGACAAGAGGTGGTTGACAGTCCCACCCACAAAGTGAATTTCGTGGTGGTCCATCAGGATTCAGATGAAATTTGCTCCGTGTATGGCCAGCCTACATCTCAATTGAGGATGTAGATTTTACATATTTTTTCCAGGGTAAATTAAACTGTTTAGAATCAGAGTTTTGTCTCTACCTGTTTTAAATATAATATTCCATGCAACATTGCATACTTCCATTGCTATTAAACTGCTAACTGACAAAAAAATTTCCGATAAAAAGCATATAAAAAATGAATGCCTCCTATTGTTGAGTGTTCTTTCCTGAACTTGAACAAAAGCCTTTAAATTAGAAGTCTACATCAGTTTAGGCAAGTTTTTTTTTACCTTTATTACATTATTTACCTTTATTAGTATAACAAATATTTACCAAGTAACCCTTAATGTGTGTACATTTTTTTTACCTTTGAATGTTTTTTTCGTTTTTAAAATAATTCCTTATGCTTTTCAAGTAAATAAAACGAAGCCTTTGTTTTTGTATATAGTTTGGTACCTAATAAACTTTTAACCTAAAAAAAATATTTTATCTTTTGTATTTTATCCTTTTAGATTTTAAGAAGTACCCTTGAGGGTGTAGGTACTGCTGATGACCTCCAAGCAATGTGCCAGTGTGTATGGGTAAAAAAGCAACCCACGCCCTTCCTGGTAATCACTGATTCAGCATGTCATTGAAGGGTTACAAATGATACAGAATGCAAAGCACCGTCCGTGCTAAAGGTCTATAGTGGCAGGCTTTCTAGTGGAGTTTGTGAGTTATCAAGTTGGATTTTGTAAAGGTCAATACTGCAAATCTCCCACTACTGTAATAGTTTTTACAGAAAGTAACATGCAGACTGTATAGTTCCTTTAAAAATTGGCAATGGCTCAAGGCCACTGGTTTAAAAACTTAGCATTTATTCAAATTATATAAAATGTATTGACTGTGTGTATGTGTTTACTTCAAGGGAGGATTGGTGTTTATTGATTGGCAGACGGTATGAGCAATGATTTTTTTTAGATACAGTCACCAGAAGTAAAGAAAAATAAGTAATCCCTCCTTTACTAAATATACATGACTTGAGCAGCTCCCAGCCTTTATATCTAGGGATTCTGGCAAGTCTGGCTGTCTGCTGAAGGTACTAAGTTAGTTGGACCCTAAACCAAACCAGGCTATCCACTAAGAACTTATTCTGGTCTTGACTACTATTTACTGTAGCTCCTGTGATCAGAACCCCTTCTACGTGTAAACTTGGGCACACACTGTGATATCAGCCTCAGGACTAAGGGGTTCCTCACAGTCTACTCTTATACTGTCAATGATTGGCTAGTCTGACTGTCCACTGAAGGTACTGAGTCTGTCTGACCCTGAACCAGCCCAGGCTATCCGCTAGGAATTCATACTGGTCTTGACTAGTATTTACTGTATCTCCTGTGATTAGAACTCCTCCTAAAACGTAAAAGTATAAACTCGGGTATAACTTGTCATGACAGCCCCAATATCAAAGGGTTCCTCACAGTGTAGGCTAATACTGCCAATAACTAACATATCTCTAGTTCCTGCCTGGACCAAAAGTAATACTATACTACCTCCAAAACTAGGGTCAACTCCTCCAGCTAAAGGAGTTACTTCTGATAATAAGCTCTGCCTAAAACATAGGATTTCTAGGAGCCTAACAATTGCCACCTGCCTGCCAATAATCTCAAAAAACACACTCCCCACAAAACCATGCTTTCCCCCAAAGAAATAATAAGGTGCTCCCAAAAAATACTCTACATGTTTCTCTTAAATGATGAGCTTTGTCAGAAGTGAAAAGCTAACTGTGCACCTAATAATATGTGAAAGAAATAAAAAGAAAATGGTGGGGACAAAACTATCCCCACATGGTTGCAAAACCAGTCATTGATAGTATAAGCCTAGACTGTGAGGAACCCCTTAGTCCTGAGGCTGATATCACAGTGTGTGCCCTAGTTTACACACGGGATGGGTTCTGATCACAGGAGCTACAGACTAGTAAATACTAGTCAAGACCAGAATGAGTTCTTAGTGAATAGCCTGGTTTGGTTTAGGGTCCAACTGACTCAGTACCTTCAGCGGACAGCCAGACTTGCCAGAATCACTAGTTATCGAGGACTTGCTCAAGTCATGTATATTTAGTAAAGGAGGGATCCCTTCTTTTACTTTACTTCTGATGACTGTATCTACAAAATTCATTGCTCATGCCATCTGCCAATCAATAAACACTAATCCTCCCTTAAAGTAAACACATACACACAGTCAATACATTTTATATAATTTGAATAAAAGCTACGTTTTAATACTGGTGGCCTTGGTGCGTGGAGTAATGCACCCTCGATCAGTAAAAAGTATTTGATTGCCAGTTTTGCATATCAGCTGGTTATTGAAGAAAGACTTGGCAGCCCTCAGGTTCAAAAATGAATTAGAAGAAGCTACTTGCTGTGAGCCAAACTCAATTACACACATCGGTTTTGGTGCATTTCAGTAACACATGTGTTACTGCACCTCACCATACAAACATTGGAAACTTGTGGTGACATGCAGTTTCAATGACACCCTAACACACTTAGTCAGCGCACCTCCGACATACATGCATTGCAGTGCATGATAATGAACAGTGCCCTGTGGTGCTCTGAGTTGACAAATTTGGTGCTTGTCCAGCTTAATGCAAATGTGTTAGTACATCACCACAGACTGGCTGGTGTAACTTCTATTTCTCACCAAAAAAATTAAAACAGGCAAAGAAACAAACTGATTGAGTGAAGTAACCATGTAGATTGTGTACAATGTTTAGTTAATTAGCATGCACTGAAAACTGGTATAACCTTTCTTGATGGATGGTTAATTCTGAAATATAGGCTGCTTGCATTCTCAGCGTGAAGGAAAAATAACTCGCCTTGCTGAACAGTGGGACCAATTTACAAGAATGGAAAAAATAAACAGTAGAGGTGATGCCCACAGCAACCAGTGATACTCCAGCTGTCATTATTCTACTCTGGGGTAGAGAAGTATGCAGAACATTTGACTGGTTGCCATGGGCAACCTTTCCATGCTTCCTTTGCCCCAGTTATTAATTAATGAGCCTTCGTGTTTACTGCATGCTGCCTTCTCTCTCATATAAATAAGAATAGATCAAGTGTTTTCCCAGAGGCTTCCAGAGAAATCAGTGATACCAGCCACCAAAACAGGATTATATGTTCTCGCTGCAACAAAAATGCAAATGTTATGAGTTGGCAGCAAATATCTGCGCTTTTGCAGCTGCCGGCATTATGGAGTGACTGGTGCTGCTAGAATATAAAGTAGAAGATTAGGGTAACTGGAACAAATTAATAAAGTGATTAGAGAAGCTAGCATCTAATGTACTGACACATGCAGCTGTGACCATAAAACAGACAGCACAGTGTCTTGTTCTCCATGTTGTACTTCATGCATGTGATGTTATGACTCTTTCGGTATATAGAGTGTACAAATGTAGTACAGGTGCTCTAGGTCAGTGGTTCTCTGCTTATTAGCAAGTTACATCCGGAATGGCATATGGGTCTCTGCAGAGACCGGGGCCTTGCAATATACGCCTTGGGTCCTGACTCATGCAGCGGACCAATGAATTAAACACACTGAGTTTGGAGTGCCGCTGCACTCAATGGTTCCACTTGTTTGGAACTATCTTTTTGGAGCAGTACAGAGAAGTCAACCTTGCAGTATTAAGTCACTTTGGACTTTTCACTGCATACTCGGAACCTTGCTGGTACTAGACTGGTGGGACTGGGGAGGGAGGGAGGGAAAGGTACTATGCAAAGTGCTGCATAATATATATCCTGATGTACATATCTTTCATGTGGAATGATGACTACAATACCTGTGGTGTCTTGGAACGTTAGAGGGTTGAGTGGCCCCCTCAAGCGGGCTATGGTATCTACACCTCTACGCAATTATCTTCCTGCTATCTGTGCTTTGCAGGAGACTCACCTCACACCTGTCTTGCCTGAATTATAGGTGAGTGGGTAAGATCTATCACTCCACTCACACCTTCTTTTCTCGGGGGGGGGGGGGGGGGTGAGTGTTTTGGTACACGGGTCACTTGACTTCCAGGAACTTGACTGTGTGGTGGGCGAGGAGGGGAGATATGTCATTTTGTACTGCCGCCTATTTTCCTTGAAATGTGTACTTGCATTTGTTTATATTCCACCTCCATATAACCATCAGGTGTTGAGGGTGGTACTAGAATACCAACTGGGTCATCCAGATGTGCCGATGTATATCCTGGGTGACTTTAATTGCTAACTAGACCCCTTATTAGACAAGCACCCCCCTGTGGTGCAGAGGAGAGGAGTGTGCCGCACAGCCTTGAAAAAGTTGATTGATGAAGTGGGTTGGTGTGATCCATGGAGGAGTAAAAACCCTGGCGAAAGACAATTTTCATGCTTTTCAAAGTCCCACTTATCGTTATGCTGCATAGATTTGTGCCTTTGCTCGGACACTGCGGCCCAATCTATGTCAGAGATTAAATATGCACTTAAGGGGATTTCAGACCACCCCCATTGGTTCTCACTCTTGAGGTATGCCCCCCCTCGACACTGTCTAGGGCCCGATGGAAATGTAATGCCTTATGGCTTAATCTCTTTCCGGCTCAGGCCCAGATAGGGAAGAAAATTTAAGATTTTTGGCAGGATCATGTGGGACACCCAGACACCAGGGTGGTGTGGGAAACCTTCAAGGCCTTTCTTATGGGCATGTTTATTAGGGAAATTAAAGCTTTTAAGAGGACATCTAATGCACAAAGGGAGGGGGTCGAACGTTTAGTTCATGACCTGGAGGCTGAGTTTATTTCTAATCCCACGGAGGACCGAAGGGAGGCACGGCTGTCAGCTCAGGATGCTCTCTGTCATCTCACTTCCTCTATGGCGGAACGGAAACTATTTTTTAGTAAACTAGCATTCTATAAGGAGGGAGATCATACCAGTCACCTTTTAGCAAAAATTGCCCACTCACAGCAGACATCTCCATCCATTGGAGCTCTACAGACTTCCACTGGTGTAGCCACAAACTCACCTGATGAAATTATGTTGATGCTTGTGTCCTATTACTATACCGATCTCAGCAAACTTACACAGAAGATTCTTTACACACATATCTTGGGGAAGTGGAGCTAACAACTTTGTCGGATAGTGCTAGGCTACAACTAGATGCCCCTCTGACATTGGAGGAGCTTCAAGTGGCGACCAGGATGTTCCCTAACTCCAGAGCACCAGGGGAGGATAATATTCCGGCAGAGGTGTATAAGCAACATGACGAGATCCTATTGCGTAAATTGTTAGAGGTGTTCAACGAAGCCAAAAAAAAGGGTGCCTCCCACCCTCTATGACTAAATCCATTATAGTCTTACTCCTAAAGCCCGGAAGGACCCCTTGGATCCTGGCTCCTATATGGCGATATCCCTTCTTCAAACAGATGTGAAAATATTGGCGAAGGTGTTGGCCATAAGATTGAACAAGGTAATATCCTCCATAATTCATTCTGATCAAGCAGGGTTTATGCCTCAGAAATCTACGTCTATAAATCTACGCAGGCAAGTTAGCAACATTCAGTCCAGGTCTTATAACATGGGAGATAGAGCTTTGCTCTCTTTTGACGCCCACAAGGCCTTTTATAGTATTGAATGGTCACTTTACAGGCAGACAATGGGGAGCCCCAGACACTCTTTAGAATCTAAAATTTCCCTTTTCTGTTTTCACTTTAAACATCCTTCACCCCTTTGCACCAGCCCTTTAAGGGGTTTGCCATTCTGAGAGGTGGGGCGTGGCTGCTGGCGGTATTACATGCAAATATGCATCCACTCTGTGCCAAGGCCCAGCTACCAGGAGGCCGCATATTTGCATGCGCTCTGCCCCAACTGTTTACAATCACAGCTCCTTTAAAAATGAGCTTAGAACATAGATACATAGTAGATAGTGTATTTACTGGAACATGTACAAATGCAGGAAGTCTAATGTGCAAAGAAAGAGGCATGACGTGTGTGCATGTCCAGGAAGTGAATGTGAGCGAAGGATCACTACACACAACAGTCCCCCCCCCCCCCCCCCCACAATAAACCAAGCTAACTAGCACATTAGCACATCCCCCCAACCCAGAGAACAAGACACCGCTCACACTTACCTTGCATATCAGAAGCAGGTCTTCTCAGGAAAGGAGTCACCCGGCCAGGTTAGAGGCTGAGCAGCAGGGTATCTCTGTGCAGAGTGGGGATTATTATCAGAAATGATTAGCAGGGATGTCCCACTATGTCAGGTATAGTATACTAGAACACCACTCGCTGATGTCCTGCCCCCTGCCGTTATTATGATTGACAGCACACTGTGGCATTTGTGCCATTATTGGCACAGTGCACTGTCAATCATAATAACGGCGGGGGGCTTGACATCAGCGAGCGGTGTCCTTGTATACTATACCTGACACAGTGGGACATCCCGATGTGTCATACAAGTGATTTATGATAATAATCCCCGCTCTGCACTGGTGGGATTGACAAGCTGTACTGGTGGCACTGACAATCTGCACTGGTGGGACTGACAAACTGCACTAGTGGGACTGACAAGCGGCACTGGTGGGACTGACAAGCTGCACTGGTGGGACTGACAAGCTGCACTGGTGGGACTGACAAACGGCACTGGTGGGACTGACAAGCTGCAATTATGGGACTGACAAGCGGCACTGGTGGGACTGACAAGCGGCACTGGTGGGACTGACAAGCGGCACTGGTGAGACTGACAAGCGGCACTTGTTGGGACTGACAGGCTGCACTGGTGGGACTGACATGTGGCACTGGTGGGACTGACAAGCGGCACTGGTGGGACTGACAAGCGGTACTGGTGGGACTGACAAGCGACACTGGTGGGACTGACAAGCTGCACTGGTGGGACGGACAAGCGGCACTGGTGGGACTGACAAGCTGCACTGGTGGGACTGACAAGCTGCACTGGTGAGAGTGACAAGCTGCACTGGTGAGACTGACAAGCTTCACAGGTGGGGCTGACATGCGGCACTGGTGGGACTGACAAGCGGCACTGGTGGGACTGACATGCAGCCCTGGTGGGACTGACATGCAGCCCTGGTGGGACTGACATTCGGCACTGGTGTTCCCTGACATTTGGCTCTGGTGGTCCCTGACATTTGACTCTGGCGTTCCCTGACATTCGACACTGGTGGTCCCTGACACATTGCACTGATTTGCATTTATAAGGCTGTAACCTATCATACCGTGTGTTATGTATGGCTTGCTGGCTGCAGAATGAGGGGTGGGATTAAGTTGAAGTGGGCGAGTTCACATTTACATGTACAAGCCTAGTGTACCTCCCACATTCACTCCAATCCCAAGGATTCATGGGAAATGTAGTCTGACTACAGTCAGAGAGAGACAAGAGGATATGATGCAATCACTGTTCTAAGAGATCCTCCCTGCCAGAAAAGATGAAGCATTTTTTGAATCACAAAACTGACTTCCTAAAAATTCAATCAGGCATATCTCTTAAACGGTAAGAAATTTCACAAATGTAATAACGGTTTAGTGTTTTGTGTGTCTGGGGGTGTACAAATGTTTTTTTTTTTAAATCCCAGAGTTCTGCTTTTAAGTATTTATTTGGGGAAGTTACAATTGTACCATTATAATCAATGGCTGAAACTTGCATTGGGCTATATAGTGCAAATTTTCACTCTCAATAAAGCATTTTAGCCCAACGCTAATTTCGGTATTTACTATAGCGTCCTGTAAAAAGGCGTGGGAGTTAAAATGAGAGTAGTTTGCATGTCTGAGCATGCTCAGTTGTGCTGGCACCTAGTTGTACAGAGAAGGGGAATTTTTTTTCTCTTCTCAGACTTTTAAAGATATTTCAGTGTATATATGACTTTTTCAAGTAGTTTAAAAGCAGATTATCTTGAAACAATACATCACATATTTCAGTACCATTTAGGCGATCATATCATGCTCTAAACATTATTTCCATGCGCACTACTCCAGGTTGTAGCAGAGTAAGGGTTTGGAGTGCTATCTGTTTTCTGGGAGCTATAGTAAATTAGATTTTCAGAGTATTTTTTCACCAGCGCTATAGTGAATTCCGTTTTAGCGTTACTTAGCACAATCGCAATAATTTAAGCGTGCAACGCTATAGTAAATGACCCCCATTATGGCATGCATTCATAGAAATCCATGTAAATCTGTTTTTCTTGCACAAAACAAGAACACATAAAGATAACATCAAGCAATCACTATGCCACTGGCATACACTCTCATGCACTTTGCTGCTTTTCAATTGTTCATATGGCTTATCTTCCTAGTACATTTGGTATAGACTTTAACACCCGACTTTTGGTTTGGCTCTTATTCTTGAAGTATATAAAAACCTTTATCTTTTAGCACATATTGAGAACATTATGTAGCCAGAATGAATCAAAACTGAAAGCAGAACAGCTGGCAGGTTATGCCTTCTTTGGCTCTTTCCTTTACTGTTTTCTTTTCTCCTTGACTGTGTCAGCATTAGGAGGATATAATATCCATGCATCAATGGAAAAAAAGAAAGAAAAGCCAATCACAGACAGGGAGAGGGCAGGCAGCTTGTAAAAGGTGACATCACCACCCAAGGGATCTGGGAGCTTGCTAATTCTGGTCCTGTAGGATACATGGTGCATGCATGAGGCTGCCATGGAATTAAGATTTTTCAATTATGTCATCTGTACCTTGAGAGCTTCATGGATGACGCAATACTTCTGCATACAATTTCTGTTAATGGGGCACTAAATTTAGTGCTCTTTATTAAGAAAAGACATAATTCATGGGAATGGTGAAATATAAATGGCAGATGTTCAGTTGCTTTTATTATGTAATGGTGTTACTTGTATCTTGTAGTGAGCAAAGAGTAATCTGCTAAACAGTTCCATGCAACATTTAAGGACTCCCTGTAACCCCAGCTCTGCCTTTGGCTCGCTAAAGGAATGTACTCTGTATGTGAAAAAAAAATATTACAAATATGGAATATTATGCAATAAAACATGATGCAAATAGAATCGAATCAAACATGAAAACATGACTTCTAAATAAACATAGCAAACACAAATTGACTGCATTTTAGGCCTACTGCCCATTGTTATTTTGTTTACCAGCATGCCCCATTTTGAAATCCCCTGCCATTAAACCTAGTCTCCAGAATGTCCCTGTTCCTGAGCCTCTAAATCAGCCTTTCTTAGACTTTTTAGGAACCCTTGAAATAATATTCAGGTCTCCAGGAACTCCTGCTAAAACCAATTCATTGGTAGGTCAGTGAGAAAAATCTCTTTACATTGGTGGTCAGTAGGAAGAATGTCCCACTTATAGTGGTGGTCAGAATGCCACCCTTATAGACAGCTGAAAAGATCATTGGTGCCATGCCGCTGGCTCTGCCAAATGGTGTTGGCCCTGGAAACTGAAAGCACCATTAAGCCTGGGTTCACACTAGCGTGATCTCACACATCGCATGTGATTCGCACCCACACTGCAGGTGCCAATCAAATTCGATCTCTGAGCAATGCAAGTTCAGCCATACAGTTGTATGGCTGAACTCGCATTGGATTCGCACAGAAAATTGCGCAGGGACTTGTTTTTCCCTGCACTAGAATTGGATCACATGGGTGTTCTCACCTATGCAATCTGATTCCTGTGCGAGTCCACAGTTCGCACTGCGATCTGTGAACTAAACTGGGGGTGTCATTAACTTTGTTAATGACACCTGCAGCGGGTGTGAACTGCCTGTGGGAGAGGAGCGATGCAGGAACCGGCGATGGAATCGCGCTGGTTCCCGCATCGCACTAGTGTGAACCTAGGGTTAATGGTAGGGCCGTCAGTCACAGCTCAAGGAACCCCTAGCAACCTCTGGAGGAACCCCATAATTCCATGAAACCCTGGTTGAGAATGGCTTCTCTAAATATTCAGGCCACTGAATCAGGTCCATCATTTTGAATAGGTCCTCAACTCATCTCAATACCTGAAAAATTGCACCTATACAATCATTGCCAAAGCAGTGCACCATGACCTAATGCTTAGAGCATGTACGCCTGTGCATTGTAGTGCACTGTATGTGTATATGAGGGGGAAAATAAGAGAAGCCTATTGCAACAAATAAAATAAGCTGCTCAACACACTGCATTCGTACTGCTTTTTCCTTTTTTGCTGTGCATGTGGTTGTGGGATGAATCCTTACAAGCTGGGGCACCTGAGGCCAGTTCCCACACTCAATGCAAGCCTTGCAGAGGTACTTTCTGCAGAGCAATGACAACTGGAAAGACAAGTTCATTGTTAGCGTTTACACACTTTAATCCAAAGTGAATGTGAGGACACAAAATGTACTATTACAGTTATACAACAGTACTATCTGTTTATGCTTGGTGGGAAGTCACCAATAAAACAGCAAACTTCCATCTCGTGGGGGAATCACGAGTTGGCCAGGAGTCAGGATGAGGAAAGACATTAACACCCAGGTGAAAAACGAAGTGTCTAGGGGTGGGGGGTCTGTTCTTGTTACACCAAAAAGCTCCAATGTAGGCAAAAATTCATACCGACATGTGTAAAACCACTGACTGTTTACTCTACACTGAATGGAGGCTTAACACTGAAGAAAGGTGAGCCCAGATCCAGCATGATAATTTTGGTGGAGAGTGGGAAGAACCTTAACACAGAATACTCACAGAGAGGTGTGTCCACGCTATAGATCCCCACCACCAAATGTGCAGTGGAGAGGAATGGCTGCTGGACATTGTATAAATGTAATGTCTGCCCTTAATAAGAGGGCAGACAGCTAGTAAGGGTGACCTCACCACCCAAGGGATCTGGGAGCTTGCTAATTCTGGTCCTGTAGGGTTCATGGTGCATGCATGGAGCTGCCATTGAATAAAGATTTCTCAATAATGTCATCTTTATTTTGATAGCTCCATGGATGATGCAATACTTCTGCATACAAATGCTGTTACTGGGGCACTGAATTTAGCACACTTTATTAGGAAAAGACATATTTCACAGAAATGATGAAATACACATGGCAGATGCCCAGTTGCTTTTATTATATAGTGGTCTTGTTTGTAACTTGTACAGAGCAAAGAATAATCTGCTAAAGAGTTTAATGCAACATTTATCCACTTCACTAGCAGGCACTTTTACCCCCTTCCTGCCCAGGCCAATTTTCAGCTTTTAACACTGTCACACTTTGAATGACAATAGCGTGGTCATGCAACACTGTACCTAAATTAAATTTTTATCATTTTGTTCATACAAATAGAGCTTTCTTTTGGTGGTATTTAATCAGCACTGGGTTTTTAATTTTTTGCTAAATAAATGAAAATATACCGAAAATGTTGAAAAAAAAACCCTCGTTTTTATTTGTTTCTGTTAGAAAATTTCACAAATAATAGTTCTTTCTTCATCAATTTTAGCCAAAATCTATGCTGCTACATAACTGTCTTTACTTCTGGTAATTGTAAAAGTGGTAACATGCATCAAACATTTGGTTTGGTGTATTTAAAAATAACCCAAATCAGTGTATATTATTCAGTCTGTAGGAAAGTTAGTCCACAAACTATGTATAATATATACTGTATAAATACCCAGGCTTCAGGCCCTCAGCAATGCCGGTCCCCCACAGGTGTCTCCTCTCTCTCTCGTCTCCTCTCTCTCTCGTCCCCGCGTCAGAAGAGGAAGAGGCGGGCCTTCTCTCCTCCTTACATCACCTCTCCCATCAGCCTCTGCGCTGAGAACATCCAACCTCCCGGGAACAAGGGGGGTTCTGGGAATGGTAGTCTTATCCCCTGCTTCTGCTGGCTGAAACCGTCTTTTCCCTAAAAGGGGAACACCCCCGCTACACACTCCCCCCACTTTGAATCTTTGGTCCCCAAAGACATTGTTCAATCTACAAACCCTTTTTGCCTCAATGCGTTCACATAAGATCGACAGAGGAGCCTCCCACCAATTATCATAGGGTGGGGAGCTGTCCTGTCTACAGGTCGCTTCAGTGAGGGCGACCTGTCTAACTGTGCCAGAGAGTGAGCTGGGGTTGTCCCCCACTAAATGAACAGTGGGTGGGCCAGAGCATTCAGCACTTCTCCTAGCCGTCATAACAGAGTCCTCTGAGCTTTTTCCCATTTGGGGGTAAGTTAGCTTCTTGGGAGGCCTCACAACTCTGCGAACTCTCTGTTCTCTTGGGACTTCAGGCTCTGGCGCCACAGGCTCTTCTTCAGGAACACACTCTGGCAGCATCACTGGTTCTGGAACATCTACCTCCTCCTCTTCTGAGTAGAGGCCAGAGATATCTTCCCAGCACTCGGGCACAACACTGGATGGAACGAACTCTGTAGCTTCTGGGTTCAATGTTCCATCTTCCACATCCTCAGTAAGTGGAAGATCTATGGCGGAATTTCCTGGAGTCGAGGAAGGCCATAGCCATTCAAGTTCTCCTTTCTCTTCTTCAGCCAGTTGGGGGTCTTGCCCATCCCTAGCTTGGGAGGTCTGGGACCGAGTGTTGGGTCTGGGAGTATCCAGAATGGGAACAGGTTCAGGTAAGTCTCTCACTGGAGGTATTCTTTTTTTTTTTCTCAAAAAGGATTTTATTCACTGGAGGTATTCTGACTGCTTCAGTGAGTGGGAGTAAGTGATTCCTATGCCAGGTCTTTAAGGGCCCCACTCTCCCTTCTGGCTTTAACTTATACACAGGCAATCCAGGTAGCTTTCTGCAGATGAAGTATGGCTCTGATCTCCACCTATCAGCAAGCTTGTGCTTTCCAGGGATCCCTAGATTGCGTAACAGTACACGGTCCCCCGGCTGCAGGTCTTGTACTCGAACCTTCAGGTCAAAGTTCCGCTTGTTTCGGGCCCCCCTCTGGTCAGAGGCCGCCTGAGCTTTTTCGTAAGCTATTTTCAAACTGTGTCTCAGTCGGTCCACATATCCTTTGTGGGAGGCAGCAGAGGCATGGTCTAAAGAAATGCCGAAGGCCAGATCCACTGGCAATCTTGCTTCTCTCCCAAACATAAGCCGGTAGGGGGAGAAACCCGTCACATCACTTGTGGTGCAGTTGTAGGCATGCACCAGAGCTGATATGTGTTGGCTCCAATGCTGCTTCTTCTCTGTCTCTAGAGTTCCAAGCATATTTAATAGGGTCCGGTTAAACCTCTCAGGCTGGGCATCTCCTTGAGGGTGGTATGGTGTAGTCCTGGTCTTCTCTATTCCCAAAGAGTCCAGTAACTTCCGGATCAGGCGATTCTCAAAGTCCCTTCCTTGGTCTGAATGGATTCTCTGTGGTAGTCCATAATGAACAAAGTATTTTTCTAGGAGCACCTTGGCCACGGTAGAAGCCTTCTGGTCTTTGGTTGGGAAAGCCTGGGCATAACGGGTGAAATGATCGGTTATCACCAGAACATTTCCCAATCCACCCAAATCGGGTTCGAGGCAGAGAAAATCAATGCATACCAGATCCATTGGGCCTTGACTCTGTAGATGGCCCATTGGGGCAGCTTGATGAGGTAAAGTCTTCCTCTGAATGCATCGTGCACAAGAATGGCAATATTCCTCCACTTCAGCCCTCATACAGGGCCAATAGAACCGGTCCCTGACAAGTTGGAAGGTTCTCTCTGCTCCCAGGTGACCATGCTGGTCATGTAAGGCAATCAACACAGTCTCCCGATGCTTTTCTGGGAGGAACAGCTGCCACTTATCTTCTGAGCTATCAGAGGGGCCCCTTGGAGTTCAGCCCCCTGACAAAGGGCTCGCACTCCTTCTGGCGCCACTTGGGTCCAGTCTTCCCAATCATCGGCCATGACATGAGATCTTCGGGACAGGGCATCTGCATCCCTATTTCCAGCCCCTGGCCTGTACTTGAGGCTAAAGTTGAATCCAGATAACGCCGCCAACCATCTGTGTCCAGTTGCATCCAGCTTGGCGGTGGTGAACAGGTAGGTCAAGGGGTTGTTATCTGTTTTTACAGTAAATTCGGCCCCATAAAGGTAGTCTTTTAGTTTGTCGACTACTGCCCATTTGAGGGCCAAGAACTCCAACTTATGGGTGGGGTAGTTCTTCTCCGAGGGGGTCAGGCTCCGGCTCACATAGGCCACTGGTCGCAGCTGATCTTCATACTCTTGGTAGAGTACTCCACCTAGGCCCTCATGGCTGGCGTCAACATGTAGCTCATATGGTCTGGTGGGGTCAGCATAGGCCAAAACTGGGGCCGTGGTGAGACTCCTCTTCAAGGTTCTGAAAGCCTCTTCACACCTTGAGTTCCACTGGTCTTGAACCGACTCACCGGGCCTCCTGGGCCCCAAGCCATCTTCCTCCCCTTCTGTCTTGAGCAGCTCGTTTAGGGGTTTCGCAATACGGGCGAACCCATCCACAAACCTTCGATAGTAGGAGCAGAACCCCAAGAAAGATCGAAGTTCGGTGACTGTTGTGGGTCTTGGCCATGAAGTAACTGCCTCCAACTTCTCAGGATCTGTAGCCACTCCTTTTTCAGACACTATGTGTCCCAGATAGTTCACAGAAGACTGGTAGAACCGGCACTTCTTGGGGGAAAGTTTGAGTCCCTCTTCACTGAGCCTTCTCAACACTTTCTCCAACCTGGCTTCATGTTCTTCCAAAGTCTTTCCGAAGACAATAACATCGTCCAGGTACACAAGGTCTTCTATGAGGTTCATGTCTCCAACAGTACTTTCCATGAGGCGTTGAAAGGTAGCAGGAGCTCCAGACAGGCCCTGAGGCATCCTGTTGAACTCAAAGAACCCTACTGGGGTTATGAAGGCGGTCTTTTCTCTATCTTCTGGATGCATGGGGATTTGATAGTACCCACTCTTGAGATCCATCACGCTGAACCACTTGGCTCCAGACAAACTCTGTAAGGCATCCTCTATCTTTGGCGTGGTGTACTGATCAGGAATGGTCCTCCTGTTGAGAGTTCTGTAGTCAATGCAGAGTCTCAACGACCCATTCTTCTTCCGGACCACCACTATTGGGGAGGCATAGGGGCTTCTGGACTCCCGAATCACTCCAATTTTCTTTAGTTCCGCAAGTTGTTCCCTCAGATCCTCCAGATCTGCCAGCGGAACCCGCCTGACTCTCTCCCTGAATGGCTTGTCTTCTTGCATACGGATTCGATGGGTGGCACTCCTCGCACACCCCACATCAAACTCATCTTTGGAGAAAATCTTCTCCCATCTGGTCAGCTGGGCCTTGGCTCTCTCCTTCCAAGCTCCAGGTAAGTTCGGGTTTTCCATGGAGAGTTTCTTCCAAACATCTTCTCCTTCACCCGTCCCTTTCACTTTTGACCAGCCAACTGGGACAGCAGGGCTCACCTGTCCCAACAGCATCCTGGCAGGGATCTCTACGGGCCGCTCCGTGGGGTTCCTCACACTCACTGGGACTCTCCCTCGGGCCTTCTTCAGTGCCTTGATTGGGATTACTTCCGGTATCACTTCCAGGCCTGAGTGACCCTCCATTGGGTCGGATTCCAGCATGACAAAGGGGCCAGGCTGCTTCCAGGTAAGCTTCACAGTGGCCCTGAGGCAGGCTACCTCTCCGGGCTGTAGCACCGCCCCTTCTCTCTCAAGTCTCCACACCTTCCCTATCCCCTCACTTGGGGTCTTCTGCTCTAAGACCAGTCGTTGATAGGCCGTCTTCAGCATGGGATGGATCTTGGGAGCTGAGTGATTCTGCTTCTTTACCAGGCGTGTCAGAAGCCTTCGGACTAGATCCGTGTTCGTCCCTATAATCAGGGAAGTCTTGCTGGTTCCAGGCGGGCGAGGGCACACAACTGCCAAGGTGTCAAACACCTCAGCCTTCCCAGCCACGGATGGGTCAAATGTCAATTGTATGGGCAGGTAGCCATCATAGGGGAAACTCTGAGTTCCCAGGCCCCATATTTCCAGCTCCTCTATCTTCTGGATAGGCAAATGACTCAGGTATCTATCATAGAAGTCCCTGTACAATAAGGTCACTTGTGCTCCAGTGTCTAGGAGGGCCTGTGCGTATACTCCTTCCACCTGGATGGGTACAGTAGGAGATGGACCAACCAGCTCTTCTGGGTAGGGCCGAGTTGATGCTACCTTCTTCTGCGGGCTCTTCTCTTTCCAACTAGATTTGTGCTTTATTCTTTCCTGAGCCTGGTATGCATTAATTTTCTCCCTCTTTGTGGGAGTACGAACCCGCTGAGGGATATTGTTATTTCTCTTTTTTAGAGGTTCTCGCTTAGGAGTACTGTGTCTCGTTGGAGGGGTCTTGTCCCCTTTCCCCGGACTGTATCTTGGTTGAGGGACCCTGGGTTCCCTCTGAGGAGTTTGATCTCCTCTCTTTCTTTTCATCTTGTTCTTCCTGGAACTCACTGAAGGTGGTGGGCACCCGGTTGACTCCTTCACCGGGGCCCTCTGGAGTTTCCCGCCGGCTGGCGGCTATCTGTTTTCTTCTTCTTGGGACTGGAACATACAGCTGCAATATGGCCAACTCCCCCACAGTTAAAACAGATCATCTCTCCCCAGTCTGGTGGGGATGCTGGTGTAGAAACAACTGGGAATAGTTCCCTCCTGCTTACTTCTCTCTTTGGACTGGGCGCCTCTTTCGCCACCAGAGATGTCAGTATCTCCATCATCTGGGACATCTGTAACTTCAGAGCATCTACTTCTGTCTCTCTTTCAGGGGTTAAGGCCGACCTGACCGTTGCCACTGGAAGTTTTGTGGGCCCCATCACTTTTTTTTCCCGTTTCTCTTCCAACATGGCCTCTTCCTCTCTGACCATCCGAATGAGATCGGGGTAGTCCAGGCTCTTTCCATCCTGTCGGGTGCGTAGTACTAGTGCAATAGGGTCTAGGGGTTGGGCTCCCCTCATCACCTGCTGAGCATGGGCTTCGTCTACTTTCCCCGGATCTATCCCCTTCTTCAGGATAATCCTATGCAGGATCTTGTCTATACGTCCCATATACTCCGATAGCTTCTCCCCTGTCTTCTGGTAACAGTGTTCCAGTTGATAGGTAAGCTCCGTGATTTTTTCTGTCCCACGTGCAGTGCAATCTTTCTTGCTTGTCTTCAAGTTGCGTATGGCCTCTAGGGCAGGCCCCTTCAAGCTCTCAACAATCCTTTGCTTCTTTCTACCTTCTGGGACTTCCCATTCTTCCAAAGCCTGTGTGGCGCCATCTAGCCACTCTTCAAATCCCTCTTCCCCCGAGGGTACAGGTTTCCTCCCTGAAAACATCCGGAGTTTTCTGTATCCCGACATCGGGTAATCCCCGGGATCTCTTCTGCACTGAGTCACAATCTCCCCCAGGACAGCGCACAGTTCTGCGCTAAGAGTGGTTTGTACAGGTGCGGGACTCTCTGTGCCCTTCTGCTCTTCTGCCTTCGGGGATAGCATGGTTTTCATTTGAAAACAGTCTCCCTTGCGCGGCAGCGCATGCAGCAATTGGTAGGTCTGGCCATCCAGTGCTTGTATGCTTTGACTCCTAAACTGCTCTGGGGTCTCACTTCTCCATTCTATCAGAGCGTATGTACACCCGGCATCATTTCTCATGTCCATTATCCGTGCTTTGTGGCATGGGGATAGGGACATTATGAGCTGCTTCACTGTCTCTTCCTGCCATATCCCCGGTAGTTCAATAACTGCTGCTGCGGCTGGGTCAGTGCCCCATATTGTGTACCACCGTCCCACTTCTGTCGGGTCCATGCCGGTACCTTCTGGTGGGTTTTCCCGCTGTCTCAGAATCCCGGACGAGCCCCCATGTGTAGCGATACCCCCAACTAAGAGGGCCGCAAGTTTTATTTTGGGTCCCTGAGTACAGCTCCACCAACCCCCCGGCAATTTGCTATACCCGCTCTGGCACAGTTAATACACATATATCAGCACACATGAAATTACTTATGCTCTAAGTGTGATGGATTCAAACTCACAGACAATCTTCTAGCTGAAATAACTGTCTTTACTTCTGGTAATTGTAAAAGTGGTAACATGCATCAAACATTTGGCTTCAACACATAAGCAGGTCCCTGCAGTATGTATTACAATAATATAACTGAACCGCAATGGGGGGGGGGGACGGAGCGCCACGTGTAGCGACTGTTTCCTAAGCACCCCTGAGGTGCAACAATCTAATTGCGACTACCTAACGGACCAGGCCTGATCCCTAACAATGGAGCTCAGTCCTTGAGGGGACACAATATTCTTCACCGGCACAAGATCTGTAGAGGTGGTGCACATATAGGTTTAAACAGGTGTAATCCACAAAGGAAGAAACAATGTACAAGGTGTAAAGCAACAGCATAATGCCTTGGGGAAAGAGAAGGGCAGTAAACCTGTTAGCAAAGCCAGGTATGTGCCATTATATCCCAAAACTGGGATTATGAGGATGTGCTCACCTCAAATGATAGTGAGGATGAGGAGAAAGAGTTTGATATTTCTGATGATGCTCTTCTAGTGGGGAAGAAAAAGTGTGCCAGACCTCTCATTACTAAGCATAGGAAAAGGCAACATGATAGAGACTATATGGAAGATAGGGAGGTGCATTATGGCAATCCCAGAGATGTGGAATTTGAAGAATTAAGGGAGTTTTTACAAACCAAACTTCATGAGCTGCCAAAGCAATACAAACAGAGGTCCAGTGAGCCCCTATTGAGTTGGCGCCTATGTTTGTGGGATGAAGAGGCAGACAGTGTTGTTTTTTCAGGCAAGGAAGCAGTGGCTATGGGAGTGTTAACCCATGACCCACAGTTACTTCAGGCAAATGCAAAAAGCCGGAGAGTTTACTGTGAATTTTTCACTGTTAGACCTGATAGAGAGGGGGTAGTCTGAGTATACGTGAGTCCTATTAATCTGGAAAATAACTACTCGTGGAAAACAATACGAGAAGGTATTTCCAGGTTACGTGAGATGGGTTGTGTAACTGGATTAAATACCTTTCCAGAATGGATGGGTCCAGATATGGAACTCTTTACGTCTGCTCTGCTCTCTAAGCTGATGAACAATGAGGCTCCATTCACATCTGTGTGCTTCCTTGCATTTCAGAAATGCACTGCACCAAAAATCACAGTAAAAAACGCACAAAGCTCCGCTCTAAAAAAAAGTTCTGAAGCTTCTTTGGGGCAATTGTTGCATGCAGGGTAGCCCAATCAGATGGATGGGCTTCTTTATGCGTGATGAGTGAAAATGCTCCTCTCGCCTCGCTAAAAAAAATAGACGCATGTGGGAATGCGAGTTCCCGCTATGCAGAGATGTGAATGGGGCTTGACAGCTGAGTGTTTCGGTCCACTCCTTTTTATGTACTTGTATAAAGATGGCCATACACTATGCAATCTGATTTTTTATTGTGTATTTAGTGAGAAGGGTGATCATTGATTGATTGCATTTCATTTAAAAAATGTGCAGCTGGGAGTGGGTGGGTGGATGATGCAGGGTTTGTTCTAATGAGGTCAGCTGGTCAACTCCTTCCTGTGTCATAACCTATAGTCTGACCAGGAAGTAAGCCATTACAAATGGATATGTCTGGAAACATGGATGAGTACAAATAAAGTAATGCCACGTACACACGATCGGAATTCTCGTCAGAAAAAGCTCTGATGGTTTTTCCGACGGAATTCCGCTCAAACTGTCTTGCCTACACATGGTCACACCAAATTCCTACTGTAAGACCGCGGTGATGTACAACAATATGACGAGCTGAGAAAAATTTAAGTTTAATGCTTCCGAGCATGATCCGAATTGTTTCCGAGCATTCCGAGCATTTTGCGCATCGGAATTGCTACAGATGATCGTAATTTCCGATAGAGACCTTTTCCGTCGGAAAAATTGAGAACATGCTCTCAAATTTTTGCTGTCGGAAAAATTGAGAACATGCTCTTTTTTGCTGGCGGGAATTCGGCCAGAAAAATTCCGTTGGAGCCTACACACGGTCGCATTTTCCGCTCTCTACTGAAGACTTGCTGAACAGGTGGAAACAGTTAGTGGGGAAAACTGTCAGAGTTAGAAACACTACTTCTAGTCAGTGGTGTATTTTGGTTTTGTGCTGCCCTAGGCAAGACTAAAATCGGACTCCAACCCATCTGGAATTGCCACACCCCTTCCTGTTTAAGACCCACCCCTTCATCTGTAAACTCCACCCCTTCCTCTCTAGGCTCCACCTCTTCCTATTAGAGCTCCACCCCAGGAGTTGGTCAGAGACTGCAGACATGATACAAGAGATGGTTAAAGACTGCGGACATGATATAGATAGGAGACGGTTTAGAGACTGCGGACATGATACAGGAGACGGTTAGAGACTGCAGACATCATCAGAGACTGCAGACATCAGAGACTGCGGACATGATGCAGGAGATGGTCAGAGACTGCAGACATCATCAGAGACTGAAGACATGATACAAGAGATGGTCAGGTGCTGCGGACATGGTCAGGGGCTGCGGACATGGTCAGTGGCTGGGGACATGGTCAGGTGCTGCGGACATGGTCAGGTGCTGAGGACATGGTCAGGGGCTGCGGACATGGTCAGGTGCTGGGGACATGGTCGGGTGCTGTGGACATGGTCAGGTGCTGTGGACATGGTCAGGTGTTGGGGACATGGTCAGGGGCTGCGGACATGGTCAGGGGCTGCGGACATGGTCAGGTACTGTGAACATGGTCAGGTCCTGTGGACATGGTCAGGTGCTGGGAAAATGGTCAGGTGCTGGGAACATGGTCAGGGGCTGTGGACATGGTCAGGTACTGTGAACATGGTCAGGTGCTGTGAACATGGTCAGGTGCTGCGAACATGGTCAGGTGCTGTAGACATGGTCAGGTGCTGTGGACATGGTCAGGTGCTGGGAACATGGTCAGGTGCTGGGAACATGGTCAGGAGCTGCGGACATGGTCAGGTGCTGCGGACATGGTCAGGTGCTGGGGACATGGTCAGGTGCTGCGGACATGGTCAGGTGCTGCGGACATGGTCAGGTGTTGGGGACATGGTCAGGGGCTGCGGACATGGACAGGGGCTGCGGACATGGTCAGGGGCTGCGGACATGGCCAGGTACTGTGAACATGGTCAGGTATTGCGAACATGGTCAGGTGCTGCGGACATTGTCAGGTGTTGGGAACATGGCCAGGTGCTGGGAACATGGTCAGGGGCTGCGGACATGGTCAAGTGCTGTGAACATGGTCAGGTGCTGCGGACATGTTCGGACAAGTTTAATAATTCTCTGTAGTATGTCAGAGTCTTCATTAGATTGAGCATTATAAATTTGTAATCCTAGGGTTAGAAATATAAAATAGTACATCATCAGCATAAGCTGAAATTTTATGTTCCTCCTCTCCTATCCTAATCCCTCCTATATCTGGGTTGTTCCTTATTGTTGCCAACAGGGGTTCTAATGATAGTACAAATAATAGGGGAGATAGGGGACACCCCTGTCTCGTTCCGTTGTACATTTCAAAGGGGGGAGACAAAGCTCCGTTGACCTTCACATTTGCGGTCAGATGTTTATATAAAACTTTAATCCATTGGACCATCCTTGGGCCCACCCCCATAGCTTCCAAGGTGTTCATCATGAATCCCCAGTCTACCCTGTCAAATGCTTTTTTTGCATCAATCGACAGGAGTAGACCTGGGGTATTTTCCTCTCTAATTTTCTGAAGCAAGAGCAATGTTCTCACCCCATCATCCCCTCCCTTCTCTACCGGGGATGAACTCCACTTGGTCCGCATGTACCAAATCGGTCATCAAGTCTTTCATCCTGGTAGCTAATACTTTTGCGAATAATTTTGTTTCTGCGTTTAACAGAGATATTGGTCTGTAACTTGAACATAAGGTACTATCTTTTCCCTCCTTTGGAATAATTGTGATTGAGGCCAACAGGGCTTCTCCTCCCATCTCATATTTTGTTCCCAATCCATTCATATATGAACATAGTTTAGGTTACAAATTTTCTTATAATTTTTTGTAGTAATAAATCGTGAACCCATCAGGGCCTGGACTTTTTCCTGATGTCGATTCTTTTAAAGCTATATTAATCTCCTTCTTTTTTTTGTGTGTGATTAGCTTTTTAAGAACTCTTTTATCTTTTCCATTCTAGCTATTTCTTGTTGACCTTTGTGTTTTATTGAATATACAGACCCGTAATATTTCGGGAACTCCTTCGCTATTTCTGTTGTTGAAAATACCATCTCCCCATTACTGTTCTGTTTTTTTCTATATAGTTTAATGATTTTTTCTTCTTCAATACTCTTGCCAGATGTTTCCCCATTTTATTTCCCCATAAATATCTTTCTTTTGCAATTCTATTGAAGTCCCTCCTCATCTCCTGATCCAGTAGGTCTTTTAGTTCGTCCCTTTTTGTCACTAGTGCCAGGAGCCACTCCACTTCTCCCTTTTTTAATGTTTCTGTTCTAATTTGTGGATTTCTTTTATTAATATTTCCATCTTTTTTTTCCTTTCCTTTTTTTTTCTTGATCCTATCTCTATCAGGATACCCCTAATGTAAGCCTTATGGACCTCCCAAAGGGTGGCCTCTGTTATCTCCTTTGTATCATTTATTTAAAAATATTGTTCTATTTCCTCTTTTACTTTATCTTCCTCTTCAAAACTCTGTATTACTTCTTCATTTAATCTCCATGAATTTAGTTGTCTTTGGACGCCTGGTATCTTCATTTCCATGCTCACCAGGGAATGGTCTGACAATGTTGTTATTTTGATAATCGTCTTAGTCACCAACTCTAGTAATCTATGTTCGACCATTATATAATCAATCCTTGAGTACGTTGCATGCACAGGGGAGTAGAATGTAAAATCCTGTGTCTTGGGGTGCTGCGTTCTCCATATATCCAGCAACACAGCGACACTGAAACAATTTATTTTTTATTATTTTAAACTGTACATTCCTAGTCCACTGTGCCCGCGATGTACTATCAATTCTTGGTTCCAAGCAAAAGTTTAGATCTCCTGTCATAATCACACTTCCCTTTTTAAAGTCCATTAACTTCCCTATGACCTGCCTGAAATAATTTGTTGGGTTCTTATTGGGGCAATAGATGTTTGCCAGGGTACATTCCATTTCGTATAGTTTCCCTTTTAGGAAGAGGTATCGACCTTCAGGGTCTGTCATCCTTTCCTCCAATATGAACTGAACTCCTCTGGCTACCCCAATGGCTACCCCTTTGCTCTTTTTGTTGTAGAATCCCCATAAAACCATGTTGGATAGTCTCTCGAGAACAACTTTACATTGGCCTTGTGTGAGATATGCATCTCCTGAAGGAACACTACCCCAGCTTTATACTGTTTAACTTCCTTTAAGATTTTATGCCTTTTTGTCTGCGTATTGAGCCCGCAAACATTATATGATATAATTTTTATTGATGTCATCTTTGATCAGAGTACTCTCTTACTAACCTATCTGGGAGAAAAATAGTCAGTTTGATGTAACTCACGTAGATAGGGATATAGATCATATTTTAATGGTGGTCGTCCTCTCCTTTTCCCCCAAATTTGTGTTTTTTCTTCATATAGTTGAAATCTTACTATGACATCTCGGGGTAGGACAGCTGATATATTTTAGGGTTTTCTAATCCTGTGGACTCTTTCTATCTTAAGGCAGTCCTCTGCCGCTTTATCCAACAAAGGATTAAATATTTTATTCATTATTTTTCTTTGAGCTTCTCCTCTTTCTTCTGGTAGCGCACAGATCCTTAAATTCTGTCTTCTATTTTGGTTCTCCTGATCTTCTAGTTTATATAGCATTCTCCTCCAGATACAGTTGCATGTCTTTAACTTGTTCTTTTAATTTTAGTAATTCTCGAGCTTGTTTATCCGTCTTTTCTTCTGTCTCCTCTACTCGTGTCAGCAACTGACCTAGATTGGGCCGCATAGTGGAGATTTCTATTTTGATAGAATTTTCCAGTCTCAAAAACATGTCTGACATTTCTAGTTTTGTTGGGATTTGGGCACCAGCAACTCGTTGCTCCATTTTGCTTATCTCCAATTCACTTTTTGTGCTTATATCTTCTCTGGATTGGTCTGAGGTCTCACCTTTCTTTTTTCCAGGGTCTTTTTTCTTGTCTTTGTTCCCTTGTTGCTGTTTTTTTGGACTTGGTTTATCTGGTCCTAGGCTCTTTTGGCTCCCGTCCTTTGTCAAATATTTCTTAATTGTACTTGTGTTTGCATTTTCTTTTGGGGTTTTTGGTTCGTTACCTTTTATAGTTCTACCTCTCATGGTGTTTTTTTTACTCGTGAATTTCCATTTCCCCAGGTGGATTCCAGGCGGTCTAATAGCCACTGATAACACAATTCAGTAGAGAAGAGCAGAACTATTCAGAAAATACCTTTACCCAGATCAATCGTAGGCCGTTCATATGTATTTCATAAACGGTTTCTTAGACGTTCATGAATGGTTTCCTTGGCAATTCATAAGCATTTTCATAGACAGTTCATAAGCAATTTATATATGCAATTCATAAACTGCTTCATGAGCGGTTCATATGCAATTTCATATACAGTTCATGTGTAGCTTTGAACAGACCTTCAAACAAACCTGTAACAACTGATGGTGCTGTTAAATAGAGGGTGTATAGAGCTATTCAGGAAGTACCTTTCTCCAGACCATTCATAGAAAGTTCATATACAGTTCATTATCAGTTTCATAGGCAGTTAATAAACAGTTTCATGGATAATTCAGTCAGTTTCATAGGCAGTTCATAAAACGTTTCCTAGGCAACTCATAAACTGTTTCAGCGGTAATTCGTAAGATAATTCATAGGCAGTTCCTAAGCAGTTGTGTGGCAATTCATTATTAGACTAAGCGTTAGATTTATCACTTTAAATGCCAGTCCACACTCACCCTCTTCTTCTCCGCTCGCTTCTTTCTTTCCTGCTTACCAAGGTCTAAGCACCCTAAGGGTACTTCTACCTCTCCTCTCCCCTCCAAAATCTCCAGGGAGAGGGCTGGGAAAATTTGAGGGAGGAAAGAGGAGATGACAGTCAAGTGAGAAAAAAAAAAAGCAGTGGCACCAGTAAATAAACTCCCAAAGGAGCAGGGATGTGTGTACTCATGTTTAGTTGAGTGCCGTGTCGTCCAGACCTTCGGGGTTCCCCCTAAAGGCAGTTCATAGGCTGTTTCGTGGGCAGCTCAGAAACTATTTCCTAGGCAGGCCATTAGCTGTTTCATAAACAATGCATGAGCTTTTTCATATGTCATTTCGTAAGCTACTTCATGAGCTATTTCCCAGGCAGTTCATAAGCTATTTCATAGACAGATCATAAGTTATTTCATAGGTAGTACGTAACTCTTTCATAGGCAGTTCATGAGTTGTATCATCGACCGATCATTAAGCAATGCTTTATATAATCACTTTTAAAGCAGGTTGTCACTCACCCCTTCTTCTCCACTCACTTCTGTCTTTCCAGTTTGCCAGGATCTGAACTCCTGTAAGATACCTCTGCCTCTCCTCTAAACTCTTCAGAGGGTAGGGGCAGGAAAGTTCATAAAAAATACAAGGAGGGGATAGAGGGCAAGCAGCAAGCCGCCAAAAGCAAACAGCAATAGAACCAGTCGGTAGAATCCGGGGAATGGGGCTGCTATGTCATCCAAGACTCAGGGATTCCCCTCCCCCTCTGCTCTGGCTCCGAGACCACGCTCACCACTCTCTCCCCCTCACATTGCCGCTAGGCAGGCTCTGGTGTCTCCTTATGCTCCGCTCCCTCCTCTCCTCACCCTCTCTCACCCAGACTTCATCCACCTCCTCAGCGCCTGGCTCAATCACCAGCGTCTCCGGTCGCGCACTTCACTCCTCCACTCTCTCGATTCCTATGATACCGTCTGGGAGCCACAGGGACTATCCGCTGTATCAGCCCTCCTCTTACCTTCCAGCTCAGCTCTCTCACTCCCGGCCAGTCAGTACCGCCTTGCACAGGCAGGGGGGTCACAGAGGGGCTGTTGCCTGGGGTTGCTGGTATAGTCCATCCGCTTAATCGTGGGTTTGTTCCAGCATGGGAAGACAGCGGATATCAGCAGGGACAGGGGCTTTCATACGTGGGGACGCCGCAGCCTCTCACACCGCAGGTCTCCCACAGGGATTCAAATCACCCTTTCATGCTCCTTCTTGGCACCATGCTCAGGCCCCTCCCCCAGCCAGGAAGCGTCACGTCCTCATTGAGGGTGTATAGCAGAATCATGACTTTTCAAAAAAGTTTTAGTTCTCTTTAACCACTTCAAGCAAATCACAGTATTTTCAGGGAACGGCATCTGTTTCTCTTCAAGATAAAAGTGGTCTCTGCAGCGTAATCGTCAGCAGGAGAGGTGCCCCTCCCGCCATGCTCTGGTCATCTCCGCCACTTACCGGACCAGCAGAGTAGCGACAGAGATGATCGAGTCCTCTCTCATGGATGCCTGGCTGCCGACTGAGGGGAAGATGGCCCATGCTTGGCTCTATGGCATGGGAGGGCGGAAGCGACGTCAAACGTCGCTTCCGCCCATAGCTCTTAAAGGAGAAATTGACTTTTTCCAATTTTATTTTTATTTTTTTTATTGCATTTTAGTGTGAATATGAGATATCAGGTCTTTTTGGCCCCAGATCTCATATTTAAGAGGTCCTGTCATGCTTTTGTTTCTATTACAAGGGATGTTTACAAAAAGTTAAATAAATAAAAGAAAAAAAAGGATTTTTTTTTCTGAGAACTACAGAACCATGCTCATCTATGTTTTGGTGATTTGTGTAACCTGCACCAACCTGACAATATTGCTATTCAGATACCAGTTGAGTACTGCTCTCTGTTTTTCTCCTTATTATTTACTCAGTTTATCATACTGACATTTGTGGATTGCTTCAGTGGGTATTCCAGTTGACGAGAAACAAGCTACAGGCAGAGATAAATGAAGATCCCTATAGAACCATGGGGAGGTAGGTGCTCTGCATTTAAGAATTTAACCATACAGTGAAACCTTGGATTACAAGCATAATCTGTTCCAGAAGAATGCTTGTAATCCAAAGCACTCACATATCAAAGCGAGTTTCCCCATAGAAGTCAATGGAAATGAAGATAATTAGTTCAGCATCGACTTCTATTACATGCAATACCGCATGTGACCAGAGGTGGGGGGGGGTAGGGGCGCCAGAGAGCCTCGGAAATACTCGGGGACAGCTCAGCTAAACTAGGAAAGGCTCGGAAACACTCCCTGAATGGAGTATTTCCGAGTGTTTCTGAGTATTTCCGAGTCATTCCGAATGGCTCCGAACCATTCCGAGTGTCCCCGACACCCCCGCACCTCTGCCCAAATGCGGTACTGCACCGCCCGTTTTTTTTTTTTAATTAAAAATTAAAAAAAAAAAAAAAAAAAAAAAGTTGCTCATCTTTCAAAACGCTCGTTAACTACATTACTCGTAAACCAAGGTTCCATTGTATTTGCATTTATCTAAGCTGTCAAAGCATGATTTTGGACATGTTAACTTTACAAAATACCCCCCCTTAAATTTCCTACTCTATGCACTAGGTGTATAGCCAGTGGTGAAGAGCACAATATTTAGAGTACTTATTCAATGTGTGCCAAGATCTCTTCCCTACACAGTAATATTAAAGGGGTGTTCTGGAAAAAAAAAATGAAAAGCCAGCAGCTACACGTACTGCAGCTGCTGGCTTTTATTAAATGGACACTTACCTGTCCTGCAGTTCCTCGATGTCGGCATGCTGCCGCCGCCATTGCGGGTAAGGTAACCCGGCAGTGTAGCCTTTCGGCTTCACGCCAGGAACCCTAATGCGCTCTCTCCTATTAGCCCGGCGGCCGAGGGAGGAGGAGGAGGGACCCCTGCGGTGACGTCGCGGCCACATCGCGGCCGCGGCTGGACTCCCAGAAGTGGGAAAAGGATACCTGTCAAAGACAGGTATCCTGTCCCCCCTCCCCCTGAAAGGTGCCAATTGTGACACTGGAAGGGGGGAGGAATCCGATGAGCGTAAGTTCCACTTTAGGGTAGACAATGGTGCTTTAAGGGTGCAGTGAGGCAGATAGGGAACATATCCAACGGTGTATATAAAGGCGTAAGTTACAGTGCTAAATATATTCCATATTTATCCTTTACCCTTCCATGTCCCCATTCTGATTTCCATGTTAAAAATAAATATATGCATCTTTCATGCAGTTGTGCTGCAGATATTTCTCTGTTACCATAGCAGGAATACTGAATAGCAGAGCATTACAACATGCTCCCTATGGTGAAATAAAAGTATGGCTAAAGAGCACAGAAGGAAGCCAGAAACATATAGTGTATATCAATTGTGGTAGTGGGGTACCCCACCAGTGTTTGGACAGAGGATTCTCAACCAGGCAGGTTGAGGGGTTCCAGTTTATTTGCTTATTTGGGAGGAAACTGGCTTTTCAGTTTCCTCATTGTTTACAAAAATCAGTTTTGGGATCTGGAGCCCGGGGATTTCGTAGCGATCTGGGTGGGATGAAATCCCCAGTCCTGGGTCCAGGTTTTGAGATGCACCAGCAGACTGACTGGTCAGGTGTGTGCTGGGCTATTTGTACACACCTGACCATGGTTCTGGGCTCCACCCTCCCGAGGAGTTCAGGCAAGCAAGGGAGAAGTGTGCATGTCTGCACAGGTCTGTCTTTTAGAGCAGACAGAGGGTCCAAGCCTGTGGGCTGGAAAAGGAAGCTGGAAAAGAGTGCTGAGGTACTGGGTGTACAGAAACTCTGTTAAAGAGCTGAGAGGGCTGAAGCACAAGTCTGAGCAGCAGTGCTGCTAAAGAGAGCCAGGTGGCTTGGTATTTTTGGTTTGACTTGCATTGTTGCTGTGGAAAGCTGAAACCCCTGTGTGGGCAACTCGTCTGTTTTATGGACATTTTCTTTCTTTAATAAAAGTGGGCCTACAAGCCCTTAAAACAGCATATCTGGCATGGACTCAGCTCACTGGTAAGCTCTACCCTTAAGCTAAAACATCCCCCGATGTTACACAATATTTTATTTTTTTTATAAAAATGTATACAGTTGAAAAGGGTTATGCTGCACACAGGTGGCAAATGGCAAAATGGCATTATTTATGCACTCCCCCTTTCCCATCCACCACCACCTTCCTTGATAGACAGCTATGCAGTACATGGATGTACAGAACAAATGTCCATTAGCTCCTCTTTGCGCTCCAGCTTGAAGCGTCCCTTAGCTCATAGTTCAAGATAGCAAAGCCAACATCACCTTTTGGCGCCCTTTCACAGCTTATTCTCCTCACTCTGCCCCTATAACTGGCCTAAACCGGCAGCACTGAGCATGCTGTCGGTTCTTGGCGTTTCAGGGTATTACATGAGGATCCTCCATATTACAGGTAACTTTTGTTATTTAAACCCTCTTATTAATCTTTGAATATACCTGTGACTATGGGCCGTATGTGCTTATACTCATTGCTCTCTATTTCATATTTTGTCTTGCATATCTATAGCATCCCTATTCTACTGGCCGAAGGCATTCAAGACACAGGCTTATCCCCTGTCTCTTTCAGAAGTCTTGCAGCATAGGAGGCTCCCTAACCTGTCGCCATCCATGTGACAATTCACATGTCCATACCTAGATATACTACAGCATATTTCAGCATACGTTTGCCATTAGCCCATGTATGGCTTTGGTGTCCATTATAAACATAGGGGGTTCTTTCGTGCATGCGAGTACCACACCAGCCTCTTACTGTTTGGTTGTTCAATGCTATGGCGTTTTAAACACTGTGCTTTACTCATTGTACTATCTTTACTGTACTAATATTCATTTGTTCACACCATTAGATGTGATTGAAAAGGATTTAAATTTGCCTATGAAAAAGGACAAAAGTCTGAAACATGTCGGCTTTTCCTAGATTCCATATCCATTACAAGTCTGTAACCTCCATGTATATGGCATATTGTACACCCATTTCTGGCTTTGTCAATATTGTATGCTTTTTTGATATTCTCAATTGTGTTATCTAATGATTACATGTCCTTTTATGGACAACTTTCAATAAATGTTTTGTATTGCATATATCCTGTCTGTGTCTATCAATCCTAACATCCCATAGGGGTACTGGCCGTGTCATGCACACTAGGCATTAGCTCATATAATTAGCAAAAAATAAAAAATCATTACCTTGTACTCTGCAAAAAACAGGCATAGATGTGAATGAGCCCTAAAAGCTCAAAGCCAAACATAAGTCAAAACGTTACCTTAGGTTAGGGTGACCAGACATCCCCGGGTGCCGGGGACAGTCCCCGGATCGAGGATACTGTCCCCGAACCAAGTCTGTCCCCGGTTTTGTCCACGGATTGGATTTAAACAGGGGCTGGGGCAATTTCAAAGACAGTCAGTGCAAAATTGCAGAATTACACCACCCCCCCCCCCCCTCTGCCGCTTCTACTAGCTTAGGGGGTGGGGTGTATTTTTCATTATCTGTGCCCCTTTCTGATGATCATGTGCTGGTCGGAGCGGAGAGAATATTTCTTCAGTTTCGGGTGCATGCCCGTTACGCTCTTGCTCGCATGTTCTTCTGCCTTGGCTCAAGTCCCAGCCAGCCCCCTTCCCATCTCCTTGCCTTCCCTGGCTCAGTACTCAGGGGCCCGGAGAGTAAGACTTGACAGGCTGTGAGGCGGGCAGCAGCGGCGATGGGCAGAGAGTCGCTAATTGCCGCCATTACTAGTAAAAAAAATATGTCCCCGGATTTCATTTAAAAAATCTGGTCACCTTACCTTAGGTTTACTAGTCTCCTTCATTTCTACCATTAAAAAACATCAATCTAAATCCCCCAACTCAGGAGATACCCCTCTCTCTTCTTGAGTCCCTGAATTCATGGCCTCACTTGATCTATTTGCCATGGCAAAAGCGTTTAAACGATGCTCAATTGGTACTAAGGGGTGCCAAGAAAATATCCCCCACACCATTACACCCCCACCACCAGTGGGAACCATTGCTACAAGGCAGGATGGAGCCATGCTTTTATGTTGTTTAAGCCAAATTCTGACCCTATCATCTGAATTTCGTAGCTGAAATCGAGACTCATCAGACCAGGCAACGTATTTCCAATCTTTTATTGTGCAATTTTGGTGAGCCTGTGTGAATTGTAGCCTCAGTTTCCTATTCTTAGATGGCAGGAGTGGCACCCAGTGTGGTCTTCTGCTGCTGTAGCCCACCTGCTTCAAGGTTCGATGTGTTGTGCATTCATAGATGGTATTCTGCATACCTTGGTTGTAACAAGTGGTTATTTAAGTTACTGTTGCCTTTCTATCTTCTCAAATCAGTTTGCCCATTCTTCTCTGACCTCTGACATCATCAAGGCATTTTCGTCCACACAAATGCCGCTCACCGGATATTTTTTTATTTTTCGGACCATTCTCTGTAAACCCTAGTGATAGTTGTGCATGAAAATCCCAGAAGATCAGCAGTTTTTTAAATACTCAGACCAGCCCGTCTGGCACCAACAACAATGCCACGTTCAAAGTCACTTAACCGCTTCAGCCTGGGAAGATTTTACCCCCTTCCTGACCAGAGCACTTTTTGCGATACGGCACTGCGTTGTTTTAACTGACAATTGCGCGGTCATGTGACGTGGCACTTAAACAAAATTTACGTCCTTTTTTCACATAATTAGAGCTTTCTTTTGGTGGTATTTGATCACCTCTGCGGTTTTTATTTTTTGCGCTATAAACAAAAAAAGAGCGACAATTTTGAAAACAACGCACTATTTTTTACTTTTTGCTATAATAAATATCCCCCAAAAATATATATAAAAAAAAAAAAATTTCCTCAGTTTAGGCCGATATGTATTCTTCTACATATTTTTGTAAAAAAAAAAAAAAAATCGCAAAAGGGGAAAATTGATTGGTTTGCGCAAAAGTTATAGCGTCTACAAAATAGGGGATAGATTTATAGCATTTTTATTAATATTTTTTTTTTTTTTACTAGTAATGGCAGCAATCTGTGATTTTTATTGTGACATTATGGCGGACACATCGGACTAAAGTCTATTTTTTTTTTATTTGAAAATAACAAACATGTTGTACTTACCTGCTCTGTGTAGTGGTTTTGCACAGAGAAGCCTGGGTCCTTCACTTCTCAGGCCCCCCGCCGGAGCTCCTGGCTCCTCCCTCCTGTCGAGTGCCTCCACAGCAAGCAGCTTGCTATGGGGCTACCCGAGCCAAGCTGCAGCTTTGTGTGTCCATTCAGACACAGAGCTGTGGTTTGGCCCTGCCTCTCTCTCCTCATTGGCTAAATTACTTTGATTGACAGCAGCGGGAGCCAATCAGTAGGGAGCACCCGGACAGCCGTGGCACTGGTGTACATCGCTGGACCGAGATAAGGCTCAGGTAAATATTAGGGGGGCTGCACATAGAAGGCTTTTTATCTTAATGCATAGAGTGCATTAAGATAAAAAAAAAATTCTGACTTTACTGATATTAAATCCCATTTTTTCTCCATTCTGATGCTAGGTTTGAACTTCAGCAAGTCATCTTCACCAAGTCTAGATGCCTAAATGCATTGAGTTGCTGCCATGTGATTGGCTGATTAGCATTTTGTGTTACCAAGAAATTGAACAGGTGTACCTAATAAAGTAGCTGGTGAGTGTATATTGCTGTGCAGGACCCATACAAAATGCTGAAGCCCTAAGATTACAAAGGAAATAAAGAGAATCTTTGTAGTGTGTTCTATAAACAACCACAGGATAGGTTCTTGTATACGTACATCACATTTGTGAGCATTGTTCTGAACAAATGAAGAATGTTTTTTAAGGCCTCATTCAGATGGGGGCTGACACCCGTAGTCCTTGAAGAAGCGCCTTATTTATGCAGCTTCTGCCACCATTCATGTCTATTGGGAAACAGCAGCTGTACAGACATAGCTGCTAATCACCCGCACCCACATGGCGGTCAAATTAGGACCAGTCTTTTTTTTCTACCCTCCTGACCTAAAGTAACTCCTCATCCCGAATGCATACCTTTCTGAATCTGACAGCTGTAGCTTGTAGGAATCTTGAGAGCCTGTAACCAAAATCTTCCTCTCCATGTTCGGTGCCTGTGCAGTCGGTCCCTAAAGACTTCTATGGGGCCATCTCTTGAGCACTATGGATACAAATACCATACTCTTTAATCTTGAGTCAACTTAAAGCGCTTACCTAAAAAAAATAAAAAAATAAAGGATCCTGTCCCTTTAACCACTTGCCGTCCAGTTGCCACAGTTGTACACAATGGCACGGCTGGGTGAAGCAACGTTATGTAACGTCGCTTCGCCCTGTGGCCACTAGGGGGACATGCGCGCCCCTTGCTCACCCCCAAAGCCGATGCGAGTGCCCAGCGGTAACCATCACCGCCAGGCTCCCGTGATCACGGCTGACACACGGAGAACCGTGACTAAAGAAGAGACTGATCGTGTGTTCATACAGAGTATGAACAGCGATCTGTCATCTCCCCTACACAGTCCCCTCCCCCCTTCAGTTAGAACACACACTAGGGAACACAGTTAACCCCTTGATTGCCCCCTAGTGTTAACCCCTTCACTGCCAGTGACATTTTTACAGTAATCAATGTATTTTCATAGCATTGATCGCTGTATTAATGCCAATGGTCCCAAAAAATGTGTCTAAATTGTCCGGTGTCTCCGCCATAATGTCGCAGTCACAATAAAAATCGCAGATCGCCACCATTACTAGTAAAAAAAAAATAATAATAAAAATGCTATAAATCTATCCCCTATTTTGTAGACGCTATAACTTTTGCGCGGACCAATCAATATACGCTTATTGCGATTTTTTTTTTACCAAAAATATGTAGAAGGATACATATCAGCCTAAACTGAGAAAAAAATTTGCTTTTTTTTTTTTTAAAAAAATGGGGATATTTATTATAGCAAAAAGTAAAAAATATTGTGTTTTTTTTTCAAAACTGTCGCTCTTTTGTTTATAGCGCAAAAAAAAAAAACCGCAGAGGCAATAAAATACCACCAAAAGAAAGCTCTATTTGTGGGAAAAAAAGGACCTCAATTTTGTTTGGGTGCAATGTCGCACAAACGCGCAATTGTCAGTTAAATCTACGCAGTGCCGAATCGCAAAAAGTGTTCTGGTCAGGAAGGGGGTAAAATCTTCCGGGGCTGAATCGGTTAAAGCATGTTACACAGCACAGTGCTTGTGCTGTGTAATTTGGCCCCCTATATCACCTGGAATATCTGGTTGATCCTGCCTCATTCTACCCTCCCCTCTGTAAACTGACCATGGTTCGTCATCTGCTGTCTCCTGTTTGCCTTCCCCCTTCCCTCCCTACCTGTCAGCTCTTGACAGCGCCCGCCCCCACCCCTCCTGCTGCTGAAATAACATGCAAATTTTCATACTATCCGCTCTGTCTCTTAATCCTGTGTCTCCCTGTGTGTGTGTTTTATTTAAAAAATGCTGATTATACCTCATTTCAGATGGGGAGAGGAGAAAGCTGGCCGGTCACGTGAGCGCAGAGCGGCGCTCTAAAATTAGGTATAATCAGCATTTTTTTAATAAAACACAGACACACAGGGGGCCACAGGATTAAGAGACAGAGTGGATAGTGTACAGTAGTTAGAGTGGCTTAACAACCACTTTAAGCAGTTCTAATTTTGTAAACTTGGGTTAGCATGGCTCAGAATGCTCTAAGTAAACTGAAAAATCCAATGGATGAATTTGCTCCTCAACCTGCTTTATGAAAATTGCTCATTGCTCAAGGAACCCCTAGCAACATCTAGAGTTCCATGGAACCCTGGTTGAGAAACCCTGCCTTACCACATGAGAACTACAGCTGAGCTGGCTGATTGGCTTCTTGTTCTGCTTCACCTTCTCCCAGTCTGAGCTCTGCTGTACAGTGTATTGAAGGAGGTTGATGTCAATTCAAATGTAGGTGCTTGCCCTGACTGCATACAAAAACATACATTAAATTATGTGTTGATGATTACAGAGCTGCATTATTTTGTATCATTATGTCAACCTTTGAACAGTCTTAACCAGCCACCATCATTGTGTTACCTCTGTCCCAGATGCCTTTTGTCCAGATGGCTTTTACTTTTCATGGATTGCAAAACATTTGCCTACATCCAAGAAAGATTTTAGAAGGATGTTTTAATCTCATGATTGCACCAGTCCATGCTTGGCTTATTCCCTAGTGCTGACAGTTAACATTTCCAAAGTCAATAAGGATTCTGTTGGCAGCTATAGATTAACTGTTAAACTGAAGAATTCTCAAAGTAGCGAACTGCTATAGGTTTAATCAATGAAAGTAGTGCACATCCAGGATAGAAAAGGAATTGATAGAAGCACAATGTTGATACACAAAGGTGTATTCACACAGAAGAGGCATTGACCGACTTGGGGAGCAATTCATCTGAGTGCAGATACTGCAGTCAGGGTGCCTTAAAGTGACTCTGTCATGAGAGAAGAGAGCTGCCATTGCCGACCCTGTTTCTGAAAATTATGGATGCCTGACCTTGTCTGGCTTCAGTATGCTTCAAAGTCCTGTATATACAGTCAGGTCGATAAATATTGGGACATCGACACAATCCTAATCTTTTTGGCTCTATACACCACCACAATGGATTTGAAATGAAACGAACAAGATGTGCTTTAAATGCAGACTTTCAGCTTTAATTTCAAATCCAAATCAGGTGAACAGTGTAGGAATTACAACAGTTTGTATATGTTCCGCCCACTTTTTAAGGGACCAAAAGTAATGGGACAATTGGCTGCTCAGCTGTTCCATGGCCATGTGTGTGTTATTCCCTCACTATCCCATTTACAAGGAGCAAATAAAAGGTCCAGAGTTCATTTCAAGTGTGTTATTTGCATTTGGAATCTGTTGCTGTCAACTCTCAATATGAGATCCAAAGAGCTGTCACTATCAGTGAAGCAAGCCATTATTAGGCTGAAAAAACAAAACAAACCCATCAGAGAGATAGCAAAAACATTAGGCAATCAACTGTTTGGAACATCCTTAAAAAGAAAGAACGCACCGGTGAGCTCAGCAACACCAAAAGACCTGGAAGACCACGGAAAACAACTGTGGTGGATGACCGAAGAATTCTGTCCCTGGTGAAGAAAACACTCTTCACAACAGTTGGCAAGATCAAGAACACTCTCCAGGAGGTAGGTGTATGTGTGTCAAAGTCAACAATCAAGAGAGTGAACTTTTGCGCAAACCAATCAATATACCCTTTTTGGGATTTTTTTTACCAAAAATATGTAGCAGAATACATATTGGCCTAAATTGATGAAGAAATTCAATTTTTTTTATTGGATATGTTTTATTAGCAGATTGTAAAAAATATTGTTTTATTTTCAAAATCGTCGCTCATTTTTTTGTTTATAGCGCAAAAAATAAAAACCGCAGAGGTGATCAAATGAGCTCTATTTGTGGGGAAAAAAAGGACATCAATTTCATTTGGATACAGTGTCGCAGGACTGCGCAATTGTCAGTTAAATTAACGCAGTGCCGTATTGCAAAAAAATGGCCTGGTAATGAGGGGGGTAAAACCTTCCGGGCTGCAGTGGTTAACTAATAACCTACAGAACACTTGTGTGTAATGAACCATTCAGGCTAATACAGCTTGTTCACCCTTGATATCAGAAAGCTCTCCTAATGCCCATTGAGTGCCATATTTAATCCCTACATGTATAGAGCCATAAAAAACAAAAACATGCATTAGTAACTCCTCGACATTCTTTCTTCACATTTTATGTTTAGCAGAACATGGGAGATATCTGTGGTCACTTTGTTTTGTAGGGGCGTTGGTGCACTTGGGGAACGCGCCCTGCATCTGCTGGTGAGTGCCTTGAGTCCTAATGTCTCGATCATCCATGTTTTTTTATTGAGTCCATTGAGTGCATTTTAGGGACAGAAGGGGAAATCAAATGTTTTACATACTATTTATGTTAGGCTGGTACCATAAGCTGTTGGTACTTTTTCAGTCACATAGTTGTCCTTGAAAATTAGAAACAATGGTCTCTGGCTATAAGCTTTCTGAAGACTCATGGGTGTAAGCAATCTGGTCCTGGTGATTTATTCACATTCAATTTAAACCTGCATTTATGTCAGCCACAGAGGTACATTCAGTATATTCTTGACTTCTGTACTCTGTGCATTCCAGGCTCCTGACCTCAGCATTATGTGAGTTACCTACTCCTAACCCCTGTATTCTGTATGTTTCTTATTCCTGATTTCTACACTCTGTATGTTACTTACTACTGGGCCCTGCAGTTTGTGAGTTACTTACTGATGACCACTAAGCTCTGTCAATTTCTGACTCCTGCGATCTGCACTCCTGATGTTACTTACTCCTGAGCCCTTCACTCTATGCCTTACTTACTCCTGGGCCCTGCACTCCTGATGTTACTTACTCCTGAGCCCTTCACTCTATGCTTTACTTACTCCTGAGCCCTGCACTCTATGCATTACTTACTCTTGAGCCCTGCACTCTATGCATTACTTACTCTTGAGCCCTGCACTCTATGTATTTATTACTCCTGAGTCCTGCACTCTATGCATTACTTACTGCTGAGCCCTGCACTCTATGCCTTGCCATTGGCATCGCTAGGGGGGTGGACCGCACCCGGCCGACACCCGCCAGAAGGGGCGACACCCATTGGCAGGGCCCAGAGCAACGCCACTGCACCGATCCACATCTTACGTGGGATGTCTGAGCTGTCCCCACAGTCTCATATAGCTGAGCGGAGCAAAGCCGCCTCCCCCTCCTCTCTGTTTTCATCTACACAGGAGGAGAGACACTGCTGTGCATGTCCCGTGATATGGTGTCTGTACATTATGCATATTATGGGTCTGCACTGAAGGGGGGTCTGTACTAAAGGGGATCTGCACTGAAAGGGGGTCTGTACTGAAGAGGGATCTGTACTGAAGGGGGATCTGCACTGAAGGGGGGTCTTTACTGAAGGGGGGTCTTTACTGAAGGGGGATCTGTACTGAAGAGGGATCTGTACTGAAGGAGGGTCTGCACTGAAGGGGAATCTGCACTGAAGGGGGTCTGCACTGAAGGGGGGTCTCTACTGAAGGGGGATCTGCACTGATGAGAGGGGTCTGTACTGAGTGAGGGGGGGTTCTGTACTGATGAGAGGGGTATGTACTGAAGGAGGGGGATCTGTACTGATGAGAGGGGTCTGTACTGATGCAAGGGGTCTGTACTGAGGGAGGGGGGTTTGTACTGATGAGAAGGGTCTTTACTGAGGGGGGAGCTCTGTACTAATGAGTGGGGTCTGTACTGAGGCAGTGTCTATACTGAGGGATGGGGTCTGTACTGATGAAAAAGGTCTGTACTGAGGTGGGGGGGGGGGGTCTGTACTGATGATAGGGGTCTGTACTGAGGGAGGGGGGTCTGTACTGATGAGAGTGAACTGTACTGAGTAAGGGGGGGGGGCTGTACTGATGAGAAGGGTCTGTACAGAGGGAGGGGGGTCTATACTGATGACAGGGGTCTGTACTAAGGGAGGGGTTCTATACTGATAAGAGGAGTCTGTACTGAGGAAGGGGGGTCTACACTGATGAGAGGGGTCTTTGCTGAGGGAAGGAGGTCTATACTGATGGAGAGGGGTCTAAACTTATGGAGAGGGGGATCTATACCGAGGGAGGGGGGTCTGTACTTAGTGGAGGGGGGTTTGTACTGAGGGGGGACTATAGTTAGTGGAGGTGGTGACACTGCGTTTTTCCGCTCCGGGTGACACCAACCCTAGTGACACCACTATGCCTTACTTACTCCTAAGCCCTGCACTCTATACATTACTTACTCCTGAGCCCTGCACTCTATACATTACTTACTCCTGAGCCCTCCACTCTATTCATTACTTACTCCTGAGCCCTGCACTCTATACATTTGTAGCACCCTCTAGTTCGTGAGTGCTACAAGTAAGGATTTTTGACAAGGTAGGAAAATGTAGGCAGGCCTAGCTAATAGCTAGGCCTGTTTATTTTCATTCTGGGCTGGGAGTGGCTCAGGGAGAGTTGGCATCACCATCACCTCCCCCTTCCTTCTAGAAGGTCCTGGAAGAAGAGGGGAGGAGAGGTGGAGCTGCCTGAGGTATCTGGGGAGCCTTGACCAAGCCCCAACTTGGATTGGCAGGGGCAGGCTTTCTTAAACACCTGTGGTCAGCCCAGCTGGGGAGGAGTTGTCGGGTGGAAGAGCTGGAGTGAGAAGATGTGGAGGCTGTCGAGCCCACGGTGAGCTCCCCAGTCTGGGGGGGGGGGGGGTGTTCCTGGGCTGGGGCTCGGGTGCATCCTGGAAGAGTAAAGAGATCCCAGAACCAAAGGCACATGAGAGGGCAGGAGAGAGGACAGCGGGAGAGAACACTCTAAAGCCCCATACACACGGTCGGACAATCCGCGGACCAGGTCGGTTGGATCCTGTCCGTCATACTTTGTCCGATGTTGGTTTTACGTACACACGGTCGGACAAAGTTGTCGGAAAATCCGATCATTCTGAACGTGGTGACGTTTGTTGCCTACGACGGGACTACGTAGAGGCTAGTAGCCAATAGCTTTGGTCTTGTAATGTGATCTGAGCATGCGTAGCACTTTGTCCGGTCGGACAACCGTACACACGATCGGATTTGGTGTGATCGGACCGTGTTGTCGGCAAATCTTTCCAGCAGGAGATAAGACTTTGTCCGTCGGACAATCCGACGTACACTGTCCGATGGTGCATACACACGGTCTGATTTTTCAACAACATTGTCCGATCGGACAGAATCCATGAAAAAGTCAGACCGTGTGTATGGGGCTTAAGGCCCCTTTCACACCTAAGCGTGTTTCAGGCTGTGTCAGCTGCATATGATTGCTCAAGATGAGCATTCCTGATGGTGACAACAGCGAAACATGCCTGAACAAGAAGCTTTGGAACAGCCGCTTATACTCTCCGCCTGAAGTATGTGTGCCAGGGTGACAACCCAGGAGCATAGTTGGGAGACAGAAACAGAGAGTTCTCATCCTTTAACAGAAAGTACCTGGCACAATGATCTTCATGAAAGGGTACCTAGTATTGTTTTAATAAAAGCTGCAGCATTACAAAAATTTTAATTGACTTGAATTTTGATATTTCAAAGATTGGGTTTACATCTTCTTTAAAGCCTAACGCCATGTTTTAGTGAACACTAAATAGTTTGTTTGGATCCACCGTGCCTCCATGTGTGCCACCTGACCCCATTGGTGGCACGGCCTGTGTGTATAACTTATCAGTGCCAATGACACGCAGTCAGGGCGAGGTGGGGGAGTCACCACAAGGAGATGGGGGGGCATTTGTGTTGGGAGGGGGGATTTGAGGGGCAGCAGGGGATATGAATTGTAAAAATCTGAGCTAGGAGGGGGAATGTTGGGGGGATTGTGCTAGAAAAGGTAATATGGTGGGGGGGGGGGTTATGCTAGGAGGGGGCATAGGGGAAGAAGATTTGTGCTAGGAGGGGGAATGTTGGGGGGGTTTTGTGCTAGAAAAGGTAAAATGGTATGGGGGATATGTGTGCTAGGAGGAGAATTTTTTTTAAAAAATGTTGGGGGGTGATTTGTGCTAGCAGGGATGATTTGGGATATTTGTGCAAGAGGGAAACTTTTGGATGGGATTTGTGCTAAGATGGGGGATAAGGGAGAATTTGTGCTCAGAGGGCGGACATGGAGTGGGGGGGGGGGGGGGGGTGAGCTTAGAGGGGAAATTTAAGGGGTAGAGGATTTGAGCTAGGAAGTGGGATCTTTTTCCGGGGGTGGATTTGTGCTGGTGGAATCCATATAGGGAATGAGAGGATTTAAGCTGGGGGGGTTGGTGGGGGCAAAGATTCATGCTGGGAAAGGGATTTCAGTAGAAGGCGGATTTGTATTGGGAGGTGGGGGAATTTATGCTTAGGGGGTAAACATACAGATTAGTGTTTGATTTTTTTTTTTGGGGGGGGTGTTGCTGACACATAATGCTCATACATTCTGGGGGGGGGGGGGGGGGGGGGGCGCAATTTGACATGTTCGCCCTGGACTCTGAATTACCTTGTCCCAGCACTGCATGAAGCAGGGGCTTCCCAGGTTTGATAGGGTCAGAAGCACCGCATCCCATAAAGTGTAATCAATTTAGAAAGCTAACAGCAAAAAGGGGATTTTTAAGGTGCTAGACATAAAAACTTCAAGAAAGTATAATAAAATATCCATAAATTTATTACAGTATAAGAATTAAAAACATTCTTTTACAATGTTGATAATAAAACTATCATAATATAGCCATGCGGCTTGAGACTTAGGAATACCGCATGTAATGCCATTAAAAATAAAACATGACATTTGTAAGTGAACCAACATTCCAAAATGGGAACACCTACATAGAAATCTTTTTTCTTTGAAATACAACCATAGATGTTGAAATACCAAAACACATATTTGTGGGTCATTTGGGGGATCATCTGATCATCTGGGGTCATTTGGGGGATCATCTTACCAAGGATGCCAAAAGTCACTGGGTGACCAGATGGGGTTGTCCACAAGGACACTAGCAGTCATATGAGGGATAAAGCCCAATTCTCTTCCTATACACAATTAATATAATACAAATCAATAAGAATAAAGCAAAATGGGCCACAGTGAGACAAATTGTAGTAGTAGAAAGACACATATTCACTTATATTAATACCTAACAGAGGGCTGGCAGCATGTAGAGAATCCCAAGATCATCAAAATTTCAAGCATACTTTAATCAAAGCCAAAGAACCTGCCAATCCCAATAAGTTTCCTCCCAAAATGTAGAGGGAAAGAGGGCACCATCCACTTCCTACATTGACATAACACCACTTGATAAACAGGGCAGTTGCTATAAACAATAAGAACATAGAAAAACATTAAAAGAATCCCATATAAGACCTCTCCAACCAATGGGAACAATTATCTGTCTTAATTCATACCTTATCCAAATTAGAAGAGTCTCACATGGACATTCCTCCACTGGTAACCATGACAATACATCCATTGCCATGTGTGGGGCTTTAAATAACCCTTGAATTCTGCTGGTGTCTTGGATTACCAGCGGGATGTGGACACCCATTAGTGCCACCATGCCTGCGCCCCCCGCTGGCCAGAGGGGACGTCTAGCCAATGCGCTTGGGCCTGGAAGAACCCTAGATGTGAAGGCCCACTGTTGCCACCGTGCAAGCGCCCACTGCCAGCCGAGGGTGACGTCACGCAGATGCTTGACAACCTCCTGACGCCAACATGGAAAGTCCCACTGCCCGACCTGATGCTTATTCTTATTTGAATCTTGATGTGCTTTGTGTATTTCTTCCAGATCTGTGCAGTAATCTAATGTGAAACTTGTGAAACTTTACCTCTGTGCAGGAGTTCTCTGTAATAAAGACCAGGCACTTTTGCCCTCTCTCCTTGTGCAGAGTGACTGGTCTTGTCTCACCCCCCTCCTGTAGTTTTCTAAAGGCAGCCTGTAGTGGGTCTGCTGGGTCCCTCCCACAGCTCTGCTCTGTGCACAGGCTATGTACAGCACAATGATGCTATCATTCCTAGTTTTACAAAATAATAACTAGGTTTGAAAACGCATTTGCTGCATACAAAGTGGATTTATATCATTTGAGAAATATATTTCAATTGATCGTTTTTATGTCCAGAGTTCAGCTTTAATTCCTGTGCTGAGGGACCCACCAAGCCTGAAAGTTGTATTAAACCCAAAGCAAATGTTAATTATATTGCAGCTTACCAATTCTTAGATGTGATGGCTGCATTCATTTTCTTTTTTAGGATTTTTTCTTTCTCTATTTTCATCTGGTAATCCAGCCAGCAAGTCTGTTTTTTTTCACAGCACATACTCTCCAGCAGAATGCATCAGTTTACATGGATGAGACAAACTACCTGACCATATTTCAGATATGTGCCTGCTGTACCATGTACTTGTAGGAAAAGGTATCCTGTTTTCTTTCTTATGCTTCCTTTGTGTGAAATATCTGGTGTTCCTGTTAGTCCCTCTGCTTTCCTATTAAAAACTGACCACACCAGGTATGAGAGCATAGCATGGCCAGTTCTCTAGCTGTGCCGAGAACTTAGCCTGCTCTCCTCCAATGATCAGACTTTTGCTGACACCCCCTCTCCCACAGCAATTCACTGTGAAGATCAGTGGGCTGTTGTTTCTCCTCCTCCAGCTCTGTGAGCTCCGTATGCAGCTGAAAATAGAGGATATGTGGTCACTTACAGAAAAAAGGGAAAAAAAGGTATTTATAACTATATATATATATATATATATATATAACTATATATATTTACAGAGCTTTTTTTCAGCGGGAATGCGGGGGAACGTGGTTCCGGCACCTCCAGCACTGAATGTATGTAATAGCATGGGGTGTGGGGTGTGCTGGAGGGTCTATTGATGGCTGCTGGGGGATCTATTGTCACTGGTGGGGATCTGATTTTTTGTGAGGGTCTATTGATGCCGGGGGGTCTTATGTTGCTGGAAGGGATCTACTGTTGAGGGAGAGGTCTATTTTTACTGGCTGCTGGAGGGTCTATTGATGCTGGCTGCTGGGAGATCTGTTGTTGTTCTGGGGGGGGGGGGGGGTCCAATGTTGCTTGGGTGGATATTTTGTTGTGGGTAGTTCACTGTTTCTGCAGGGAATCTATTGTTGTTGGGGTGGAGTCCATTGTTGCTGGTGGAGTCTATTATTGTGTGGGGATCTATTGCTGGTATTCTATTATTGCTGACTGCAGGGGATCCATTTTACTGCTTTTCTTTTCATCATCAACATGTTCCATACAAATGATTTAGCACCACAAAACGATACTCGTTCTGTATTCTCTAAGGGGAAGTACTGGTAGGTGGGTAGGGGGTTGAATCAAGGGACGGGGGTCAAAGGTGGGTAGGGGGCAGAGACAAGGGGTGACCTCAGACGGGGGAAAAAAAGCCCTGTATATATATATATATATATATATATATATATATATATATATATATATATATATTTAGTGCTGCGGGGCGGCACATGCAGGCACAATCACGTACATGTATGTGTATGTGCCTGCTCCGGGTTAGGATAGCGCAGCGTGCCCCTCCTGTGACCAGTTGACACATCGAATTACACTTACTGGTAATCGGTAACTGGGTATCATGTGATCGCTATGATTGGTCACAGCAATCACATGATAATGTGAAAAGTTAAAAAAAGGAAAATAAAAGTTTTAAAAAAAATTTTTTTACATACTGTCACCAGTCAGTATACATGATCACCTCCACACCAGTCATAGGACGATTCTGTACTGCACTGCCAACAGGATGTAAAAAGGAAAAATTGTGAAAAACAAAAACATATTTTATTTAATTTCCTCATTTTCCAAAACATTTTGACAAAAAAATAAATAAAAAATACAACTTCAAAAAACTCGCCATGCCTCTTACTAAATGCTTCAGACTGGCTTCTGTCTACAAAAACGGGTCATTTTGGGGATATTTGTACTTTCCTAGCATTTTGAGGCCTCAAGAAATGTGATTGGTCATCAGTACATTAGGATTGATCAATTTTCAAATATATACAGTATCATAGCTTGTAGGCGGTATAACGCTCACACAAACCAATGATTATTCACTTATTGGGATTTTTTAACCAAAGACATGTAGCAGCATACATATTGAAATAAATTTATGAAGAAATTTGATTTTATTGGATATGTTTTATAACAGAACGTAGAAAATATTGTTTTTTTCACAATTTTCGTTTATATAATAAAAAAATAAAAAACCCAGTGGTGATCACAAACCCCCAAAAGAAAGCTCTACTCATGTGAAAAAATTATAAACATTTTATTTGTGTACAGTGTTGCACGGCTGCGCAATTGCCAGTTGAAGTAGCGCAGTGCCTAATAGCAAAACATGCACTGGTCGTGAAGGGGTTAAACCTTCCAGAGCTCAAGTGGTTAATGTGGTTGTAAAGGCTCTGATCCAGCAATGTACACCACGAGAACCTCGGCTCTCCTGGAATTCTCCCTCCTCATTGGCTGAGACAGCAGCAGGAGCCATTGACTGTCAGTCACAGCCAGTGAGCCAATAAGGAGAGAGGGGTCAGGGCCAAGCTGTGGCTCTGTGTGTGAATGGACCCGCAGAGCAGTGGTTTAGGAGTGAGCCTGCCTGTGTGCCCCATAGCAAGGTGCTCGCTTTGGGGGCCCTAGGTAGGAAGAAGGGGCCAGGAGTGCTGGCAGGGGACCCGAGAAGAGGAGGCTCTGGGGCTGCTATGTACAAAACCATTGCATGGAGCAGATAAGTATAGCATGTTTGTTATTTTTAAAAATAAAAAAAGTTGCCTTTAATATCACTGATCAGTTTTTATTTATGTATGTAAAACCTTTGTCCCAAAAGGAAAAAAAACTGTTTGCTGTAACTGATTATAAAGTGTGATCTGGCGTTTGGCTTCAATTTCTTAGTGGTTTTAGGCCCCTTTCACACTTATACGACTTGTCCCACGATTTGGGACTGCAAAGTAGCATGACAAGTCGTTTCCCATGATTTCCAATGACAGCCATTCATATTAGTACGACTTCAAGTCGTTCCGACTTCAAAGTAGTCCCTGCACTACTTTAGTCCGATATTGATGCCACTTACACAGGCATTCCTTGAAAACATCCTCCAAAAATCGCTGCAAAATCGCAGTGAAGTCGCACAAGTGTGAAAGGGGCCTACATCTACTAATACATTTAAAGTGTTACTATACCCACAACTGGAAAATCAGGCTGTATATGCAGTAAAGCATGCTTGTTTTACTCACTGTGGAACCTAATGGGTTAATCCTCTGCATTGTGTAAAAAGGCTGTTTGATCCTGTCTTCTCTGATCCTCCCCTTTTTCCACAGTCCCCAATCCATCTCCTGATAGAACAGAGCCTTGGGGGCAAGCTGCACATGCTCAGTTTGGTGTGTATTGCTAGTGAGTTTTTATTCTTTTTCTTGGGAGGGTGCATATGATCATCAACACAGGGCCAATCACCACTGTCCAGACAGAGGGTCAGGGGTCCTGCAGCCTCATAGGACAATCATAGGAGAATGAAAAGCTTTTACCAGTGCTCTGCTGGACACTGATAGAAGTCACAAGACTGATATATACCGCTGATGTGGGAATTTACTGCTGAAAAGGTATTTAGCAGTTTATATTCACTAAAACTATTGCATTTCAACATTCTGTGTACTGTGGGGGACCAGATATAGTGAATGTAGGGGTTTAGCAACACTTTAACACTACCCTCACCCCTTGCTGAAAATGCTGCTGTCTGCTGTGCCTCCGGTGTTCATTCCTCCAGAGCAAAAGTGATTGAAAAGTCTCAAGGTTTTTCACCTTAATGTATTCTATGGATGCAGCAGCAGGACTTGGGAGCGCGCCCGCTCAGGTGCCCAGATGAAAAGTGGCTTTCCTTGGGGGCACCCAATGAAGGGGAGGAGTCAGGAGGGCCCCCCCCCCCAGAAAAGGAGAAACTGGGCTGCTTTGTGCAAAATCCTTGTACAGAGCATGTAAGTATAACATGTTTGTTATTTTTATTAGAAAAAAAATGAACATTTACAACCCCTTTAAAGTGATTGTAAAGTCTCATTTTTTTTTGGTTAAAAATAATTAACATGTTATACTTACCTCCTCTGTGTAGTGTATTTGCACAGAGCAGCCCCGATCCTCTTCTCAGGTCCCTCTTCTGTGCTCCTGGCTAGAGTTGCCACCTCATCCCTTTAAATCCGAACACATATTAATTACACAGGTGGCTGATTAAGGTGGTAATTAAACTCACTTGTTGCCTTATCTGCATTTTATTAGCCTCAGAACCTGTGTAATTAATTTGTGTTCGGGTTTAAAGGGATGAGGTGGCAACCCTACTCCTGGCACCTCCCTCCTGTTGAGTGTCCCCACAGCAAGCAGCTTGCTATGGGGGCACCTGGGCTGAGCCACAGCTCCGTGTGTCCATTCAGACACGGAACCATGGCCCGAAACCACCCTCTTTCTCTCCTCATTGACTGCCTTACTTTGATTGACAGCAGCAGGAGCTAATGGCATGGCACCAATGAGGAGCCGGAGACAATCCTACAACATCGCTGGATCTAGAGGGACCTCAGGTAAGTGTTGGGGGCTGAGAGGGGCTGCTGCACACAGAAGGCTTTTTATCTTAAAGTGATTGTAAAGTCTCTCTTTTTTTTTTTTTTAAATAACAAACATGTCATACCTGCTCTGCTTATCTTCTCGGGTCCCTCTTCGGTGCTCCTGGCCCCTCTCTCCTGTCGAGTGCCCCCACAGCAAGCTGTTTGCTATGGAGGCATCCGAGCCGAGCTGCAGCTCCGTGTGTCCATTCAGACATGGAGCTGCGGTTTGGCCCTGCCCCTCTCTCTCCTGATTGGCTAACTGACTTTGATTGACAGCAGCGGGTGCCGCTGCTGTGTCTCAACCAATTAGGAGGGAGAGTCCCGGATGGCCAAGGGACTCGTGGACATCGCTGGATAGAGATGGGGCTCAGGTAAGTATTAGGGGGGCTCAAGGGGGCTGCTGCAGAAGGTTTTTTATCTTAACTGCTTTGCGCCCGCGCTATAGCCGAATGGCGGCTACAGCACGGACCTTAATTGCCCGGTGGCCATCAATAGACGTCCTCCCGTGCATGAGCTGCCTGGGGCGCGCTCTGTGATCACCGGGTCAATGAGACTCGGCTGATCACAGATTGCAGTAAGGGGCTGATCCAGGCCCCTTACCACGTGATCAGCTGTCAGCCAATGACAGCTGATCATGTGATGTAAACAAAAGATCGGCAATCGGCCTTTATTCTGCTCGTGCTGACAGCGTCAGCAGAAGAAAAAAGCAGATCACTGGCTTGTGTCAGAGGGACAGCGGTCCCAGAGAAGATGAGACATCACCTGAGTAGCTGTGCCCACCAGTGCTGCCTGCCAGTGCCCACCAGTGCCACCTGCCTGTGCCACCTATTAATGCCCACCTGTGCCAGCTATCAATGCCCATCAGTACTGCCTCATCATCAGTGCCACTTATAAGTGCTGTCTATCAGTGTCACCTAGCAGTGCCCATCAGTGACACCTATCAGTGCCACCTACCAATGCCCTTCAGTGCCACCCATCAGTGCCACCTATCAGTGCCCACCAGTACCGCCTCATCAGTGCCCACCAGTGCCACCTATCAGTGTCCATCGGTGCCGCCTTATCAGTGCAGCCTATCAGTGCCCATCAGTGCAGCCTCATTAGAGCGCATCAATGAAGGAGAAAAATTATAATACTTTAAAACGGTTTTGAGTTTTTTTTCAAAATTTTCTGTCTTTTTTTGTTTTATTAGCAAAAAAAAATAAAAAACAGCAGTGATGTGATTAAACATCACCACAAGAAAGCTCTATTTGTGTGAACAAAAATGATAAAAATTTAATTTGGGTAAAGTGTTGCATGACCACACAATTGTCATTCACAGAGTGACAATGCTGAAAGCTGAAAATTGACCTGGGCAGGAAGGGGGTTTAAGTGCCCAGTAAGCAAGTAGTTAATGCATAGAATGTATTAAGATAAAAAAAAACTCTTCTGCCTGTACTACCACTTTAAGTCTCACTAATTTAGGAGGTGTTTTACTGACCAGGGGAGCCAAAGAAGATAAAACCAATGCAGCCACCACAGTCCAGATCTAGCTCTACAACAGATTTCTGAAAACTGGAGCTAATGTGGAGCTCAAAGCAACCAATCAGCTTTCATTTTCACATGTAACAAAGTGCCTGGTTGGTTGCTGTGTTCTACAGATCGAGTTGTGCCCACCAATCCCCCCTCAGGGACCATCTGAGAGCAGGTACAGGTATAATGTAGGAGGACATAATGGTGTGAGAGGTGAGCCATTGAAGAGGAAGGTGCTGGAGACATTGAAGAGGAAGGTGCTGGAGACATTGAAGAGGAAGGTGCTGGAGACATTGAAGAGGAAGGTGCTGGAGACATTGAAGAGGAAGGTGCTGGAGCCATTGAAGAGGAAGGTGCTGGAGCCTAGATGAACAGATTGCTCTTCATGTGTCTCTGTGTATTTTCTGCATGAAGCAGTAAGGGCAGAGTGAGCAGATTGGATGAATATGGGAGCAGGAATAGCTGCGATCCTGGAGACACAGCAATGTATGAAGAGCAGAGCAATGTGAGCAGCACAGGAGCGGAGGGTGCTGGATGCGCTCGCTGTGTGCACACCCGGGAACAGCAGAAGGTGTGAGAAGGATTCGGAATAATTTGTTTTCTGTTGCTGGCAGATTCCAGATAAAAAAGAATTTGGTTTCCTAGCAACAGCAGCTGATTTCCCATAATGAGTCTGTCCGTCTGCTGAGATCTCTTCATTTCTCCCGCAGAAGCTGCAAGCTTTCCTCCAGTGAAGCCAATCTCCTGGGGGCTGTTGGGGGTCTGAGCTCACATCGGGGAGCACAGTGCTGGCACACAGGTATTGTTAGGGAGAGCAGCAATTCAAGGGGAGCACAGGCTGCTAGGTGGTGTAGAAGAGAACTAGTGATAAGGGGTTAAAAGGAGAGAATGACACCATCAGATAAGGGGGAGAGGTGAAGAATAGGGGGCAGCAGAGAGATCAGGGGGTGGGTGGGTGGGGGGGCAACCACAAGGGCAGAAGAGTGAGCTAGCTAGTAGGAGTCACCCAGCTGGTAAGCACACATCACATCTGATAGCTCTTTCCTCCCTCCTGATGCCTGGCTGCCTCTCATCCTCTTCTCTGGACACCTGATACCTACCTGCTGACTCTCCTGAATTGCACAAGTAAGTGACTCTCTTTGCCTCTTTGTGTGTAGGTCACAATCTTGAACCCTTTCTAGTCTCCTGAGGTCCAAAGCCTAGGTATTCTCTTCCTATCTACCCTCTACAGCCCGTGGACCACTCATAATCTTCACAGCAACTGTCAGATACCTTTCCTTCAGCATAGCCCTCCATCTCTCCTGTCTTATTAACAGTTTCATGGACAGTTGTGTCAGTCTTATACTCCGCAGAGGCAGGAGGTATGTGATATGGTGAGAAATGGAGGCTCAGCTAGAGAAAAAACTTGACGTCTAGATCACATTTTCTCAACCTTTCTTTTTTTTTTTTTTTTATCATGGAGGAACCCTTGAAACTGTTTTCAGGTCTCAGGGAACCCTTACTAAAATTATCAGATAAACAGTACATTCCCAGGATCAGCAGTTTTGTAGAGACTTAAAAAATAGAATTTTCGGTAATAATTATGAAATTACATTAATAATAACGGCCAAAAGAGAAATATAGACATTGAAGACTGTACTGACACTTTTTCGGAAAATGTAGAGATAACCTTCATTGTTCTGATCAGTGTAGAAGTAACCCTTTACTGTGTTGGTTGGTGTGGAAGTGACCCTTTACATTGTTGGTCGGTTCAGAAGTGATCCCTTACAGTGGTGGTTGGTGTAGAAGTGACCCCTTACAGTAGAGTTCGTTGGTTTAGAAGTGACGGTTTACATTTGTGGTCAGTGTATAAATTAACCCTTATAGTAGGGTCCAGTGTAGAAGTGTCCCTTCACATTTGTGGTCAGTGTAGAAGTGACCCCTTACAGTTATGGTCAGCATAGAAGTGACCCCTTACAGTAGAGTTCAATATAGAGGTGTCCCCTTACATTGTTGGTCAGTGTAGAAGGAACCCCTTACAATAGGGTTCAGTGTAGAAGTGTCCCCTTTCATTGTTGGTCAGTGTAGAAGGAACCCCTTACAGTAGAATTCAGTGTAGAAGTGTGCCCTTACAATGTTGTTCAGTGTAGAAGGGACCCCTTACAGTAGGGTTCGGTGTAGGAGTGTCCCCTTACATTTTTGTTCAGTGTAGAAGGGACCCCATACAGTAGGGTTCAGTGTAGTAGTGACTCCTTACATTGTTGGTCAGTGTAGAAGGGACCCTTTACAGTAGGGTTCAGTGTAGAAGTGTCCCCTTACATTGTTGTTCAGTGTAGAAGGGACCCCTTACAGTGGGGTTTGGTGTAGAAGTGTCCCCTTACATTGTTGTTCAGTGTAGAAGGGACCCTTTACAGTAGGGTTCCGTGTAGAAGTTTCCCCTTACAATGTTGGTCAGTGTAGAAGGGACCCCTTACAGAAAGGTTCAGTGGAGTAGTGAGCACTTACTTTGTTGGTCAGTGTAGGAGGAATCCCTTACAGTAGGGCTCAGTGTAGAAGAGACTCCTTACAATGTTGGTCAGTGTAGAAGTGACCCTTTACTTTTTTGGTTAGTTCAGAAGTATCCCCTTGCATTAGTGGTCACTGTAGAATTGTCCCCTTACATGTTGGTTAGTGTAAAAATGACTCCTTACAGTGGTGGTTGGTGTAGAGGTGTCCTAATACATTTGTGGTTAGAGCAGAAGTGACACTTTATGGTGGTGGTCGGTGTGGAAGTGACCCCTTACGGTAGTGGATGGTGTGGAAGTGACCCCAAATGGTGGTCATCAGTGTAGAAATTACCTCTTACATTTGTGGTCAGTGTAGATAGAAGAGATCAATCTGCCGCTGCTCTTTTCTCTGGGAACCGCTTGCAACCACTGGAGGGCCCCTGTGGTTCCACGCAACCTTGGTTGAGAAAAACTGGTCTAGATACTAATATTTAACCACCTACCATCTTAATTATTTGGATCGCCTTACTTGCAGCACGATTGGTAAATGTCCTCTAAGCAGGTGACATCAGCATAATTAAATGGCCAGTATATCCTAAGCTGATGTTCAGATTTGGGTAGATGCCAGTAGTTTCAGTTAGCTTTTTATGTCTTAAGCTGGCTACACATTATACAATTTTCCTTTAGATTTACTAAAACCATATAATATGAGGTCAACCTGAACACTTTTAAATTTGCAATCAGGCAGGCCCTTGCACTACATAGTTGAAGGTGAATCTAAAGGAAATTGAACAAGAAAATTGTATTATGTGTAGCCAGCTTTAGGAACTCCCGTGGTAAGATTCCCTGAGCCCGCATGCTGTAACCATTAGAAGAGGTGGCTTTCACAATTGGTTTTTCATGTTTTTTCATATTAGAGAGACTGCAGCAGGAGGGGTAAGACTCCTCCAGTTGCAGCAGGAAGATGCTCCACAAGGGAGCAAAGCCAGAATCTCAGAGAAGGTGGTCTCAAAGGTGTATAGGAATCCAGGGAGTGATTCATGTCACTAGCATTCTAATTCCCATTGCAAATTCTTAGTATGTTGATTTCCTATTATAGTCAGCTCCATCTAGTGGCCAAAATATGATTTTCCTAATTGAGGTATTTCAGGAACAAAAAAAGCATGATGGCAGCTAGATGGAGCTGACAATCATAGGAAATCAACATATTGAGCAAAATGCAGTCAGAATTTGTGATGGCTTTGTGAGCGAATGCCTGTGACATACCATCATTTTAAAAAAATATATAAATAGGCCCCATGGTGTTTACCTGCTGTTCTGCAGCTCCTAGTTGATATAGTGCTTTGGGGGTTAATTGCTGTACCCCTCACCTATCTATTGATATCACCAGGCTGGGTTCTCTGCCAATGATAGAACACAAAAACAGCTTTGGATATCCTGCTTAAAATTCGGCTTTAGATAAAATTACATTTAACTGTTAATAAATAATTCTGCCGGAGTGCATAACTGAAGAACACCAAAGGAAAAAAACTAAGAAGTAAATGTATTTCGGTAAATGTGTGACTGTACAACTTTTTTTGCACCAGGGACCAGTGGGGGGGTTGTTTGCTGGGCAGTTGGTGATGGCATATTTACAAAGTTGGTCCTCAGCCCTCTTTCACAACCCCCTTTACAGCACAGTCCCCCCTTTGTAACAGTGTCCACAGCCCCCTTTACATTACAATTCCCCTTTTAAAGCAGTCCCACAGTGTCCTCAGTTCCCCTGCACATCACAGCCCCCCCCCCCTTTTGCTTGACAGTGCAGTCCCCTGTACATCAAAGTGTCCCTTTAGAGTGCAGTCCCCTTTACATGAATGTAATGTGGACTGCACTGTAAAAGGGGGGCTATGATGGGAAGGGGACTGCACTGTAAAGGGTCACTGTGATGTAACAGGGCACTGTGATGTAAATTGGGGCTGTGATGTGAAGGGGACTGCACTGTAAAGTGCAACTGTGATATAAATGGGACTGACCTCTAAAGTGCCCCCAGTAATCACGGGGGCCCCCCCCCCCCCATCACAGCACCCATAGCAGTCATGCCCTCCTCCCTTTTCTCTCTACTCATCGTGCCTCTTTTACGCTCTGCCTCTCCTGCATAGTCCTACCTTCAGGAGGGCAGAAGCAGGGTTCAACCTGTGTATCCTCTCCAGGGTCTCCCGCTTCACCAATGATGTCATCCTAACAGAGCAGGGGGGAAGAGCTGCAGACTTGGACGGAGGGTGGGAGCTGCCCAACATATCATAGTAAAGCGGTTGTATACCCGCACATCAAAAAAAAAAAAAACCTGCAAGGCAAAGGCATAATGAGCTAGTATGCACTGCATACTAGCTCATTATGAAATACGTACCTTAGATCGAAGCCCTCGTATCGCAGCCCAGTCCACGCAGAAGGAGCTGACATCTTGCCCTCTGCGTTTCTTCTGGGTTCGCGGCTCCGCCGTTGTGAGTGGCCGGAGCCGTGATGACGTCACTCCCGCGCATGCGTGCGGGAGTCTTCTTCCCGGCAAGGTCCTGCCAGACCTTCAGCTGGGCATTCAGAGCGCATGCGCCGCTGATGTCAGCGGCTGCATGCAAAGGGAGTATCTCCTAAACCGTACAGGTTTAGGCGATATTAATTTTACCAGCAGGTAAGCCTTATGCCCCATACACACGGTTGGAAATTCCGACAGAAAATGGCCGATCGGACCATGTTGTCGGAAAATCCGCCCGTGTGTGGGCTCCATCGGACTTTTTCTGTCAGAAATTCAGACGGAAAAAATTTGAGATCCTGCTCTCAAATTTTCCGACAACAAAATCCGATCTGACTTTTTCTGATCGTGTGTAGAGAATTCCGACGAAAAAAGTGCCACGCATGCTCAGATCAAATTACGAGACCAAAGCTATTGGCTACTAGCCTCTACGCAGTTCCGTCGTACGCAACGAACGTTACTACATTCAGAATGATTGGATTTTCCGACAACTTTGTCCGACCGCGTGTATGCAACACCAGTGTCGGACAAAATCTGTCGGAAAAAAACTGACGGATTTTGTGGTCGGAATTTCCGACCGTGTGTACGGGGGCTTATTATAGGCTTACCTATAGGTAAAAATTACAAATTAGGGTATACAACCACTTTAACAGGCAGGTGATTACCCGCTTGTTAATATGAAAAAACTCCCGCTCTCTCACCCCCTGCTGATAGGAAGGCGGGGCAGGAGAAGAGACACAGGCTTGACCGCATAGTGGGAGGTGAGCGACGACCGTGGTCTGTGATAGTCCTATCCGGACCATGGTCACGGCTTATCTCCCGCTGTGTGGCCTGGTCATCAACTGGCTACGAACCTGTACCTGTCTGTGGCCCGGGGGGTTGGGGACCCCTGATGTCCAGGACACAATATGTAATAGGAAACCTCTCAGACCTACATCTCATGACAGTTGTTATGTCAGTTGTTAACACAGAGGATCAATCGATGACTTTCATAGCAAGTGTAGAATCTATGTCCAAGGATTACACAAGCAGAATGACTTTCACAGGTCAAGAGATTTAGTTAAGTACATATGGCTGTCCAGACTTAATTTTATCTAAGGTTAAAGGGATATATTTTTTTTTCTGACAATTCTTAGAAAGTATTTTACAGTAATTATTGTAAATGATAAAAAAAACTGGCAAAATGTATGAACTGGAGCAACTCTCGTGTCCCGTGGCTATTTTTCACATTGGAAGTGTTCTTGAATTAGAGAGATAAACTTGTGTCCTGCCTGTATAATTGATGAAAATCCTCTTGGGCAAAACTACAATCGTGAACAAAGGCACCAATTAATCAAAGAAGACACAGTGATTAATTAGCAGAAGAGATAATCCTACATGTACATAAAAGTGTCCAACTGCTTCACAATAGGCTCAGAGCAGGAAGCTAAAACGCCAGGATAAGGAACCTTAGTTTAACCATTTCCCATCCGGAGCAATATTTTCATTATTACCACACGTTAAAATCTGTATTTGTATTTGCAAATTTACCTATTATATATTTTCTGAATGCAGAGGACCTGTAGAATAAAAAAGATGGTAGTTGCATTTTGTTTATTTTGTATGGTACTTATGCAACTGTTTATTAAATCTATATTTTCTGTAAAAAAAAAATACAAAAATGTATTTAATTGCACACAAACACATTTACTACACAATTTCTTTGTATGAAATAAAAGGTGAGATATTGTTGAGTTAATAGATATCAAGTACATCAAGTCTCAAAACTGCATGTACCCACAACACAGCAAAAAATGTAAGTACTCAAAATTAACAATAGGTGGCTCTTTAACCACTTCCGGACCGGCTCACGCCGATATACAGTGGCACTTTGAAGAGGGACATCATTGTTATGGCAGCAGCTAGCTAACATAACCCCGGTATCCTCTTCTTCAGAGCAGTCCGGTTTCAGATAAAAGTGGTCTCTGCGGCAGATTAACTAAGTGCCCTCCGCCGCTTAGTGGAGCCGTCGGTAGGGGCAGAGGCTATCAGGTCCTCTCCCTGGCTTGGTATGGAGACGAGTGAGGGGAAGATGGCCCCCACCGTCTCCATACCATTGCAGGGCGGAAGCAACGTCAAAACGTTACTTTCGCAAAATCAAAGCAACATTTTTTATTTTTTTTAAATTACATTACATTTTTTTTAATTGATATTTTATTGCATTTTAGTGTAAATATGAGATCTGAGGTCTTTTTGACCCCAGATCTCATATTTAAGAGGTCATGTCATGCTTTTTTTTCTATTTGCAATCCTTGTAATAGGAATAAAAGCGACACAATTTTTTTTTAAAAGAACAGTGTAAAAATAAATAACAAAAGGTAAAATAAATAAGAAAAAAAAATATTTTTAAATGCGCCCCATCCCGCCGAGCTCGCGTGCAGAAGCGAACCCTTACGTGAGTAGCACCCGCATATGAAAACGGTGTTTAAACCACACATGTGAGGTGTCGCCGTGATCGGTAGAGCAAGAGCAATAATTCTAGCCCTAGACTTACTCTGCAACTCAAAACATGCAGCATGCAGAATTTTTTAAATGTCGCCTATGGAGATTTTTAAGGGTAAAAGTTTGTCGCTATTCCAAGAGCGGGTGCAATTCTGAAGCGTGACATGTTGGCTATCAATTTACTCGGCGTAACATTATCTTTCACAATGTGAAAAAAAATTGGGCTAACTTTACTGTTGTCTTATTTTATAATTTGAAAAAGTGTATTTTTTTCAAAAAAGTGCGCTTGTAAGACCGCTGCGCAAATACGGTGTGACAGAAAGTATTGCAACTACCGCCATTTTATTCTCTAGTGTGTTAGGAAAAAAAAAATATATATATATATACAATGTTTGGGGTTCTAAGTAATTTTCTAGAAAAAAAAAACTGTTTTTAACTTGTAAACAACAAATCTCAGAAAGAGGCTCGCTGTTTACATACACAGGTGTGCCCTATGCACATGTTTGCATATGTGTGTGTGTGTGATTTAGTTTTTGTGTTATAACTTTATTGCTATCATAAGTGAGCTAACAAGTACCCTAGGTGAAATTATTGGGTAGGGGACCGATTTTCTTTATGGAGACATCAGGGGTCTATTATATCCACAATGTCATTCTTGCCCTCCACTGCAGCTGATCAAGCACAGATCATGCTTGATTAGCTGCTTCCTTGACCACAGGAGTCAGGAATTTACAGCTCCAAATCTAAAAAAATGCTCAAAGCTGAATGTTTCTGTCTTCATATACAACAAAGGAGATTGGAGAATGTATGTTCTCCTCCTGATCACCATCCTGAAAACAGGAGTAGGAGAGACAGAAATCCACAGTGGAAGGGGCCAGTCCCCTGCAGGTTACATAAAGTGATCAGGTGGCTATATATAGTATCTCACAAAAGTGAGTACACCCCTCACAATTTTGTAAATATTTTATTCTCTCTTTTCATGTGACAACCGATCACGGCGAGCTGCCACCAGATCCTCAGTGCCCACCTGTGCCCCCTGCCAGTGCCACCTAGCAATAGGCAACAATGCCGCCTACCAGTGCCCACAGCGCCACCCATCAGTGTCCACAGTGCCACCCATCAGTGTCCACAGTGCCACCTATCAGTGCCCACAATCAGTGCCTCAACAACAGTGCTGCACATCAGCTTCACCTACCAGTGCCCATCAGTGCCACCTATCAGTGCCATCTATCAGTGGTACCTATCAGTGCCACCCATCCCTGCCACCCATCAGTGCCATCTTATCAGTGGCCATCAGTGCCGCTTTATCTGTGCCCATCAGTACCGCCTTATCTGTCCCCATCAGTGCCACCTTATCTGTGCCTATCAGTGCCGCCTTAACTGTGCCTATCAGTGCCTAACAGTGCAGGCTATCAATGCCCAGCAGTGCAGTCTATCGGTGCCCACCAGTGCCACCTCATCAGCGCATATCAATGAAGGAGAAAAATTACCTGCTTGCTAAATTTTATAACAAACTATTAAACATATTTTTTTTCTAAATTTTCCATCTTTTTTTGTTTGTTTAGCAAAAAATAAAAATCCCAGCTGTGATTAAAGACCACCAAAATAAAGCTCTATTTGTGGGAAAAAAAATTATAAAAATGTCATTTGGGTACAGTGTTGTATGACCGCGCAATTGTCATTCACAAGTGCATCAGCGCTGAAAGCTGAAAATTGGTCTGGGCAGGAGGGGGGTTTAAGTGCCCGGTAAGCAAGTGGTTAAAGCAGCTAATTTTCTTGAGTGCATGTACTATTTTCTATCTTTGTAACATGGCTCACTACAATGCACCATTGTGCATTAGCATGGGTTGTGGTGCACCTGTTGGTAAGGTTCATTGTGCCATTCAGAAGGAATGTAATTGCATCAAACTAAAGTGTGTTCTTGTGCATTGCGGTAACACTCACAGGAACACCTGTTATTGCAGCACAATAGTATGAATGGGCCCTTACACAATTCACATTGCATTGGTCCAGCTTAAACCAATGCAAGTATATACTGTATGTGCCTGTGGGATCCCCTTGGAAGCTGGAAATCACCTTAGTAGGCCAGTGATTGACCCTAGCTTTGGGGTCCCTTGTTGAGTAGCTTCCCTGCTTCTTACTAAACATAGTCTAAGTTTGGCGTGGGGGATAAAGTGTTGTAGAATATCTACCCTTAGGTGGTGCCGTCCCCAATATGATAAATACTCGAACCCAAAAATGTGTGGGACTTTAAATGTACCTCCTTGGGTGTAATAGACACAGACTCATAAAGTATATAAAAATATAACAATTTTATTATATATTAAAAAAAGAATTGTTTAAACAAATCCACAATTTAGCCAACCACAGTGATGTTTATCCTGGCCTTGGGATCTGATTAGTTGGCCAACGTGTTTCGTGGGAAAACCCACTTCATCAGGGCCTCGATTCCTTTTCAGAAATTCTGTAAAAAAAATGCCTGAGATGTTGGTGGTAAACAGCCTGCCAGGCCCCTGGGGAACTGAACCAGGTCCTCCAAAAGCTACCTTCATATCCAAGAGTTGCCAAGAGTGTAAATCAGAATTTAAGAATAAAGGGATTAGATTTATTCATACATCCCAAACAAAGAGAGGAGGGAGTAGGAACCTGTGGTTTGCTAAATTGTGGATTGTAAATTGTAAATTTGTTTTGAAGATGATTTTTTCATATTTGTGATATCTTTAATAAAATTGTTATATTTTTATATACTTTATGAGTCTGTGTCGATTACACCCAAGGAGGTACATTTAAAGTCACACACATTTTAGGGTTCTAGTGCTTACTAAACATAGGAGATCCCTCGCTCAGAACAGGCGCCATTTAGAGAACACTTTCTATTTTTCTATATGAATGCAACGTTTTCCTGATTGGGTGAGATGGAGATTGTGATGTCACCGCCCATTGGTCTAAGTACAAAAATATAAAAATCAAACATGAAACCTTCTACGCCTGCTACGTAGACTCATCCCCTTCATTCCAGAAAAGGACAAAGCCGTAGTGGTAGGAACAATCATCAACTCTCGACTCGACTACGCAAACTCCCTCTACATAGGACTACCTAAATTCCAGATTGCACGACTACAATTTGTTGCTGCGGCGTCTCTGACGTTCAGCTGGGGTGAGAGAAGGCCGCATGAGTCACGGGCCATGAGAGGTTTTAAACGGGGGGAGCAGTGCGGAAAGTGACAAGGACCCCTGGGGAGCATCCCGGTAGGGACCAAGGTTCGTTCGGCCCTACGCTCCCGTATACCCCCACTCTGGCGAGCTCGTCCTTGAGTGGCGTCTGAGAGGCCCATGCGGGAATTGATGACGGAGGGCAGCAAATCGTTCTCAGTCGGTGTCGGCACCCCAACGCCTGAACTCAGCCACATAGTCCTCTGCTGATCTTCGACCCTGTTGGATGAGAACGTACGGCGGGCACTCCGCAGTGGTTGAGGAGAGTTGGGGGGATCCTCATAAAAGCTGCGCCAATGGCATTCAAAAAAGGTGGAGAGGACTGGTTAATGCTGCATCCTTTGTTCCACGAGACGGTGGGTCCCAATTTGGGGATCCCCAGTACAGTAGGGCAACCAACAAACAGCAAGACTAGTCACAGCAGGGTATAAACGATATAGCAGAGCTGGCAGGATCACAGGAAACACAGGTAAAAAAAACATGGGAATCCATCTCCCCATCCCTGAGGACCCTCCATTGGCTAACCGTAAAGAATCGGATCACATTCAAGACCCTCTGCTTGACCCACAAATGCACACAAGGAGATGCTCCTCAATACTTATGCGAAAAAATACAACACTACACCCCCAATCGCAACCTCCGATCTAACGACCAAAACCTCCTCCTTGTCCCCAAATCCCGGTACAAGTCAAGGGGAGAACGAAGATTTGCAGTCCAAGGACCACGGCTATGGAACGCTCTACCTACGAACATCCGCTTGGAAAAAGACCATCGGGCCTTCAGGAAAAAACTCAAGACCTACCTCTTCTAAGAAGGAATCAACGCAGGTCGGATCAAGCGCCTCGAGGCGATTCAGTTCGCAGTTGCAGCGCTATACAAATCATTCATTCATTCATTCATTCATTCACAAAAAAGTTCTTATTAAAAGAACCAGATTAACCCCTTGTTATTACTAACTAGCATTAAACTGATGCTAAAGTCTTGTTTTTTGTTTTGTTAAAAATAGCAAACATGTTATACTTACCTCCTCTGTGTAGTGGTTTTGCACAGAGCAGCTCGGATCCTCCTCTTCTCGGGTCACTCTTTGGTGCTCCTGGCCCATCCCTCCGGTAAGTGCCCCCACAACAAGCAGCTTACTATGGGGGCACCTGAGCAGAGCTGCAGCTTGCTGTGTCCATTCAGACATGGAGCTGCAGCCCAGCCCGTCCCCTCTCTCTCCTCATTGACTCACTGACTTTGATTGACAGTAGCAGAAACCAGTGGCACTTTGCTGCTGTCTCATCCAATGAGGAGGGAGAGTCCCAGACAGCTGAGTCTCTCGGTGCAACATTGCAGGATCGAGAGGGAGCTTAGGTAAGTATTAGGGGGGCTGAGGGGGGGGCTGCTGCACACAGAAGGCTTTTTACCTTAAATTGGATGTAAGCTCCATTCATGAAATCTGACCTGGACACATATATCTGTAGTGTTTACTTATCTCTCTCCAAAGCTCTAAGTCCTGTGTCTTTCTGCTGCTCCATTCTCTGTTATCAGCGGAGTCACTTCTGACAAGTTCCCTGACACAGGAGATAAAAGCAGCTGGATCTAACATAAAGGAAGCAATATAAAGAGAACAGGATACTTTCCCATACAAGTACATGGTACAACAGGCACATATCAGCAATATGAAATGTTGAGTTTACATATTCTTTAACTACTTCAGATCTGTGCTATAGCCGAATGACAGCTACAGCACGGACCTGCTTTCCCGGGAATACGTATATTGACATCCTCCCGTGCCCGAGCGGCCTGTCAGGGAGGTAACTTAGAGACAGATAAGCAGAGGGCTTGTCTGTTCACAGTACAGCTCTGCATGTTTCTTCGTTCCTCTGCCTATACTGCTCATACGCAGTGTATGCCCAGACTTCCCCCCCCACTACTGAAACAGGAAGAAACACGATTTGTACTTTGTAAAGAATATAAAAATTAAGATTAAAAAAAACCTTCTGACTTTACAACCACTTTAATTACTGTTCCTTATTTAGCAATTTTACATGTATATCATGTGTGCATTATTGTAGCACAAGCATAAAAACACATATACAATCATAAAAAAAAAAAATTATATGCAAATTTTTAACATGCTCATTCACACCAGTCCCTTTGGGCCGCATTGAACAATGCAGTCCCAATGCAAAGAGAAGGCAAATGGCATTGCTTTGTAATAGAGAATGTTCATGCCAACACCTTGCCTTGGTGTGGGTACAATAAGGTGATGCAGCTGAACAAAATTTTGAGTGTCCAGGCAAAGGCTGTGAATACTTATGTACATGTGATTTTTTTCGTTTTTTTATTTTTAATAAATTTACAAAGATTTCAAACAAACTTTTATATTGTCATTATGGGGTATTGTTTGTAGAATTTTGAGGAAAATAATGAATTGAATCCATTTTGGAATAAGGCTGTAACATAACAAAATGTGGAAAAAGTGAAGCACTGTGAATACCTTCTGGATGCACTGTATATGTATACATACAGTATCTCACAAAAGTGAGTACACCCCTCATATTTTTGTAAATATTTTATTATATCTTTTTAAGTGAAAACACTGAAGAAATTACACTTTGCTACAATGTAAAGTAGTGAGTGTACAGCTTGTATAACAGTGTCAATTTGCTGTCCCCTCAAAATAACTCAACACACAGCCATTAATGTCTAAACCACTGGCAACAAAAGTAATTACACCCCTAAGTGAAAATGTCCAAATTGGGCCCAATTAGCCATTTCCCACCCCGGTGTCAGGTGACTCGTTAGTGTTACAAGGTCTCAGGTGTGAATGGGGAGCAGATGTGTTAAATTTGGTATTATCGCTCTCACTCTCTCATACTGGTCACTGGAAGTTCAACATGGCACCTCATGGCAAAGAACTCTGAGGATCTGAAAAAAAGAATTGTTGCTCTACATAAAGATGGCATAGGCTATAAGGAGATTGCCAAGACCCTGAAACTAAGCTGCAGCTCGGTGGCCAAGACCATACAGTGGTTTAACAGGACAGGTTCCACTCAGAACAGGCCTCACCATGCTCGACCAAAGAAGTTGAGTGCACGTGCTCAGCGTCATATCCAGAGGCTGTCTTTGGGAAATAGACATATGATATGCCAGCATCGCTGCAGAGGTTGAAGGGGTGGGGGGCCAGCCTGTCAGTGCTCAGACCATACGCTGCACACTGCATCAAATTGCTCTGCATTCCTGTCATCCCAGAAGGAAGCCTCTTCTAAAGATGATGTACAAGAAAGCCGCAAACAGTTTGCTGAAGACAAGCAAACTAAGGACATGGATTACTGGAACCAGATAAACTTATTTGGTTCAGATGGTATCAAGCGTGTGTGGTGGCAACCAGGTGAGGAGTACAAAGACAAGTGTGTCTTGCCTACAGTCAAGCATGGTGGTGAGAGTGTCATGGTCTGGGGCTGCATGAGTGCTGCCGGCACTGGGGAGCTACAGTTCATTGAGGGAACCATGAATGCCAATATGTACTGTGACATACTGAAGCAGAGCATGAACCCCTCCCTTCGGAGACTGGGCCGCAGGGCAGTATTTAAACATGATAACGACCCCCAAACACACCTCCAAGATGACCACTGCCTTTCTAAAGAAGCTGAGGGTAAAGGTGATGGACTGGCCAAGTATATCTCCAGACCTAAACCCTATTGAGCATCTGGGGGTCATCCTGAAACAGAAAGTGGAGGAACATAAGGTCTCTAACATCAAGCCAGTTCCGCAATGTCATCATGGAGGAGTTGGAGATCACTCTAGTGACAACCTGTGAAGCTCTGTTAAATTCCATTCCCAAGAGGGTTAAGGCAGTGCTGGAAAATATTGGTGGCCACACAAAATATTGACATTTTGGGCCCAATTTGGACATTTTCACTTAGGGTGTACTCACTTTTGTTGCCAGCGGTTTAGACATTAATGGCTGTGTGTTGAGTTATTTTGAGGGGACAGCAAATTGACACTGTTATACAAGCTGTACACTCACTACTTTACAGCACTGTAGCAAAGTGTCATTTCTTCAGTGTTTTCAAATGAAAAGATATAAAAAAATATTTACAAAAATGTGAGGGGTGTACTCACTTTTGTGAAATACTGTATATATGCATATGAAAATGTCCCTAGACAGCTAGTGCTTAAAGCTGAACTCCATACAAACACCCGAATACACGCATAAATACATATTTAAAAGCTGTTTTAGCTGCCAAATTATGTATATTTCTGTCCAATCCAGTATTGAGATTTACACAAACTGCCACACAGCACAGTCCTGCCTGGCAGAGTAGGCAACCTGTTCGTTATATGCTGCAGCTTCACTTACAGGTTTCCCCACCCCCACTGTGACAAGACAGTGAAAGGAAAATCGACACAAAGATAAGGTCACCTCTAAGTCTGTCCTCGCTACCTGTCAGCATGCTTTTTGTACTGCAACATACCTGACTGTCTTCCTTTGCTGCTTTTCTCTCCCCCCCTCTAAGCATTGTTGCACAGGAACTGCAAAAAGCCAAAGCAGTGTCAGGTACCTAGACTGCTTGCATTTAAAAAGAAAACTAAATTTAAAACAAAAAATAAACCCAAACACATAAATGTAATATATTGAAACTTACCAGTTGTTAGAAGTGGTGGCTGCATTAGTTTATTTTCTTTTTTTAGACATTTCATCTGGTGATTTGGCCAGTATGTTTTATATTTTTTCAACTTCTTTTAACAGACCAAGCTGTCCAGCAAAAGTGTCAGTTGAGGCAAACCATTTAGACCCCTTTCACGCTGGAGGCATTTTTCAGGCTCTAAAGGGCTAAATATAGCGCCTGTAAAGCGCCTGAAAAACGCCTCCCCTACAGCCCCAGCGTGAAAGTCCGAGTGCTTTCATACTGGAGCAGTGCGCTTACAGGATGTTAGAAAAAGATCTGCAAGCAGCGTCTCTGGGGCGGTGCAGGAGTGATGAATACACCGCTCCTCTACCACCCCTGCCCATTGAAATGAATGGGCACCGCTGCCAAAGCGCCTGCAAAGCGATTCGGCAGCAGCGCTTTTCCGGTGCTGTGAAGTTATGTCCCGCACTCCGCTTGAGTGGTTTTGTCATATACCGCTTCCTCCCAGTCTGAATATAGATATCAGATATTCCAATCGCTAACAACAAGACAATACTATTTTGGTTGCTGAACACGGACTGTTTATTGAAAACATAGGTACACAGGTAATATTCTGGATATTCCAGGCATTCCAGGGGGGTAGACTGTCCAATCAGCAGTGGGAGCTGTTGGAGGAATTCGCCCCCACCAATCTCACAGCTAATTTACATACACATCCCATAATATCCAAGGCAGACAGACACAATAGAACACTGGAATACAGCCACACCCCAAACGACCCAGCAAAGAGTACACAACAAAATGAGACAATATACAATTATATATATATATATATATATATATATATATATATATATATATATATATATATATATATTAGGGCTGTGAAAATTAAAGATTAATTCCTCGATTAATCGATTCATTTTTTTGATCGATCAAAATTCTTTTGTTCGGGACTCACCTCTCCGCCGGCTTCCAGGTCTTCAGGGAGTTCCATCGGAGATCCAGTGACGTCACGGACATCGATGTCACCGGACTCCTCCCCCTTCCCCAAGTGCATCTGTCTGCTAACGAAGGGGAGTCCGGTGACATTGAAGTTCGGATTGAACGTAACGTGTACGGGGGAGGAGCTACGCATGACATCACCTGCTGCTGCCCTACAGAACTAACATGATTGTCGGCTTTACATGCTATGTTTTTATCATATTTATGTGAGTCGTTTATGTTTGAACACAAAAATTAAATCTTATACTTAATGTGGATGTAAACCCAATGTCATCCTTTCTAAACTACTGCCATAGGAGTTATCTATAAGGCTATACATGCCTCCTGCATGTATCTTTACCTGTCAAATATCTCCCCTCCGTCTGTTATGAGACCCAAAAAACTGCAGATTCTGTAAGTGGGTCTGTTGTCCGGTAGCTCGGTGGGTGGAGTCATGCTGTCAGTAGACTCCCCGCCCACCTCTACACTCCCCTTGTCAATATGCATTTTCTCCTTTGTATTTTCTTACACTGAACTTCTGCTATGATCTCTAACATCCAGTGAAAAGACAGGAAAGTCCCCACATGACTTCAGCATGCCCAATTATGCTGAGGTGTGCAACATCCAATGCTGGCAGAGCAGCAGAAGAAAGGCGCGGGAGGGAATTAAAAAATAATGCAGGTCTCTTTGGCTAGTGCACGAGATATGTAAATCACCTGTCACTCACAGCAAGGGGGAGGATTTTACAAAGTTTTTCTCTGTTTTTCAAGATTTATCTCACTGAACAATAAAAGAGGATTGCTCAGAGCTGGATTAACTCTTTGTGGCAAGACTGGGCTCAAATGATAGGAAATCTTATACTCTCCATTATGACATAAAAAAAAAACACTGACTAATGCAGAGTTGCAATGCAAGGAGATCAGCTAAAAGTAGTTGGATCTGTATGTGCGTTATAATTAATCAAAATTAGTTGATAAATCGATTTTAAAAAAATTGATTAATTAAACACGAAAATTTTAATCAGTAACAGCCCTAATATATATATATATATATATATATATATATATATATATATGCACAACATTCCAGTGTGGTTGTACAGTGAGTCTGATTAGTACAGATCAGACTGGATTTCTCGGTCACCCTGTGCCCCTATTAGAGACACAGGGTAACTTAGACATAGGAGGTGCATGGGGAGCTGAAACAAGGTTTTCCCAACCACCCCAAGGGATTCTGGGTTCCAGGGGGCCCTGCCCAAAATGACTCCGTCACAGGCACATTTAACTCTTTCTTCGGCCACTAGCGAGGGTTAAAGGCGCCGCTAAAACGTCAGTAAAGTGCCGCTAAAACTAGCGGAGCTTTACGGCTAAAGCGGAACAATGCCAGTGTGAAAGGGGTCTTAAAGCGGAACGAAACCCATCAATTTATTTCCCTAAACAGTTACCGTACATTTAAGGCATGCTGTGAATTACTGTCACATTCGCTACATGACTTGAATGTAACTGTTTTGGGAAACAGTTAAATTGATGGGTTTAATTCTGCTTTAACACTGACAGGGTACTTACAATGGTCACCTTTTATTATTGTATGTAAATGTAAAACCTTTATCCCAAAAGGGAAAAAAAACTGTTGCTGTAACTGCTTAGAGCGGAATTAAACCTATCCATTTAACAATTTTTTTTAAAAGTTATATTCCCGACATGTCAGGGATCATAACTGTCACATTTGTTTATGTTCTTAAAGTGGAACTAGTCAGAAAATTAAGTCCTGCTAGATTGCTTCAGGCTGACCCCTTTTGCAGCTATAGCTATGTAAATCATTAAAAAATAAAGTCCCTATATTGTTTAAAATCCAGTAATACACTGTCTCACCCTGTTCTGCACATGCTCAATTGCTCTCCATTTTAAGGCATTTTTAGGCACTGCTGAGTTTGTAGAGGCCGATCTGCTGACAGCCTTAAAGCAGAATTAAACCCCCCTATCTATTACAACCAAGGAAGCTGCTTCTTTTTGAACTACAACTGCCATGGTGCTGCACATGTGATCAGTTAGGACACCAGCCATTTGATGGTTTGACTTTTTCGATCGATCGTTTAGTTCCTCTTTATGATTTACAGCTGGGGCTTTAGGCTTCAGCAAAATGGCAGCGCCTAGCAAGAAGAAACAGGAACACTGCCGGAGGCAATTTACAGCACACAGTCATTTTGGAAGCATAATTATTAATGTAAAATGTATGTTCTTAGCTAAAGAACATTATTATTTATCAAGTTGTTATGGCTAAAGTTTCACTTTAACCAACAATTGATGGACACAGGTAGGCTGAATTGTTGGTCACAGGTGAAGCAGCATTGATGGACACGGGTAGGCTGCATTGTTGGGCACAGGTGAAGCCACATTGATGGACACGGGTAGGCTGCATTGTTGGGCACAGGTGAAGCAGCATTGATGGACACAGGTAACCTGCATTGTTGGACACATGTGAAGCCACATTGATGGACATGGGTAGGCTGCATTGTTGGGCACAGGTAGAGCGGCATTGATGGATACAGGTAGGCTATATTGTTTGGCACAGGTGAGGCTGCACTTATGGGCATTGATAAAGTTGTTGTTAATATTTATTTTTAATACTTAATTCAGCATAAAACATTTAAGTGTCATTTCATGAGATAATTTATGAGGGCCTGTTTAGGGGCGGGCAGGGTAGGGGTTGGGTGGGGCAACTGGTGGCGAGTAACCCTTGAGGCCTGGCTAGTAGCTCAGGACTTGAAATTTTGAGCCTTGTGCTAGTCCATCTAACACTACTCTCCCCCCAGATTGACAGTGCTGCTGTTCAAAGGTTTCTCCATTGTTCCGCCAGTGGAGCGAAGATACCTTAAGACATGAAGTGAAAAAGGAAAAAGGAAAAAGGAAAGGAAAAAGCTTAAAAAAAGAAAACAAATGCAGCCACCACTTGGTAAACGGCAATATACAGTATTACATTTTTGTTTTGGGGTTTAATACAGTTATAATGGTGTACTAACGAATACAGAGCTGCATTAAACTATAAAGTTCAGCTATAATTTAGATATTTGTGATACTAATCCAGCACACATTTTTGGTATATTCTTTAGTTTACAAGAAACTGATCCTATCATTAACAGATTAGTTGTTTGTTGCCCCAGACCAAAAGGTCCCAGAACTACTGTAGCAGGTCTACGAAGTCCCTCACCCAGCAACTCATTTCCAGTAGAGGTGTATCACTCTAAGCCCCCGTACACACGGTCAGAAATTCCGACCACAAAATCCGTCAGATTTTTTCTGACGGATTTTGTCCGAGACTGGTGTTGCATACACACGGTCGGACAAAGTTGTCGGAAAATCCGATCATTCTGAAAGTGGTGACGTTCGCTGCGTACGACGGAACTACATAGAGGCTATTAGCCAATAGCTTTGGTCTCGTAATTTGATCTGAGCATGCGTGGCACTTTGTCCTTTGGAACTTTCTACACACGATCAGAAAAAAGTCAGATGGAGCCCACACACGGGCAGATTTTCCGACAACATGGTCTGATCGGACATTTTCCGTCGGAATTTCCAACCGTGTGTACGGGGCATAAGGGATATAAGCAGTCTTCAGCCGTTACAATTTTTTCCTTCTCGCTGAGAAAATGGGCTTTCTCACTGACTGATGTGTCACTGGAAGCGCTTAGTAAGCCTTGTGAAGTTTACAAGTAACAGATTGGGAGATTGGGAGCCCCTGGGTACAACTGGCAGACATGACACATTGACTTCCCACATACCACCTCCACTAGGCTTTTCTGGAATTGGGCATTCCTCCTGAATAACAAATAACTGTGATTTCACATTCAAAGAAATGAATATAAATAAAAGGATAAGAGGTTCAATGTATATTAAATCCTATCTCCAGTCAGCATTTTGGTTTCTTTTGCGTGTGGACCCATTACACGTTTGAGGGACAAATAATGCAGAATGAATTCTAGTGAATTCTAGTGGCTATTTAGTAAATCAGGCTTTAAATGGAGCAAATCACAGAAACACAAATCAGCCAACACTAAACCCCCGTACACACGGTCGGAAATTCCGACCACAAAATCCTTTAGATTTTTGCTGAGGGATTTTGTCCGATACTGGTGTTGCATACACATGGTCGGACAAAGTTGTCAGAAAATTTGATCATTCTGAACGTGGTGACGTTCGTTTGCGTACGCCGGAACTACGTAGAGGCTAGTAGCCAATAGCTTTGGTCTCGTAATTTGATCTGAGCATGCGTGGCACTTTGTCCGTCGGAATTCTCGACACACGATCGGAAAAAGTCAGATCGGATATTGTTGTCGGAAGACTTTGAGATCCTGCTTTCAAATTTTTTCCGTCGGAGCCCACATTTTCCGACAACATGGTTCGATCGGACATTTTCCGTCGGAATTTCCGACCAAATGTGTACCGGGCATAATATAGTCATACTTTATCCCTTCTGGCAAATTCGGGATTGCCAGCCTTAGGTTTTCTCCATCAGACCAGTGGCGGTGCGTGCATAGAGGGCGCAGGAGCGCCGCCCCCCCTCTCCTGCACCGCTCTATCTATTGTCACCGCTGCCGCCCCCTATTCAGGTGTCCGGCCCCTGATCGGGCGCCGGGCATCTGAATTACAGTGGGGGGGTGTTGCACGAAGCGCCCCTATTAGAGCTGTAAGCTCTAATAGGGGACCTTATTAGAGCGGTGTGCTCTAATAGGCTTCCCTAAGTGTAAACAGCGGGCGCAATGCTGTGCGTTCGCTGATTACACAGTATTGTGTTAGAGAAGCGAATACATCGCTTCCCTAACACAGACCCGCCTCTCAGCCAATCAGGTTGCCAGGTCTGTTACCTGTCACCTGATTGGCTGAAGTCACAGGCGCTGTGATTGGACGCTAGGCGTCCAATCATAGCAGAAGACAGGAGGAGCGCGGGAGAACACATCCGACGGAGACACCGCTCGTCGCCTGACGCCGTCACCAGCTGCACACCGGGACAAGGTAAGTGCAGAGGGCAGGCAGGGGGCACAGTGGCAGCACTTGAGGGGCACAGTGGCAGCACTTGAGGGGCACAGTGGCAGCACTTAAGGGGCACAGTGGCAGCACTTAAGGGGTACAGTGGCAGCACTTAAGGGGCACAGTGGCAGCGTTTGGAGCACAGTGGCAGAACTTGGGGCACAATGGCAGAACTTGGGGCACAATGGCAGAACTTGGGGCACAATGGCAGCACTTGGGGCACAATGGCAGAACTTGGGGCACAATGGCAGCACTTGGGGCACAATGGCAGAACTTGGGGCACAATGGCAGCACTTGGGGCACAATGGCAGCACTTGGGGCACAGTGGCAGCACTTGGGGCACAATGGCAGAACTTGGGGCACAATGGCAGCACTTGGGGCACAATGGCAGAACTTGGGGCACAATGGCAGCACTTGGGGCACAGTGGCAGCACTTGGGGCACAGTGGCAGCACTTGGGGCACTGTGGCAGCGTTTGATGGGCACAGTGGCAGCACTTGGGGCACAGTGGCAGCGTTTAATGGGCACAGTGGCAGCGTTTAATGGGCACAGTGGCAGCGTTTAATGGGCACATTGGCAGCGTTTGATGGCACAGTGAGGCTGTTTGTTTGCGCCCCCCCAAAAATTTTGAGCACCAGCCGCCACTGCATCAGACCGAACATTGCCATGGACTTCCTGTTCCCATAACAATTGCTATGTTCACAAGCTCTCCCCCCAAAGATTATTTTTCTGTGTAGATAATACGTTATATTTCCTGATAGAATCAACTAACACTATTGTCTATGTCACTTCTTTGTTCTCATTATTGTTTGTTCTGTACATACAGTACACTATCCAGATATCACAGGAAAAGCTTGGTGTGTGGCTTGTGAAAATTGCATAGCATTTAATCAGTATTGGACTTTCAGACCTCATCTCCAGTTTGTATTTTATGGCTTATCTCTTGCTTAGTTATTGTAATATCAAAGCTATATGTTGTGTGTTTTTGTCACTATTATTTAGCTATTTTCTTATTTAAAAATGTCTGCTAATGTTTTCTCTTTCACAGGTCTCCTGTAAATCAGCTACAGATACAATAATGACTCATTCCAGAGCTTGGTCCTAATCGTTTTGTAAGTATTGCCTTTTAATTGTTTCATAAATTGGTGGGTTATATAATACTCTGCATTTCTTAAAGAGAGACACTTTTAAAACTTTTATAATATTATTTATTAATAGGAGAAAGTACAGGCTCCCTTGCTTGATTGTTGATTCATTGGCTTCAGTACTTGTCACTGATCCAAAAACAAGGACTGTATGTGTATATAAAGCTGTGACCTTCCTCTGTGTGCTTCTTTTGGGTCACTGCCTGGAATTTTGAGGGTTACCACCTGTATCATGTTTTTGTGATATTTGACAGTATTCGCTTGGTATCTGAAGACAAGATATGGTAGAAACGTGCTAGACTTTTGTCTGTCGATTTTTTTCCTTATAGTGTTGTAGCGGTCTCCCCGACTTCCAAGGGCCCGATGGTGACCCCCAGAGCCAGGGAGAACTGACATTCCTCCTCAGGGTGCAGGTTACCAGGCATAGTGGGTGTGGTGCAAGATGGAAAGATTTGGCGCCAGTCACTTTTTTGTAAAAATGAACAAAGATATTTTATTTCTCTTAACAGGAACGGTGGGAGAGAGGGTTTGGGCACAGGAAACCCTTAGGGAGATACAATAGCAATTAAGGCAAACTCCGTAGACAAATTAGAACTAGGCAGACAGCAATTTAAGCGGCATGCAGAAATCTGCATATTGTAGCAACTGCTGTCTCCTATAGCAACAACTTCTCTCACAATATCCTACTGTAGATCTTACAGTTTAACTCACAGTATCCCGCTGTAGATCCTTAAGCTTCTTAGACTCTCAGCTACCTGCTGGATCCCTTGATCTTCACCCACAGCTAACCGCTATAATTATCTTCAATCTTTACTTGCAGCTACCCGCCATACTCCTTCAAGCTTTACTCTCAGCTACCCGCTGTATTCCTGAATGAGTCTCCACTGAAGCTTTACCACTTAATTCACCGTCCCCGGCTAGTGAAGCATCTGCTCTGGTACTCCTTGAGAACTTCATCCTTTCCAAAACTTGCCTCTGGTAACATGAGTGGTTGTCCCTTTGTGGCAGCTGCTTCTCCTTAACCTCCAGCAACGATCAGGCTCCCCTCGGGCTGAGCCTCTAACAAACGCAGTTCCGCCCCAGTCTTCAGGGGCTTAACCTTTGCTGCTCCTCCTTTGCAGAACCTTGAATTACTAAATAGGCCTCACTTAGACCTAGTAGCCAGTAGGACTCCTGGATAGGCCTCAGGCTTCAGGCATAGAAACCAGGAGCCATTTGATACACCTCCACCCAGGCCTGCAGCCCTGGGTGGGAAGAACCTCGATCACCTGACTCCTTCCAAATAAATAGCCTATCCCAGCATGCACAATGGCCAAAGAAACTCCTGCTGATTGGCTGAGACAACTTATTTACCCATCAACCTGAATTCACTGTAATCCGTCACCCTAGTGCCAAAGGCAACAGTGCCACCTATTGACAGAAGAGAGAGACCTTCAATTAAACTCGGACTTAGGACAGAAATCAGTGGATCAAACTATCAATCAGCCAGGCTAGTTAACACCTAGCACAACTAGATTTATTAGCGGCCCTGTTTAGGACCAGGGTGCTACAGTGTTAAAGCCAGACAGATTATAGTGAGGTGGGCTTAAAGGAACCACCTCTGCCCACTATCCTATATTATTTGTTCTTATATTAAGGCACAATATGAAGTAATTCAGATACATTGGAATATGCTGCTGCCTAAGGAGATTGGACACAGGCAAACAAAGCTATAAGGACAGCTCAGTTTAACCCCTTAGTTTGAATCCACCGCCACCCCCTCGGTCAGTCGGCCGGATCATGGGCGGCACCACCTCCCCCAGTCCGGGGCCAGCACTTATCCCATCTCGTGGGCAGCGCGGCGGGCGGTGTCAGCTTCTCTCACTGCGGGCTGCTTGTTGGCTCGGTTCCTGTGTTCTCCCTTTTATCCTCCGTGCGTCTCCTCCCTCCTCCCCCAGCTGGCCAATCCAATCGGATCTCCTTTCGGGCAATCGGGTGATGGGTCTCATTACCCACCTGATTGGCCGGGATAAGATTCAGTGTTACAATACCAAATTTTAATTCGCCTTGTAACTCAACTGGGTGAGCTCGGAGTGCAGTCCTATTTTGAAGCCTATTAGAGCCTCTGCCTCTAATCACGTGCTTAAACCCCCCCCCCTATTGGAATCCCTGCGTCCAGCGTCCCTGCATGTATGTAGATCAGGGGGCAGGACGCATGGTAAAGGGGGACGGCACCCGTGTGCCCCTAGTGGGTGTGCCTCCACTGCCTCCCACTCCTATCATGCCTCAGCTTATTTGCTAGTGTCCTAGGAGATTGAACATTTTTCTCCTCTGAGAGAAGCAAAACCTTTTATTTACTTTTTATCAAGATTCTTTCAGATGCTGCATAGCCAGAATGGGCTCATTTTGCAGCTTTCCGGACTGGCTGATATTTGCCAATGCCAAAGAAAATAATACCCGAACTCCATTAAGAGGAGGAAGAAAGGCTGTCCTGTAAAATGTCCTTGGGTACTGGGCTCTGCCGAAGGCAGTGCATCTTTCTGGAGGAACCCTGTCTTTTAAGGCTTCTTAATGAGTTTGCCAACCAGGGAAGGAGCTCATCCTGGCTCATCCTGGCTCCAGATGTCAATATGTGGTGAAGTAGCTATCCCTGTAGCCGCACAGCGAAGCAGACCAACTAGTAATGGTATATGGAAACCTCAGCCTGGGCTCCAACCAGGCCATGCCCTCAATGCATTTCGCTCCACCCAACCCCTCGGAGCTTAATCGTAGGGATACCCTATGAACCCCATGATTAAGCCCCCGAGGGGCAGAGCAAAAGCATTGGTGGCATGGCCTGGTTAGAGCCCAGGCTGAGGTTGTGTCAGGAACGGTGCTATTACCTGGATCGCCTGCTGGTGTCACTGTTTCCTTTGGCATCAAAGGGTGCAGTTCTGGTGGCCACCAGCAGGGGTCTCCCAGCCGATGGACATTGTCAGGAATGGTGTTATTACCTGGATCGCCTGGTGGTGTCACTACTTCCTTCAACATCAAAGGGTGCAGTTCTGGTGGCCACCAGCGGGGGTCTCCCAGCAGATGGACATGCCAGGAATCAGGCTACACCTGTTGTGGATCTGCTGGGTATATAAGCCTGTCCTTCACTGAGGTTCAGTGCTTCAGTATTCCTTTCTGTAGCCTTGTCTTTGCCTGCCTGAAACCTGATCCTGAACCTGTAACCTGTAACCTGAAACCTGACCCTTTATCCGCTTCCTGTCCTGGATGTTGTCCCCCTTACCTGGTTCCTGAGACCCGACCCCTGATTCCTGCCTTGATGTTCCCTTGCTTCCTGTTTCCCCCTTGGTCTCTTCTCCCTGCCTTGTATATATATATGTCCCATTTCCTTGAGTGTACTGTTAGTTAGTTAGTTAGTTAGATTAGGGCTTGGGGGTTTGCTTTGTTATTTGCGTTCTTGCTTGTTTGTGGTTGCTGTGTTCACGTGTGTCTTTATTATTAAATAATATATATATATCTTATCACTACCTTTGGAGCCTGATTCCTTTAGTGCAGCCCATTGATCTGTTCACTAGTGTTGGATGCCTGCGTTCAGGCTCCCTTCATGACAGGTTGCCATACACCATTACTAGTGGGTCTGCTTTGATGTGCGGCTACAGGGATATCTACTTCACCACATGCTGAGATTCAGTGCTGTACTGTCTGTCTGCTACAGGGGCTATCCAGAACACCACTGCAGTTAGTTACTAGAGCTTTTCCCTACATTATGGGACATGTGCCTCCACCTTAAGGGTTGGCAGGAGCATGGTAAGCGCCTTATTGGAATGGCTGTGACACTTTGTGAAATCTGTTGTGCACCTTAATGGTGGGACTGTGACACTTTTTTAATATTACATGCACCACCTACAGCACCTGCACCATTCTGGCCTGCACATGCGCACTGGGCTGCCGATGTGCAGCACTAAATCTGTATTGTGTGTGCACTCCTCTTTTCTCTCACCCTTGTGAAGTGAACTTCTACCAGCTCCTAGTAGGGCAGTAGCCCTGTCCTCCTTGCTGACAAATGACCTGGTCAAAGACGGCACTTAACCCTACCTGCTCTGCAGCTGGCCCATGAATAGCCCTTACTGTTAGTGTCTTACTTACAAACCATTTATATGCCAGCCTATGGTGACCTAGTCACCAAAGGCCATTAACATTAATGCCTTCAGTTCTACAGTTGTACAGATCTCACTTGCATGTTGCTAGCATGGTGGATCATTAGCACAAGTAAAGTGGACATACAGAAATTTCCAGATCATGATCCTCAAACAGTTTTGGGGCGGACTGCAGTGTTCCAAAAGGTTCTGACACTGACAGCCCAAACCACTGTCCCATGCAACAATCCATACGCTCCTAGAAGTCTCAGCTTCTTCAGGTGTGGCCCCATATTTCTAAGTTATTCAGAGAGGATTCTGGCTTGGGCGGAACGTCACACTCCAGCCTTGACCACTGGGTACATCTTAGGCATAGAAGTTTTAGCAGACTTCCTCAACATCTGGGCTCTAGAAAATGGTCTTTTCAATGGTCGTTTCAAGACCCTTGTCGCAGGTGGGGGATGACATGGTCATGATCTGCTTGCATTTCATAAAGAAGCAAAGATGATGACATCAATGGGTAAAAATAAGTTCATACAGCTTCATAACAAATTTGCCAAAGAAGTAGTTCCTACAGTGACATCAGCTATGGCATTGCAGCTTGGGAAGATGTGGTGTTGTGAGTACAGACAAATCTCTGTTAGCTTATGTCATGTGCAGGGACTTTGCACTACATCTCCTGGCAAGAGAGTAAATGGTGGCACTCAGGAAAAGGCAGCATGGGTGTCTTCTGCTAAAAGGAAGTGTATCCAAACTCAAGGCCAGTGTAATGTATTGTGGCTTACTAGTCCATAAAAATGGAGGGAGCATTCATTATATTTTTCAATATTTTTTTTAAATGATTTTTACCAGGAAATACGCTTCCTGTTCTAAGGGGATAACACAAACTGACTGTACTATATCTGGGTAAATGCAGGGTTCTCACCCCAGGATGCTTGCTCCTGATATGGCATACAGAGCCCCACCACCACCACCAAAAAATAGGGGGAGGTGTTCTGTAATAAACAGATATAACTAATGTGGGGCTGATTACATTCAGTGCAGCATTGTCATCTTCCTACAGGAAGTCCATTGGATTTCTGACATGATCTACTTTTTTCACTTATCAAACAGGTATAACAAAAAGCTTGCAATGTTATATTTAAAGCTAAAGTGTAGTCTAAGATATGTTTTCTCCTATAGCTGCAGTCACATCACTTACCTGTAATGAAGTATGACTCACGTTGCACAGGCAGGTGGATCCTTCTGTGTAGGGTGCCTGGTTCTTTGGTGCTGAACTGCCAACCCTGAGGGAGTTAAAAGAGAAATATAAGAATTATTATTTATTTTTTTACGAATCATACTTACCTAGGTGGATGCAGAACCTGCCGTTGCTGCATCATCACCTGCCAGTTCTAAGACTGAGAACCGAGCAATCAAACACTGCTGATTGCTCTGTCTTTAGAGCTCTGTGAGCAGAGAGCTGGTGACTGTCAACCACCACTCTTTGCTCTGCCCCCCACGCTCACTGGAGCGCTAGACTGTGGAGGGGGTGGGAGCGGCTGGCTCAGGGTCAGCCAGGTGCCGGTCCAGGGTTGTGGGTGGGTCCTGATCATATTGTTGCGATCTTTCTCCAGCCCCTGGTCCGGCCCAGTCAGCTGACAGTGGGCTTTAGCCCACTGTCTGCTGAAAATTGGTCATAGGAGTGCAAAAAGAACTGCATTCCTGTGATCCTCAGGAGAAGTAGAGCCAAGCTTTGCCTGTACGTCTCCTTTATTAGCTTCTGGCCTTCTGTGAGCTGCAGTTAAAAGGTCAGACAGGGACCCACCCCCTCCTCCCCTCTCATTCATTGAGAAGAGTCTGAGCATAGCTTACACTGCATGTAACACAATCTCAGAATGGGGGAGAGAATCTTGTCATTGAAAGTACAGGCTTTTCTCAATAGTTGAGAGGGAAGAAAGGGATGGGTCCCTATCAGATCTTTTGCACTGCAGCTCACAGAAGACCGAAAACTATTAACTCCCTCAGTACCAGGAAGAGGACCGGACATCCCTTCACAGAAGATACTTTGTTACATGTAAGTAATGTGATTTTGGCCATGGGGGAAAGAATCATTTTTTACTAATCTTTAGCCTTAGCAGACTAAAAGGGAGAAAACAAGCAACGTTCATTGCTAGAATTTGCCTACACTTTAAAGAATTAGTCTAATCGAAAAATAACATTTAGATTTGGGAAACTGCTATTATCCACATGCTTATTATATCACTCTAGGTCTATCCTCTACCCCTGAGCTCACACTAATTATAAATAAGAGGCATTACAAAGGGTGTCACAAATTTCCAATTATTATATAAAAAATTCAACAGGTCAACGGCATGCCTCCAGCCACAGCAAAGTGGCAAGAAGCCACGAACGTTGTTTGGGAGCTCTAACAGCTGCTGGCCTAGAGAAATACAAGAATCCCATGGGTGACTCAGCTCATCAACATCCATCCATAACTTAAAGTTGAACTATGGTCAAGCTATTCAATTATACATTTGATGTAGGCTACCCATATGATGTAGGCTACCCATATCAGTAAAAATTGAATTTTTCTAAGCACCCTCTGGAAGCATTTTGTAAATCCCTGATGATTCTACCAGTAGCACAATTAGATAGAAACATTCTTTGATGGACTGGCAATGTTCTTTCTTCTGTAGTAACATCACTGTAGTGTTGTCATCCTTGCTGCTCCTGCTGTAGCTGATTAGATGCCGCCACCAATGATAGCCTATCAGTGAATAGCTATGCCTGTTTTTATCCACAGCCCTTTAGATTGACAGATTGCTTTATCTAAAGGGACTTGGCAAAATTATGTAAAAGTCTTGGGCAGTCTGTCCCACCCCCTCTAGCACCCCCTCAAGGAAAATGTAGCTTCCCAGATGCAATGATCCTTAAAACGAGGTAAATCAATTAAATGCTTGTCTTGAAAATACCCGATTATCACTTTAAAAGGTAAAAACAAGAGACAAGGTCTTGGAAGGACTGTAAATATCTCAATATAATATGTATTGGGTGAAATTATGCTATAATGCGCATGAAGTGGACCTGATGAACTTGAATTTGTGAATTAATAAGTTTTATGCTTTGTAGGTACATCCTGAGGATCGTCAGGTTATATGAAAATGGAGGATTATCTACGACTTCTGTACCTTAATGTGACTGGACGTCTGGGCCCTAACTGGGAAGGGGAAGACCCATGTGCAGAATCTGTTGGCAATGTAACCTTTTTAGTTGTGGCTTACAGTGCCCTCATAGCTGTTGGACTGATTGGAAATTCTTGCCTGGTCTTTGTCATTGCACGTCAGCGGGAGATGAGGAATGTCACAAACATTTTTATTGCTAATCTTTCCTGCTCTGATATACTCATGGCTTTGGTGTGCCTACCCGTCACTGTAATCTACACTCTTATGAACCGCTGGATTCTAGGCGAGGCACTCTGCAAAGTTACACCATTTGTGCAGTGTATTTCTGTCACAGTCTCTGTGCTGTCACTAGTCCTCATTGCTTTGGAAAGACATCAGCTCATTATTCACCCAACTGGTTGGAAGCCCTTGCCATGGCATGCTTATCTTGCTGTTGCTGTAACTTGGGCCATTTCATGTTTCATTTCTTTGCCATTCCTTTCCTTTAGCATTCTAACCAAGCAACCATTCCAGAACCTATCATTGCCATTTGACCCTTTCATTGACCACTTTGTGTGCACTGACAGTTGGCCTTCTGAGAATCACCGTCTGGCTTACACCACCTGTCTTCTGCTCTTTCAGTATTGCCTACCCCTGCTACTTATTCTCCTCTGCTACCTCCGTATCTTTCTGCGACTGCGAAGGAGGAGGGATGTGGTAGAGCGAGCAGGGGGTGGGGATTCAGTTGGACGCAGGGGAGGCCACCGCAGAGTAAATATCATGCTTCTTTCTATTGTAGTAGCCTTTGGCCTTTGTTGGCTTCCCCTCACTGTATTCAATGCCCTTTTTGATTGGGACCATGAGAGCATTTCATCCTGCTACCACAACCTTATATTTTCTCTTTGCCACCTGGCAGCCATGGCATCCACTTGTGTCAACCCTGTCATGTATGGTTTCCTCAACAGTAACTTCCAAAAGGAAGTGAAGACCTTGCTGCTCCGCTGCCGCTGTGCAGGGGGTCGGGATAAATATGAAAGTTTCCCGCTCTCCACTGTCAGTACTGAGGTGTCAAAGGCTTCTCTACAAAGTGTAACTAATGGAAACAATGTTTAAGGCAAGCTGTTTGGAACCCGGTATGGGTTTGATAGACAAATAGTCGGACATTCATCTCTAATATCTGATTTGTAATTCTGAAGCACAAAGTTGTGCCAAAATGCTGCTTCCTGGAAATTCTCTCTTGTTACATAAAGCTTAAACCATGCCAATGACACCAATTTCTGCTACTTAACTGCACATGTTTACATTGAATAATATATAAGAAAAACCCTAATTTATAATGCCATGATGTTTTGACCCTCATCTAGCAGCATGCACACTGATGTTTGTGAGTTGTGTTCTTCTTCATACCATTTAGACATTATTGATTGGACAAAAAAAGAAATCATCAGCCTTATCCACCAACTTAATCTTTTGTCTTTTGTCACCAATTGCTTTTCATCGAAGAGCATCACTTTTAAGCAATCACTTTAGGGTCACTTTGAAACAAATCAGGAGTTGAGCATGTGGCAAATATTATTACCATGAGAACTCCTGTTTCTTTCCAAGACAGCCTCACCAAACCTTTCTTACTGCACATATACTCCCCGACTTAACAAATGTGGACATTTGCTTCTCAAGTTGCACTAAAGATGAAAAAAGATCTGATTGATAACTGCATGATGTGTAACAGAACTTGAGAATAAAAGGACTACACTAGTTACCTGCACTTTACATGTAATTGTTAAATGGGAGTATAGGTATCTTTACCCATGAGAAACCTAAGTGTCCATTTTCATCTGGATATACTGCAAGCATGGACCTGCTCTGAAGATCTTCTGGCAGATGGCAGCAGCTGACTTACCCACAAGTTCTGACATTTGATGTTTACATGTATACAACGATATGTTTGTAGAACTTTTATATATTTCCCATCCTGCATAGAATGTATGGGCTGGCCTCCAGATGTATTTTGTTAAGTGTTAAACTGGAAGCTCTTCGGCATCAACACAACACATTTATATGGTTGGCACTACATGGAAGTAGCAGTTATTTTTAACAAGCTGAACATCTATATTCCAAAGCCAATGCAGTATTGATTAATGACTGGCATAGCAACAACCATTTGTTGCAACCCTGGCAGTATTTTTATATCTGGATTGCATTTGAATTTGTTATTTTCATTGAGTATGGAATCCGCAACAAGATTCAAATTCAGGCTAACATGGTCTAAATTGAGAGAAAATTATAAAATGTTTATATTATTACCCTATGACATATCTGTAAAATGGTTTGTGCTGTACAATTTTAAGGCGTTATAGACACTGGAAAGCATTTAAAGTCACTGTAAAAAAAATGCATGGTAAAGGACTAGCAGGAAAAGCACACTGCATTAAAGTGGAACTATAGGCAAAACTTTTTTTTCATTTTGGATATAACCCCTGTCAGAGTTTTTTATTTTTTTTGCCATCTGTGTCCCATTGCAGAGATTTCCCTTCTTCCTATCCCAAAGCCAAACAGAAAGTGAGAGGAAATCCCAGCAAATTTAGAAAATTCCTTGGGGACCTCCAGGCCACCAGAACTAGCTTCTCCATTGGACGATTTCACCTTTATTACCTTTCTAGGGACAACCCAAAATTTGGGATTTTCTTTCACTTTCAATGATAATGGTAAACAAGACAGATAGAGGCGTTGAATCTCTCTAAAGGGGGCACAGACAGCAATAAAAACTGATGGGTTCTAAACGTCTAATCCCTCTCCACTCTATCCAAAACTAACAAAAAGGTTTTTCTTTAGTTATACTTTAAGGATAAACTCTCAGAAAGAATATCCTTTTATTTTTTAGCTTGCATTCTTCATGGTGTTAGACGTTGCTCACATGGGCACTGACTGCACCTGTGTGGTCTTACACTATTTCTCAACTCCTGTCCCAGTATTTGGTCCAGTCTAGTTGAAAAAAAAATGTCCCTTGCAATATAATGCTTCTTACAAGTGTTCAGCCATTTGGCTCCAAGCATTCCTTCTGTTCTGGCATCTGCACGAGTGTTTGCAGACAAAGGGGATGCATACAGGGTGCCCCTTTAAATGCCATTTGTAGGAAACCTGGGTGTAAAGAGTACTTATTACTGTATTTCTAGTGTTCCACAGACTTTGTGTATGTACATATATGAGTCTGGGAATGGGGAGGCTGGATCTGCCCTTTTGTTGTCCTTTTATTTGTGATTTAAGGTAAATGTGGCTTTTACCTGTGTGTACTTTATATACAGTACCATAACAGTTTATCTGTTTGTGTGCCTTGGGTAGTCTGGTATTGCCCTTGCAGTACATGTGCTGGGTACACATGTATGTCTGTACAGTATTTGAGTGGTCAGTGCCTGCTGACAAAGCTGTGTTCATGTAAAGGTGATTGCTGCACCATGTCGCAACCATACTAGAATGCAAACCTATAGCTTACTTAGAGGAATACCCTATGTTGTGTAAGGTCCCTTGCAAATTAACGTGTCTTGTTAAAAGCAATTTAATGCTTCCTGCCACCCAGTGTTTAGACACACATTGGTGCATGTACAACAGACTGCATTTACCTCCTGGCTGTAATGCATACACAGAATTAATCTAAATGTTGGTTGACAATGAGCGTTCACCTGAGCCACATTAAGACACGTTGTAAGGACCCCATCAGCACCACTATTATTACATTTACATTTCAAGATACAGCTGTATGCAATCAAGTTTAGATTACAGTATTTAGATTAGGATTTAAGATCTGGGAAGATAAACCACTGTTCTAGCACCCCAGTTACACAGTACACCTTTTTTGGACAGAAAAGCAACAGTGCAGGCTATTAAAATATATCTCAACCCAATAAAATCGTTAAATATACAGCAGCTTGTCAGTCATCAGATGTAGTGGCTGCATTATTTTACATTTTTTTCAATTTGTTTTCACCCTTTGGTCCTGCCAGTAGTACATTTTCCATTCTTGGGTGACAACGCTTACTCACTGTACCATTATCTAGGAGGGCTCATGCACATGGAAGGCCCCATGGGTGGGGTTAAACATGTTGGGGGGGGGGGGTGTGGCCTGGATGAAGTTAGGCTGAGGCTGTTATCACCTATTACATTCTGGGCTTGTATGGTGTGTGGTGGCTGAGATTTTTCTGCGGATTACATGGAGTTAGGGCAGACTCCTAGTCCGACCTGCACCCTCAGTGGAATACACCAAATGGGGGACATAGATGCCGAAGTGGAGACCCTAAAGTTGGTTTAGGTTCACAGGAGTCACAGGTGTTGTGTACAGTTGCCTGTACAAATCAATGACAGGCTGCAACTGTAGGCTGATAAACGTAGATCCAAGCATATACATTGGTACAGGTATGGATGTACACTCCTGAACACAGACAGTCTGCATTCAGCATGTAGACTTGGATAAAAAAGGAAAAAGTGCCCAGTGTCCAGAGAAATGCAACTTCTAAAGTATGGTTCATAGACGTTTATTAAAAAGTAGCAAGCTGATGTAAATGTTGCTGCTTTTTAATAAATGTCAGAGGCATGGGAGAGTTCACGGGAGGTTAGGAGCTTAATAGATTTGTGGCAGGATCAGCAAGTATTTTTCTTGGCTTGCAGATTTTTTAAAGAAACAAAACACAGGAAAATGTGCAAGTATTGGAATCATGTACTGAATATGTTTTGTTTTTTTCCAGACATTTTAAGATTTTAAGGACATCTTTGCACTGTGGAGTAGATGCTATACTGATCAGTAATTAGAAACCAAATTTTAAGACAAAGCTGTCCTGTCCTAGTTTACTGTAAATGCATTGGTACTTCACTATTTGAAGGCATGTTCAGAGGAAGCCACTCTGTCTAAGAAGGCTGTCTAGGAAGGCCTGTTACCAGTTTTGTGCTGCTTTAAAGTGGTACTAAGATCTGTTCTACCACTTATACCTACAGGTAAGCCTATAATAAGGCTTACCTGTAGGTACTGTGAATATTTCCCAAACTTGCACAGTTAGGAGATATTCAGAGTCCATGCACTTGGTGACGTCACCGGTGTATGCGCTCTGAAGGTCCAGCATACAGTGCGTGACCTTTAGAGCCTGTGACGTAAATGGCGGCTCCCACGCGCATGTGCGGGAGTGATGTCATGTAGTCATGTAGCGAACCTGGAAGGAAGACAGGGGGAAGATGGAAGCCCTCTCAGCGGTGACAGCAGAGCGCTGGAGGGCTTTATTTTAAGGTAAGTCTTTCATAATGTGCCAGTATGCTATGCATACTAGCACATTATGACATTGCCTTACAGGGGAATTTTTTTTTTTTGTCTTCAACTGCGGTTTACTACTGCTTTAAGAAAGTTTGCATTATACGCTTGTGTAGACAGAGTCTGCAGGTTTACCTAAAGTTTACCAGTCTACCTTAAAGCAGAACTTTACTTACTACAGGAAGTTCCACTCTTCCTCCTCCCCCCTTTCCTCTGCCATTAAAGGAGAAGTCCAGCCTGAGCTGGGCTTAGGCTGGGCTTCTCCTATGGGTCACAGGAGTGTAATTTGTTTTGCACTCCTGTGACGCGTTTTCAGCGGAGAACGGTCTGAAGTCCGCTCTCTGCTGACGTCACTGCAATCAGTCGAGGCAGCGTGTCATCCCAACTTAGGAAGTCTGGATCCGCCAGCTGCCTTGACTGATTGCAGTCTCAGCACCTCAGCGAGCCAATGAGATGGCCGCTCAGCGCCCCGCCACAGCTCATCGATCCACTGAGCATGGAGGAACAGAGAAGGAGAGATGCTGACTGACAGTCAGCAGCTCTCCTCTCGGAGAGCTGAGAGAACCGAGCCTCAGCGGTGTTCGTGGCTTGGTTGTCAGTGCAGAGACGCCAGGGGACAGCTGCAGCATCGGTCTGATGCTGCATCTACCTAGGTAAGTGGTAACTTTTAATGGTAACTTTTTTAGTTTTTTTCTGGGAGCGGGTACTTGGTTTTGACAGGTACCCACTCCCACTTACGCTCACATCACTTAGGCACCCCCCCCCCCCGAACTATCACCACCCACAACCTCTTGGGACATGTCACAGGTCTCAGGGCGCTGCGGGATCAATTGCAGAGTAGAGCTCAGCTTACAGTACTCCTGGTATAGCTTTTAAAGAATTAGAGAGATGAGAGCAAAAAAAAGAGCAAGTAGTCCACAGAGTCCTACCCTTTTTTTATTTTTATTGTTGTTCTTTGTTTTCTTTTTTTTCCATTTTAATCTTTATGTCTTCTTAATAAAAAATCTAGCAGGGAGAGTAGAACCCCCTCGAAATGGCAGATGTGCAGACCTTGGAGCTTAAGTACAGAAATCTCACAATTGGCAGCTTCAAGAGATATAAGAAACTGCTAAGAGGTTTTACTCTCCAGCATCTACCAAACACTAAAATATATCAGCAAAGGATTGACAGGTCGCTTAAGAAGCTCTGTTATTTATATATATATATTATATTTTTTTTTTTTAAACTATAGTATTGCACCAAAAACCACAGATCCAATCCGATTAATACTTTTCTGGTCGATCACAGATATTCGTCATGGATCAGAAAGGAAGGCAGGGAAAAAAATATTAATATTTAATACAGCGCACCGTGTAGTACAGTGCAGTAGACACAATTTTATTTAAAAAAGACTAAATGGAAGGCACGCAGACCTAGTGCATTACCAATTTAATGAATAATAAAATCCATAAACAGTGGGTACTCACAAAACATAACTCTCAATTGAGCCATAAAAATCACACAGTGTATGGACATGTGCAGGACCATAAAAGGGTAAAGCTGACGTGTTTCGGGGGCACACCCCCTTCCTCAGAGCTAGAAAAATGTATGTTTACCATCATGCTTTTCCCAAGGCATATAATAAAAGATAATCTTACTTCCAGCACATAGGGGCTCATTCACACTAGCAGTGTGGGGGGGGGGTTCAGTAAAACCCTGCGATTAAGCAGCGGTTTTACCACCCCCACACAGCTGCCCCTTTAGCTGCAGAGGCTGGATGTGTACACATGTGGTGGCTCCCAGTCTCTGCTTTGCAGGCCGCAACAGGAATTATACCCCCCTGTCGGCAGGCAGTGAATGGGGCTGCTCTGTGACCACATGCGACTGCAAGTGTGGGCTTCAAGAGGTTAAAGCAAGTGGTAAGGAGGACATACAATGCCTCCTCACTGCCTGTAAATTGCTCTCTGAAGAGTGATCTTCAGAATGAGCCCATAGGGTGAGTGTTCTGAAACAAAATTGAATCCTATTACCCTGAGCTTCCCGATTATTGTGGGACTCATTTATGAAAGATGAAGCAAAACTGTTCACAGTGACTAATCAGATTCCATCCTTCCACAAAAAATAAAACAAGGAACATTGCTACCTCTTATCGGGAAAAGCCCTGCATTTGCTTGCCTTTTCATAAACAGTCCCCATGAATGTTTTAATAAATTATAATACCAGCAGCTACTCCATAGTGCTGAAATTCTCTCTATGTAAGGGTGAAATGTTCCTGCCAGTGGTTTCCTAGATATACCGGTATATTACACCATATGAAAGGAATGGATGATGCTTCTGGAAGGTTCGTCCATATTTATATAAATATATAATAAAACTTTTATGCCAGTATTTGTATATTTATGAAGAGATATATACCTATACATACAGACAGAACAGAGCATGGATAATTTTCTTATGCCCTTTGCTGATAATGCTTTATGTCGATAGAAATAAAGGAATAGTTATAAAACCTGGGCTCTGGCTGTCTTTTTGTCAAACACACAATTTTACATTGTTCAGGTTTGGTTTTTATGTGTATAGGTGTGTAAAAACGAAATTAGGAAATGTAACTTTATTATATAATGGTTATGTTCGCATCTATGTGTAGCCAAGTGTCGCATCTATGTGTAGCCAAGTGTTCAAGACTACCGTGACATTTTATAACACAAATAGTTTAGTTCCCTGAAATACATGAGACTACAATTATGGATGTAATCACATTGCCGGCATGAAGCCATGTAGTTTTAAATGCAACTAACTGCTTGGTAAAAAAAAAAAAAAAAAATCTTGTACATGAAAGAAGAGCATATACTGCAGATAAACAGAGTTTAAATGCAAAAAGATGTTTGTGTATAGCAGCACCTTGTGACAAGACCTGTGAAAATTTGACTAAAGGGTTTGAACGAAATGCGTGGTCCTACTGTACATTAGACTGGTCAGTGCACCATGGACATAGCATAGAAATGTACTGAATACTTAGAATCTCCCCAAGTCAAACATCCGAGCAGCTTTGAGCCACAACTGAAAAGAGCTACAATGCTTGGGATTGCAGGGCACACGTCCCCCCTAATATGAGTCAAGAAAATATACCAAACACAAAAAAAAAAACTTTGTTACCAGGCACTTTCACCCCCTTCCTGCCCAGGCCAATTTTCAGCGCTGTCACACTTTGAATGACAATTATGCAGTCATGCAACACTGTACCCATATGGAATTTTTATATATTTTTTTTCACATAAATAGAGCTTGCCTTTTGTGGTATTTAATTACCACTTGAATTTTTATGTTTTGCTAAATAAATGAAAGAAGACCAAAAATTTGGAAAAAGAAAAACTTGTTTTTCTTATAACATTTTGCAAATAAATAATCTTTCTTATACTGCTACATTTCTTTGGTGAAAATAGCCCAAATCAGTAAATATTACTTCACTGACCACAACTATATGGTATATATATCTGAAAATCTATCAATCCTGATACGTCCTGATGACAACCTATCTCATTTCTTGAGGCCCAAAAATGCCAGGACAGTACAAATGTCCCCTAAATTACTCCTTAAGTATTAATAAGAGGCATGGAGAGTTTTTTTTAGGTTGAAAATATTTATTTTTTACATTTTTTTTATTTGTATATAATGTTCCCAGTGCAGTACAGGGTCATCATATAACTGGTGTGGTGGTGATCAGGGACACTGACTGGTGAAAGTATGTAAAAAAAAAACTTTTACTTTTTTTTTTTCTGTTTATATTAAATTGTTTTCTTTTTTTTTACATTTTTTTTGTACATACAGTGACCAGGGCAATACAGTATTACCATAGTAACACTGTACTATTCTGGGGAGGTGATCAAGATTTTTTATTTTTTTTTTTACACAATAATTTTACTGTTAAAAGCTAAAAAAAATTCTAAATGAAAACTATTTATTCAGTGTTTACTATTGTGATTAGCTGTGATTGGCCACAGCTAATCACATGGTACAGATGGACTGTGATTGGCCCTGTCTGTACCATGTGATCACTGTGAACAATCACAGAGATCAACACAATAGTACACCATGAATGGCATGAATCAAAGACATTCATTGTGTACAATTGTCATGTGATCTGCTGTGATTGGTCATAGCGATCAGATAGTACCGGCAGTGAGCCAATACACTGATCTGTCATCCACTAAGTCTGGTGGACACGTCGGGTGACAGATGCGGCCGGAGTGCGGCCCATGGGGCGTGCACGAAGTCCGATCCTTGGAGGACGTCATATGATGTCCTCCCAGGATAACAGGGCTTCCATCATTTTACAATAGGTCGGACGGGAAGCAGTTAAGATAGATTTTACAACTAACATCCAATAGAATTTAAGCACACTTGAGTAATGAACATTACAAAAACACTCAGTCATAACACTCAAGCAAAATTACAATAATTTAACAGAACAAAGTCCCCCCTTGATACAAGGGTGACAGACCACACAAAGTGCCTGCGGCAGGGAGGGCGAGAAAAGTCCAATGTCCAGCCAATAGCAAGAAGCCAGGTGAGATGCTGCCTTTCATACTGATCCTAAAGGTTCTGGAAGGTTCTGCAGAGGTCACATGCTAATTTGGACCACTCAGGTGTTACCTGTACAGCAGGGGAGTCCAACTTGGGGGCCACATGCGGCCCAAGACAGCTATGAATGCGGGCCAACACAAAATTGTAAACATAATGTGCTTACATTTTTTTGGGGGGGGGGGGGGGAATTTCTGTATAAAATCAGGTTACACTTAGCGAACACATATGGACAAAGTAAAATTTGACAGTTTCTCTTTACTGGACTTTTAAAAGGTTTTTTCTTCCCAAGGAAAAACATCCCACTCTTCACAATCACGCCTTATTCATGTCATCATTTTTCAGCAGCACCTACATTTGTCAGCAACTATTTTCAAGGATGAAGCTCACAAAGGTAAATTATCTATATCAGTGATCGATAACTTGTGATCTGCCCGACTTTTTCTGCTCATCGGTTATCCTTATTATTAGTGTATTTTATGTGTGACCCAAGACAATTCCTCTTCTTTCAATGTGGCCCATGAAGGTCAAAAAGTTGGACACCCCTATGTACAAGTAAGCCCCAAAAAATGTAAAGGGCTAGAAAAACTTAAACTAAATTACAACATGAGGTCATTTTAAAATAGTTTAAGAGAGGGAAGACAACGGCTGCAAGTGGGCATAAATAAATTGTGCCCCCCCCCCCCCCCCCATGCCCTTCTTCCACTGTTCTCAGCAATCAATTACTTCTCAGTTTGCTCTATCTAGATCACATCTGCAACAGAGACTAGAGTTAAAGGGAATCATTTCAAAAACAAACTCTGATGCTTTGCAAGGAATGCATTAAGGTAATAAATATTTAGGCTTCATAATCACTTTAAACCTCCTCCCACCCGCATTCTAAGCCTATTCTAACTACCCTGTAAAGGAAATATGTGTATACTTACCTATACTGATGGCACTCTGGTCTGGTCACATGATGTCTCCAGCAACCAGCTTCAGTAAAGAGGAGAGATAACCGACAATGGCTGCCAACCAGCGGGTTGAGGGAAAGAAAATGATTTGCTTCCCCCATCCACATATTCGATGTGGGAATCACACCAGTGGAGTTATTGTATCCTGACAGCGGGAAGACTTCCCATCCATCAGAATACACTCATCAGCACTGCCAGCTATACAAGTGCTGATAAATATTGAGCCTTACCAAGAAAAAAATTATCTAGGAAGCTGTAATTTGCAGGGTGTACTGTGTTGTTTGTCTATATTCAATGATGCAAAAATCAACTACCCATTATTTTAACTTATCTTTCTTTTTCAGGTCCAAAGTGAACATGGCAGCACCTCCAGAAAAATTCAATGTGGAAGAGCATAGCACCATATGGGAAAGGGAAACGTGCGAAGCAGATCCTTGATGAAATGTCACAAACTTTGGGTGACAGTGGCCCTTCATATGCAACAGTTAAACATTGGGTTGTCAATTCTAAAACTGGCCATTTCGGTGTTGAAAGTGAGAAACCCAGTGGAAGGCCTGTTTCTGTGCATGCAAAAGTCAAAAGTTTTAGGATCCACTTTGCTGCAAGCTTTCTCATTTCCACGTCGTTGTGGATAATGGCAAGAACTCTCTCACGTGATGTTCCCAGATATGTAGCAATACTTTTGGCTGATACCCATGATCATGTCATGGATGGCTTTCACATTTGCAGGCACAGAGACAGAAACTGGCCTTCCACTGGGTTTCTAACGTTTAACAATGAAATTACCAGTTTTAAAATTAACAACCCAACGTTTAACTGTTACATATGAAGGGCTACTGTCACCCAAAGTTTTTGACATTTCATCATGGATTTTCTTCACACCTTTCCCTTGGAGAAACAGGAACTTGATTAGGGTCCTATGCTCTCCCACATTTATTTTTTCTGGAGGTGCTGCCATGTTCACTTTGAACCTGAAAAAGAAAGAGAAGTTAAAATCATAAGTAGTTGATATTTGCACTATTGAATATAGACACATTGGCCAGTATATATCCTGCAAGTTACAGCTTCTTAGATCATTACTTATCAGCACCCGTATAGCCGGCAGCACTGATCGAGAGAGAATTTTCCAACAGGCTCGTGGTGCAGAAATTGATCACGAGATTGAATTCTGCACAATCTGCCTACTCATAGATGGATCAAAATTCATCTGGTCCCTGCTGGACCAGGCAAATTTTGACTCATCCGTGGCCAGCTTAAGATAAGCATTACAATAAACATGCAAATTTGTGCACCATCAATCAAGTTATCTACTGTACTGTAATATGACAACACCATACGGTTCGCATCAACATTCATTATTGTTGAAATAAAGCAAGTATACATACCACTAGTTCCCTGCTTTGTTTTTCATTTGTGAACAATATATAATTCAGCTTCTCAGTTCAAAATCACATGTGCAATTTTTAAAATAGACCATTTGTGGATGTATGGTAAGATATCACCCTAAAAGGTAATAGAGATTAAAATGTAAATAGTGTGCTGAATTAGGTATTACAACAATAGTCTGGATAAAATGAGATCAACCAGAGCCATGTCTGATGTATTTACCTATCCCAATGATAACTTTTCAAATTTTATTAGGGCAGGCTTTTTTTTGATTTGTAAGTTTTTCTGAGTATTGACCTCCTTAACCACTTCAGCTCCGAAGGATTTACCCCCCTTCATGACCATATGGCACGCAATACAATTACATGGACGTGCGACACTGTACCCAAATAAAAATGATGTCCCTTTTTCCCACAAATAGAGCTAAAAGGCATACAATTTTGAAAAAAAAAAAACAATAAAAACATCCAATAAAAAATGTAAAAAAATCAAATTTTTTCAGTAATTTAGGCCAAAATGTATTCTGCTACATATTTTTGGTAAAAAAAAAAAAATAATCCCAATAAGCCTATATTGATTGGTTTGCACAAAAGTTATAGGGTTTACTAACTATGGGATTTTTTTTTTTTTTTAACACAGGACTGTGTTATTGCAGCAGACAAATAAATTGGACACCTAACTGATACTTTTGACACATTTTGGGGACCAGTGACAATAATACAGTGATCAATGCTAACAGATTAGTACTGTCACTATACTAATGACACTGGCAGGGAATGGGTTAACATCGGGGCAATCAAAGGGTTAAATGTATGCCAAAGTTGTGCCTACTAACTGTACGGGAGGTACTTTGAGTTGGGGAAGGCAAAGATCAGTGTTCCTGCTTAGCAGAAACACAGGATCAGTATATTCCCCTCCGAGAATGTGTGTTAGTGAGCGGGCAGGCGGCTCTGCGGGTGAGAGCGCGGGCAGCTCCGCGGGTGGGCTGCTCCGCGGGTGAGAGCGCGGGCAGGCTTGGTGGCTGGTCGTTGAGCGGGCTGCTGGTCAATCAGGGAGCCGGCAGGCAGGGGAGCAGAGAGTTGACATCATCTCTCACCGCCCGCCCTGCATCCCTGCAGTTTCACCCTCACTGTGCAGGCAGCTGCGGGCAGCAGAGAGATTACATCATCTCTCTGCTGCCTGACTGGTAATCTGCTGCCTGACTCTGGGACACAGAAAGAGACCACTGTAGCAGGCAAGTGAGAATCTGCATCTGGTAGCAGGCGACGTGGCAAGTGACCATCCGCAACGTGTGGCAGGTGACGTGGCAAGTGACAATCCGCATCTGGTGACAGGCGACTTGGCAAGTGACAATACGCAACATGTGGCAGGTGACGTGGCAAGAGACAATCCACATCTGGTGGCTGGCGACTTGGCAAGTGACAATCCGCAACGTGTGGCAAATGACTATCCGCAACGTGTGGCAGGTGACGTGGCAAGCGACAATCCTTATCTGGTGATAGGTGACATGGAAAGTGACCATCCGCAATGTGTTGCAGGTGACATGGCAAGTGACAATCCACATCTGGTGACAGGCGATGTGGCAAGGGACAATTCATTCACAACGTGTGGCAGGTGACTTGGCAAGTGACAATCCGCAACATGTGGCAGGTGACGTGGCAAGTGACAATCCACATCTGGTGGCAGGCGACGTGGCAAGTGACATGCTCAGGGCTTCCACTGATTCTGCATTATGGTGAGTTGAACTATTTCATTTTATATAACAATGTAATAATATAAATAATGCGACTCAATCATCCTGACACAATAACAACCATGGTGCCGTAATGATTGAAGCGCCAACACCGGCCATTTCCCTGATAAATTGCCCCCAAGAAAACATATTTTCTGGCAGTTCCCCTTCCGAGACTAGACTCTGGATTCGCCACTAAGTCTATGGCAGTGAAATCATCCTGAACTACAGTGGGGAAAATAATTATTTGACCTCCTGCAGATTTTGTACATTTGCCCACTTACAAAGAAATGAAGGGTCTATAATTTTTATCATAGGTGTATTTTAAATAATAGAGACAGAATATCAACCAAAAATCCAGAAAAAACACACAATACAAATGTTATAAATTGAGTTGCAGTTCAGTGAAAAAAATAAGTATTTGATCCCCAAGCAAAACATGACTTACTGTAGTAGGGGGGAAGGTTCTCATCCAAGATTTTTCAATACATGGCCCCGTCCAATGCGTAAAAATGTCGGTCTGTACCTCTAGCAGACAAACAGCCCCAAAGCATAATGTTTCCACCTCCATGCTTGACTGTAGGGATGGTGTTCTTAGGGTCATAGTCAGCTCTTTGGTATTAACTCGACCTTAAAAACACCATCACTACAGTCAAGCACGGAGGTGGAAACATGATACTTTGGGGCTGTTTTTCTGCTAAAAGGTACAGGCCAACTTTGCCGCATTGAGGAGCCATGTATTGTAAAATCTTGGATGAGAACCTTCCTCCCTACTAAGTGATGTTTTGCTTGGGGATTAAATACTTATTTTATTCGCTGAACTGCAACTCAGTTTATAACATTTGTATCATGTGTTTTTTTCTGGATGTTTGATTGATATTCTGTCTCTATCATTTAATATACACCCATGATAACAATTATAGACCCTTCATTTATTTGTAAGTGGGCAAACGTACAAAATCTGCAGCACATCAAATAATAATTTTCCCCACTGTTCATGTATTAATTTTTCAGGACTTCAGCACAATTTCACTGCCATGGACAGTGTTGGTCATCTTACTTTAAAAAAGTAATTAGTTAAGTTACAAATTACTTCTCCCAAAAAAGTGATTGAGTTAGTAACTCAGTTACTACATTGGAAAAGTAATTAGTTACTCAGCAAAGTAACTGTGACTTTATTTTTTAATATTCATAGGGGCGGGTCTAGTATTACTGTACCCCCCTGCACGTCTGTTCCCCCTGCACGTCTATTTCCCCTCTGTACCCCACTACACGTCTGCCCCCCCCCCCCCCCCACACATATATCTGTTTCCCCCTCTGTACCCCACTACACGTCTGTCCCCCCCACACACATATATCTGTTCCCCCTCTGTACATCTGTCCCCCCCCAAACTCACGGATCGGATCGTTGCTCGGATCAGAGTCACGGATCGGATAATTTCGGATCAGAAAATAATAATTGAATTTGCAAAAAACTTTTAAAATTCCACCACCATAAAGCCCCCACTGTAATATCCACAATCTCCCCCACTGTAATATCCACGTCATCTCCCCAACAGTAATATTGGCTGAGTATGGCTGGGTACGGCTGAGCATTGCTGGGTATGGCTGGGTATCGCCGAGTATGGCTGGGTATTACCGTTTATTGCAGAGTATGGCAGAGTATGGCAGAGTATGGCAGAGTATGGCTGGGTACGGCTGGGTATGGTAGAGTATTGGCAGGGTATTGCAGAGTATTGGCAGGGTGTTGCAGAGTATTGGCAGGGTATTGCAGAGTATTGGCATGGTGTTGCAGAGTATTGTCAGGGTTTTGCAGAGTATTGTCAGGGTATTGCAGGGTAGTGCAGAGTTTTGGCAGGGTGTTGCAGAGTATTGTCAGGGTGTTGCAGAGTATTGGCAGGGTGTTGCAGAGTATTTGCAGGGTATTGCAGAGTATTGGCAGGGTATTGCAGAGTATTGCAGGGTATTACCGAGTATTGCAGAGTATTGCAGAGTATGGCTGGGTATTACCGAGTATTGCAGAGTATGGCTGGGTATTACGGGGTATTTCAGAGTATGGCTGGGTATTACCGAGTATTGGCAGGGTGTTGCAGAGTATTGGCAGGGTGTTGCAGAGTATTGGCAGGGTATTGCAGAGTATTGGCATGGTGTTGCAGAGTATTGGCATGGTGTTGCAGAGTATTGGCAGCGTATTGCAGAGTATTGGCAGGGTATTGCAGAGTATTGGCAGGGTATTGCAGAGTATTGGCAAGGTATTTCAGAGTATTGTCAGGTTATTGCAGAGTATTGGCAGGGTGTTGCAGAGTATTGGCAGGGTATTGCAGAGTATTGGCATGGTGTTGCAGAGTATTGTCAGGGTATTGCAGAGTATTGTCAGGGTATTGCAGGGTAGTGCAGAGTTTTGGCAGGGTGTTGCAGAGTATTGGCATGGTGTTGCAGAGTATTGGCATGGTGTTGCAGAGTATTGGCAGCGTATTGCAGAGTATTGGCAGGGTATTGCAGAGTATTGGCAGGGTATTGCAGAGTATTGGCAAGGTATTGCAGAGTATTGTCAGGGTATTGCAGAGTATTGCAGGGTGTTGCAGAGTATTGCAGGGTATTGCAGAGTATTGGCATGGTGTTGCAGAGTATTGTCAGGGTATTGCAGAGTATTGCCAGGGTATTGCAGGGTAGTGCAGAGTTTTGGCAGGGTGTTGCAGAGTATTGGCAGGGTGTTGCAGAGTATTGGCAGCGTATTGCAGAGTATTGGCAGGGTATTGCAGAGTATTGGCAGGGTATTGCAGAGTATTGGCAGGTATTTCAGAGTATTGTCAGGTTATTGCAGAGTATTGGCAGGGTATTATATTACGGGGTATTTCAGAGTATGGCTGGGTATTACCGAGTATTGGCAGGGTGTTGCAGAGTATTGGCAGGGTGTTGCAGAGTATTGGCAGGGTATTGCAGAGTATTGGCAGGTGTTGCAGAGTATTGGCATGGTGTTGCAGAGTATTGGCAGCGTATTGCAGAGTATTGGCAGGGTATTGCAGAGTATTGGCAGGGTATTGCAGAGTATTGGCAAGGTATTTCAGAGTATTGTCAGGTTATTGCAGAGTATTGGCAGGGTGTTGCAGAGTATTGGCAGGGTATTGCAGAGTATTGGCATGGTGTTGCAGAGTATTGTCAGGGTATTGCAGAGTATTGTCAGGGTATTGCAGGGTAGTGCAGAGTTTTGGCAGGGTGTTGCAGAGTATTGGCATGGTGTTGCAGAGTATTGGCATGGTGTTGCAGAGTATTGGCAGCGTATTGCAGAGTATTGGCAGGGTATTGCAGAGTATTGGCAGGGTATTGCAGAGTATTGCAAGGTATTGCAGAGTATTGTCAGGGTATTGCAGAGTATTGCAGGGTGTTGCAGAGTATTGGCAGGTATTGCAGAGTATTGGCATGGTGTTGCAGAGTATTGTCAGGGTATTGCAGAGTATTGCCAGGGTATTGCAGGGTAGTGCAGAGTTTTGGCAGGGTGTTGCAGAGTATTGGCAGGGTGTTGCAGAGTATTTGCAGGGTATTGCAGAGTATTGGCAGGGTATTACCGAGTATTGCATAGTATTGCAGAGTATTGCAGAGTATGGCTGGGTATTACCGAGTATTGCAGAGTATGGCTGGGTATTACGGGGTATTTCAGAGTATGGCTGGGTATTACCGAGTATTGGCAGGGTGTTGCAGAGTATTGGCAGGGTATTGCAGAGTATTGGCATGGTGTTGCAGAGTATTGGCATGGTGTTGCAGAGTATTGGCAGCGTATTGCAGAGTATTGGCAGAGTATTGCAGAGTATTGGCAGGGTATTGCAGAGTATTGGCAGGGTATTGCAGAGTATTGGCAAGGTATTGCAGAGTATTGTCAGGGTATTGCAGAGTATTGCAGAGTATTGGCAGAATACTGTCTGGGTATTGGCAGGGTATTGCAGAGTATTGGCAAGGTATTGCAGAGTATTGGCAGGGTACTGGCTGGGTATTGCAGAGTATTGGCAGGGTATTGCAGGGTGTTGCAGAGTATTGCAAGGTGTTGCAGAGTATTGTCAGGGTATTGCAGAGTATTGCAGAGTATTGGCAGGGTATTGGCTGGGGATTGCAGAGTATTGGCAGGGTGTTGCAGAGTATTGGCAAGGTATTGCAGAGTATTGTCAGGGTATTGCAGGGTATTGGCTGAGTATTGCAGGGTATTGGCTGAGTATTGCAGAGTATTGGCAGTGTATGGAGGGATGGCTGCTGCCATCCGATCTCTCCCCTCCACTGTACAGATCTATACACAGAGAGGAGAGAGGACGCCGATTTGTTTACAAGTTTGTTTACAAGTGATCGCTCCGTCATTTGACGGAGCAATCACATTGTAAACGGCCGACGGGTGCACCAAGATGGCCACCGCTCCGGAGCTAGGCCGGAGCTGCGGCCATCGGGTACACCAAGATGGCCGCCGCTCAGGAGCTAGGCCGAAGCTGCGGCCTTTTCTAAGGCCGAGGCCGCGGGCGGCTCCACGGATCGCGGCGGGTAATTGCGGTAACGCCGCCCCAGTAATGGGAACGGCGTTACCGCGAGGGGAAGAGTAATCAGTTAGATTACTCGTTACCCTCTAAAGTAACAGCGTTACGTAACACCGTTTACTTTAACGGCGTTAGTTCCATCACTGGCCATGGACTATAATGTATAATGCCAGAACACTGAAGATGGGTCGTGGATGGGTCTCCCAGAATGACAATGATGAAAATATACCGCCAAGGCAACAAAGGAGTGGCTCAAGAAGAGGTACATTAAGGTCATGGAGTGGCCTAGCCAGTCTCCAGACCTTAAACCTATAGAACATTTATGGAGGGAGCTGAAACTTCAAATTGCCAAGAGATAGCCAAGAAACCTTAAAGCAAACCTTCAGTCATTTTTTCATCTTTCCATCTATTAAATCTTCTGCCCTTGTTGTTTTAGTTTTGGATAGTAAAAAAAATGTTCTGCCAGTAAATACCTTATACAGCCCACTTCCTGTTTCTTGTCTGGTCGTTAGCCTAGGCTTATGACATAATGCACAGCTCTCTTTCTCACGCTCGTGAGAGTTTGCCAGGAAGGAAGGGGGGATGAGTCATAAGAGGGCCAATGAAAACTGCAGAGCTGGAGGTGTGCCTCTGTGTCTGCGTAAATCCAGGAAGTGAACAGGCAGCAGCATATTTAGCAAGTACAGAATCACAGTATATATAAAATAATATGCAAAGTGGTTGGAGGGAAGATTAGAATGGCAAAAATGTTTTTATTACAAATTATGTGAGCAGACTGCAGTGCCTCATTAAGGATTTAGAAAAGATCTGTAAAGAAGAGTGTACCAAAATCCCTCCTGAGATGTGTGCAAACCTGGTCACCAACTAAAAGAAATGCCTTACCTCTGTGCTTTCCAACAAGGATTTCTCTACCATGTCTTAAGTCATGTTTTGCTTGGAGATCAAATAACGGAAAATTTATTATCAAATATTTACCGTAATTTTCCTTTCCTGATGGACTCCATGGCAGTCTACGTGTGGGTTAATCCCACCTCCTCTCCAATGCTTTAGGACCCCACTCCCATAAATTTGAGCTCACAGTCAGGGACTGCGTTCTGTAACTTGCCAACTCTTGACCAAGGGGTGGGAACTCCGTCTGCCATGGAGTCCATCAGGAAAGTAAAATTACGGTATTTGATAATAAATTTTCAGTTTTCCTGACAGACTCCATGGCAGTCTACGTGTGGGAAATAACTAGCCAAACCACACAGGCGGGTATGCTGATCAAAAAATGTAATTTGCCCCATCAACCGACAGGATTCTTAAACCAAAGTTCACAGATGATAGAGAAGCAGGTTCTATGCACTACTGTGACATATTAATGGAGGCCCACTAGGCCGCTTTGCAGATGACATCTGGAGCCACATGCCAGGCTGCTGTTCAGGAAGCCACCATACCCCTGGTGGAATGAGTCATCGCCATCTCTGGAGGAGCCGTGCCCTGAGCCCTATAAGCCTGAACGATCCAGGCCCTGATCGTTCTGGTCGAAGCTCGCTTCCCTTTGTTATTGCCAGAGTGCAGGATAAACAGATAGTCAGAAGGAGGAAGTAACTTGCAGGTATTCCTTCAGGATTTCCCCCACAACCAGAGGGTGAGCTTCAGTGGACCCTGGGGCCCTGAATGTAGGTAGGACAATTTCTTGGTTCTCATGGAACACTGATGTAACTTTCGGGTTTGAGTTGAGCATAGAGATTAGGACCACCCGGGCCTGGAAGAAAGTAAGAAATGGTTCTTTATGACCTAAGGGATCTCGTGGTACTGAGTCCAGTCAGTGAGTCAAGGACAAGAGGAAGATCCCACTTGGGGAATCTTGGCTTTCTTTGGGGCCTGAATCTTGCTGCCCCACAGAAGAACTGCTGGATTATAGGGAAAATGCCCCATGATGTTCTGGAGAAGGCCAACAGGGCTGAGATTTGGACCCTGAGAGAGTACACCCCTTGGAACTCTTCACCCTCGGGACAGGCACCGCGGCTCCCTGCACCATCAGGGAATCCACATAGGACAGTAGCACCAGCTTCTCTTCTTCTGACTGTGGTAGCAGGGTTGAAATAAATCTCGGGGAGGAGTACTAGTGAAGGACCATGTGTGGCCTGTAGAGACCCTCTTGATGGTCCAGTAGTCCCCTTCTCAAATTCCGTCTGGGCCTTTTAAGAGCGCGTTTCTCTTGAATGCTCAGTACTGCGTCTTCTCCGCTGAGGATCCTGTCCTTAAAGGATGCAGCGTCCTGGAAAGGAAGAGTGACATGTTGCATCAATGCTGTGTCTACCAGGGGAGCATTTTCCAGATGCTCCACTTCCTCGAAGGGGTATAATCTGGAGGTTTTGCTTGACAAAGAAGTTTTCTTGTCTACTTTGCACCATTCTTCATCAATGATATCCTTTGACTCTGAAAGGAGAGGGAAATTGGAGCGCAACTTCCCCAGATGCTTAAAGAATTTCCTTTGTTTAGCTGGGGGAGTGAAAGTGCCTTCCCACTTAAGGGCCTCCTTGACCATTTTAATCAGTGGTGAAACTAAGGCGAAGTCGAAGCCCCCAACAAATTCATCTCACTCTATTTTGCTGTCTGACAACCCTGGGAGATGCGTCATAAGGCTAGAATGGGCCTGGATCCTCCTGGGCCTCGTCGGCCAGGGAGCCAGATAAAGTGGTGGACTGGCTCCACGTGCAGGTTGTATCCCACTCCTTTAGGGATTTCTTCACCACACAATTAAAAAGAGACTCCATTTGTAGGTTCTCAGTCTCTTTTCCCCGACCTCCTGGGCATAACATGGGTCACATAATGATTTGCACTCATGTCCCACATCCCCAGCAGGCTCTGCGATCAGATCGGCTATGGGTGTGGTGTCTGGAGGAGGAACGGGAACATCTCCTCTGTTGATGGGCCCTAGATGTAGAGTCACGTCTGGACCTAGATGATAAATGCTGCTGTTGCGGCCTGGCAAGGTCTCTGTTGTCCCGTGTGAGCTGAAGATCTGACCTGGAAGGGCTGAATGGAAAGAAATGGGAAACAAATGGACATTAAAACGCTTGTCCCATCATGAGTCCACCTGGCCTCTTCCCCTCACGTACCTTGAGCATGAGGGCTGGCCACATGAAGGCAGTGACCTGTCCATGGTGCCCCAATAATACCAGGCTAATATGCAGGAGACTCCAAATGGTCCTGGGACAAAAAAGAAGGAAAAACATAATATTTCAAAAGAGACTACTGTCCCCGTAAGACCTCTAACGTCCCATAGAAGCCCAGCCCTGAGTCAGTGCCTACCTCTTGGATGGGGGCCCAGGGCTTGGGGAAGTTGCCGCACACTGCCCGCAGGAGATCCCACAGAGGCAGTGGACGGCAGCTTATTTAAAATCCCCGCCTGGGTGACGTCACCACTGGGCCTCCGCTCGCACCTGCTCAATGGGGACCCGCCAAGTGGTGCCTGCACGGCCGCCGAGCTGCGCGTGCATGAACCAAGCCTCAGGAATGTTTGTGGCTTTGCGCATGTGTAATAGCTCCTTGTGGCCGTGACCCAGAATGAAGACAGTGCCCTGGAATGCAGAATCGCTCCAGGCGCCATGAAGGGGAAAAAACGGGGGCCAGGGGAAGGAAGGGGGGGCGAAAGGCAAAGGGATAGAATAGGTAAGGAATTTCGCGCAAATAGGGATAAATAACAGTAAAGTGCACCAGTGCAATGATTGCTAGCTGATTGTAACACTAATAGAGGTTAATGATCTGGAGGTAATAAATAAATACAGTCCTAAATAGGTGTAAAAATAAATACAATCCTAAATAGATGTAAAGATCAGAAATGCATATAAATATCACAAAATGGATGTAAAAATCGCATACAAATATAAAAATCGCATATAAAAATTAGTGGATGTTGTATCGCAAGTAAATCGCATAAAAGATAAAAATCACGTGGGTAAATCAACAATGGTGACAATTGGCTAAAATTGTGAGTGCCCGGCAAAGGGGGTTGCAGAAACATTTAAACAACATAAACACTGCCATGGAGAACGAACAGAACACTCCCGACCTTGCCAGCCATGACGAACGATTTCTCCTAGGCATACACAGGCTGCCCCCCACCACTACGGCATACATACATCCGCTCAAGACTCCTTCAATTGGTTTGGATGTGGGGAAACGTAAGTGCATAATGATATAGGTCCAAAGAGGAGGACAAAAAAGGAACGCAGTCTCTGGCCGTGAGCTCAAATTTATGGGAGTGAGGTCCTATAGCATTGGAGAGGGGGCGGGTTAAACCCACACGTAGCCTGCCATGGAGTCTGTCAGGAAACGTATTTTACTCACTGCAACTCAATTTATAGCAATTGTTTCATGTGTTTTTTTTTTTTTTCAGAATTATTTGTTGATATTCTGTTTCTATCATTTAAAATACACCCATGATAAAAAATATAGACCCTTCATTTCTTTGTAAGTGGCAAACTTACAAAATCTGCAGGGGATCAAATAATTATTTTCCCCACTGTACTTCTCAAATCGTACTACTTGAAGTCGTATCTTTTAGGACACTGCCATAGAAACACAGTAGATGCTACTTCAGGTACAATTTGTAAATCACATGTCATACCTGAAGTCGTACCGATGTGACAGGGGGCTAAATCAAGCAGATTGAGATTGACCTAAAAATCTCATAGGCTGCCGAAGAGATGCAATTCTCCAATTAACCTGAATTTTCATGAGCCAATTAACAAGATCCCTCTAGAATTGAACAATTCATCCTAGTCTTCTAGATCCATAGAGTTCAATCACATTTTTACAGATATTAGATCAGTCAGTTCACTCATCCCTACTTGGAAACACTCACAAAGGATAACCCTAAGGGCTCTATTGGCATTAAAAATTATTGCTTGTAAATGCCTTTTTTTTTTTCACTTTTTTAATGCATGTTATAACCTTTGGGTTGAGAATTTTCTAAGCTTGCTAACTGGTTTTCTGCATTGCTGTTCTTGAATTGTGTGCTGAGAATTTTTTTTTTTTTACATGCTGCAATGCTGACACTTGTATGTTTGCTGATCCATACATTTTCATTATAGTGATCATTTGAGGCAGTTATTGGACGTTTCAGAAGCAGAACAAAATCCTGAAATCTGTCTTCCTTGTCATCAGTGCAGATTGGCCCAAAGACACAATTATGGAAAACCAACTAAACCAACTGAAAAGGGTAGAGTGGAAATAGAAATGGCTTATATTTTATATAGGAGGGTTCATATATTACTGTATATGAATAATTTAATAAAATATGTTTGTATGTAGGTCAGGTGAAAAGAATTGTTTTATGACTGCTTGCAAGTTGCAATAAAAATAAAAAAAAACCTCAAAGAGCTTTGTAGAAAGACAGCTTTATGGATTCTGAACATAGCCTTCAGGCTTAAAAGAAAGTCATTGATTCTTTCTTGAATCTCAACTGCTTCTGATTTGCTTTTATTTACATTCACAATAACAGGTGAATGAATGGTGTGGGTAAAAAGCAATTTTAGAACAGGATTTGCTTCTGTTTCAAAATGTAATGTAGAACTATAGGCAACATTTTTTTTTTTCATTCTGGGTAGTAGTAAGGGAGGGGTTTTCTGCCATTTGTGTCCCATTGGGGGGATTTCCCTTCACTTCCTGCCTCATAGCCAAACAGGAAGTGACAGGAAATCCCTGCAAATTAAAGGAATTCCTTGGGGACCCGCAGTTCACCAGAACTAGTGTCCCCATTGTAAGATTTCCCCTCTAACTTTCTTGGGGACAACCCAAAATTTGGTATTTTATTTTACTTTCACTGATAATGTTTAAAAGGAATACATCTACCCATGCCACATCTAAATTTCTAGTAGAAAAAAATGTTGCAAGGATTACCCTGCTAGTGCTGGACTTTAATGGTATTGCATGAGACGAAAACAGATTTCATAAAAAGCATACATTTTATTTACAACATTTAGAAATTCAAAGATTGCATAGTGCACAAAAATCTAAAAGAAACATCATTAAGATGCATAGATATGATACAGATAATCATATAACACCTTCTACAGATATACTTATTGCAAAGCAATACACTGGAGGTGTATGAGTGTTCGATCATCCAAGGGTCAACGCGTTTCACTATTTGCGTAGCTTTCTCAAGACCCGTTCATTAGGTATCATATTCTGTTAGATATAATATAAATGCATATCAGTATCCATATCATTCATGTATTTTTAAACAATCAACAACGTTGAAGTTAAATAAATGTATATTACAAGTGTGCATTATTGAACTCACAGCAACAGATGGCGGGACATTGAGTGCATCAAATGTCTGTGGGCCGGGCACAGGGACTAAAGCTCCTTCATAACCAACAACAATGGTAAAAAAAGGCTGAACGAGCCAAAATGACCCTATTAAAGATAATAAGCATTCATAAATTTATGTATGTTTTTTGATAGGGAAGCTTATGGCAGCTAGTTATTCCAGGCCTTCAATTTATGAATGGTTATCATCTTTAATAGGACCATTTTGGCTTGTTCAGCCTTTTTACCATCGCTGTTGGTTATGAAAGAGCTTTAGTCCCTGTGTCTTGAGGAAACTACGCAATTGGCGAAACGCGTTGTCCCTTGGATGGTTAAACACTTATATACCCCACGGTTTATTGCTTTGCAAATAAGTATATCTGTAGAAGGTGTTATATGATTATCTGTATCATATCTATGCATCTTAATGATGTTTCTTTTAGATTTATGTGCACTATACAAGCTTTGAATTTTTAAATGTGGTAAATAAGATGTATGCTTTTTATGAAATCCATTTTCGTCTCATGCAATTCCATTAAAGTCTAGCACTAGCAGGGTTATTCCTTGCAATCTTTTTTTCTTTCATTGATAATGGTAAACAGGACAAATAGTGAGGGTGAATCTTCCTAATGGGGCACAGACTGCAATAAAATAGGATAAGCATTCTAATCCGTCTGAACTCTACCCAAAAAAAAAAAAAAAAGTTTTGCCTTCAGTTACATTTTAGGCCCCTTTCACACTTGTGCGACTTCAAAGTCGCGTGATTTTACAGTGATTTTTGCCGCGATTTTGCCGCGATTTCAAGGAATGCCTGTGTAAGTGGCATCAAAATCGGACCAAAGTAGTGCAGGGACTACTTTGAAGTCGGAATGACTTGAAGTGGTACTAATATGAATGGCTGTCATTGGAAATCATGGGGAACGACTTGTCATGCTACTTTGTAGTCCCAAATCGTGGGACAAGTCGTATAAGTGTGAAAGGGGACTTAAGGTTAAACTCTCAAAAACATGTGTTCCTTGCTCATGTGGGAACTAACTGCACCTGTGTGCAGGACGTGAGAGGGAATCCTTGCAAACTAAGGGCATTCCTTGGGGAACCCCAGGTCACCAGAACTAGTGTTCCTACTGGTATATTTCCCCTCTATTACATTTTTGGAGACAACCCAAAATGTGGGATTTTCTTTTACTTTTACATTCAATGATAACAGGACAAATAGAGAGGGTGAATCTCCTTAAAGCAGAGTTCCGCCTGGGAACAAATACTGCAGTTGCTGACTTTTAATATAAGGACTCTTACCTGTCCAGGGAGCCCGCGATGTCCTCTCCCGAAGCCGACTTGTCCCTTGGCTTCAGGTGCAGGTTCCGACATCTTTGCTAAGGGAAACAAGTGAAGCCTTGCGGCTTCACAGCCTGTTTCCTACTGCACATGCGCAAGTCGCGCTGCCCCATCTGAACGTGGCACCGGAGGGGGGGAGGAATCCGATCAGCGGAAATTCAATTTCTGGGTGAAACTCCGCTTTAACAGGAGCACAGGCAGCAATAAAATCTGATAAGCGTTCTAATCCCTCTCTACTCTTTCCAAAATGTAAAAAAAGTTTTGCCTTTAGTTATACTTTAAAGCAAACCAATTTGCAATTAAATTTTCTATCTAAAATCCAAGTCAAACTTAAAGGGGTTGTAAACCCTCAAGGTTTTTCACCTTAAAGCATTCTATGCATTAAGGTGAAAAACCTCCTGTGATGCAGCAGCCCCCCCAGAGCCCCCCTTTTACTTACCTGAACCTGGTCTTTCCAGCGATGGGGACGAGCACACCAGCTCCTAATTGGATAGATTGATAGCAGCACAGCCATTGGCTCCCGCTGCTGTCAATCAAATCCAATGAGTTGGGAGTCGGGGCGGGGCTGAGCCGGGGCGAGGCACTCGAGAAGAGGAGGAGTCAGGAGCGCCGCAGAGGAACCCCAGAAGAGGAGGATCTGGGCCATTCTGTGCAAAACCAACTGCACAGAGGAGGTATGACATTTTTGTGTGTTTTTTGTTTGTTTTTTAAAACAAACCTTTACTTGGGGGTTGATTTACTAAGGGCAAATAGACTGTACACTTAACATATGCATTTGTACTCTGCAAGTGCTTTTTCTCCAGAGCTTAGTAAATGAGGTAAAGCTTTACTTTACAAAGAATACCCAATCATGTGCAAGGAAAAAAACAAACAAAAAAAACATTTTTGCTTGCACGTGATTGGATGATGGAAGTCAATAGAGCTTCCCCTCACTTACTAAACTCTGGATCAACTGCACTTGCAGAGTGCACATTCTATTTTACTTCCATGGTGTTCTAAATCCTCCCAAACACATATTTCTGTCTGGCAGACATAATAGCTTCTAAACATTGACACTAATAGACATGCAATCGGAGTGGCAGTCCCTTTTTCTGGCAGACAATTGTTGGTATTAGAACCTGAGAACACAGTCACACAATACAATCTCACAAAGATTAAAGCCTAGTTCACACAAGCCAAATGCCGGTGTTCTGTCAAAATGGCCAATTCATCAAGATCTCCAATTACGTCATTTCTGGTTACTGTAAACCATCAGTAATTGGAGATTTCAACAACTAATCCGCTCTGATACTAGCCAACAAAATGGCTGCCTACGCGGCAGCGACAACTATTTCCTCATTACCCGCTGTTGTGTCAAAACAGCAGAGTCTTCAAGTACCAGAGTGTACACGCTTGCCGGTGTTGTGTCAAAATGGCAAGTCATTGAAATCTCCAATTTCTGATGGTTTACAGTAACCGTAAGTGATGTAATTGGAGATCTTGATGAATTGGCTATTTTGACAGAACACCGAGCATCATCGGTCCGTTCAATAAAAAACATCTGACATTCGGCCCATGTGTACTAACATTGGATTGTTAGTACAGTGGCTCCTACCTGAGCTGTCATTTTTTTTCGTTCAACCTGCTGGGTTGAACGAAAAAAAACTGATACCGTTTACTAGGCTTAACAGTGAATTTACAGCCGAGCGCGCAGAGGGGTTGATTTACTAAAGGCAAATAGTCTGTGCAGTTTGCAAATGCAGTTGCACTCAATTTCCCCAGAGCTTAGTGAATGTGGTGAAGCTCTGCTGATTTCCATCTTCCAATCATGTGCAGCCAAAAATGCTCTTTTTTTATTTTCCTTGCACCTGATTAGGTATTTTTTACAAAATGAAGGTTCACAACATTTACTAAGCTCTTTGGAAATGTAAAAGTGCACAGTCTACTTGTCTTTAGTAAATCAACTCCAGAAACTAACACTTTTGCAACAATCTCACTATGATGAATTTTTAGTTATTCTATGTTAGTACCAAAAAACACTTATTAATTGTATAATTTAACCGCCGACCTTACGCAAATTTGCATTCATGGCTTGAAGGGGTTAAACCGGGGTGATGGCTCCAGCTGCAGGCATCACCCCGGTACCATTTTTTAGAGCCAGCGATTGGCTTTTTAGTGATGACAACCGATGCGGCTGTTATCCTAAAGGAGCAGGAGGGGACGCCCCCCCCTCCCGCCTCCTTCCGCTGCTCTTCCTGGACCTACCGTCCCACCGGGAGACCCGAGCCACGATCGGGCGCATCCGCCGCCTAGGCTGAGACCCGAACAAGGCCAGATTTGACTTTAATCGGGTAAAATCCAATGTAAAATCCCAGAAGCGACATCACAACGTCACTTACGGTTTACTCGGCTGCCAATGGCACCAATTTTAAAAAAATTACAGTATTCAGAATCCCCGATTTTGGCGATCTGAATACTTTTAAGTGCAAAGGAGGGGTTTGGGGTTTTTGAGACCCCCGATCCCCCCATAAAGAGTACCTGTCACCACCTTTTACTGTCACAAGGGATCTTTACATTCCTTGTGACAGCAATAAAAGTATTCATAATTTTTTTTTTTAAAGGGACAATGTAATAAAATAAAATAAATAAGAAAAAAAAAATGTCCCTGTGTGCTCGCGCAGCAAAGAAAACGTATACGTAAGTCACGCCGGCAAATGAAAACAGTGTTCAAATCACACATGTGAGCTATCGCCGCAATCGTCAGCGTGAGAGCAATAATTCTAGCAAAAGACCTCTGTAACTTTTAAAGCGTTGCCTGTGGATATTTTTAGGTACCGTAGTTTGTCGCCATTCCACAAGCGTGCGCAGCTTCAAAGCATGACATGTTAGGTATCTATTTACTCGGCATAACATCATCTTTCCCATTTTACAAAAAAATTGGGCTAATTTTACTGTCCAGTTTTTTTTTTAATTCATGAAAGTCTTTTTCCCCCCAAAAAATTGCGTTTGAAAGACTGCTGCGGCGCAAATACCATGTGGCATAAAATATTGCAATGATCGCCATTTTATTCTCTAGGGTCTCTGCTAAATATATATATATATATATATATATATATATATATATATATATATATATATATATATATATATATATATATGTATATATATATATATATATATATATATTGTTTTGGGGTTCTAAGTAATTTTCTAGCAAAAAATATGGATTTTAACTTGTAAGCAACAAATGTCAGAAATAGCCTTAGGCATGAAAGGGTTAATATCCCTAGGCTGGCAGTGCATAGAAATATGTACTCGGATGAAAAAAATAAATAAATACATAACGACAATGGACATACAGAAATGTGGCTACCTTCTATGAATGAAAAAGGGAGAAAATACAGAAATAAACTTTAGTGTTAAGGCAGAATGGTTTATCCTGTTGGTGGGAAGCACAAGTTCTGTTCTATTGACATTGGCCCTCTGCTAATTTTGCAGCCAACAAGTCCCAAGCCACCATCTGCACACAAGCCTGTTCCAGACGTCTTGCCAGCTAGGTGCTAATTTAAGCCTTCAGACCCAGGTCAGCCAGTTTAAATTCTAAATGGTGAACATTTGGTGAACTATTGATTACTGGATTCATTAAGACATCTGTTTATTAATAATGACCAGTGAAATTAAGAGAATATCTGTGATATCATACCGCTTCTATGTTTTAATGTCACAGCAACCATGACATTGGTTTCCCAAAGTAATATTTTTTTTTTTTAACGAAAGAAAACAGCTTTACTTTCAAATTGTCCTTATCACTGATTTATATTTCCTGCACAGCCACCTGAACAGAGCACACAGGAAAGAGAAGAGAGGGGGAAATAGGCATTCCTCTAACTCACTTGTGTTTCTAAATTGAGCTACTGAACTCTATAAACAGTGATATTTTTTCAACAGGGCAGCTAAAAATGCAAAAAAAAAAAACACCTGTAAAAGTAATATATTGCAGCATACCAGTCATTAGATGTAGTGGGTTCATTAGTTTTAAAGGCTTTTCCCCTCTTTTTACAGCTGGTGGTCTGGCCAGTAACACATCTCTGGATGAAAGAACACAGGGGCACCTTTGAACGGTGGTATTGTTAATCTGGCGGGAGGGGAGTGTTAGGCCAGCCATACATGGTGAGAATTTCTTTCCTGGGACCATGGACTACAAAGACATGCTGGTAGGTTAATTGACTTCTGTCCAAAAAAATAAATAAAAAATTGGCCCTAGTATATGAATGGAGAGTGGGGGACCTTAGATTGTGGGCTCCTTGAGGGTAGGGACCGATGTGGGTGTGTGATGTATGTGTGGAGCGCTGAGTAAATTGACGGTGCTATATGGGAACCTTAGATGAATAATGATATAATAGATAAGCATCCTAATGAGACACAATGTACAGGGGTAGGGACAATTGTAGACACTCACTCAGGTTGAACTGGATGGACTGGTGTCTTTATTCAACCTTGCTAACTATGCAGTGGCGTAACTAGAACCCTCAGGGCCCCGATGCAAGAAACCATGGAGGGCCCCCCCGACCTCCGGACAAAGCTCTTTACTCCGAGCCCGATGTTGGAACACCAGGGCCCAGTCACAAGTGGGTGGCTGCATATAAAGGAACCGATTTCTCCATTTCCCCCCGCTTCTCCTCCTCTCCCACCCACAGGCATTCAGCAGCTGCAGGAGGAAAATGGAGAGGTGGGTTCCTCTATGTCGGTGTTTCACAATCTTTTTCCAGTCAGGACACCCTTGAAGTATACCCCTAGGTGAATGGGGCTGCACTGCAACCACCCCGCAACTGTGTACACTGCATGCAGTTGCAGCATAGTGATGATGCATTTAATGGGTTAAAGTAGGCAACATATTGCCTCTCTACCGGCTGTCAAATGCCTTTGAAAAGCGATCTGAGCATGGATCGCTTTTCGGAGGAACAGCATTTTACATAAAATGGACATACATACATGTAAACACACACACACATATATAAAAACACACACACTATATATATATATATATATATATATATATATATATATATATATATATATATATATATATATATACAGTGGTGTGAAAAAGTGTTTGCCCCCTTCCTCATTTCCTGTTCCTTTGCATGTTTGTCACACTTAAGTGTTTCGGAACATCAAACCAATTTAAACAATAGTCAAGGACAACACAAGTAAACACAAAATGCAATTTGTAAATGAAGGTGTTTATTATTAAAGGTGAAAAAAAATCCAAACCATCATGGCCCTGTGTGAAAAAGTGATTGCCCCCTAAACCTAATAACTGGTTGGGCCACCCTTAGCAGCAACAACTGCAACCAAGCGTTTGCGATAACGTGCAATGAGGCTTTTACAGCGTCCTGGAGGAATTTTGGTTCACTCATCTTTGCAGAATTGTCCTAATTCAGTTACATTAGAGGGTTTTCGAGCATGAACAGCCTTTTTAAGGTCATACCACAACATCTCAATAGGATTCAGGTCAGGACTTTGGCTAGGCCATTCCAAAGTCTTCATTTTGTTTTTCTTCAGCCATTCGGTGGTGGACTTGCTGGTGTGTTTAGAATCATTGTCCTGCTGCAGAACCCAAGTTCGTTTCAGCTTGAGTACACGAACAGATGGTCGGACATTCTCCTTCAGGATCTCTTGGTAGACAGCAGAATTCATAGTTCCTTTTATCACGGCAAGTCTTCCAGGTCCTGAAGCAGCAAAACAGCCCCAGACCATCACACTACCACCACCATATTTTACTGTTGGTATAATGTTCTTTTTCTGAAATGCAGTGTTCCTTCTACGCCAGATATACTTGGACACACACCTTCCAAAGAGTTCCACTTTTGTCTCATCGGTCCACAGAATGTTGTCCCAAAAGTCTTGGGGATCATCAAGATGTGTTGTGGAGAAATTGAGACGAGCTTTGATGTTCTTTTTGCTCAGCAGTGGTTTTCTCCTTGGAACTCTGCCATGCAGGCCATTTTTGCCCAGTCTTTTCCTGATGGTGGAGGCATGAATGCTGACCTTAACTGAGGCAAGTGAGGCCTGCAGTTCCTTGGACGTTGTTGTGGGGTCTTTTGTGACCTCTTGGATGAGTCGTCGCTGCGCTCTTGGGGTAATTTTGGGCGGCCGGCCACTCCTGGGAAGGTTCACCACTGTTCCATGTCTTCGCCATTTGTGGATAATGGCTCTCACTGTGGTTCGCTGGATTCCCAAAGCTTTGGAAATGGCTTTATAACCCTTTCCAGACTGATAGATCTCAATTACTTTCTTTCTCAATTGTTCCTGAATTTCTTTGGGTCTCGGCATGATGTGTAGCTTTTAAGGACCTTCTGGTGGACCTTACTGTGTCAAGCAGCTCCTATTTAAGTGATGCCTTGATTGTGAACAGGTGTGGCAATAATCAGGCCTGGGTGTGGCTAGAGAAGTTGAACTCAGGTGTGGACAACCACAGTTATAGTATGTTTTAACAAGGGGGGCAATCACTTTTTCACACAGGGCCATGATGGTTTGGATTTTTTTTTTTCACCTTTAATAATAAACACCTTCATTTACAAATTGCATTTTGTGTTTACTTGTGTTGTCCTTGACTATTGTTTAAATTGGTTTGATGTTCCGAAACACTTAAGTGTGACAAACATGCAAAGGAACAGGAAATGAGGAAGGGGGCAAACACTTTTTCACACCACTGTATATATATATATATATATATATATAAATGCACATATAAACCAGTGGCAGCTGGTGCTCAAAATTTTCAGGGGGACGCAAGCAAACTGAAAAATTCAGAAATAAAAACATCAATTGCAGCCACTGTACCATCAAACGCCACCACTGTGCCATCAAATGTCGCCACTGTGCCCATCAAATGCTGCCACTGTGCCCATCAATTGCAGCCACTGTACCATCAAACGCCACCACTGTACCATCAAATGTCGACACTGTGCCCATCAATTGCAGCCACTGTACCATCAAACGCCACCACTGTGCCATCAAATGTCGCCACTGTGCCCATCAAATGCTGCCACTGTGCCCATCAAATGCTGCCACTGTGCCCATCAATTGCAGCCACTGTACCATCAAACGCCACCACTGTACCATCAAATGTCGACACTGTGCCCATCAATTGCAGCCACTGTACCATCAAACGCCACCACTGTGCCATCAAATATCGCCACTGTGCCCATCAAATGCTGCCACTGTGCCCATCAATTGCAGCCACTGTACCATCAAACGCCACCACTGTAGCATCGAATGTCGCCACTGTGCCCATCAAATGCTGCCACTGTGCCCATCAAACTCTGCCGCTGTGCCATCAAATGCTGCCAGTGTGCCCATCAAATGCAGCCAGTGTACCCACCAAATGCCGCCACTGTGCCATCAAATGCCACCACTGTGCCCATCAAATGCTGCCGGTGTGCCCATTAAATGCTGCCGGTGTGCCAAATGCTGCCACTGTGAATCCCCACCGCCCGCTCGCACACCCACACACATGCATGCACACCCACACACATATGCATGCACACCCCCACACATATGCATGCACACCCCCACACATATGCATGCATGCACACACCCCCACGCACATGCATGTACACCCCCACACATATGCATGGCACACCCCCACACACACATGCATGCACACCCCCCACACATATGCATGCACACCCCCACACACACATGCATGCACACCCCCACACACACATGCATGCACACCCCCCACACATATGCATGCACACCCCCACACACACATGCATGCACACCCCCACACACATGCATGCACACCCCCACACACACACATGCATGCACCCCCCCACACACACATGCATGCACACCCCCCACACACACATGCATGCACACCCCCCCACACACACATGCATGCACACCCCCCCCCCCACACACACACACACATGCATGCACACCCACACACATGCATGCACACCCTCCCCCCCCCACACACACACATGCATGCACACCCACACACACATGCATGCATGCACACACACATGCACACCTCCCCCACACACACATGCATGCATGTGCATGCATGTGTACACACATATAAACACACATACAGTAGATAGATAGTCTTATAAAAAAAAAACGGCAGACATTTACCTTGGCTCTTCCTGCCTGTTACTGCACTGTAGGGGGAGACAAAGAGCACAGCACACACTGCTTTCACTAGATTAATGTGAGGAGCTCCCTGCACAGTGCCGATTACAGTTCGCAATCGGCTGACGATCTGGGAGCTCCTCTCAGCCTCCCCTCCTATCGAAGAGTATAGGGGGCCCTCAAGGGCCCCCTGCAGCAAGGGGCCCGGTCGCCATGGCGATTTCGGCGACCCCTATAATTCCGCCACTGTAACTATGTAACTATGGGTTGCAGGCAAATAAATTCCCACAGACAGTGCTGCCAGGGAAATATCTCCTGCCGAGCAATTGACTGCTCCCGACTAATCGCAAGAGAATTTGGCTGGCTGGTTGTATTCAAGTTGATCGATTGATCAACTTAGTACATTCAGTCTGCCCCTTAACGGTTCAAATCTAGGCCGTTTCCTGTTTCCTGCCGAGATTTGAACTGTGTATGGATGGACTTAGATGTACTAGCAGATTTAGATACACTAACATATTAAAGCTGAACACCAGCTAACACTATATAAAGATTTTTTTTCCTTTTCAAATAAAGGTTTAACATAAACAAATAAAAGATGATCATTATAAACACTTCTGTCAGAAGTAAACAGTTTGTCTTGTCAGCTTGTTCTGATGAAAAACAAGAGAGGTACTGGCCGGATCACCAGGTAAAAATAAAGGAAAGAAAGCCCAAAAAAATAAAAATGAATGCAGCCATCACTAAGAATTTGTAGGCTGCACTATAAAAAAAATTTTGCTTTTGGGTTTAAGGGTCCATGCTACAAAAACGCTGCTTCTACAGGAGCTTTGTGTTTTGCCTGTAGAAGCAGCTCAATGTTATCCTATGTGTCCATGCACATTAAGACGTTTAGAGGCATATTTTAAGCTCAGCATTTAAAGGAGGAGAACAAACCTATTCTGGATTGCGTTTTTGAGAGGAGTTTTATGGCAGAAAAAAAACACTAAATGATCCTGAACGCACTTAAACGCTAGTACAAGGGGATTGGCATTTTTTTTTTTAGCCCATTGTGCATAGACCCAAATACTGATTTAAAGAGCTAAAACAAAGTAAGTGAACCCTAAAAAAAATATTTGCAGGTAATACACAGGCATTTGTGTTTTGCTTTTGACTTGCAAAGCATTTTTACAGATTTAGCACATGGTATTTACATTTTTCCTTTGGAGTTTAAATAAAGCAATGTTCATTTACATATGCTGTATACATCACTTTGCATTGCATTTTTGTTCGTGCAGCCATGACCAATTGTGCATGGCAAATGTACATCAGATGTGTCTCTAACTTACAGTATGTCCAAATGAAAAAAAAAAAATATTTGTCTGAAAAACCCTGAGGGCATCCAACATTTGACTCTTTTCTATGTCTGACATCCATGTACAAAAACCCCTGGAGACCGATGGCAGTGCCCTACATGGCAATGCATTTCCCTTTTAGCAACACATTTTAACTGCTCTGTGTAAATTAAAGATGAATTCTTCTTTTGAGTGACATGACATCCAAACCAAGGAAAGTAACGTGGAACTTTATGTACTTCTGTGCATAGTACAGTATATTCCCTTAAAGTGGATGTAAACCCAAATGTTTTATTTTATTTTTTTTTGATGTCATAATGTTGAGAATAATATTTCCTTTCATTTGAGCCCAGTCTTGCCACACAGATTTTCTTGAGGCCTGAGCAATCCTCTTTTATTGTTCAGTTAGAGAAATCTTGACAAAGTCTTGAAAACTTTGTCAAAAACGCCCCCTTGCTGTGAGTGACAGGTGAGTTACATCTCATGCACTAGCCTGAGACAGGCAAATCCTGTGTAAAAAGTTCACAATTCATATCCCCCTCCCCTCCAGCTCTCCCAGCTTTACTGTGTTTTGACTGGATGTTTCTCATCATGGGATGCAGTGAACAGTCAGCAGACTATAGACAGACAAGTGATTTAGGGGACATGTATGTAGTCAGAGCTGGGCAGAGTAGAACATCCAGTGATCTGATGATAACCTGTCTCAGGCTAGTGCATGAGATATGTACGTCACCTGTCACTCACAGCAAGGGGGCGTTTTTGACAAAGTTTTCAAGACTTATTATAGGCTTACCTGTTGCATAAAGTTGTTGTAATGAGTTTACAACCACTTTAAGGCTCTGAATACATAGGTATTTTTTAATCCTAGCACGTAAATAAAGTTTTAAAAAGCATCAGCTTCACTAAGCATTTACAAAGCATTTAACAAGCTTCACTGAAGTTATTAAATCACCATTTGGCTCCAGTCTGTCAATCATAGGGGTGTGCATGGGGTGTTCCAGGTGCTTTTGATGAAGGCCTAAGGCCGAAATGCGTCAGAATTTTTGGATGATGTTACTGCTGTAATGCTTAATTAAATATTTTCTATGGAGAAGTTGTCGAGTTACCGGCCTGTACTTTCTATGGATCTTTTGTGCGCTTAATTAGCCAGAGCACCGACTACTCTACAGACCAACTGTACTATATAACGGTCGAGCTTGGGTGATTTTTTCTCTTGGTGTTTCAGGTGTGCCTGGGCACACCCTAATCACCCTGTGCGATGCATATTGTCCCTGCTGACTGCCACTTCCCCTCCCCTGTGGCAGCTGAGGCTACAGAGAAAGGAACTTAGGAATCTCGGTCCTCAGTCCCTCTCTCTCAAAAGTGAGACATCAGGGGTCTGTTTAGACCCCTGCTATTCCACCCAAAGCCCCCCCCCCCCCAATAGAGCTCCCAACAAATTGTAAAAAATAATTAAAAAATTAAATTTAAAAATAAAAATAACAAAAAAAAATAATAACAAAAAAAAAAGAACTGTCACCATCCACTGCTCTACTGACAGCGTCCTCTCCCCTACTGACACCAATCTCTACCCTACTGACAAAGTCCAATGCCCTATTGACACTACTGACTGACACTGCTCTACTGACTGACACCATCCACTGTCCTACTGACACCAGCCCCTGCTCTACTGACATGTCCACAGCTTTACTGACACCAACCACTACTCTACTGACACTGTCCTCTGCTCCACTGCGCATGTGTGTTTGAGCTTTGGAGTGCACACCCTAATGCAGAAGGTTGTGCACGCCTATGCTGTCAATGCTGGATACAATTCCTAAAAAGCTGTAGCTTTAAACAGCTTCCTTATGCCGCATACACACGGTCGGAATTCTCGTCGGAAAAAGCTCTGATGGTTTTCCCGTCGGAATTCCGACGGAATTTTGCTCAAACTGTCTTGCCTACACATGGTCACACCAAATTCCGACGGTCTGTAACACAGCGGCATAAAACACGTTTGACAGCACTATAGAAGGGAAGTTTAATGCTTCTGAGCATGCGTCGAATTGTTTCCGAGCATGCGTCGGAATTTTACGTGTCGGAATTGCATACACACGATCGTAAAATCCGATAGAAAGGTTTTCCGTCGGAAAAATTGAGAACAGGTTCTCAATCCAAAGTCCGTCGGAAATTCCGACAGAAAAAGACCGATGGGCATACACACGGTCGGAAAATCCGTTGAAAAGCTCCCATCGGACTGTTTCCATCGGAAATTCCGACCGTGTGTACGCCGCATAAGGGTTTTGTTTTGCTGGATGTTTAACTTGCCACTTGAATTGTGCGATACTCAGTGTAACAAAAACATTCCACTGGCCATCTTGCTACTGTGTATACATGTACTAGGCTATTTGGCTGAGCACATTGCAAATGAATCACTTCAGCCCCGGAAGGATTTACCCCCTTAATGACCAGGCCATTTTGTATGATACGGCACTGTGTTATTTTATCTGACAATTGTAACCAAACAAAATTGATGTCCCTTTTTTTCCCACAAATAGTCAGCCCACGAGTGTCTGACTGTTTGAAAAAAGGCTACCGCATTAACAAGCGCTGGGTGCATGTGAGTAAAATAGAAGCCGGCACTCACATCTCATTCTTAAAAACAGCACTGCGCAATGGTATGCTTTTTTGTTTCCTTCCCCTTATGTAAACCGGAGATCTGATAGAAGGCAAAAGCTACTATCCAAACAGAAGGATCACAGAAATTGCAAGGAAAAAGGGAAGTCTATCTCTTTGTTTTATTTCTCACTTAAAAGTTTAATTGAATGGCTAATTATAAGCAATTATAAGCAAGTATACCATCTGCAGGAACTTTTCTATTGCACATAGGTTTACTGGTGGATTGCCGTAGGATAATAGCATGGTTTGCTATTGTATCTAATTCTGAACACCTGACAATTTGATCTAGAAAGATTGGCCAGTGTATGTCAGACTGAGATAGTCCGTGCACGGACACACATAAATACTGTCAGCTGATTCGACGTGTATTTACATACACGTATTTACAGCACACTTTTATGATGGAGGATGGATTCATGAGTCATCCACATAACCCGTTCTACATGCTGCAATGCCCAACACTAATGTAGTTTATTGTTTTTTGCCACAAGATATGGCTGGTACTAATATGCATTTATGAATATTCTTGGAATGTTATACTTTATTTATTTATTTTGGATATTTTATCAACACAATTTTGGATTTATTTATATTATTTATTTTGGATATTTTATCAACACAATTTTGGATTTATTTATATATTATATATGGTTTCTTCACGCACATTTGCACAAGAAAGGTTTTTATGTAATTTGCATTTTATAGGAATAAGTCAATGTTCCAGGCATCACATGTCACCTCATTTGCACTAAGGATTTTAATTTCACACAGGAATTTTTACAAGGTCTACTACTATTTATTTATTTATTAAATTATTTTAAGGTTGATTAAGCGCACCAATTGTCTACTAATTGTATACTATAATTCAGCTTGCTATGGGGGCACCCAAGTCGAGTCACAGCTCCGTGTGTCCATTCAAACATGGAGCCCTGAACCGGCCCCGCCCCGTCTCTCCCCTGATTGGCCAACTGACTTTGATTGACAGCCGTGGGAGCCAATGGCGCCGTGGCTGTGTCTCAGCCAATCAGGAGGAGAGTCCCGGATGGCTAAGACACTTGTGGACATTGCTGGAGAGAGATGGGGCTCAGGTAAGTAATTGGGGGGTGCTGGGGAGGCTGCTACATACAGAAGGTTTTTTATCTTAATGCATAGAATAGAAGAAACCTTCTGCTTTTACAATTCCTTTAAGCTACAGCCAGCACTCCCATGAGGACCTGCATTTAAAGCAGAGTTACGGGATAAACCTAACTACACTTAAAAAAGCACCCTCCCCTCCAAATGCCTATGCTGGCTACCATGTATAAGAAAGGTGCATATACTTAGCTATTCTCATCTCTCTTCAGTCTGGTCACATGATCCCTGGTTTTAGCCAGTGATCGGCTGCAGAGGAAAGGGGAGAGCGCTCTGACAACGGCCCGTCTATTGTCAAGGCTTCCTCCTCTTCCCTACATCCGTGCTGGCTGACACAGGGAAGTCGGATCACATGACTGGATCGGGCTGATAATAGGTAACTATATACTGTACATCTTTCCAACACAAGTTAGTTAGCATAGATGTCAGGAGGGGGGAGGGGACAGTTTTAAGAGTAGTTAGGGTTATCCCGGAATTCTATTTTAACATTCTTAGAGTGGAAAGAATGTTTTAGGGAAATTAAGCTGATCAAAGTTTTGTTAAGATGCTTTTTAAATAGTTACTGAATCTGAAGTGTCAACAATAAGGTTTCTCAACCATGGTTCCTCTAGACCAGTGATGGCGAACCTTTTTGAGCCTGAGTGCCTAAACTGAAATAAATACATTGGTTTTGTGTTGCAAAGTGCCAACACGGCAATTCGCGAGAGAGGGGGGCTGAGCAAAAGAGAGGGGTTGTGTGAGAGAGAGAGGGTTGTGTGAGAGAGAGAGGGGGTGTGAGAGAGAGAGAGAGGGGTGTATGTGTGAGAGAGAGAGAGAGGGGACAGCGAGAGTGAGGGGTGTGAGAGAGATGCTGAGAGAGAGGGGGGCAGAGAGAGAGGGTGTGTGAGAGATATGCTGAGAGGGAGAGGGGCTGAGCGAGAGGGAGGGGGCAGAGAGAGAGAGGGGTGTGAGAGATATGCTGAGAGAGAGGGGGAACAGAGAGAGCGAGAGGGAGGGGGGCTGAGAGAGAGGGGCTGAGAGAGAGAGGGGACAGAGAAAAAGTGGTGTGAGAGAGAGGGGCAACAGAGAGAGGGAGAGGGGCTGAGAGAGAGGAGTGTGAGAGAAATGCTGAGAGAGAGAGAGAGAGAGAGAGAGATGGGGGACAGAGAGAGAGGGGTGTGAGAAAGGGGGAACATAGAAAGAGAAGGGGGACAGAGAGAGAGAAGAGGGGCAGAGGGAGAGGGGTGCAAGAGAGATGCTGAGAGAGGGGGGACACAAAGAGGGGGGACGGAAAAAGAGGGGGGCTGAAAGAGAGGGAGGGGGGCTGAGAGGAGAGAGAGACCTCTAGCTCTGTCCTGGACCCTCTCGTGTGCCCACAGAGATGGCTCTGCGTGCCAGCTGTGGCACGCGTACCATAGGTTCGCCATCACTGCTCTAGACTCTAAAGTTGCTAGGGTTCCTTGAGCAATGAGCAGTTTCTGCCTCTCATATAAGTTCCCACTGACACCATTGATCTTTTTATCTATCGGTAAGGAGTATTCTTCCCAATGACTATGACACTAATATATCATGAGTTGTAAAAATAGGGGTTCCCTGAGACTGGAAAGTTTTTTCAAGGGTTCCGTTGTGTTGACTGTTGAATAGGTTGAGAAAGGTTGGTTTGCAAGCTAAGATTAAAGTAGTACTAAAGCCTTACATTTAATATGATAATTACATTCGTAAAGACATATTCAACAGAGGACAATTCATGTTTGCTACTGAAATAGTTCAGAAGCGTTTACAATTTGCTATCTTTAAAACCCAGTTTCCAGCTTCCAGTTGGGGAGCTCACAGCTTCATAGAAAGTCCACCAATTCCCTTCTCAGCACTACATAATATCAAGCGCAACTTGTCATGTGTTCCTAGTCCTCTCTGGTTTCCTATGCGCATCAGAGCAGGCAGTTTACTTGGCTTGGCGCCTCTCTCGGGAACACGCAAGTCAACAGAGCCACCGTAGAAGAGGAACCTGGGGCAGCAATCCTGGGACCATATGAAAGGCAAGCTTTTAAAGATAACGAAGCAGCGGACAAGGTAAGTGCTGACTTCCACTGCTGTGATTTCTCATAAAATATTAGGGTTTAGAAAGACTTTAACCACTTGACCATTGGGCACTTAAACCCTCTTCCTAACCAGACCAATTTTCAGCTTTCGGTGCTCTCACACTTTGAAAACAATTGCTACAACACTGTATCCATATGAAATTTTTGTCCTTTTTTTCACACAAATAGACCGCTGGGTTTTTTATTTTTTGCGCTATAAATTAAAATAGACCGGAAATTCTGTAAAAAAAAAATTAATTTTCTTTGTTTCTGTTATATAAAATTTTGCAAATTTGTAATTTTTCTTTATAAATTTTGGCCAAATTTTATACTGCTACATATCTTTGGTAAAAATAATCCAAATCTGTGTATATTATTTGGTCTGTGTGAAAGTTATAGAGTGAAAATTGATCACACCTGAAGTACTGACGGCCTAGCTAATTTCCTGAGACCCTAAGTGTCAGTTCAAACTGAGGCAGCACGACTTACAGCGCGACTGCCTCAGCCGACCCGGACACGACAGCTGTGGTGACCTGCAAAACGACTTCTCTATAGAAGTCAATGCAAGTTGCCTCAACTCGCCCCCAAAGTCGTACAGGAACCTTTTTTTAAGTCGGAGTGACTTGTGTCGCTCCGATTACAACGGTTCCATAGTACAGAACGGGACGCGACTTGTCAGGCGGCTAAGTCGCCTGACAAGTCGTCCCAGTGTGAACCGACCCTAACAAGCGAGGCCAGTACAAATACCCCCCAAATGACCCCTTTTTGAAAGGTAGACATTACAAGGTATTTAGAAAGAGGCATGGTGAGTTTTTTTAAGTTGTAAGAAAAATATGAAGGCTGCCATTGATTGCCTCCTTTTAAAAAAAATTCTCTATAATATTTTTCTCTATATGCTTCTAGATGTTCTGAATTTCTGACCCTGAACACTTACCTTTCACATGGGTGCCTCTGTCTTGCAGATTACGCTTGCTCAGCAAAGGATCGCTCCGCTGATCCCCACTGAGCAGGAGGATGACAGGTCCTGTCCACTCCGCTGTGAATAGCAGACACAGTCCCACTCTCCTCTATGGGGAAATCGGGTGGAAACGGACCACCTGTCCATTTTGATCCAATCCTATCTGATCCAGTCCACCAGGCGGATGTAAAATAGGACCACCATCCATCTAGATTTTGCACACATTTTTACATGTGTGTTACATAGGGGAGACAGGAGGGTCCGATCAAGCCCGCCTGAAAAACTGACGGGCAGGCCTGATCGGAAAGCCCGTGTGAAAGGACCCTTAGGCCTTCTTGACATGGCCAAATGGCCATTGTTTGGCAAATATCTTGCAGAAAACTGCAGCCGGGAGTCTGGGTGTGGGCAGATAGCTGCCGCCAGGAAGCCTGAACATGGCATTGATAGGCTGACAGCTGCGGCAGCTATCTGCCAGAGCGTGGAAGTAATCACCTGTGATCATATATCATTTGTCCCTAACCACAGGTAACACCCACCTTGTTAACATAAGCATTGACCTCTGAATAGTAATTAGCAGAGTGTTTAAGGGGCAGTGAGGGTGCAATATGTTGCCTCCTCACCACTAGAGATGGGCTCGGCATGTTCAAAATCCCACATGCCCGTTCCCACCAGGAAGCCAACACTGCACAGCGCTAATCACAGGCAGTGATGTCTCACTGCCTGTGATTAGCGCTGTGCAGTCTTTCACTCACTGTGATTAGCGCTGTGCAGTCTTTCACTCCCTGTGATTAGCGCTGTGCAGTCTCTCACTCCCTGTGATTAGCGCTGTGCAGTCTTTCACTCCCTGTGGTTAGCACTGTGCAGTGTCTCACTCCCTGTGATTAGCGCTGTGCAGTCTCTCACTCCATGTGATTAGCGCTGTGCAGTGTCTCACTCCCTGTGATTAGCGCTGTGCAGTGTCTCACTCCCTGTGATTAGCGCGGTGCAGTGTCTCACTCCCTGTGATTAGCTCTGTGCAGTGTCTCACTCCCTGTGATTAGCGCTGTGCAGTGTCTCACTCCCTGTGATTAGCGCTGTGCAGTGCCTCATTGCCTGCGTTTAGCGCTGTGCAGTGTCTCACTGCCGGTGATTAGCGCGGTGCAGTGTCTCACTCCCTGTGATTAGCTCTGTGCAGTGCCTCACTGCTTGTGATTAGCGCTGTGCAGTGTCTCACTCCCGTGATTAGCTCTGTGCAGTGCCTCACTGCTTGTGATTAGCTCTGTGCAGTGCCTTACTCCCTGTGATTAGCACTGTGCAGTGTGTCACTCCCTGTGATTAGCGATGTGCAGTCTTTCACTCCCTGTGATTAGCGCTGTGCAGTCTTTCACTCCCTGTGATTAGCGCTGTGCAGTGTCTCACTCCCTGTGATTAGCACTGTGCAGTGTCTCACTCCCTGTGATTAGCGCTGTGCAGTGTCTCACTCCCTGTGATTAGCACTGTGCAGTCTTTCACTCCCTGTGATTAGCGCTGTGCAGTGTCTCACTCCCTGTGATTAGCGCTGTGTAGTGTCTCACTCCCTGTGATTAGCGCTGTGCAGTCTTTCACTCCCTGTGATTAGCGCTGTGCAGTCTTTCACTCCCTGTGATTAGCGCTGTGCAGTGTCTCACTCCCTGTGATTAGCACTGTGCAGTGTCTCACTCCCTGTGATTAGCGCTGTGCAGTGTCTCACTCCCTGTGATTAGCACTGTGCAGTGTCTCACTCCCTGTGATTAGCGCTGTGCAGTGTCTCACTCCCTGTGATTAGCGCTGTGCAGTCTTTCACTCCCTGTGATTAGCGCTGTGCAGTCTTTCACTCCCTGTGATTAGCGCTGTGCAGTGTCTCACTCCCTGTGATTAGCGCTGTGCAGTGTCTCACTCCCTGTGATTAGCACTGTGCAGTCTTTCACTCCCTGTGATTAGCGCTGTGCAGTCTTTCACTCCCTGTGATTAGCGCTGTGCAGTGTCTCACTCCCTGTGATTAGCGATGTGCAGTGTCTCACTCCCTGTGATTAGCGCTGTGTAGTGTCTCACTCCCTGTGATTAGTGCTGTGCAGTCTTTCACTCCCTGTGATTAGCACTGTGCAGTGTCTCACTCCCTGTGATTAGCGCTGTGCAATGTCTCACTCCCTGTGATTAGCGCTGTGCAGTGTCTCACTCCCTGTGATTAGCGCTGTGCAGTGTCTCACTCCCTGTGATTAGCGCTGTGCAGTGTCTCACTCCCTGTGATTAGCGCTGTGCAGTGTCTCACTGCCTGTGATTAGCACTGTGCAGTGTCTCACTGCCTGTGATTAGCGCTGTGCAGTGTCTCACTGCCTGTGATTTTCACTGTGCAGTGTCTCACTGCCTGTGATTAGCGCTGTGCAGTGTCTCGCTGCCTGTGATTAGCGCTGTGCAGTGCCTCGCTCCCTGTGATTAGCGCTGTGCAGTGTCTCACTGCCTGTGATTAGCGCTGTGCAGTGTCTCACTGCCTGTGATTTTCACTGTGCAGTGTCTCGCTGCCTGTGATTAGCGCTGTGCAGTGCCTCACTGCCTGTGATTAGCTCTGTGCAGTGTCTCACTGCCTGTGATTAGCGCTGTGTAGTGTCTCACTCCTTGTGATTAGCGCTGTGCAGTGCCTCACTGCCTGTGATTAGCGCTGTGCAGTGTCTCACTCCCTGTGATTAGCTCTGTGCAGTGCCTCACTGCTTGTGATTAGCTCTGTGCAGTGTCTTACTCCCTGTGATTAGCGCTGTGCAGTGTCTCACTGCCTGTGATTAGCGCTGTGTAGTGTCTCACTCCTTGTGATTAGCGCTGTGCAGTGTCTCACTCCCTGTGATTAGCGCTGTGCAGTGTCTCACTCCCTGTGATTAGCGCTGTGCAGTGTCTCACTGCCTGTGATTTTCACTGTGCAGTGTCTCGCTGCCTGTGATTAGCGCTGTGCAGTGCCTCGCTCCCTGTGATTAGCGCTGTGCAGTGTCTCACTGCCTGTGATTAGCGCTGTGCAGTGTCTCACTGCCTGTGATTTTCACTGTGCAGTGTCTCACTGCTTGTGATTAGCGCTGTGCAGTGTCTCACTGCTTGTGATTAGCGCTGTGCAGTGTCTCACTGCCTGTGATTAGCGCTGTGTAGTGTCTCACTCCTTGTGATTAGCGCTGTGCAGTGCCTCACTGCCTGTGATTAGCGCTGTGCAGTGTCTCACTCCCTGTGATTAGCTCTGTGCAGTGCCTCACTGCTTGTGATTAGCTCTGTGCAGTGTCTTACTCCCTGTGATTAGCGCTGTGCAGTGTCTCACTGCCTGTGATTAGCGCTGTGTAGTGTCTCACTCCTTGTGATTAGCGCTATGCAGTGTCTCACTCCCTGTGATTAGCGCTGTGTAGTGTCTCACTCCTTGTGATTAGCGCTGTGCAGTGTCTCACTGCCTGTGATTAGCGCTGTGCAGTGTCTCACTCCCTGTGATTAGCGCTGTGCAGTGTCTCACTCCCTGTGATTAGCGCTGTGCAGTGTCTCACTCCCTGTGATTAGCGCTGTGCAGTGTCTCACTGCCTGTGATTAGCGCTGTGCAGTGTCTCACTCCTTGTGATTAGCGCTGTGCAGTGTCTCACTCCCTGTGATTAGCGCTGTGCAGTGTCTCACTCCCTGTGATTAGCGCTGTGCAGTGTCTCACTCCCTGTGATTAGCGCTGTGCAGTGTCTCACTCCCTGTGATTAGCTCTGTGCAGTGTCTCACTCCCTGTGATTAGCGCTGTGCAGTGTCTTACTCCCTTTGACTAGCGCTGTGCAGTGTCTCACTCCCTGTGATTAGCGCTGTGCAGTGTCTCAGTGCTTGTGATTAGCGCTGTGCAGTGCCTCACTGCCTGTGATTAGCGCTGTGCAGTGTCTCACTCCCTGTGATTAGCTCTGTGCAGTGCCTCACTGCTTGTGATTAGCTCTGTGCAGTGTCTTACTCCCTGTGATTAGCGCTGTGCAGTGTCTCACTGCCTGTGATTAGCGCTGTGTAGTGTCTCACTCCCTGTGATTAGCGCTGTGCAGTGTCTCACTCCCTGTGATTAGCGCTGTGCAGTGTCTCACTCCCTGTGATTAGCGCTGTGCAGTGTCTCACTCCCTGTGATTAGCGCTGTGCAGTGTCTCACTCCCTGTGATTAGCTCTGTGCAGTGTCTCACTCCCTGTGATTAGCGCTGTGCAGTGTCTTACTGCCTGTGATTAGCGCTGTGCAGTATCTCAGTGCTTGCAACTAGGGCTGTGCAGTGTCTCATTGCCTGCGATTAGCGATGTGCAGTGTCTCATTGCCTGCGATTAGCGCTGTGCAGTGTCTCACTGCCTGTGATTAGCGCTGTGCAGTGTCAATATCATGTGACCTGGTTACCTCTGAGAACACGTAAATCTTCTCTCCAGCATAAAAGACACAACTGAGCATGTGCAGGTCGGCTACTCTGCCTGTGTTAGCTGGCCTTCCCCAGATAGAACTATTTTCATCTTACTGGGTTTAGTAACACTTTAATCACTTGCTGATCGCTGCACGCCGATATACATCGGCACAATGGCAACGGTGGGTAAATATGCGTACCTGTATGTCCCCCTTAATTGGCGGGGCTAGCGGGAATGCACGCCCGCCGAGTACAGCGTGACCGTGCCCGGGGGTCCCGCGGGCTCGATGTCTGCCGGTGTCCCGCGATTGTGTCACGGAGCCGCAGAACGGGGAGATGCCTGTGTAAACATTTCCCTGTTCTGCCTAGTGACATGACAGAGATCTACTGCTCCCTGTGATCGGGAGCAGTGATCGCTGTCATGTCAGTGGTGGCCCATCCCCCCATAGTTAAAATCACTCCCTAGGACACACTTAACCCCTTGATCGCCCCCTAGTGTTTAACCCCCTTCCCTGCGTGTGTCATTTACACAGTAATCAGTGCATTTTTATAGCACTGATCGCTGTATAAATGACAATGGTCCCAAAATAGTGTTAAAAGTGTCTGATGTGTCCGCCATAATGTCGCAGTCACAATAAAAATTGCAGATCGCCGCCATTACTAAATAAAAAAAAAAATGTATAATAAAAATGCCACTATCCCCAATATTCTAAAGAAAGTACCCCCCAAGGAATACTAGGGACTTTTAAGGCAACTAATCAACAATTGATAAAAAATATTGCAATCTTTTTTATCAATTGTTAATTAGTTGCCTTAAAAGTCCCTAGTATTCCTTGGGGGGTACTTTCTTTAGAATATTGTTCAATTTGGGATGTTGGCAACATACAGGTCTTCTCGGGTGGATCACTATAAATTACTATAAATCTATCCCCTATTTTGTAGACACTATAACTTTTACGCAAACCAATCAATATACGCATATTGCGATTTTTCTTTTCCAAAAACATGTAGAAGAATACATATTCTTCGGCCTAAAACTGAGGAAAAAAATGTGTTTTTTTATATATTTTTGGGGGATATGTATTATAGAAAAATTGTCGCTGTTTTTTTGTTTATTGCGCAAAAAAATAAAAACCGCAGAGGTGATCAAATACCACCAAAAGAAAGCTCTATTTGTGGGAAAAAAAGTATGTCAATTTTGTTTCGGTGTAACGTCACACGAATCGCAAACAATGCTCTGGTCAGGAAGGGGGTAAAATCTTCCGGGGGGGCTGAATCGATTAAGGTCAGCAATGCCCTCCTCAATGTTCCTCTCGTATTTCCTCATACAGTACTACAAGTCATTTTGGCCATTTCCACTGCTGCCTGCATTCTGTAATAACATCTGAGCAGAAGATAAGCAGAGCACACTCTCTCCCGCTGCCCCCTCACGCCCCCGTACATGTCCTCCTTCCCACACATCTCCAGGCTTCCTCTGGGTTTTATACCCCCCCTTCACACACACACAAGCACTAGTCGCCACGGTAACTGTGATCAAATACACCAGCAAGTTTGCAGCCTTGTAACTCAGCTGCCTATGCAGTTTATATAATCTCCTTGTACAGTGTTAACACGACTGAGTGCATCCTTGCAGGTTCTATGTTTCTTTAGCGGTAGAAGGCTGATCCGCACGCACAGCGCTGAGCCCACACATATCCCTATACATGCAAAGCTTGGGACTATGCAGCAGGCCATATGTACTGAAGTTGTTCTGCAATGCACCACCTAGAACAACAACAACACCCTGGTATGCAGTGCACAAGGTTCTCCCAAAGGGGGGCTTACATACTAATCCAGAAGGGGGGGGGGGCATATTAGCGCTACGCATCCCCAGAAGAGATGACCGTTCATGATGAAGTCAGAGAATTATGGAAACATTGAACCATGAAATAATATATCAAGGCTTGTTCACATGTGCTTTGATCTCTGAAGAACGTTCCAGATTCGGATTGCTATTCAGAGAACATAGGCGTTGTACTGCCACCTCACTGCCTGCTTTAACCCCTTGAACCCTGCACTAGCGTGCTGCAACCGCATGCATTGTGACAAGGGGTATAAATCTGCCACAGCTGCAAAGCATCGTGGCCATGGCATGTATACACCTCTGGCTGCTGCCTCTGCAGCAAGGAGGAGCTTGGAGGATGGCTCAACCATGGGGATTTACTGCACTCAAATGCTAATGTGAATAAGCCCTTAGGCTGCTTTCACACTGGAGCGTTGGGGGCGCTGGCGGTAAAGCGGCGCTATATTTAGCGCCGCTTTACCGGCGTTTTAGCGGCGCATTTCGGCCGCTAGCGGGGTGGTTTTACACCCCGCGAGCGGCCGAAAAAGGGTCAATACCGCCCGCAAACCGCCTCTGCAGCAGCGTTTTGCGGGCGGGTTCGGCGCGCTCCCCCATTGTTTTCAATGGGACCGGGCGCTATAGGAGTGGTAAATATACCGCTCCTATAGCGAGCCAAAAATGCGGCTTGCAGGACATTTTTGAGCGTCCTGCAAGCGCACTGCTTCAGTGTGAAAGCCCTCGGGCTTTCACACTGAAGGAACAGCAACAGCTGTTTCGGGTCGGTTTGCAGGCGCTATTCTTAGCGCAATAACGCCTGCAAACCGCCCCAGTGTGAAAGCAGCCTTAAAGAAATGTTACATTGGAAAGTAATTTTCACTGATGTCTATCTATCCATATCAGTTGTTAGCAAATGTATTATGCCGGGTACACACAACCGGACTTTCCAGCAAACTAGGTCAGACGGACTTTCGGCAGAGTACCGACGGACTTTCCGAACGAACGGACTTGGCCACATACGAATGGACTAAGTACGGTCGAAAGTCGAACGTGGTGACGTAAACGAGACAAAAAAATAGCCAGTAGCCAATAGCTGCCCTTGCGCCGTATTTGGTCCGTCGGACCAGCACACAGACAAACATTTTTCCCGATTTTAGTCCGTCGGAATTGAGTCCGTCGGATAGATTTGAAACACGTTCTATTTCTAGGTCCGCTGGAATTTTTTCCCGAAAAATGAATGGGTTAGCCCACACACGGTCGAATTGTCCGACGTACTAATCCCGTCGGACCTAGTTTGCCGGAAAGTCCGGTCATGTGTACGCGGCATTAGGGCTTGTTCACACCATACCAAGGTAGGTTCAATGCAAGAGCTCACACATTAGAAAAAAAATTGTGCAGGGTCCTGCGCTTGGTCTTCCAGTGTTTTTTTTTTAAAGCGGAATTAAGCCCACTTATTGTTTTCAGCTGCCAAGGTAGCTGCCATCTTGGTCTCTCATCTTCATCTGCCATGGTGCTGCACATGTGACCAGTTATGAAATCAGCCATTTGATGGTTTGACGGTTTGGTTGAGAGCACAAGCAAATGTGACAGTTATCATTCCCGGCATGTGGCAGGAATGTTTTTTGAAACTGTAATGGCTAGTTTACACTTGCTTCAAAACATGGCTTCGGACAGGCTTTGTTAAAGCTCTCTGAACGTCAGTCAAAGCTCCTGTCACTAAATAAAATGAGGCTTTGGTGGAGCATGCCACCACACTGCAGCACATCAATGCTGTCATACATAGAGTTGAATTAAGTATCATTTTGTGACACTTCAAAAAAGTAAAAAAAAAAAAAAAACGAAAAGGTAAACCGTGCGATGCCTTGTAGCAACACATCGCACCACTCTACACTAGTGCACACCAGAAGGAACCCTTATGCCGCATACACACAATCGTAAATTCGGCCAGCAAAAGACAGATGAGAGCTTTTGGTCGGAAAATGCGACCGTGTGTATGCTGCATCGGACTTTTGCTGGCCGAATTCCCGCCAGCAAAAGATTGAGAGCAGGTTCTCAATTTTTGGGTCGGAAAAAGTTTCGATTGAAAATTCCTAACGTCTGTACCAATTCCGATGCGCAAAAATCCTACGCATGCTCGGAAACAATTAGACGCATGCTCGGAAGCATTGAACTTAATTTTCTCGGCTCGTCGTAGTGTTTTATGTCACTGCGTTCTTGATGGTCGAAAGTTCAGCAAACTTTTGTGTGACTGTGTGTATGCAAGCCAAGCTTGAGCGGAATTCTGTTGGAAAAACCATCCAAGATTTTTCCGACGGAACATCTGCTCGTGTGTACCATAAGAACCTAAAATGTAACAAACGTCATATGTAATGTCAGTTTTATATATACTGCATATGTGATATTGATTCAATTGCTTTATATTTTCTCCACATGTAGATACAGACCAAACTGTGCTACAAAAGTGACAGCCACATGCTTGAGCAGGTGTGGCAGTAGTTAAAAAAAAAAAAATTGAATAAAGGCAACCATTGTAAGGACACCTGGCAGCATTTATCTCACCCTCTGCTGCTGTCACATTTGCTGGACAGTTTGGACTGCATTTAAATTACAATGAAAATGTAAATACATTTATGGAATATAAAAAAAAAAAAAAAACAGAATATACTAAATACTATAATTTCTTACATTAGCCGCATTAAATTTTTTTTTTTTTTTGCGGTAGTCACCATTTGTCCCTTAAACTCCAGACTGATTTAAAATATAATGATTTCAAGTTCCCGAAAATGAAAAATGTTATGTATTTTAAATCTAACCTATATTTCTCTAATTTAGGACAAATGTTTTCATGACAGCTGACATAACGAGCCTATATTCACCTTCCATGTGTTCCTCTATCTACGTTCTGACCAAATGCTGGGTTAAAGCTTGCAAAGGGTTATGGGCAGGGGTCAAGTCCTGGGGAAAAAAGTGTGGGAACTCCCACCCAAGATCCACTCGCCCACCAAAAAAAAAAAAATGATACGCTCATATGCACAAACTCTTCAAAAGTGGTATTTTTCATCCAATTTTCGTATTGTGTGTATGAAGCTTAACTGTTAGTACATAAAAAAAAAAAGACAATCCTCAATAAACAAATACGGTAATTCTCTGAATAATCAGCATTCATTCAATTGTGCTTCCATGCAAATGTGAACATCATGTTCTAATCTTTATTGGGGTATTTTATTTTGTATATAGAGTGTTTATATGGCGAGTTTACACTTTTCATTGAACAGAGTTTGGATAACACAGGGTTAAGCGGAAAGGTCATAAATTAACTGCACATTATCTGGACAGAATGCTTGGGGAGATAGTGATGTGTTCCTGCTTAGGAGATGTATGTTAGCTTGGGGGGCTGCAAACTCTGCAGGGTTCCAACACACACTCGCTGCTATTCCAACCCTTCACATATTTCCACATAAACTTCCCTCCTGGCATTAAACTTTGCCAGGTATTGTGCTCAGCTTACCACCCCAAACTGATGTTCCTCCCTCAGCTCACCTCTCTCCCTGCATGTCCTGTGAGCAGAATAGCTGTGCTCCTCCTCTGGGTTCTCTCATCATATGGCACTGAAGATAGAGGGAGGATTCAGCGGGACACACAGAGCAAGTATGCAGGAGACTGGGGGGGGGGATATGAGGAGACAGAAAATCAGGAGGGGCCGGCGGGGAGGAGCGCATCACAAGAGCTCTGACTAAATACAATCTCTTAGCAGCAGGGACCTGATCTACCTGTCAGCTAGCTGTGATTGATGGGTAGATCGAAGCGGAAGCTGTCATGGGGTCCCCTACTGGCAATGCCTGAATGGTCAGGCACTTACTATTGCGAGCTGTGTCGACCGCTGCTGGTGTAGCACCTGCCACACAGCTCGCATACTTCAAAGTCTTGCAGGACACGGCTGCTAACAGGAACTGAGTTCCTGTTGTGGAAAAAGTACAGGAACTCCGTTCCCATGCGTTCCTGCAGGACTTGAGCCCTGATTATGGGCATTTAAATCTCCCCCACAATATAGTGCTTGGGCTTGGTGACTGGCTGTTCAGACACTAAGAACTTCATAGCAAAAGGAAACAGAAATGGTCAGATACTCCCACATAAGTCCTGGGTTTTTCCCAGGCCGTGATGGAGGAATGCAGTGGCAGGTAAGTAAAAGTTACAAGATTTCTAACCATGACTGCTATCCAGCAAACCTGAACTAACAAAAGATCAGGTTTATTTTAAATACAGTTAATATAGTTTCATAAATCTATCTTTATTTTACGGTAGTCTGTAATTAACCATGTGTTCCTATGCAGGGAGGATCGCCACAATGAGCAAATCAGGCTCTAATGCTTTGTTCAATGCTATCGGCCTAATAGTAGAAGCTTGCTAAGAAGAGGAGAGAGCAGAGTGATGACTTCACCAGTTTGGAGGCTTGGGGTGGATTGGTATAGCTCCCAACTGTCCCGGATTTTGAGGGACTGTCCCTGATTTGGAACAAAGTCCCCCTATCCCTCTTTCCTCCTCATTTGTCCCTCAGTTTGGTCTGATCTATATAGTTGTATATAAAATGCACTATTTATCTTTCAAAAAGTTTCCCAGTGCTAAACCTTTCAGCAATTTCTATATTGCTGCATTCGTAATTGTTAAAAGCCAGTATAAAGGAATAATAATGGTAAAAAAAAATAAAAAAATTCTAGAATTCTCCTTTAAGGGGGCATGGCAGGGGGTGTGTCCTATGCCTATATACTTTTTCCAATAGGTGTCCCTCATTCCCATCTCAAAAAGTTGGTAGGTATAGATTGGTGACAAAGCAGTGTTTCTTAATGCACTTAAAAGTCACGAACCTACAGGTTTTCATTGGCGGAGTGCCTAGATTACTGGTTGAAGACTGGTTGAACAAAATTATAAACCATTTGGCAGCTAAAACAGTTCACCATATATCGCACTTGTAGCACACGTGTCTTTTTCTACTCTCTGGCATATTCAAAGTATGCAAACACCCTGCTACTCAAATATGTGTAGCCAGTGTAGCTTGCCTAGCAATTTGCGTTCTTTTCCCAAACAGTTAAAAAAAAACTGTTATGCTGCATACACACGGTCGGAATTCTCGTCGGAAAAAGCTCTGATGGTTTTTCCGTCGGAATTCCGACGGAATTTCGCTCAAACTGTCTTGCCTACACACGGCCACACTAAATTCTGACGGTCTGTAACACAGCGGCATAAAACACGTTCGACAGCACTATAAAAGGGAAGTTTAATGCTTCCGAGCATGCGTCGAATTGTTTCCGAGCATGCGTCGGAATTTTGCGTGTCAGAATTGCATACACACGATCGGAAAATCCGATAGAAAGGTCTTCCTTCGGAAAAATTGAGAACAGGTTCTCAATCCAAAGTCCGTCGGAAATTCCGACAGAAAAAGACCGATGGGCATACACACGGTTGGAAAATCCGTTGAAAAGCTCCCATCGGACTGTTTCCATCGGAAATTCCGACCGGGTGTACGCGGCATTACACTCCTGCCACATGCTAACTGTGATATTTGCTCTCAACCAAACTGTCAACCAGTATGAAATGGAACCAAACTCTGCTGTGAAAAAGCATTTTCTTTGTGCAGGCTAAAGGTTCGGCACATCACGGATCTGGTGGACAGATTACTGGGAGGGGCTGGGGAAGACCCGGCTGTCATGGTGCACGTTGCCACCAATGACTAAGTCAGAGGCAGATGGGGTGTCCTAAAGAGCGATTTTAGGGACTTAGGAGTTAAATTGAGGAAAAGGACCTCCAAGGTAGTATTCTCAGGAATACTACCGGTACATCGAGTCACACCAGAAAGGCAGCGGGAGATTAGGGAAGTAAACAAGTGGCTAAGGAGCTGGTGTAGTAAGGAGGGGTTTGGGTTCCTGAAGGACTGGGCTGACTTCTCAGTCAGTCACCAGTACTATAGAAGGGATGGACTGCACCTAAATGAGGAGGGTGCAGATCAGCTGGGAGTAAAGATGGCCAAAAAGTTAGAGGGGTTTTTAAACTAGGCGACGGGGGGAAGGGCCCAGATGTAGAGATAGTCAGAGCGGAACATATTCCAGAGGGTAGTATTGGGGGCAAAAGTGGTAGGTTGACTAAAGCACATAAACCCAAGGTAAGTATAGTAACAAGTCCTAGTTGCAATCTTGGAACACTCAATAAGAGGATAGTATGCGACCGGTCTAAACTACGTGGCATGTTCACCAATGCCAGGAGCCTGGCAGACAAGATGGGTGAACTAGAGATATTGTTGTACGAGGAGGATTTGGATTTTGTGGGAATTTCAAAGACCTGGTTCAACAGCGATAAAGGGTGTGACCTTGAATGGTTGCCAGCCAATCATTCAAGGGTATTTCCTTAATCACAGGGATAGAGAGGGTAAAAAAGTGGGATGGGTATGCCTATATATCAAAAATAATGTACAAGTGAATGTGAGAGATGACATCACTAAGGGAGCTAGGGAGGAGGTGGAATCCTTATGGGTAAAATAATACTGGGAGTATGCTATAGGCCTAACCTGAGGGAGGAGGGCGAGACGGATATCCTATCACAATTTGGATTAGCAGCACGGTTGGGAAGTGTTATCATAATGGTTATCATAATGGGGGGATTTTAATTATCCAGACATAGACTGGGCGGAGGGAACCACACATTTGTCTAAGGCTCACCAGTTCCTAAATGTCTTGCAGGACAATTTCATGGGTCAGATGGTAGACGCACCAACTAGAAACAAAGTGTTACTGGACCTACTGATTACCAACAATACAGACCTGATCACAGATGTGGAATTTAGGAAACAGGTCAGTTGGCTTCAGTATAAATCACACAGATAGGAAACATAAGGGGAATACAAATACACTGAATTTCAAAAGAGCTAACTTCCCTAAACTACGAACCTTGCTAGAAGGCATAAATTGGGATAAAATATTAGGAACAAAGAACATGGAGGAGAGATGGGTTTGCTTTAAGAGCATATTAAATAAGGGCATTAGCCAATGCATCCCATTGGGTAATAAATTTAAAAGAGCGAATAAAAGTCCTGGATGGCTTAACTCAATGTAAAAATGCATATAAAAGAAAAGGAGAAGGCCTTTAAAAAATACAAGGTTGAGGGATCATCATCAGTATTCAGATTTTATAAAGAATGCAACAAGAAACAAGAAATATAAGGATGCAATTAGGGTGGCTAAGTTAGAACACGAAAGAAACATAGCGGAGGAAAGCAAAAAAAAATCCAAAGAAACACTTTAAAGCGGAGTTCCACCCAAAAATGGAACTTTCGCTTTAAGCACTCCTCGCCCCCTTACATGCCACATTTGGCACGTCATTTTTTTGGGGGGGGGGACTTCCTGTCCCACTTCCTCCTTCCGCCCAGGGACCGCCAAGGCGACTCCTCCCTCTAGGCGATCTCCTGGGACACGTGACAGGTTCCAGGAGATTGCCTGTCCACTCCGGGCGCACAGCGCGACTTGGCTTCACAGCCGGGTGCTCAGAGTGGCAATGGAGGCGCCGGGGGAGAGGAGGGGGACCGTGGAACAGATAAGTATCTGTTTATTAAAAGTCAGCAACTACACTTTTTGTAGCTGCTGACTTTTAATAAACATAAAAAGCCTGGAACTCTGCTTTAAGTATGCAAACAGTAAAAAAGGGAGGACAGACCATATTGGCCCCATAAAGAATCAGGACGGACATCTGGTTACAAAGAATGGGTAGATGGCGAAGGTACTGAATTTATTCTTCTCCTCAGTCTTCACGAGGGAATCGGGGGGCTTCGGTAACCAAAACTGCAGTGTTTATCCTCATGACACATCACAGGAAGCACCTCCATGGTTAACAGAGGACAGAATTTAAAATTAGACTTGGGAAACTTAACATTAATAAATCACCGGGACCAGATGGCTTGCAACCGAGGGTACTTAGGGAACAAGTAATTGCCAGACCATTGTTCCTAATTTTTACTGACAGTTTACTGACTGGAATGGTACCAGATGATTGGAGAAAAGCCAATGTAGCACCAATATTTTAAAAGGGCCCAAAATACATCCCCACGAACGACAGACCAGTTAGCCTAACATCAAAAGTATGCAAGCTCTTGGAGGGGATGATAAGGGACTATATACAAGATTTTAGTAATGAGAACGGTTTTATTAGCAGGAATCAGCATGGATTCATGAAGAATTGTTCTTGCCAAACCAATATATTAACCTTCTATGAGGAGGTGAGTTGCCATCTAGATAAAGGAAGGCCCGTAGACGTGGTGTATCTGGATTTTGCAAAAGCATTTGACATAGTTCCCCATAAACGTTTACTGTACAAAATAAGGTCCGTTGGCATGGACCATAGGGTGAGTACATGGATTGAAAACTGGCTACAAAGGCGAGTTCAGAGGGTGGTGATAAATGGGGAGTACTCGGAATGGTCAGGGGTGGGTAGTGGGGTCCCCCAGGGTTCTGTGCTGGGACCAATCCTATTTAATTTGTTCATAAACAACCTGGAGGATGGGGTAAACAGTTAAATCTCTGTATTTGTGGACGATACTAAGCTAAGCAGGGAAATAACTTCTCTGCAGGATGTGGAAACCTTGCAAAATTATCTGAACAAATTAATGGGGTGGGCAACTACATGGCAAATGAGCTTTAATGTAGAAAAATGTAAAATAATGCATTTGGGTGGGGGAGCACTGGGGGAGAACCTCTGGGGGAATCTAGGATGGAAAAGGACCCGGGGGTCCTAGTAGATGATAGGCTCAGCAATGGCATGCAATGCCAAGCCGCTGCTAACAAAGCAAACAGAATATTGGCATGCATTAAAAAGGGGATCAACTCAAGACATAAAATGATAATTCTCCCGCTCTACAAGACTCTGCTCTGGCCGCACCTACAGTATGCTGTCCAGTTCTGGGCTCCAGTCCTCAGGATAGATGTACTGGAAATGGAGCGAGTACAAAGAAGGGCAACAAAGCTAATAAAGGGTCTGGAGGATGCTAGTTATGAGGAAAGTTTGCGAGCACTGAACTTATTCTCTCTGGAGAAGAGAAGCTTGAGAGGGGATATGATATAAATTTACAAATACCATACTAGTGACCCCACAATAGGGATAAAACTTTTTCGTGGAAGGGAGTTTAACAAGACGTGTGGCCACTCAGTTAGAAGAAAAGAGGTTTAACCTTAAACTACGTAGGCGGTGGTATCAGCGGGGAGCATCGATAGTTTCAAAAAACTATTAGATAAGCACCTGAATGACCACAACATACAGGGATATACAATGTAATACTGACATATAATCACACACACAGGTTGTACTTGATGGACTTGTGTCTTTTTTTGACCTCACCTACTATGTAACAATATGTAGGTACGCACGGATTGAAATTCAGCTGGGTCAGCAGGGATGAATTTCAACCTGTGTGTGGTCCTCCCTGTTTGACAGAAATTGATTGGTCGACTTCTGTTGAATGGACATGCTGGAAACTTTCATCATAGCGGGGAGGATTCCGCCATCCAACTCACTTGTGTGGATACGCCAGGGGAAGTACTTTTCTCTGCCCGGTGCCACGGGAAGGTCCTTTAGCATCCAAGGCAAAAAGGCAAAAAGTCCAAACGGTCTGTCCACCATGAGCTGAGACCACTACAACAGCATAGGTTGCAGGTTCTTTTCTTTTGTGTCCCTCTCCTGCTAAGGTGCCCAAGGTAGCCTCCTCTTTAGCCTACCCATTACCCACTCCTTCAAAAAATACTCAGTTCCCTGATTTTCTGCTTAGAAAAAGTAGTCAGTAGGAGGTGGCCAAATAGCTGCAGTCAAGACACTTTACCACTGCCACATTTTGTATAAGCCATTAAAGCACACAGGAATCATGGGAGTCAATAATTAATATCTCAAAACTAGATTTTTAAGTAAAAAGTTTATTTTCTGCATTAGCACCATATGGGCTATTTCCTCTTTGTTTGGCTGGAGTTTACCCTTCAAATAGGGCTATGGTGTGAAATGTAGCACTGGATCAAAAGACTGCAACAAATATCCACAGTGGAACCATCTGCACTCTACACTCCCCTTCCTTTTGCTTGAGTTCATCTAACATCTCTAGTCAAGCTTACAGTTTACCATCTGATACATGTCTATGGAAAGTTTTTTTTATTTGCCTGATATAAGGATCTTCTCCTCTACTGTTATGCTGATTATGATGGAAATATTAGAGCAGATAAATAAAAAAAAAACACAGGCCGTATTTTACCAATTAAGTGAGGGCTTTCCTATGAATTGGAAAAGCATTTTTTTTGTCCTTAAAGTAGAACTGTAGTCAAATCATAAAAAATAAAAAAGTCATAAAAAGTATATTTAATACAGTAAGATAAGACAAAGCTCACTGTAATCACTAGTCATATGACAAATTAAGAACAATTATCACTACTTATTTGTAAAGAAATTATCCTTTACATTGTTTTGTTTTTTGTCCATGGCTTAATCATGGTCACAAGGTCCAGCTTGGTCAGTCCAAGCTGGATCAATGTAACTATGCAAAAATTGTGCGCATTCCCTGAATGGACTATAGTCACGGCATGTGTCCACTGCATACTTCTAGAGTACAGCCTGACACGCTTTGCGGGCGCTTTTAACCCTTTACTCGGCCGCTAGCAGGGTTAAAAGCGCCCCTCTAGCGTCCGAAAAGTGCCGCTATAACCTTAGACCCCTTTCACACTGAGGCGTTTTTCAGGCACTTTTGGGCTAAAAATAGCGCCTGTAAAGCGCCTGAAAATGCCTCCCCTGCAGTCCCAGTATGCAGTCTCCTCCCCTGCAGTCCCAGTATGACCACTGTGATAGTGGTCACATGATCGCCAATCCTTCCCATCCCCTGGGCACTCAGAACTGTTTAATTGTTGGCTGTACTTCTCCTGTGGATCATAGGAGTGCAGTTCGCTCTTCACTCCCGTCACCCGTTTTCAGCAGACAGCAGGCTTCCCGCTGTCGGCTGTCACAGAGCCGGTTCTGGCTCGGGGCAAGATCGCAACAATGGAGTCGGGATCTGCCCACATGCCTGAATCGGCAGCCGGCTCAGCCTCTCAGCGAGCCATTCCCGCCCCCTCCACAGCGCTCCAGTGAGTGAGGAGGGGGCAGAGCAGAGAGCGGTGACTGAGAGTCACCAGCTCTCTGCTCACAGAGCTGTGAGAACCGAGCGGTCCGCGGTGTTAGATCGCTTGGTTGTCAGTCTTAGAAGCGCCGGGGGAAAAATGCAGCATCAGTTAGGTAAGTATGATTCTTAAATTTAAAAAAAACATACTTCTCTTTTAAAGGGACAATGGGACAGGCGGGAAGGGGTTAAGGTTTTATAGGCAGGGGGGAAAAAATGCCACAGGAAATAGTTATCACATCATAACATATATACTATTTATATAATGTATATACAAATGTGCCACAAACAGAACAATACATTATATTAGGACTGTAGGATCAATAAGGAATCAAAGAATAAAAGCAATAGATGGGGTAAAATTATCCAGTATCAATATGGTTGTTGTTAATGAATATCTAAACCAAAACATCTTGTTAGTTTTGGTTAGAGTAGGGAACAGTTAAAACCCCAGTCAGATTTTCTTTTGGGATGTCTGTTTCTCTTTTTCCCAAAGGGGAGATTCCCCTCCTTGTCTTATCCCATAGACACAACAGGAAGGGAGAGGAAATCTCTCCAAAATGAGGAGAATTCATTGAGGTTGATTTACTAAAGGCAAATATACTGTGCGCTGCGTGTGCATAGTTGCGCTAGATATTTCTAGATTGTAAGCTCTAACGAGTATTGATCTGTATTGTAAGTGTACTGTCTGCCCTCATGTTGTAAAGCGCTGCGCAAACTGTTGGCGCTATATAAATCCTGTATAATAATAATATAATAATAATAATACATCTGAGGCGAAGCTCTGCTGATTTCTATTGTAATGGAAATTTGTAAGTTTTGTATATAATTGTATTCCATTTTGTATGTATTGCACACTGCCCTCACTGTGCACACGGCACTAATAATGTTTTCAGTACATGTTTACATTCTTTTGAGTCCTGATTAGAATAAGCCTGCCTATGATACGCCCCTTGTTACCATAAATGAACAATTGTAATATTAATGGGATACCTACGTAATCATGTGTATAAAACCCCTGAATTGCGTCATAATAAGGGAGAACGGTTATTTGGAAAGATGCTGAGCGTATCTTTTGTGTCTGTTCCCTACTGCAGTAGTTATTATTAATTTGGAACCACTAATCAATATGAGGATAGGATTTGCCTATCTATAAATTTCCAGGACACTATCATCCAATCATGTACAAGTAAAAATTGTTGTTTTTTATTTTACTTGCATGTGATTGGGTATTCTTTGCAAAGTGAAGCTTTACCTCATTTACTAAGCTCCGAAGCAAGTGCAATTGCAGTGCACAGTATATTTACCTTTAGTAAATCAACCCTATTTTTTTTTTTTTTTTTTAAAAGCAATTAAATATGATACCAGTTTTTATTTTTTAGTTTTTTTTAGCAAAGTAACTACCAGCAGGTTAGGGGTTTACTTTACTTTACAGCAGTTTCTCAGCATTATTACACTATATAACCCCACACAACAATAGAAGTTTACCAAGTGTTGTTTGCCATCTTTTCGGAAACCCCTGAGAGTGTGTGTACATTAAAGTGGTTGTAAACCCTTACAAACCACTTTGACCTACAGGTAAGCCTAGATTAAGGCTTACCTGTAGGTCCAAGAAATATCTCCTATACCTACACGGTTTAGGATATATTTGCAAAAAGACAGGCACCGATGTCTACAGCGTATGCGCCGTAGACAGCGGCGCACAGGCGCACCGAGCGCGCCACTGCTAACGGTGATATGCCGCGAGTGGCGGCTCTCGTGCGTATGCGCGGGAGTGACGTCATCGCGGCGCTGGCAAATCACATCGCCGGTGCCGCGAGACCCGGAAGTCACTCCGGGATACGTGGCAGAGGTGGAGAAGAAGGAGGAACGCTTCGGGGGCTTCGTTCTCAGGTAAGTTATTCATAATGAGCTAGTATGTTATGCATACTAGCTCATTATGCCTTTGCCTTGCAGGTTCCTTTTTATTTTTAAATGTTTCATTGCCTTTACTTCCTCTTTAATTGCAGAACTGCAATGTTTCTAAGCAAAGCTTTATGTATAAATACAAACCATATTTATTCCCTACACAACATAATATTTTGTGACACTTGAAATAATTATTTGGAAATAATTTTGCAAAGTTCCCTTAAACTGATTGTTACTAATAATAAATGTGAACGTGTAATTGACACACTGGGGGCTTTTACATTTTTAAATTCTAAGGTTTATTTCAGTTTATGTCTTCAGTTTACATACAATGGGTAGGTTAAAGCAAAATCTGCATTCTTACATTTGTCAATCTGTATGCACAGTTACAAAAAAGTCAACAGTGAGAATGCCACACTGGTTAAATACATGTTACTAATAATAAATGTGAACGTGCAATTGACACACAGGGGGCTTTTACATTTTTCAATTCTAAGGTTTATTTCAGTTTACGTCTTCAGTTTACATACAATGGGTAGGTTAAAGCAAAATCTGCATTCTTACATTTGTCAATCTGTATGCACAGTTACAAAAAAGTCAACAGTGAGAATGCCACACTGGTTAAATACATGTTAATCCTTACATTCAGTATTGAAAACAAAGAAAAACACAATGGGGGATATAACCGTGGGGGGAATTATTATCCACCAACAGTTCCTAATACCAATATTGTAGAGCAGGTTTGGAAAGGGAACAAAAGTATTATCTTGTGTTGGTGGGAGTATTGCAAGGAGGGTTAGGGCATTATTGTGTCAATCCACAGGGGTGTTGTGTGGAGGAGGTCAGGGGGGGAGACATAAAAAATTAGGGGGAGAGATGGGGAGGCTAAGTGGAGGTGTGGGTGCCTGTGTGTCAGGCAAACCCCATTAACCTCATTGCTACACCTAATATAAATCATGAGGGCATAGGCATGCACACATAGTGTGCCGGGTGTGCCTAAGCCCCATGTGCATTAGCATTATCCAGGAGCAGCACCAGGTGGGTGGTTGGGGGTGCCAGTGGCCATTGTAAATGCCCCATTATATTAAAATCTAGGTTCATCTTTAGGAACGCGTTACACCCGTATTTAGGGTGTATTGTAATATGCTCCCAATCAACTGGCTTTCACCACTAGCGCCCCTTCCTGTGACAGCAGGTGGCGTTCATGTGTGTTTGGGCTTTGGGGCGCACACCCTAATGCAATAGACTGCGCACACCTATGCATGAGGGTAAAGATGGTCAGATTAAGTTAGGATGGAGGTGGTGATAAGCTGGACCAGAAAGCCCAAATATTATAAAAAAATTCTTCTATATGTTTTCTTTGGGGAGGCAGTTATGTCCTTAAATCCTAAGTTTATTTGTTTGTTATTTTTTAATCAGCACAAGGGACAGTACTTACAGTGAGGGAAAAAAAGTATTTGATCCCCCTGCTGATTTTGTACATTTGCCCACTGACAAATAAATGATCAGTCTATAATTTTATTGGTAGGTTTATTTTAACAGTGAGAGACAGAAAAACAACAAAAAAAATCCAGAAAAACGCATTCAGTTATAAATTGATTTGCATTTTAATGAGGGAATTAAGTATTTGACCCCTTTGCAAAACACGACCTTGTACTTGGCTGCAAAAACCTTGCTGGCAATCACAGAGGTCAGACATTTCTTGTAGTTGGCCACCAGGTTTGCACAGATCTCGGGAGGGATTTTGTCACACTCTTTGCAGATCCTCTCCAAGTTATTAAGGTTTTGAGGATGTTTGGTAACTCGAACCTTCAGCTCCCTCCACATCATTTCTATGGGATTAAGGTCTGGAGACTGGCTAATGTGCTTCTTTACGAGCCACTCCTTTGTTGTCTCGGCCATGTATTTTGGGTCATTGTCATGCTGGAATACCCATCCAGGACCCATCCCCCCCCCCCTCTATCCCCTGAAGTCTCTTGGGACACATCACAGGTCTAAGGAGACTGTGGGACCATTCACAAGGCGCAGCACGGCTTGCGCATGTGCAACGGGCAGACAGCTGTGCAGCATCAAAGGAGTCACAGTTGACTGCTCACAGTTAAGACTCTGGCACCTGGACCGAAGACCAGCAAAGAGCCAGGTCGGGTGAGGACATCGCTGGATCTTGGTAAGTGCATACCTCCCAACTGCCCCTGATTTTGGAGCAATGCCCCTCTTTCCCCCTCATCTGTCCCTCAATTTGGTCTGATCTATATATTTGTATACAAAATGCACTTTTTAGCTTTCAAAAAGTGTTTCCCAGTGTTTACCTTTTATCCAATTTCTAAATTTTAAAGGAATAGTAGTGGTAAAAAAAAAAAGTCCTTGTGGATTTAATTTAACTCCTTTAAGGGGGTGTGGCAGGGGGTGTGTGTCCTATGCCTACATACATTTGTTAGTAGGTGTCCCTCATTCCCATCTCAAAATGTTGGGAGGTATGTAAATGTGTGTTTTTTAAAAGGCAGTAGCTACAGTCTTTACATACCTCCCAACTTTTTGATATGGGAATGAGGGACACCTATCAGCACAAGTATGCAGGCATAGGACACACCCCTTGCCACGCCCCCAACCACATCAATACTGGGCACTTTCGCCCCCTTCCTTCCCAGACCAATTTTCAGCTTTCAGCGCTCTTGCACTTTCAATGACAATTGCGTGGTCATGCAACGCTGTACCCAAATTAAATTTTTATCATTTTGTTCACACAAATAGAGCTTTCTTTTGGTGGTATTTATTCACGACTCTGTTTTTTATTTTTTGCGATAAAAGCGAAAAAAGAGTATAAATTTGGAAAAAAAAACTATATTTTCTTCTTTCTATTTTAAAAGAATAATCCAATAAAATCTAATTTTGTTATAAATTTAAGCCAAACTGTATTCTGCTACATGTTTTTGGTAAAAAAAAATCCTGTTAAGTGTATAATAATTGGTTTGTGTGATCACGGACATATGTACGCAAATGATCATGTACAGATGTGTGCAGATGATCACGGACATATGTGTGCAGATGATCACGGACATATGTGCGCAGATGATCACGGACATATGTGCGCAGATGATCACGGACATATGTGTGCAGATGATCACAGACATATGTGCGCAGATGATCATGTACAGATGTGTGCAGATAATCATTGGGACATATTATTTTACTGTTACATATGTGGGACAGGTGTTTTTACTATGTAAGGGACATGTGTTTTGGAAACATGTGTTTTGTGGACATGTGTGTTTACTTTGTGTTTTTTACATTGCGTGGACACTAGATTTGTGATCAGCGAGTAAAAAGCTGTAAAAAACAGCTCATACTCACCGATTACCAGCCGGCCGACAACTTCTGTGTGAGGAGAGGAGAGCCGATTGCCTAGCAACCGGCTCTGTATTTACATAACATGACGGCTGTGATTGGACATGGCCGTCATGTGATCAGGAGGGCCAATCACAGAGCCCTCCTGCTGATCGGAGATGTGCCGTGTCCGGGTGACACAAGCGCATCGGGATTGCGCCGCTGCGTGGGCCCCACGGATGTGCGATCCCCTTCTTTCTGAGGGATGTTCCTGAACGTCCACTCAGAAGGAGAGAGCGTCCACCCGGCCGTTTATGTACAGTGGCCGGGTGGGAAGTAGTTAAGGAAGAATTGTCCAAAAAGCAAGATTGGTTAAACCCACAAGTGCTTTTTTTACCACTACTATTCCTTTATATTGGCTTTTGGAATTTACAAATGCAGCAAATTAGAAATCAGATGAAAGATTTAGGGCTGGAAAACACTTTTTGATAGATAAAAAGTGCATTTTATATTCAACTATATAAATCAGACCAAAATGAGGGACAAATGAGGAGGAATGAGGGACAGAGGGACATTGCTCCAAATCAGGGACAGTCTTTCGAAATCAGGGACAGTCGGGAGCTATGGTATTTGTAGCTGCTGACATTTAAATTTTTGTTCAGGGTGAAGCTCCTCTTTAAACTAAGGCTTTAACCTTTGTAAACCAGAATGACACAGTGGGAAGTGTATCTTGTTTACAGAGAACTGGTATACAAGCCTTTGAAGCATTTAAAGGGGTGTTCCGGACGCAATGTTTTTTTTATTTTTTTTAAGTCAGCAGCTACAAACACTGTAGCTGCTGACTTTTAATAAGGACACTTACCTGTCCAGGGTGCCCGCGATGTTGGCAGCAGATGGTGAGCAATCGCTCGTCTCTCGGCTGCCCCCGACGCCATCCTCTTTCAGGGAATCAGGAAGTGAAGCGGTGCGGCTTCACTGCCCGGTTCCCTACTGCGCATGCGCGAGTCGCGATGCACGTCTCCACTGGTCCCCGTTGTGTTCTGGGAACTGTGTGTTTCCCAGAACACAAAGGGGGGGGGGGGGGGTAACGGGCATCTGCGGATATTCTGCGGCTATCTATGCCGGAAGTGGGTGCAGATACCTGTAGTATACATGTATCTGCATCCCCCTCCCCCCTGAAAGGTGCCAATTGTGGCACCAGAGGAGGGGAGGAATCCGCTGAGCGGATTGTTCCACTTTAGGGTGGCCCTCCACTTTAAATTCGTCCATCAGATCGGCTGCCGGCGCCGCCATCCTAACTAAGGCAAACAGGCAGTGGCAAACAGGCACTGCCCTTTTCCTACTGTGCATGCGTAAGCTTGGATGGCCTTGTTGTTTCCTGGGACACACACATGTCCCAGAAGACAACAGGGCCGCTCGCCGAGGAGGAAGAAGCATAGAAGAAACAGTGCTACGTAATAGGAAGAGGCAGATTAGGAAGACTGCCTAGCAACAGGGGTTTCTGGTGAGTAAAAAAAAATTGTTTTTTTCAAATGTTTTTTTGTTTTTTAAATTTAAGAATATTAATGCAATTTTTTTTGTTTAGGGTTGCCCTCCGCTTTAATGCATGTATGATCAGGGAAGATTGCCTCAGTGAAGATGGCGGTGGCGGCCTCAGACCGGGGGGATGGGAGGGCTCAGCGTGGTGACGCAGAACGTAGGCAGGAAGGGGCGGAGTTCCTGGGGCTGAGGCAGAGTGAGTGAGAGAGAAGGAGAAGGAAGCTGAGGGGCGAGCAGAGTGGAGGAGGGAGAGGAGTGGCAGAGAGCGGGTGACTGAAAGGCGGGCAGCCCGCGGAGAAGGAGGCGGAGGGAGTCCCGGCTCGGGACGTGAGGGACGGACGGAAGCCGAGAGGCGCCAGTATCAGAAGGCGGCTGTAAGTGCGGAGGAGGCTAAAGGAGGAGAAGATGGCGGACGGGGATAGCGGCAGCGAGAGAGGGGGCAGCAGTGGCGGCGGCGGTGGAGGAGGGGGAGGCCCCGGCAGCTTCCAGCAGCACATGTCCCGGGATCAGGAGACCCAGGAGCTGGCCTCCAAGCGGCTGGACATCCAGAATAAACGTTTCTATCTGGACGTGAAGCAGAACGCCAAAGGCCGCTTCATTAAGATCGCCGAGGTGGGCGCCGGGGGCTCCAAGAGCCGCCTCACCCTCTCCATGGCCGTGGCCGCCGAGTTCCGCGACTACCTGGGAGACTTCATCGAGCACTACGCCCAGCTGGGCCCCAGCAGCCCCGAGCAGATCGCCCAGTCCTCGGGGGAGGACGGCATGGGAGGAGCCGGGGGCCCCCGCCGGGCCCTGAAGAGCGAGTTCCTGGTCCGGGAGAACCGCAAGTATTACCTGGACCTGAAGGAGAACCAGCGCGGCCGCTTCCTGCGCATCCGCCAGACCATCAACCGCGGGCCGGGCTTCAGCGGAGGAGCCGGAGGGGGCGCCGGCCTGCAGAGCGGACAGACTATCGCCCTGCCCGCCCAGGGGCTCATCGAGTTCAGAGACGCCCTGGCCAAGCTCATCGATGACTATGGCGGGGAGGACGACGAGCTGGGCTCCGGAGGAGGAGGTGGAGGAGGGGCGGCCGGTGGGGGAGGAGGAGGCGGCGGCCTGTACGGAGAACTGCCCGAGGGCACGTCCATCACTGTGGACTCCAAGCGCTTCTTCTTCGATGTGGGCTGTAATAAGTACGGCGTGTTCCTGCGGGTGAGCGAGGTGAAGCCCAGCTACCGCAACTCCATCACCGTACCCCTCAAAGCCTGGGGCAAGTTCGGCGGAGCCTTCTGCCGCTATGCCGAGGAGATGAAGGAGATCCAGGAGCGCCAGAGGGACAAGATGTATGACCGCCGGGGACCCGGAGGGGAGAGAGGAGGAGGAGGGGGCCTGAGCTCCGGGGGAGGAGAAGACTCCGAGACAGAAGATGTGGATGACGACTGAACCCAGAGAGAGAGCAAAGGGGGAGGGGCACATCCGGGGGGAGGGAGGGGGAACTACAACTCCTAGCAATGGGACCTCTCATTGGGGGGGAGGGGGAACTACAACTCCTAGCAATGGGACCTCTCATTGGGGGGAGGGGGGACTACAACTCCTAGCAATGGGACCTCTCATGGGGGGGAGGGGGAACTACAACTCCTAGCAATGGGACCTCTCATTGGGGGGGGGGGGAACTACAACTCCTAGCAATGGGACCTCTTATTGGGGGGAGGGGGAACTACAACTCCTAGCAATGGGACCTCTCATTGGGGGGAGGGGGAACTACAACTCCTAGCAATGGGACCTCTCATTGGGGGGAGGGGGGACTACAACTCCTAGCAATGGGACCTCTCATTGGGGGGGGGGGGCAATGGGATGGGGGGGGGGGGGCTACAACTTCTAGCAATGGGACCTCTCATGGGGGGGGGGGGGGCTACAACTTCTAGCAATGGGACCTCTCATTGGGGGGAGGGGGACTACAACTCCTAGCAATGGGACCTCTCATTGGGTGGGGGAGGGGGACTACAACTCCTAGCAATGGGACCTCTCATGGGGGGGGAACTACAACTTTTAGCAGTGGGATTCCTCCTCACATGGGAGGGGGGTCTACAACTCCCAGCAATGGGGCCTGTAGTTCCGCCTCAGCTGGGGGACCCTAGCCCCTCCCCCCAATCTACAGGCATAATGTTCCTGGGCAGTCCACCTCTCCAGCTGTAGGGACACCTAGGGTAAGGTCCCCTTCCCCCTGCTCTCTATCTGTTGTGGGACTACAGATTTCAGCATGCCATGTCATCTATACTGACTATATACTATGCAACTGCAATCTTAAATCAATTGCTTGGGTCTGTCGTATTGCAAACCTATAGTAACTAAAGGAGATTTTACAATTGGATTGTATAGTGTATGGCCAGTCTTGGAGTCACCATACATAACATAATCTGACCATACAATCAACTTTAGATTTATCAAGACTATTCAATATGCACACAGGCCTATTTCATTGTCAGACAGGCCCTTGCACAACATAGTCATTGGTAGATCTAAAGCACGCTGTGCAGTCAGATTGTAATGTGTATGGCCAGGCTTAGAGAGTTGTAGGTGGCCCAAGACTGTCCGTTTTTGTGGTTATGCTCCTGGGATTTGTAGTTCTTCCTCAGCTGGAGAGCCTCAGACTGCTTGAGACAGTCACAACACATTAAAGGGGCCACTTATTAGCTAGCCCCCTCCACCTCTGAATAAAGGCAAGGTTAAGGATTGGAGAAATCAGTCTGTGGCGCTCTTATTAGGTAAGGGTGGTGTCATTGGGCATTCTCCTGGCAACCCCCTGAAGTGGGTGTACAGGTGTGTATCCTTGTGGGGGTTTGCCAAGGGAATGCCCAGTCATGTCGCCATTGCCTATAGGATTTATTATTGCGTTAACCTATCGATTTTTATTCCGGAGTGGGCCAGCTAACCAATAAGTGGACCTTGCATTGTTCATGCAAGGTTTGTATTTACTGGGCGACCTGTTCCTCTCCAGCTGCTGAAGAACAACCAACCCTTCTCTGTGGTGGATCTGCCCCCCTGGGACTTGTTCTGTGGCAACTGAAGAGCAACAGGCTGCCCTAACCAGACTTGCAGTAGCACAGCTGGGGCGTCAGGGACTTCATGGGGGTCAGCAGGATCCAGGACAGTCTCATGCTGAGAATAGGACAGAATTCAGTACAGTGATGGACCTTAGGTAGGTGGTCAGGAGAGCAGGGAGTTAGCAGCCCCCCTTCGGGAAAAGTTACAAACAAACTTTTGAGACTGGAGACACGTTCTTTACTGACAAACTAAAAGGTGTCTTCTGCAGCGTTTTTGGATTTGTGTTTGTAACTGTACTTCTGGTTCCTGTATTTTCCAAATCTAGATAGACGTTTTGGGCTAGCTCCCTACTATAAAATGCACACAATATGAAAGACCAGCTTTTTTTTTTCCTCCAATTCTTGTCTAGGTGCTGGGCCAAAGATGGCACAGTGCATCTAATCATGGGTCAGGGTCCAGTGGCCATCTACTATAGAATCCCAACTATTGTCGGATCGTCATTGACTCCGACTCATGATTACAAAGAGTTCAAACAGAGTTTAGTCCAGCGAGTTGGATTGACACCTGGAGAACCCGACCTTCCCCCGTAGATGGGTTTAGAGAGTAAGAGCTCAGAATAAGGGAGACCTGCAATTTTTTGCTCAGTACATTGGTGCTAGATAACGTACCGCATGCCACTTGGCAGCCCCAAATTCCTTTGTCGTTTGATGGTAGGAACAGAGCGAGGGTTTCAGAAGCCAGCATGAGTAGGTTTTAGAAACAGAACTACCTGCCTAACCTACCACATAAGTATACCAGAAACACACAGAATTTACAATAAGGTTTAACTCTCATCATTTCTACCTATACAGCTAGGGTGGAGGGGAGAGATGCTGGGCTAGGGAAGTGAGAGCCACTTAGGGAGCAGACTCACCCCTTTCTCCCTTGCCTCTCGTACAACCATTTCAATTTGCTTCTGTTTTAATGGCGCTTAGAGCGATGCGCCCCCCAAGGAGAAAAGACCAGCAGTTCTGTTCCCAACATGCTCTGCACCATGCCACCCGTTCCTAAAGCACAAGGAAAGCTTGTTTGGATTTCTTGAAAATCGCTTTTAACATCAGCAGAGTATCTGGTGACAGGACCAGCTTACCATTCCTACCAGGACTGAACTCAGATCCCACCAATCATGGATTATTTCCGACTGCCATAGTCACCTTTCTTTTTAAAACCAGCATTAACAACGCAAGATTCAACAAAAATCTTAACAACGAGGGACTATCAATAACACAAATCTACAAGGAAAAACCATACAACCTGAAATCTGTGAAATCTTGAATTAAACCCTTCCTTCGTGGAAGTGAGAAAGACAAAAAAAAAAGTAAGGTTCATGCAAAACAGACAAATGTCAAAGATAAGCTCAGGTCCATGATTCTTCTACCAGGCCTTTTATTATTAAAAAGACCTGCATTGAATTCTCAGTACCTCGGAGGGTGATGGTGCCTCCACTATGTTCTCAGCAGATGGCTGGGAAGAAACTGTCCAGGTGGTGGCCAATCCACAGCAGTACAAGCAATGGGGAAAAGAGCGTGTTGTCTGTTCCCATCCAGGCATAACTACCAATAGGAATCCCAGCAGATGAACTTACTGCCTACAAGATGGTCTCTTTTTTTTTTTTTTTTTTTTTTTTTTTCCCCCCCTAGAAATGCTCCTGTATCTAGCTCTCAACCTGTGCTTTTAACCTGAATTTTAACTCTTTATTGGATTGCTCCCTTGCCTATACACTTTGACAAGAAATAAACCTTTTGAGGACACAGGCCAATGCATTTTCATGCTCTCCTCTGTCCCCAAAGAGTTGAAACGAAATTATAGTATTTTATTTTTTCTTTTCCTTTTGTGCATATACATAGTTTTTTTAAATCAGATTATCATAAAACTCCCTACTAGCTGTCATGTTGGTGTGTAGTTATTGGCATGCTGTTCCCAAAGCCTCTGCAATACCCATCTTCAGTCGCTTATTGTGCAGGCTTTTGGAAATGTTGAGCTGGTTAGCAGCTTCCAGTGTTTGATGCATAGAGATTTTTATTTTCCTTCACGTGAGCTGCCTTTTTCTATTTTCACCCCACTTCATTGTTTTAATTGGGTTATCTATACTAATGTATTTATTTCATCATCCTACCTAGTGGTTTAATCCTTTTGCTGCTGCAAAAAAAGGCTTTTGGAATCGTAAGAGTGTATTGTAGGCCTAGCGAGCAACAAAAAGGAGAATGTTACGGTCTTCTGTGAGCGAGCAAAGCTTGCCATGAAATGTATGTATAGCAGGAGTAGAGAGGAGCAAATTGATCCACGGGTCTGGGTGCTTTGGGTGAATCGTATTGTTTTTAGTGAACTGTGTGGTCTATTAGAGATTCACACAGGTCATGAATTGTAGGACTCTTACTAGATAGGGTGAATCGGTACATATTCAGAAGCACAGGGGTTTGCCACAATGGATCAGATTTGCCCAGCTGAGTTGTGTGTCTTTTTAATGCAGAGAATTTGCTTTTGGCGGTAGTAGATAATACGCAGAAAGGTAACATTTGCTGCTGTTTTTAAAATTCCGACAACACGTTCTAAGTTTTATCCCAGCATGTAATGTCATCTGACTGTTGCATTTTTTTTTTTTTTTTTCCAAACTGTATGGGAGCAATAGTATTTCTTGATGTTTTAATCACATCAGTATATTGTACTGTATTTTTGTACCTGCAAGGCAGCTGTATCGATTGTCCTGCTGTATCAATCTTATGTGGATTTTTTTTTTCCCCCTTTTCTGTTTCTTGTGGCAGACTACATGCTTCATCCACAGCTAGAACAGCAAATTCAGCCCATGCAGGGTTTATGTATAAATAGAGAAAAAATCCTCTTACGTTTTCTGTGCGATGGACACAAAGTAAGAGGCGGCATGTCTTGCTACTAAGTTTTATTTATATTTGCACCTGGAGTAGACAGGCAAATCTTAAATATGACACTTGCTCAATGAGCTGCCGGTAGTCCTGTGCAAAATCTCTTAGGCCCCTTTCACACTGGGGCGGAGAGCCGCGGTGACGGTAAAGCAGCGCTATATTTAGCGCTGCTTTACCGTCGTTTTAACCGCGGTATTCGGCCGCTCACGGTGCGGTTTTAACCCCCGCGAGCGGCCGAAAAGGGGTTAAACACCCCCGCAGAGCGGCCGTAGCGGCGCTTTGTGGCGGTATTGCCGCGGTTTCACCGCGGTGTCCCATTCTATTCAATGGGAAGGAGCGGTATAGATGCTGCTAGCAGGACTTTTTTTGTCATCCTGCTAGCGCACCGCTCCAGTGTGAAAGCCCGCCGGCTTTCACACTGGAGTTAAAGGGGCAGGATGCAGCTATTTTTAGCGCTGCACCGCATGAAAAACGCTTAGGTGTGAAAGGGGCCTTACTGGGGAGGTTGTAAAATTCTACCCAGGCCTGCCTCTTCCTGCTCACTGTGGCTTAAGCCTCTGAATTTAATGGTTTGCCATTGGATAAATAAGCTATAAAGTATGACAAGTGTTTTAGAGAGGAGAGAAACAAACCCCCTTCCCTAGAAGATTACTGCGTTATCCCCCAGTCAGCATTGCACGATTGCACAGAACTCGTGTAATAAGGCATTTTTACACCTACTGCCTTGATCTACAAAAATCAGAAAACCACAGGGGCTGATATACCAACACTGGAGAGTGCAGGATCTGGTGCAGCTGTGCATAGAAATCAATCGGCTTCCAGGTTTATTTTTAAAGTTTAAATTAACAAGCTGACTTTAGAAGCTGATTGGCTGCCATGCACAGCTACATCGGATTCTGAGTGATCCAATCAATTTTAGTAAATCAACCCCTCAGTGTACTAGTGTGTGACAACCTACTGGCTTGTAAGGTGTGCTGGAGCTTTGTGGTGCCTTCACAGCCTGAAGCCTGCTGTGTTGCCTATAGCAACCACATTACATCTGGTATTGTGTACTTCAGAAAATGAAACCATACACCTGCATTGTTTGCTATAGGGAACGAATACTATTTCCTGTGTTTCTTGTACAAATCCCAGGCCAGTGATTGGATTGTTGTGAAAGGTGTATTGCTTTCAGTGTCTTCACTGGCAAAGGGTATTTTGGTTGCAAGCTGAACTTTGCAATTTCTTTTTTTTGGACACATCACGTGTGACATAGAATCATCATTAGCGGTAACCTAGGTGTTGAGGCCTGCTGTTTACTGTAGAAGCAAATGCTAGCTGCATTGATGGTGAAACCTACACACAGCCATGTACTTTGCTGCTGTGGGGATGGTAGCAGCGGCTATGACAATACAAGGGATCCTGTCATTCACCCTCGCTTTCCTCCCTCCCTTGTCCATTCACAAAAAATATTTTATTTTTGAATAGACAAGGGGGCAGGAAAGGGAGGGCAAATGACCGGATCCCAACACTGCCACAGTGGCAGCTCTTTATCCCTACAGCACTGGAAGAATAGCGCTGCGTGTAGGATCTGCCATTAGAACAGCACTTTTTTTTAAATTTCTTTTACAATAAATGGCAGTCAACACCTAGGAGGAGGTTTATCATTAGAGGTAACTTCTTTGTGTGCTGTAGCCAAGAAAAAAAATATTCCCTGGAGTTCAGTTTTAACATTGGTTGTGTTTTCAGCAGGTGGGTTATTGAGCCACAACTAATGTGGATATTGAAATATTAACATTTACAGTTACGATTTGAAAAATGTCTCATGGAGAGGAGCATCTCCAAAATAGAGGTTATTTTTGAAGGTCACATTTGCTGACCTTGTTTCACTTCCAGACTCTGGAAATATCATTGCCATAGTCTTAGGTTATTTCCCCCACAAGACTTACACTGTTATATGCAGCTTGTCCATAATATAAAATGCCTGTATAAAACCTAGCAAATCCTTACCTGTAAATGTTGTATAGCCTCTTAAAAATATATATCTGTACATAAATATATAGGGGGTGTCAGTAATCTGAATGTTTTATGGATGTGCTCACCAACCCATCCCTTTCTGGTTTCTCTCTTGCTCGGACACAGCATGGAAATTACTATATCTACTGCCCCATATGGTATGATGGATTTAGCTGCAGTTAATGCTGGGAATAGGGTGATAACGTATTTACATTTCCGATTCGACCAAACTGACATTTATCAAGGCCTTTCTTTACCTGAATTCAACTCTGGCAAACATGACAAGCAATTACCACAGTTGCCAAGCCATTGATGCACAATTATCTAACGAAACAGTGTTAAATCTGTACACTTGTGCTTAGCAAGATACCCTTATCTACAGCTTTCTATACTATTTTTGGCTATAGATGCCAGCTTTAATGCTGCATTGAAATCAGATTAGGTTGTTACAGCTCTAACCTGCACAGTGTCCTCCGATGTTGTCACACAAAAGATCAGCTTCCAAATTGGTGTGTATCTGGCAAATTAACCCCCAAGCAATGCATGTAATACTATGTTTTAGGAAATACATTTTAAATGGCTTTACAGACAGGAGCAATGCAATGTGCATGTAGAGAAATATACATTTCAGTCTTGCACAACTGAAAGATAGAAAATGTATTTGGTTTAGTTATGTGTGCACTACTGATTCTAAGAATCGATTGTGCACATTGACCTCTTCACTACAAGAAATCCTGTTTAAATTTATATTAGAATGGTGAAGTAGTATATATGGGAATGCTGTTACGGACTGACCTTCCGTCACCATATTTAAACAGGGGCCGATATTTTTTTATAAATCCAAAGACCTGCATTGTAACCAGCCCCCACATTGAACTGTGTTGTGCTGCTCTGCTCTGAAGGTTGTGGTCATATTTTTTTAGAGTTGCGGTTTGAATGCCTTGGCAGAAATGAACCTGGTTGCCATCATGGCCTGTCATGTAAAGGGAAAACACTACAGCCTGTCTGTAATTTTAGAAGTTTAGTGTATAGTGTGCATTTCTCCCATATAGAGTGTAGGCTGAACCAACTTAGCTGTCCAGTAGTGATGTCACTGTACCATGAACATTAATAGACTTTTGGTCTAGTTACCTGCCTCTCCATTGTGTGGGGGTGATAATGTACCCTTAAATACCTCTGGGATCTCAAAAAAAAAAAAAAAAAATAGCTGTGCATTGGCCCACACATACTGCAAGGATTAAATTGATTCTAACAGTTGTATTTTTCTTTAAAAATAGCAAACATGTTATATACTTGCCTGCTCTGGGCAATGGTTTTGCACAGAGCAGGCTGGATCTTCTTCTTTTTGGGTCCCGCATCGGTCCTGGCTGCTCCCCCAATAGCAAGCCTCTTGCTATGGGGGCACTCAAGTAGGTTTCCTCCACATTCTTTCACACACCAAGCATGGCTTGGTCCTGCCCCTGCTCTCCTCATTGGCTTGCACGCTGTGATGGCAGCTCCTGCTGCTGTGTGAGCCACAGAAGAGAGAGTTACTGCTCACATGCATGTTGCTGGCTCGAGATGGGGCTCAGGTAAGTATAAGGGGGGGGGGCTGCACCCAAAAGGTTTCCTACCTATTAGAATGGAAAAAAAAAATTCTGCCTTTTAGAACCACTTTAAATGTTTATTAATGCCAGGGGATGAGGCATAAGGTATAATTCTTACTCTGCTCTGGCAGCTCCCATCTCCATCTGTGTGACCAGTCCCCTGAAACATCTTCTATAGGACCCTTTGCACTGCGGCCACATAAAATCATCAAGTTCAAGGCAGGGCCAATAGCCCGGAACTGCATAGTAGGAGGGTGAGGGAGCGCCCACAAGCCAGAGCAGGGGAGAGAGTGAACCAAGGAAGTAGGACTGGACCAGGGGTAGTTTTATTTATTTCTAATCATTCTTGAAGTTTGGCTTTAAAGGGGTATCATCATTTTTTTGAGGTTCCTGTGTTTCTTGAGGTGCTCACTAAGTCAGTAAGTGTTTGCCCAAATTCTGACTGGTTTTACTCCAGGTTTTTTTCAGCAGTCTAGTGTAATAAAACTATAAAACCTTTTGGCCCTTTGATAGTTGAGTGAGCCATACCTTAAAGTGCACTACATAACTTTACTTTCACCCACCTTTTCCACTAGAGCAGTAGCAGGCACATTAGGTGGTTAAGAGGAAAGCACATAATGACCATTGCACTGGCTCAAACCAATCCGAGACGTGTGTTTGCAGCACATGCTTTGTACCTGTGTGCGCTGACAAAGGTTGAGCGTATAGATTTCAGAGTTACACTATATAGTTTCTAGAAAGCATTTCTGCTCTAGGCATTTAATCAACATACTCTTCAAATGCTTTTAGCTGACTAATAAAAAGAATTATATTGAAAAAGGTATATTTTTTGTTTCTGTTTAAAGCACTTTAACTAGTAAAGCAGCTTAACCAGCTGTATGATTAGTGAAATATCTTTCAGTCTACCCTATGAGATTATCCAGATGATAGTTGCTCCCCAGTCCCTATTCAGCTTGCTGACCACAGCTTCATTCTGAGCCTTTCCCCACCTCTCCTCCGGGCACCCTCTATGGGTTTGGCAGTACACAATTGGCCTGGCTCATGTTAGCTGGTTAGGAGTATTGAAAAACCTATTGTGGGTGAGACTTCCCTCCAGGAGGCAGCTGAGAAGGTTCTGTCCCTGTTGCAGTTCCCTGATAAGGGAACACCCTTTGGATTTACCACTAGCTCTACAAAGCAGGGGAAATGGTTATTCATGTAAAAGGAAAAAAATAAAATAAGTTAAAGCATAAGGTTCAGAATTCATGCTCGTCAGCACTCCTTACAATAAGAATTTTACAAATTGAGTTTTACAATCTATATATTTAAAATAAAAAAATGTATGTTTGTAACAAATAAAGTATGCGGAAAAGTGAATGAAACCATATCTAAATGTGTCTGGTGGTTTGTGTATTGTAAATGGCTTAATTTTATTAAATTTGCTGTTGGGGGCAGAGCTATAAAAGTTTTTGCCTTTTTTGAGTCATTTACTTCAATCATATCCATAGCAGACTTCATTATAGAGGACAAGTTGAAGCTACAAGATCTAGTAAAAATGGAGAAGCAGGTAAGAGGTGACGGCCTTCATGAAAAAACCTGTAAGGAAGTATGGGAGCTGCCCTTGATAATCCACCCTTAAATACTAATGGCTTTGCTATCATACTGATTTAATAGTACTTCTGATGTTATAAACCTTGGCCAGGTATTATTAGCTTGGACTTTCTTGATCTAAGTGTGTGTCTATAGGTAGTGAAGCCATTAAATCAGCATGATGGCTAAGCCACTGATATTTCCTTTAAAGCCCAACTCCATGAAAACGATGCTGAGCCTCCACCTACAGTTGTGAGACAGGTCAGTAATACTACCTGTTTTTTTTAAATCTTTTAGACCTAATGAGTGATTAACTGTTACGTGGAGTTGGGCTTTTAGAGCCCTATCGTGGCATTTTCTAAGCTAGGCATACCTGCAAAATCAGTCAAAGTTCACCTTAAAATTACAGTGTGAATTAAAGGGCTGTATGACACATGTACCTTGATAAATGCATAGCCCTATATTTTAATTGTCCAGCAATTTGCATTGTAAACTGCTGGCTTTTAGAGCAATTGGAAAGCTTCTTTCTATTTTTATGAAAATAACAAGCATGTTATACTTACCTACTCTGTGCAATGGTCTTGCACAGAGCAGCCCCAATCCTCTTCTGGGGTCTCCCGTCGGTGCTTCTCTGGTTCCAAAACCCCCACTGAGTGCCCCCATAACAAGCTGCTTGCTATGGGGGCACTTGTGTGTGCTCACTCCCGAGCTCTTCTCTGTGTGTCTATAGCAGGGATCTCAAACTGGTGGCCCTCCAGTGAAACTACAAGTCCCATGAGCATTGCAAGGCTGACAGTTACAAGCATGGCTCCCACAGGCAGAGGCATGATGGGACGTTTTGCAACAGCTGGAGGGCCGCCAGTTCGAGACCCCTGGTCTATAGGATACACAGAGCTGGGGGGGCTCAGCCCCGCTCCTCACTGGCCCTAATTGATATGTTTGGTCATACTGGTAAGAGCTGGCAGTTTCCACAGCAGATTGCAGAACAACTGGACCACAGACGAAGTCAAACATAGTGCTATGGACTTCTCAAGGTACATGTTTAATGTTCACGAGTAATTCTAGGGTAAACCTGCTTATGATGCTTAAATGTCATTTGTTCTTTGACATCTGTACCGAAACAAACTTCTGTGAGTGCCATTTTCCTAAGACCCCCATAGGGCTTGTTGGTTCCTCCTGCTGCTGTCCAAGCCACTTCTGTATCCTGTAATTAATGAAGGGCAGCAGGAGGAACCAGAAAGCTGTTGGGGACTCTAAGGATAATGCTGGTTTCTCAGGGGATTTCTATGGAAAACTGGTGTTCTTATCTAGAGACACAGAAAAGATGAGTTTTTTTTTCCTCCTGCAGCTATGCTGGGTGTAAAGAATGTTTTGTCATAACTGTTGCTTTAACTAAAATCTCTAAACCTGCTCCCAGCCTCATTCTAAGTCCAATATACTAACTAGCCTGTAGAAGAAAGATACCTATTCCCTGCACGTTCCAGTCTGGTCACATAATTGGCTTTAAGGGGCAGCTGACAATGGATGGCCCATAGTAAGTCTATAGTTGACATCACTGCTCACTCATTGCAGTCGTTGTCGGCGATCTCTCCTCTCCGCCGAAGTTGGCCGCTGGGGAGATTACCTGACTGGAGTGCGTAGGGAATTGGTAAGTATACAAATCTTTCCTCTACAGTCTAGTTTTTATAGGACTTGGAATAGGGGTGGGAGCAGGTTTAGGCTAAATTTGGTTAGACCAGACTTCTACTTTAAAGGGTAACTGCACTTTTGTGGGAAAAGAAAATGCAAATAAAGAAAAAATTATTTAGCGTATACAATTGCGACACAAGTCGTATTCTAATTTATCGTTATTAAAAATTACCTTTCCTTTTCAATCTGCAGCCGTTGTAATTTTCTGAAAATGCAATATGGCTACCTGGAGGTGTTCTGTGTACACATAGCTCCCCCAGAAACATCATGTCCTGCTTGTGATTGGCTCACTGATTTTCCTAGAAGTCTGCATTAGGATATAAGTCAGATTTCAGGAATCCCCTGCAACAAAAATGTAGGAATGCAGGCCCAGCAGCTTTCCTCATTAGTGCCCTGCAGCTGAGTGATAATTATAAAACCACTCCCATTAGACTCATTCGGCACAGAGGAACAAGCTGATTTTTTTTTTTTTTTTTTTTTAATAAAAGGTAGGAATCTGCAACAAAGTTTGTTAAAATGCCTGCAACGTACATAAATCACCCAGAGGGGAATGTGTTTTTCCTCAACAAATGTTGAGTTACGCTTTAGGCTTGTTCAGATGGTCATGTTTTGCTGGCATGGGGACACACAGGTGTTGATTGCATCCCCATAGATGTCTTTTGGGACATGTAGCTGAACGGACAATCTCTGTGTTCCAATGTGACATCCATGTGGGTACACAGCCCAGAACGCATCCACACAGATGTCACATTGGGAACACAGTGGCTGTGTCCATGCAGCTGCGTGTCTCAATAGACTTCAATGGGACTGCTGACACACGGAAGTAATTGGGAGTGTGACCGAGCCCTTAGGCTCAACTAACTTAAATGACCATGCTTGCAAGTTGGGCCTCCTGCAAACATGATAGGAAAAGAGATTGTCATACAAAGTAAAAATCAAAGCTAAAACAAAAGCTATAAATGTATTATGTGTTTCCTGCTCCCGAGGTCATTACTGGCAATCACAAATTTGTTACTTTGGCCTATGACTGTGTTGTCATACAGGATGGCGGAGGGGAGGGGGGCATCCACACTATACTGTAGTGCCTTTAGCCTCATGCTGTATATGTGCAGTGTAAGATCACCAAGGTACAGCTGGCCCTGATGGCTTGTCTCAAATGACTTGGAGGATGTCATTGCTCTGCTGACTATAATTCTGTCTGGAGAGGAAGCTGTACATCAGGACCTGCAGTGCAAGGATTTCCCTTCTGCTTAATTCATTCAGTGGATCTGTTCAGTAACCTCCTCTGCTGCTGGTTAACCACTTCAACTCTGAAAGATTTTATTTTTATTTGACACTCCGCTACTTTAACCACTTTAGCCCCGGACCAATTGTCAGCTTAAGGACCAGAGGTCTTTTTTCAATTTCGCACTGCACTACTTTAACTGGTAATTGCGCGGTCATGCAATTTTGTAACCAAACGAAATTTGCGTCCTTTTCTTCCCACAAATAGAGCTTTCTTTTGATGGTATTTGATTGCCTCTGTGATTTTTATTTTTTGCGATATAAACGGAAAAGGAGCGAAAATTTTGAAAAAAAAAGAGATTTTCTACTTTTTGTTATAAAAAAAATCTAATAAACTCAATTTTAGTCAAAACATTTGGGCCAAAATGTATTCAGCCACATGTCTTTAGTAAAAAAAATGCCAATAAGCGTATATTTATTGGTTTGCGCAAAAGTTATAGCGTCTACAAACTAGAGTACATTTTCTGGAATTTACACGGCTTTTAATTTATGACTACCTATCTCATTTCTTGAGGTGCTAAAATGGCAGGGAAGTACAAAACCCCCCCAAATGACCCCATTTTGGAAAGTAGACACCCCAAGCTATTTGCTGAGAGGCATGTTGAGCCCATTGAATATTTTTTTTTTTAGTCCCAAGGGATTGAATAAAGACAAAAAAAAAAAAAAAAAAATTTTTTTTCATAAAGTTGTCACTAAATGATATATTCCTCACACATGCCATCGTTATATGTGGAGATGCACCCCAAAATACATTTTGCTGCTTCTCCCGAGTATGGGGATACCACATGTGTGGGACTTTTTGGGAGCCTAGCCGCGCACGGGGCCCCGAAACCCAATCAACGCCTTCAGGGTTTCTAAGGGTGCAAATTTTTGATTTCACTCCTCACTACCTATCACAGTTTTGAAGGCCATAAAATGCCAAAATAGCACAAAACCCCCCCAAATGACCCCATTTTGGAAAGTAGACACCCCAAGCTATTTGCTGAGAGGCATGTTGAGTACATGGAATATTTTATATTTTGCCACAAGTTGCGGGAATATTACAAACTTTTTTTTTTTTTGCCCAAAGTTGTCACTAAATGATATATTGCCCACACATGCCATGGGCATATGTGGAATTACACCCCAAAATACATTCTGCTGCTTCTCCTGAGTACGAGGATACCACATGTGTGGGACTTTTTGGGAGCCTATCCGCATACGGGACCCCCGAAAACCAAGCACCGCCTTCAGGATTTCTAAGGGCATAAATTTTTGATTTCACTCCTCACTACCTATCACTACCTATCACAGTTTTGAAGGCCATAAAATGCCAAGATGGCACAAAACCCCCCCAAATGACCCCATTTTGGAAAGTAGACACCCCAAGCTATTTGCTGAGAGGCATGTTGAGCCCATTGAATATTTTTTTTTTTAGTCCCAAGTGATTGAATAAAGACAAAAAAAAAAAAAAAAAAAAAAATGTATTCAAAAAGTTGTCACTAAATGATATATTGCTCACACATGCCATGGTTATATGTGGAATTGCACCCCAAAATACATTTTGCCACTTCTCCTGAGTACGGGGATACCACATGTGTGGGACTTTTTGGGAGCCTAGCCGCGTACTGGGCCCGAAACCCAAGCACCACCTTCAGCATTTCTAAGGGTGTAAATTTTTGATTTCACTCCTCACTACCTATCACAGTTTCGAAGGCCATAAAATGCCAAAATTGCACAAAACCCCCCCAAATGACCCCATTTTGGAAAGTAGACACCCCAAGCTATTTGCTGAGAGGCATGTTGAGTACATGGAATATTTTATATTTTGCCACAAGTTGCGGGAATATTACAAACTTTTTTTTTTTTGCCCAAAGTTGTCACTAAATGATATATTGCCCACACATGCCATGGGCATATGTGGAATTACACCCCAAAATACATTCTGCTGCTTCTCCTGAGTACGGGGATACCACATGTGTGGGACTTTTTGGGAGCCTATCCGCATACGGGACCCCGAAAACCAAGCACCGCCTTCAGGATTTCTAAGGGCATAAATTTTTGATTTCACTCCTCACTACCTATCACTACCTATCACAGTTTTGAAGGCCATAAAATGCCAAGATGGCACAAAACCCCCCCAAATGACCCCATTTTGGAAAGTAGACACCCCAAGCTATTTGCTGAGAGGCATGTTGAGCCCGTTGAATATTTTTTTTTTTAGTCCCAAGTGATTGAATAAAGACAAAAAAAAAAAATAAAAAAAATTTATTCAAAAAGTTGTCACTAAATGATATATTGCTCACACATGCCATGGTTATATGTGGAATTGCACCCCAAAATACATTTTGCTGCTTCTCCTGAGTATGGGGATACCACATGTGTGGGACTTTTTGGGAGCCTAGCCGCGTACGGGGCCCCGAAACCCAAGCACCGCCTTCAGGATTTCTAAGGGTGCAAATTTTTGATTTCACTCCTCACTACCTATCACAGTTTCGAAGGCCATAAAATGCCAAAATAGCACAAAACCCCCCCCAAATGACCCCATTTTGGAAAGTAGACACCCCAAGCTATTTGTTGAGAGGCATGGTGAGTATTTTACAGCTCTCATGTGTTTTTGAAAATGAAGAAAGTAAAGAAAAAAAAATTTTTTTTTTCTTTTTTCAATTTTCAAAACATTGTGACAAAAAGCGAGATCTGCAAAATACTCACCATACCTCTCAGCAAATAGCTTGGGGTGTCTACTTTCCAAAATGGGGTCATTTGGGGGTGGTTTGTGCCATCTGGGCATTCCATGGCCTCCGAAACTGTGATTGGCAGTGAGGAGTGAAATAAAAAAATTACACCCTTAGAAAGCCTGAAAGCGGTGCTTGGATTTTGGGGTCCCGTACGCGGCTAGGCTCCCAAAAAGTCCCACACATGTGGTATCCCCGTACTCAGGAGAAGCAACAGAATGTATTTTGGGGTGTATCTCCACATATGCCCATGGCATGTTTGAGCAATATATCATTTAGTGACAAGTTTTTGTAAAAAAAAATATTATTTTTTTTTTTTTCATTATTAAATATATTGGGACCAAAAAAAAAAAAATATTTAATGGGCTCAACATTGCTCTCAGCAAATAGCTTGGGGTGTCTACTTTCCAAAATGGGGTCATTTGGGGGGGTTTGAACTGTCCTGGCATTTTATGCACAACATTTAGAAGCCTATGTCACACGTCACCCACTCTTCTAACCACTTGAAGATAAAGCCCTTTCTGACACTTTTTGTTTACATGAAAACATATTTTTTTTTTGCAAGAAAATTACGTTGAACCCCCAAACACTATATATATTGTTAAAGCAAAGGCCCTACAGATTAAAATGGTGGGTGTTGCATTTTTTTTTTCCACACAGTATTTGCGCAGCGATTTTTCAAACGCATTTTTTGTGGAAAAAATACACTTTTTTTTATTTTAATGCACTAAAACACACTATATTGCTCAAATTTTTGATGAAATAAAAAAATATGATCTTAGGCCGAGTACATGGATACCAAACACGACATGCTTTAAAATTGCGCACAAACACGCAGTGGCGACAAACTACATACATTTTTAAAAGCCTTTAAAAGCCTTTACAGGTTACCACATTAGATTCACGGAGGAGGTCTACTGCTAAAATTACTGCCCTCGATCTGACCTTCGCGGTGATACCTCACATGCATGGTGCAATTGCTGTTTACATATGACGCCAGACCAACGCTTGTGTTCGCCTTTGCGCAAAAGAAGGGGGGGGCAGGGGTGCTTTTTTTTTTTTTTTTTTTAGTTTTTCTTTTTATTTAGCTTTTTTATTTTATTTTTAAACTGTTCCTTCCATTTTTTTTTTCTTAGTTGTCATTTTTATTGTTATCGCAGGGAATGTAAATATCCCCTATGATAGCAATAGGCAGTGACAGGTACTCTTTTTTTGAAAAAATTGGGGTCTATTAGACCCTAGATCTTTCCTGTGCCCTCAAAGCATCTGACCACACCAAGATCGGTGTGATAAAATGCTTTCCCAATTTCCCAATGGCGCGGTGGGTATGCCCACCATTAGAATACCTCCCTTCATCCACCCACTTCTAATGATGGGCATACATGCACCATTTATATATGCCGAAGCATGGGGGCATCCTCCCGCAAAAAAAGTTATGCCACGTATACATGGTCGAACTTTTTTCGACCGTATGTACGTGGCATTAGGAGCAAAATCGCTCCTCCGCCCTCTGCTGCCCCCATGCTTCGGCATATATGCTCTTTTTTTTAACTGTGGTGGTGAAATCACCTCCTACAGCGTTGGAGTCGCGGCTTTATGTATCGTGGGAGCAAACGCTGTTGCTGTCAAGATAAATAAATCCACGCTGCAACTGAATGGCGTACCTGCTAAGCAAATAATGGTTAACATTAAAACAAAGTAACATTAGAGTATAACAGTAAGACCTTACCATACCATACCTGCAAAGCAAATACCAAAAAAAAAACATAGTAAAAAATAAAACATTTTGTTAACGCAACCGGTGCCTAAAATATATATATGCCGAAGCATGGGGGCATCCTCCCGCAAAAAAGTTATGCCACGTACACATGGTCGGACTTTTTTCGACCGTATGTACGTGGCATTAGGAGCAAAATCGCTCCTCCGCCCTCTGCTGCCCCCATGCTTCGGCATATATGCTCTTTTTTTTTAACTGTGGTGGTGAAATCACCTCCTACAGTGTTGGAGTCGCGGCTTTATGTATCGTGGGAGCAAACGCTGTTGCTGTCAAGATAAATAAATCCACGCTGCAACTGAATGGCGCACCTGAAAACAAAAAAATGGTTAACAATAAAACATACCTGAAAAGCAAGCATGATAAAACATAATAAAACATTGCAGAATAGAATAGAGTAAAAAAGAGCAACAATAGAGAGAGAACAATAAAACGACAACTATTTTTGGTTTTTTATTTTATATTTTTTTTGGGGTTTTTTTTTTTTTGTACTTTTTTTTTTTATTTTTATTTTTTACACTTTTTTTTTAAACTATAACTATAATTTTAACTGTAACGGTCGGGTCTCAAAATGCGATGGCATTCTTGAGACCCTGTAACTATAATTTTAACTGCAACGGTCGGGTCTCAAAATGCGATGGCATTCTTGAGACCCTGTGAAAGTGTATCCTAGCCTGTGAAATGCTGTACCCTACGCTAAAACCTCACTAGTTCGTGGTAGCGTTCAAAGCATTCACCAACGCAGAGACCAGGATTGTCAGGACAGCGTGGACAATAATAACGGGTGTCACGCCTAAATCCGCGCTTGGTACAGACACGACATCTTCTTTGGGGGGCTCGTTGGGTAGGGGTACTCTGGAGGACATGAGGATAATGCCTCTCATGCAGCCGGCTTACTGCATTTGGTAGGGGATGGTGAGGTGTGGAATCGCCTGGATACAGGAGTTCCATGACAACCGCTCCCTGGAATTCAAGGAAGGGTAACGTCCCGCCTGAAGCTCCGTATAGCACATGAGCATTCAGCAAAGCCAATTGGAATAAATAAATAGACACTTTTTTGTACCAGCGTCTAGCCTTACGGACAACTAGGTACGGCGCCAACAACTGGTCGTTGAGGTCCACCCCCCCCATATTAAGGTTGTATTCGTGGATACAGAGGGGTTTCGTCACAACACCAGCCGCCGTACGAATTTGGACTGTCGTGTCTGCATGAAGGGAGGTAAGAACGAAAACATTCCTATTATCCCTCCACTTCACAGCGAGCAAGTTATTACACTTCAAGCAGGCTCTCTCCCCCAGCCTAAGACGGGAATCTACAAGCCGCTGGGGAAAGCCCCGGCGATTAGGTCGCACGGTGCCACATGCTCCAATCTGATGATCAAACAAGTGACTAAACAGTGGCACGCTCGTGTAATAATTGTCCACGTACAAGTGGTACCCCTTTCCGAATAAGGGTGACACCAAGTTCCACACTATCTTGCCAGCGCTCCCTATGTAATCTGGACAGTTCTCCGGCTCTACGTGACTATCTTTTCCCTCATAAACCGTAAAGCTCCACGTATAGCCTGTTGCCCTGTCACAGAGCTTGTAGAGCTTGACCCCGTATCTGGCACGCTTGCTGGGAAGGAACTGTTTGAAAGACAAGCGGCCAGAAAACTTAATCAGGGACTCGTCAACGCAGACAACTTGATTGGGCGTAAACAAGGCTGCAAAACATTGGTTGAAGTGGTTTATGAGGGGCCGAATTTTGTAGAGCCGATCAAATTCAGGGTCTCCACGAGGACGACAAAGTTCATTGTCACTGAAGTGCATGAAGCGCAAAATCATCTCGTATCGTGCCCTGGACATGGAGGCAGAGAACACGGGCATATGGTGGTGCGGTGAGGTGGACCAATAAGACCTCAGCGTCGGGAATTTGTGTAAGCCCATGTTGAGGGAAAGGCCCAGAAAGGTCTTAAATTCGGAAACCGTAATTGGTTTCCAATCTCTGGCAAGGGAAGGCACTTGGGGATTAGCGGCGATGTGTTGACCAGCGTATATATTACTTTGGTCCACAATAGATCTATAGAGATCTTCCGTGAAAAACAGCGAATAAAAATCGGATGGCTTAAAATCAGCTGTTTCCACCTGAATACCGGGTTGGCCAGTGAATGGGGGAAGTACGGGTTCTGCAGAAGTGGTGGGCACCCAATCAGGATTGGCGAATTCTGCAGGAAGGACACTATGTGATCGACGGGCCTGCCTTTGTCTTCTTCTTGGTGGCAGCGGGACACTACTTGTGCTTGCCACCTCGCCAGCTTGAACTGCACTTATGGGACTCGCCACGTCACCAAGTGTTACTGCAGTGCTGGTTTGACTACGTCCAGGGTGTACTAGGCCGCTGGTGCTTGCCAGTTCACCAGAAGGAATAGCGGCGCTAGTACTTCTCTGCTCCATACGAGAGACCTGCGGTTCCTGCACCTCAACAACATCAGAAGATCGGGATCGGGTACGCCTGACCTTAGCAGGGACCTCACCTTCGTCGTCAGAGCTATCTGTCATGGAGCCACTGTCGTCTACTGGATCGTATTCTGAGCCTGATTCTGACAGATGAGTGACCTCCTCTTCACTATCTGACATACTCAGAAACAAGTAGGCCTGTTCACTAGTGTACTTGCGATTTGCCATTTTGGGCTCTAAATTTAGTAGTACACTAGTGAGATTCACAGGAAAAAAAGCTCCTAGGCTGCTGGCGAATGAATCAAAACGCTACCAAAAAAACTGTTAGCGATCGCAGGGATCAGGCCTGACTCTGCGAACGCTGCAGTTATGTGTGCTTAGTGTTTTGGAAGTGACAGTGATCGATCGATACTGCACTTGGGTGGGCTGGGCTGGGCTGGGCGGAGGGGGAAAACGCAGGTGCTAGCAGGTATCTGGGCTGATCCCGCTAACAATGCGTTTTTTGGAACCCTAAACTGCTGGGACGCTAGTATAGATCTGATCAGATCAGATATTGATCTGTTCAGATACTATACCACTAAGGGAGGTGTATGCTTTGCGCGTGGGTGTTTGCGGTACTGGCACTAACCTGGGGCGACGCAGACCTTATTTGACCCTAACACCTAATTGATATCACCCGCCGGGCGATCAGGGGGTTAAACCGATAGTTGGGTAATAAATGGCGGGTGCCCTCACAGTATAAAAAAATAAGCTAACTAACCAGCGTCACCCGTAACAGTTATACGGTGATCACTGGTGAAAGGGTTAACTAGGGGCAATCAGGGGGTTAAAACCTTTATTAGGTAATATATGGGGGTACCTGACGATATATAAAAACCTGACGGGGAACCTAAATAACTAAATAACTAACTGGCTAACCAGCGTCACCAGTGACACTTATACTGTGATCACTGGTGAAAGAGTTAACTCTAGGGGCAATCAAGGGGTTAAAACCTTTATTTAGGTTGTAATATGGGGGTACCTGACCTATAAACCTATTTATAATCCTATATAAACCTGGCGGTTACCTAAAAAAAAAACTGGCTACCTAGCGGCACCAGTGACACTAATAGAGCGATCAAAAAAACGATCGCTTAGTGACACTGGCAAAAGGGGGTGAAAGGGTTACCTAGGGGGCAATCAAGGGGTTAAACCTTTATTGGGGGGGGTAGGGGGCTACCTTGGACCTAAAGGGGCCTAAAACTAACTGCCCTGACAGTTATTGCAGTCACACTGACACTAAATGCAGTGATCAGTAAATAAATGATCACTGCAATCAGTGACACTGTGACAGGGGGGGCAGGGGGTGATCTGGGGGGTGATCAGGGGGTGACAGGGGGGTGAAATATGTGCCTATGTGTGCCTGGTGTCAGTGTAGTGTTGGTGCACTAACCTGATGTCTTCACAGCTCCGCGTCCCGGTCAGAAAGACCGACACGAGGAGCGTGACATCACTTCCCCTTGCCTGTGTTTACAATTACACAGGAAGGGGAAGGAAGCGGACGAATCCCATTGGCCAGAGCGATCGGGAGGGGGTGGCCAGAAACGACTGGCCGTTACCTCGTCCCGCATCGCTTCTGAAGCCATCCCGACCGTCCCCGCCGGCGGAGGGGGGTCCGATCGGACCCCCCAACCGCCTGAAGAATGGCACGTACAGGTACGTGCTTCTGCCTGTACGTGCCATTCTGCTGACGTATATATACAGGGGGCGGTCGGGAAGTGGTTAACTGGTAATTGCATTTTTTGTGATATAAATGAAAAAAGACTGAACATTTTTGAGAAAAAAGGCAATATTTTTTACTTTTTGCTGTAAAACATCCAATAAAACAATCTAATTTATTCATAATTTTTTGCCAAAATGTATTCTGCTAGATATTAATGATTTTATAAAATCCCAATGATCTGGAGCGGATTTTCAAAGGATCTGCCCCAACCAACCGGAGGCGACCATAAAATGTTGTAACCAACTTGGCAATTTCTGGAAACGACAAGAGGTCCTCAATAGATGATTACATGAGCTCAATGACCCAAATGGTGCTTGAATTGCATGTCTTAGTAAAAGATATTTAAAAAATAATTTATTGTCCAGACCGTATTTAAGTCTTAGTGCGTCAAACGGTAGTAAGGTCTTATCCTCAACTATATGGGAGAGATGAGTATTTCCAAATCTACCCCACCATGTCGAGTCCGGATGACCAAAGAGCTCAGGGAGGTTAGGATTCTGCCCCAATGGGGTCTGTGGCGAGATACTCAAAGAGGACTGTGTAAGAATTTTTCCCCCCTCCCTCCAAGCCATAAAACTGACATCAACAGGAGAGAATCTGGAGCTCCCGGATCTCCTTGACCTATGTAGTTCGTCCCTGAGAGAGGTAGAAGGTCCAAAGAGGGTTGTTAAGAGCACTGTGGAGGGAGTTTAGGGGTCAAAGCGTAACCAAGCATAGACGTAGGTGAGTTTGAAAGCAAGAAAGTAGTTCCTTAAGTTTGGGCAGGCCAGGCCTCCCACGTCCTTAGCTGTCTGTAATGAGGACCTGGCTATATGAGGCTTATGTGAATAAAATGACGTCAGAGACGACAATTCTAGCTGGACTGAAACATTTATTTGTCTCTGAAGCGGAGCACTGCGCAGATTCTTAGAGCCTACAGCATGGGGGAAATTACTTTAATTACTGTCAGCCTGAGCAAGACATCCTCTTTCCTCACAATGACCAACATCAGCGCTGGGATATAATTATTGGTACACTTATCCCACAGCACATTTTCCTGTGCGTCCCCTGAAATGGACTAAACGAGTTACGCACAGACTTGATTTTTGGAACATGTTCACTTTACTTAGCAAACAACACCCCAAAGCTTGTTTTAAATTAAAGCATTTCTAAATGGAAAAAGCTAAAATGTTGCATATTACAGCTTAGCACTACCACTCCTTAATCCTCGTACACACAGTATGATTGTTGGCCAACCGAGTGTCTGATTTTTGTCTTAAGGGCATGTGCCACAAACACGAACGTGACGTACTACGAGGAATTTCAGCTCTTGATAGCCACCCTTTGGGCCCCTTCTGCTAATTTCGTGTTTGGTGAGCAACGATTCCGAGCATATGTGTTTGTATTTTCGACTTTTGTGTGACAGATTTATGTACTGACCATACGAAAATCTGACAGCAAACCGTTGTCCGCCGAAAATTTACTAGCCTGTCATCCAACATTTGTTGGCCGAAAGTTGGACAACAATTGTCAAAAGGAGCGTACTACTGGTAAGATTTTAGGACAACAGTCTGTCAACAGACAATCCCCTGCCAACAATTGCATCGTGTGTGTACAAGGCTTTAGACTGGGTTGCTGCATTTGTTTTCTTCTATCTTCTTTGTTTTAGTTTTACCTGGGAATTACACACTTCCTCTTTCTGTGTATCTCTGGAAGGAGCCATGGATGTCATCCAGGCTGGACTAAAACATGTCTGCCTTTGATCATTACATGAAGGATGGGGAGAGAAGTAGATTACAGAAGAAAAATAATAATATTTTGTGTTCAGTGCGGCTCACAGGAAGGCATTTCTAGCAAGATCAAAACTTATTTTCTATACTTGCTGAAAATATTCTTAGCCTGAAAACGAAATGTAAAACAAAACGAATGTAGCCACCACACCTGATGCCTGGTAAGCTGCAATACATTTCTTGGATTTAAATATCATTTAAAATACAAACAGGGCCTAACTTTTTCCCCTGAACTTGTCCTCTTATCATTAGCTAATGTATCCCTGAAGACTTTAAAAAAAAGTTTTGTAAGAAAACCCCCCAAACCAAAGTTTGAATCAGATGAATTGTGCCTCAAATCAAGCATCTATTTAGTGCTGTCTGTGGTATTATTAGATTGGATTGCAATTATTATTAGGTTATGTGGTATTATTAGATTGGATCGCATTTTTTACAGCGCAATACATTTATTATTTATTTTATTAAGTATTACTGTGCCTTGAAAAAGTATTCATACCCCTTGAAATTTTCCACATTTTGTCATTACAACCAAAAACATAAATGTATTTTTGGGGGATTTTATGTGATAGACCAACACAAAGTGACACATAATTGTGAAGTGGAAGAAATATGATAAATGGGTTTTCAATTTTTTTTTACAAATAAATATCTGAAAAGTGTGGCGTGCATTTATATTCAGCTCCCTTTACTCTGATACCCCTAACTAAAATCTAGTGGAACCAATTATCTTCAGAAGTCACCCAATTAGTAAATAGAGTCCTCCTGTGTGTAATTTAATCTCAGTATAAATTTAGCTGTTCTGTGAAGTCCTGAAGGCAAAGGAACACACCAGACAGATCAGGGATAAAGTTGTGGAGAAGAGCTGGGTTAGGTTATAAACAAAATATTCCAAGCTTTGAACATCTCACGGAGCACTGTTCAATCCATCATGCAAAAATTTAAAGAGTATGGCACAACTGCAAACCTACCAAGACATGGCCGTCCACCTAAACTGACAGGCGGGGCAAGGAGAGCATTAATCAGAGAAGCAGCCAAGAGGCCCATGGTAACTCTGAAGGAGCTGCAGAGATCCACAGTTCAGGTGGGAGAATCTGTCCACAGGACAACTATTAGTCGTGCACTCCACAATTATGGCTTTTATGGAAGTGTGGCAAGAAGAAAGCCACTGTTGAAAGAAATCCATAAGAAGTCCCGTTTGCAGTTTTCAAGAAGACATGTGGGGGACACAGCAAATATGTGGAAGAAGGTGCTCTGGTCAGATGAGACCAAAATTGGCCTAAAAGCAAAATGTGTGGCAGAAAACTAACACTGAACATCACCCTGAACACACCATCCCCACCGTGAAACATGGTAGTGGCAGTATCATGTTGTGGGGATACTTTTCTTCAGCAGGGACTGGGAAGATGGATGGAGCCAAATACAGGGCAATCTTAGAATAAAACCTGTTAGACTCTGCAAAAGACTTGAGACTGGGGCGGAGGTTCACTTTCCAGCAGAACAACGACCCTAAACATACAGCCAGAGCTACAATGGAATGGTTTAGGTCAAAGCATATTCATGTATTAGAATGGCCCAGTCAAAGTCCAGACCTAAATCCAATTGAGAATCTGTGGCAAGACTTTAAAATTGCTGTTCACAGACGCTCTCCATCCAAGCCAAAAGAGCTATTTTGCAAAGAAGAATGGGCAAAAATGTCACTCTCTAGATGTCCAAAGCTAGTAGAGACATATCCAAAAAGACTTGCAGCGAAGGGTGGTTCTACAAAGTATTGACTCAGGGGGGCTGAATACAAATGCACACCACATTTTTCAGATATTTATTTACAAAAATAATTGAAAACCATTTATCATTTTCCTTCCACTTCACATTATGTGCCACTTTGTGTTGGTTTATGACATACAATCCCAATAAAATACATTTACAATTTTGGTTGTAATATGACAAAATGTGGAAAATTTCAAGGGTATGAATACTATTTCAAGGAACTGTATGTGTTCAAATACTGGAGAGTGCTGCTGTTTTTTTGAAGATTATTGGTTGGGACGTGTAGCACTTTAGTGCTGGTTTATTGATTCCATTTGGTTCTGTAATGTGATTGGCAGCCTCACTAGCCAAATGGAAGGATTTGAACACAGTTCCTTTTAAGCATCATCTGTGGTGCTAATCTGTCCCATCATTCCTTGCCTCATATTATTGCTGCTTGAAAGCAACATCTTTTACGCTTAAATTCTGTCATTGGCAGGAGGAAGTGCTTTTCATCACAGTGACATATCCAATATCAAGTGGATCAGTCAAAATATTAATAGTATTAATACTAAAGATACTGCCTGAAATTAGATATCTGGTGTGCTTACTAGTTACGAAAACCATGCTCTGGAAATCCTTCATTATGCATTAAACATTTATCTGTAAAACAAAGAATGTGTGTATACGGAATATATCACCGGCCACTTTATTAGGTACACCTTGCTTGTACCAGATTGGACCCCGTTTTGCCTTCAGAGCTGCCACAATTCTTCGTGGCATAGATTCAACAAGGTGTTGGAAACATTCCTCAGATTTTGGTCTATAGTGACATGATAGAATCACGCAGTTGTTGCAGATTTTTCGGCTGCACATCCATGATGCGGATTTCCCATTCCACCACATCCCAAAGGTGCTGTTGGATTGAGATCTGGTGACTGTGGAGGCCATTGGAGTACAGTGATCTCATTGTCATGTTCAAGAAACCAGTTTGCGATGATTTGAGCTTTGTGACAGTGTGCATTATCCTGCTGGAAGTAGCCATCAGAAGATGGGTACACTGTAGTCATAATGGGATGTATGAAGAACAAGAGAATGGCCGCACACCACAACGAGAGGGATAATGCTCAAATATTATTTATTGTAGCCATAATGCCAGAGCTATCACAGGAGCATGACTTGTTTGTTGACGCATTTCACACAATAATTACATGCTTGTTCCCAACACAAGTATGGCCTCAACACAAGTCATTTAGATGCACAGCTCAAAGGAGAGGCACCTGAAAGGGCTTGGGTTGATTGGCTGGCTAATAAAACACTTAAAACCCACATGATAAAAACATTGAACACGATGAATCATTAGGTGTTTTTAGAAAAAAGAGAAGAAAAATAATTACACTATCAGGAATGTCACAAAAAAATATTTGAAAGAAGGAAAGGAATAAGAAAAGAAAAAAATCATCCAATTAAAAACAGATCAATCAAAAAGAAATAGAGACAAAAAGGAAGCACAATAGGCCGCCATCACTGAAAACACAGAAACAGAACATGATACAAACTTCGAATAATATCACTATGTAACAAAAGAAAAAAAACAAACAAATATAATAAAGTATCCAAGTTGTATCACTTAGAAGAAATAACTTCTCTTATGTCATGTCTCTGTATGATAGTGACAGGCAAAATGCACAGTCACTAGACATTGGTGTAAATACCATCAAGAAACAATATGACCACATAAATACTGCATTGACAAATGCCCAGGACCTCATTCATAAAAGTGTGTTATGTCCCATTCAATATTTAGACCATGTGGCATACGTGTTTTGAAATAAAAAATCCAAAAGACTTCCCTTTTGCATAGAAGTCAAGAAACATCTCCCCTCTCTGACCCTTTCTAAGACATGCACTCCCACCGCTAAGTTATCTCCGTTATGTTACTGGTTAAAGTGGCGGACAATGTTAGTGGATTGATTTTTCTCTATGCTAAATAGATGTTCATAAAATCTGTCCCTAAGACGTCTGTGCCTTTGTAGCTCACACATCCCCAAAACATCAGCGATCCACCTCTGTGTTTCACAGTAGGAATGGTGTACCTTTCATCATAGGCCTTGTTCACTCCTCTCCAAATGCAACGTTTATGGTTGTAGCCAAAAAGCTACATTTTGGTCTCATCACTCCAAATGACTTTGTGCCAGAAGGTTTGAGGCTTGTCTCTGTGCTGTTTGGTGTATTGTACGTGGGATAATTTGTGGCATTTGCATAGTAATGGCTTTCTTCTGGCGACTCGACCATGCAGCCCATTTTTCATTTTTTATTGTGCAACTTGCAACAGCCACACCACATGTTTTCAGAGAGTCCTGTATTTCACCTGAAGATATTTGTGGGTTTTTCTTTGCAATTTTCCTGGCAGTTGTGGCTAAAATTTTAGTTGGTCTACCTGACCGTGGTTTGGTTTCAACAGAAACCACTAATTCACTTCTTGATTAGAGTTTGAACACTGCTGATTGGCATTCTCAAATACTTGGATATCTGGATGAAAGATGCAAGGGTTTCTCAGGAGTCCAGAAACTCATTGACCTTTTACACACACACACACTAATTACAAGCAAACAGATCACAGGTGAGGATTGTTACCTTTTTTAAAAATACTTTTTATTGATTTTTCGTGTGAAAAAGAGGGTTACATAATAAAGCCTCTGGGTATACCCCGACTTAAACAACATACATTATAAAAGTCCTATAATATCTAATATATTCTATAGGAACAACTACAAACTTAAACTACTCGTGTCGTCACATTGGAAGAATACGGGGAAGGATAATGAATTGTATACTTCAAGTGACCACTTCAGGGAGAGATGCTGAGGTTGGGGATAACGCATCTAGGTGTACCTTCAGATAACCACAATATTAGGTCTTCACCGCTACAAGACATTTAGTTAAAGTAAACAAAGGGATCCGGATCCTATTGTGTTGCGTTCATGATGTCTGATTCTAACCACACGTGACAAATTTTGGCAAACTTAGCTGGGCAGCATCTCGCGAGATAGGCCAATTTGTATAGTGGCTCTGCTGAGTTGATCAAGGATTTCCATGAATTCAAAGTGGGTACCTCTGTTTCCATTTTATGAGTAAAGCCTTCCTAGCATAAAATAATAGGAGTCCCATTAGAGTGTTGGTTGTTCGACAATGGGCCAGGGAGCCCACAGACCCAGCAAGCAGATCAACACATTCAGGGGAACATGAATCATAATAAAAGTTTCAATGAAGTTTGTGACCTCTGTCCAAAAGGGCTGAATCCTGGGACAGGACCATAACATATGGTTGAAGTCAGCATCTGTTTTACCACACTTCCAACAGTTGGAGGAGGAATTTGGGTACATTTTGGATAATCTTTGGGGTAACAAATAAACCCTGAGATAAGTTGTAGAAAGGATACTCCCAGGGGTCTTCCCAGCCTTCCGAATCCAGATCAGGGATCTCACCCTGCCAATTGGAGAACAAATCCTCCAGACCAAAGTGAACTGAGGGTAATATAGCTTTGTAAATGGTGGAGGTGGGTTTGATCAGAGGGACATCCACTAATGTGGATTCAAGGTTGGACTGAAGGAGAAGCACTGGGATGGATCCAAATTGGGTAGCGAAGGCGTGGCGAATTTGAAGATATCTACAGAATTGGTGATTAGTAAGCCCAATTATCTCCTTAAAGGAATCAAAGGATAGAAGGGAGCCACTAATACAGATATGCTCCAGTTTTTTGATACCTCTAACAGCCCAGAACCCTGGATCCGGGACAGTCAGAAACTCTGATAAATGTGGGTTGAACTACAAGGGGGTGTCCGGAGATCTAGTGTGAGGGTCCCCTTAGAGTTTACATACCAATAGTTGCCAAACCCTGATCACCGCCTTCATGGAAAATGTGAGAGAAAAGGGGGCCCTGACTCCCTTATATAAAGCATTTCTCAGCACCTCGTAGGAATTGGTATCATCAGAGGCTATCCAGTTATGGGCGTGTGATAGTAGTGCAGCAAAGAAATATTTCTGAAGATCCAGACAGGCTAGACCACCCTCTGTCCAGAGCCTTTTGAGTATAGATTTTTTTTATTCTGGGGGGGTTAGACTTCCACAGAAAGGAGGTTATAGTGGAGTAACATTTTTGAAAGAGGGCTTTGGGGATCCAAATTGGGGAGTGCCTCAGAGCATAAAGAAAAACTGGGAGGAATTTCATTTTGAATAGGTTTATCCTGCCTATGAGAGATAATGGCAAGTTATTCCTAGCTCAAAGTTTTAGTTTGAGTTGGGTGAGTAAGGGGTTTAGGTTTAATTTAGCAAAGTCAGTGACTCTAGGGGTAATGTTAATGCCCAAATATCTGAGAGAGGAGGTCCAGGTCAGTGAGGCAGAGGGGTCTGCATGAAGTTTTGCCTGAGAGTCAATAGGTAGTGCTTGAGATTTGTCCCAATTGACTCTCAGCCCAGATAATTCGTAAAATTCTGAAATAATATTCAGAGCAGCACGGAGGGAGGGTCCCGGGTCATTGAGAAAAAGCATGAGGTCATCCGCATATAGAGCAAATTGTTCACTGATAGTGCCTACTTTAATGCCCTTTTTCTGAGTCTGAACAAAAATAGGGAGAGGGGATACCCCTGCCTGGTACCTCTCTCTACTGGGAAAGGATCAGACAGCAGGCCCCATAATTTGATTTGTGCTATTGAGGATTTATACATGTAGCGGCCATAACCCTCGATGGGGCGGCCTTGACCTTTGGGCTTACCGGTTACCTCCGCTTGGCTTGTTCCTCCAGGTCTAGGGGTTCCCAGAGTTAGTACCCAACGACTTTGCAAGATGACACCATAAAAGTTCTTTTGAAAGGTTTTTATTTGCAGGGGTAACATCCAACAGACACAGTCACATGTGGGAACAGAGGGCAAGGATGAAGAAAACTCAGGCACCTTGAACTGCTAAGTATATGAAAGTCTCTATTTGCCAACCCAGAGAGTAGCCACTCGCAGCTGGGCGCTTCCAAGCTAAACAAATCTCTAACCAGAGATTATGGCAGTCAGCACCAGAACTACGAAATTTGCACAGTCTCTAACCTTGAATCAAAGTGGCACTCAGGAACAAAACAGAAACCTTTCCTCAGTACCTGGAACGTTATCCGTCTCCTTGGCAGTATTGGGGAAACGTGGATTTTCTAGGGTCCTTGACAACCCAGCAACCAGGCACTTCTTAGGATGCCAGCTTGATGGCCCTCCTCCGAAGCGGCCTCCCCCAGAAGTTGAAAGCGCACCCGGACGCCTTGAATCCTCCCTCAGTTACTGCGCCTCGGACCAGCCGGTTCCGAGACTCGGGAACAGATGGATCCTTGCCCCAGACCAAGCGGGTCTATGGGGCCTGTCAAAACAAACATGTTGCGGGGCGGCACGCACTCCCCTGACCGGGACCCCTCGCGGGGCTACCCCGGCACAGATCCAGGAACAGGCCGATCTGGCCTAACGAACCCTGAAACACGTGACTCCAACATCTTAAGTACCCTTCCCCAGACTCTTCAGCGAGGCCAAACGCACCCACTGATTGGCTCTGGGGAATGCCGGTACCCAAACTTCCAACCACGCCTGGTTCTGAGCCTGTCATGTGTACCTCACCGCACGCATGATCAGGCAGAACCCCAACACAGCCCAGTCAAACTGATGCCAAAGCCTTCCTATCCAATCAGCTCTCAGAACCCCTTTACTGTTCTGAGAAACAAAAATAACGAAAATTTACAATAGCGGACACCTTGCAAAGGTGTCACCGCTACATACAATATATCTTTCCACTTGCAGAAGGAGGGACCGAATCCAAAGGCCTGATTTCATGTATTGCCATATTGTTACCATATTGAAGGCTTTTTCAATATCTAATGCAACACAGGTTTGGGAATGAGAATTTGGAAGCTGCAGATGAGTGAGAACTCTTCGCAGGTTGATGTCAGTGGATTTTCCTGGCATGAACCCGGTTTAATCAGTGTCATCCAGTTCAGGCAGAACTCTGACCAACCTAGTGGCGAGGACCTTGGCCAAAAATTTTAGGTCGTAGTATAATAAAGAAATAGGCCTGAGTTTTGGGTCTTTACCCGGTTTAGGGATGAGTATAATGTGGGCACTGTACATAGTGGGCGGTAAAGAGTTAACCTCTAAGCAGTGGGAGAAAAGTAGCTGACGTTTGGGAGCTATAATCTTGGTGTATCTACCCGGGAGGCCATCCGGGTAGGCCATCTGGGCCAGGGGTTTTAGAGGGAGGGAGTGAAGCAATGGGCAATTATATCTCCTGGGTTGTTATTGGGGCATCTAGGGCCTCGATCTCTGCAGATGGCAGGCTGGGGAGATGTAATTTTTGTAGTTCAGAATCAATAGTCTCAGGAAATGGGGTTGGTGATATAAGTTCCTAAAGAAGGCAAAAAATTCACGGAGGATTGCGTTAGGACCAGTAACACTGGTCCCGGTCCCCGACAACAATTTGGGGACTATAGTTTGAAGATGCTGGTTAGCCACCAGATTGGCTAGCAGGCAGTCATTTTTATCTCCCTTTTCAAATATTTTACCGGACAACAAACGGACATCAGTTTTGGTTAGAGAGGTATAATGTAGAGCTATATTCCTCCTGGCTTGGGCTAGTTGGAGATAATTGGATGGTGTGGGATGCTCAGAAAAAGAGGTAGAAGCGTCAGCCTCTAGACCCTCTAGTCAGGGTTTCAGAAGCACAATCAGTCCTGGTAGCTTTAATGGACGAAATATAAGAGCCTCGGGTCGTGGCCTTGAATGCATCCCACACAACTCCCGGAGAAGATGTATCTGTATTGTAAGACCAGTAATCTTAGAGTTGTGGAGATATGAGCTCAGTTACACTGTCATTGTTAATCCATCTGGGAGCTAGCCTCCAGGTGCCTGGATTTTTATGTTTCCCCAACCTGAGGCATATTTCATGCGGAGAGTGGTCAGAGAGTCCCGCTGGGAGATACGAGGCCTCGGAGACTTTAGAGAGCACTGGAGCACTACCAAAAGCAAAAGCTATTCTGGAGCCAGATTTATGGGCTGTGGACAGATGTGAAAAAACTTTGGAGTCAGTATGTTTCCATCTCTATAGCTCTGATAGAGCAAAGGTGTCCACCCATTGAGCGAAATCAGGGGAAACAGTGCGCTGGGGTTAGAGGAGTCTATGGCTGGGTCGAGGATTGAATTAAAGTCCCCAGCAAAAATGATATGTGTAGAGGGGAGGGGAGCTAGTTTCTCACAAATGGAGAAAAGTAAAGTGGGGTCTACAGGAGGGGGCAGATAGACATTTACGAAAGCCCAGAGAACTGAATGAAGTTCCAGTAATAAAATTATATATCTGCCATTGGGGTCCAAAATCACTCTCTCTACTTTACACGGTAGGGCTTTATTAATTAGGATTGCAACACCTCTCACACAGGTCCAGTATGTGGCACCCAAGATCTACACAAAGCCAATATCTTACTTCCCATGAGATGGGTCTCTTGTAGAAATAGGATATGCGGCTTGTGGGACGCTAAAAATTTGAACATTAAGGAACGTTTAAATGTATCATTCAGGCCTTATATGTTCCAGGAAACCAGTCTAACATCAGACATAGCCATCATGTGATAACTTCAGATAGTTAGTGAAGACCATTGCTAAATCATTCAGTAATAACCCTAGAGAAAATTCCCTCAGCAAACAGTGATGCAGAAAAGGAAATTAAATAAGCATGACAGTGTAATCAGACAACCAAGCAGTTTTAACCTTAGCAAAAAACTCTCTACTACTTAGCCAACACTCCAACATAAACGGGCTAGTAGTTTAATCCCTAAACTTTTATACCAACAAAAATCGCCTACATGAGGCTCACAGTTCCAGGGAAGACCCTGATGGTGTCCAGCCTGTAACAGCAGGCCAGGGTGAAGGAACGTGTATCCCATCACATCCGGTGGGTGACCGTATAGTCCAGAGATGCCCAACGCGGGCATGGTCATAGAGAAGGTATGTTGATTTGTCTTGCTTTAGCTCCGATTAGCTAGGATCAAATAAGATCAGGAGAGTGCATCGCCCCAAGTAGGGAAGTGAGCTGCACCAGTCACCCGCCATGGAAGGGACTTGCGGTAAGACTCTGGGAGCAACATGAGTCAGCAAATAGAAGGCCAGCCTAACTTCTGCTGCAGGGGCATGCATAGAGGACATCCGGGCAGTCCTGCTAGGTAATCACTAGGATGAAGAAGGATGTCAGACAGCTGGGTAGAGGGGTCCCCCTGCATGCCCCCACTGCGAGAGAACGGTATTGCTCCACACGTTGTAATATGCTGAATTGATTAAGCAGCTGTGAAACATGAACAAACGAACCTTGGAACAACAGCCAGGATTGTAAATTGGAGAGTAAGCACAAAGATTACTGCAGAGATAGTAGCCAGGTATCTGCCTCATCAGGGGATTCAAAAAACGTCACGAATCGCCATGTTGAACTCGCAGGCGACTTTGGTAGAGCATGAAATATTTGATATCTCGTTCTGACATCAGTGAAGGGCTTGCGACGTCTTTGTAAATCTGCGGAGAAGTCAGGGTAAAGATGCACCATAGGAAAGTATGGGATGCTTGCGGGCCTCACTGAAGATGTGATCTCAGTCTCTGCAATTAAAAAACCTCACTAGGAAGAGCCTCGGTGGAGCCCCTGGGGTGCCCCGGCCAGTTGGGTCCCTATGGGCCCTTTCCACCAGGTAGGTCGGGGGGACCTTGGTCAGTTTAAGAAGGGTCTTAAAGAAAGCCTCCGCAAACTCAGCTGGACGGTCCCCCCCTCTTCCCCCTCCGGAAGACCCAGGAACCTGACATTATTCCTCCGAAGGTGGTTTTCCGCATCATCAGATTTAGCCACCAGGGATTGGACGGTGCGCTGTAATGTGAGGAGGACATCATCATGGCGGGCAGTGAGATCCTCTGTGGTAGAAATCTGCGACTCAGTCTCAGAAAGTCTACCCCTGATTTTATCCAAATCTGCCCTGATGAGGTTACATACCTCAGCCAGGTGATCAATGCGGACCAGTAAGGAGGTTCTACTCTATTCTTTGGCCGCAAGGATAATAGTGGTGTCACTTGCCTGTGGTGGCGCCTGCAGAGGTGGAGAGGCCGCCATGTTCGCTGTCAGTTCCATATCTGCTAACAGCGCTCTAAATTGATCCAGAATGGTACTGGGACGCCTTTTTGGTCGCTTATTTGCTCTTTGAGGGCATGAGCAGGTGTTTTGGGGATTTTCAGGCTGAACTGCAGGATGGTGGATTTGTCCCTTTAAGAGCCTGTGTTGTGCAGAGAAGGAGAGGGAGACTTCCATGCAGGGGTGGCAGACACCTGAGATCAGTGTACTGCTGAGCTCCCCTACTGAGGCCTAATGGGACTGGCTGACAGCCCCCAGATGCTGCACGCCCAATCAGCCCCCTCCAGGAATGTTCCCACAGGGATGGGAGTGTGGAGCGTCCGCTCTTCCCATGTTTCACAGCACTGGAGCACAGAGGAAACAGGAGGCCCCGTAGGCCTCAAAATGGCGGCGGGCTGTGGATGTGTGGAGCCGACCGCTGGCCGGGCTGTAAAGGCTCACCAGGGTGTGATGTGGGAAGGATGGTGACGGATTGCTGCAGGATAAACGGAGCTCTTCACCACCATACCCTCCTCGGCTCACATCCAGGACATGCCCCCGAGGATGGTTACCTTTAATAGCCAATTCAAACCCCTTTGTGTCAACTTGTGTGCATGTTATCAGTCCAAAATTACCAGGGTATGTACATTTTTGATCAGGGTCATTTGGGTAGTTTCTGTTGCCAATATGATTTAAAAAGAGTAAACACAGTTGATTAATAATAAATGGCTTCAGCCAAACATTAACCATGAGTGAAAAAAATGTTTGTGTTATCATTCATATTCTCTGAAAAATGGCCAAGAAATCATAAATTCTGCCAGGGTATGTAAACTTATGAGCATAACTGTATCCTATGGGACCATTTACTTAAAGTGGATGTAAACCCTTACATATACCCAGTGAAGTGATTGGCTTCAGGTGATACACAGAGATGAAACAAATCCTTCTACATAAGTTGTACCTATCTATGTGCAGTCTTCTATGAGCAGAGAGCTGAAATTACACTTTGCAGAGCTCAGTAAGAAGAGGTTTCAGAGCTGATTGGAGGGAAGAGACATACCCAGAGGCGTAACTAGAACCTTCAGGGCCCCGGTGCAAGAAACCATGAAGGGCCCCCCTGACCCCGGGGCGACCGAGTCCCATGCTTCAGGGGCCCATGTATCACCCTTGTTCACCTGGATAGGAGGAGCAGCGGGGGCGGCATATAGAGGAACCAATCCCCTCCATTTGCTTTCTGCAGCCTCTGAATATCGGTGGGAGGGAGAGGAGAAGTAGGCTTTCAGTAACTGCAGGAGGAAAATAGAGGGTCTTGGATCTTCTATATGCCGCCCCTCCTATCCAGGTGTACAGGGGTGGGGCATGGGCCCCCTGGAGCATGGGGCTCGGATGAGTGGCAGGTAGCGGTGGTGGCAGTGATGGGGAAGGGGATGGGATGAGTGGCAGCGGTGGTGGTGGTGGGGTGGATGGGATGGGATAAGCGGCAGCAGTGGTGGAGGGATGTGATCAGTGGTGCTGTTGAGGGGGTTATAGCAGTGGCAGTGGTGAGGGGGGGTAGGATCAGAGGTGGCGGTGAGGGGGGGTGGGATCAGTGGCGGTGGTGGGATCAGTTGCGGCAGTAGGGATGGAGAGGGGGGTGGGACCAGTGGCAGTGGCATTGGTGAGGAAGGGTGGGATCAGTGGCGGTAGTGAGGGGGGTGGGATCAGTGGCAGTGGTGAGGGGGTGGGATCAGTGGCGGTGGTAGAGGTGAGGGGGGTGGGATCAGTGGCGGTGGCATTGGTGAGGAAGGGTGGGATCAGTGGTGAGGGGGGTGGGATCAGTGGCAGTGGCATTGGTGAGGAAGGGTGGGATCAGTGGTGAGGGGGGTGGGATCAGTGGCAGTGGCATTGGTGAGGAAGGGTGGGATCAGTGGTAAGGGGGTGGGATCAGTGGTGGTATCATTGGTGAGGAAGGGTGGGATCAGTGGTGAGGGGGGTGGGATCAGTTGCACTGAAAATGTGTCACTTACTTTTTTAGTTGGTCAGTCGATTCCTTCCCCTTCATCATTACTTCCTTCGTCCTGGGATGCTCCTATGTCATGGGGTCTTGTGCAGAGGGGAGAGCTCCTCCCCCTTCACTCCAGCGTCTGCCTCCCTACATGGTGTCCCGCGGTGGGCGGCACCTAAGAGCGGGCGGGCGGCCCCTAAGAGCGGGCGGGCGGCCCCTAAGAGCGGGCGGCTCCTGAGAGCGGGCGGGCGGCCCCTAAGAGCGGACGGCGGGCGGCAACTAAGAGCGGGTGGGCGGCCCCTGAGAGCGGGCGGGCGGCTCCTAAGAGCGGACGGGCGGCCCCTGAGAGCGAGCGGGCGGCCCCTGAGAGCGGGCGGCAGGCGGCACCTAAGAGCGGGCGGCAGGCGGCACCTAAGAGCGGGCGGCCGGCGGCACCTAAGAGCGGGCGGGCGGCCCCTGAGAGCGGGCGGGGGGCTCCTGAGAGCGGGCCGGCGGGCGGGCGGCCCCTGAAAGCGGGTGGGCGGCACCTAAGATAGAAGAGCGGGTGGGCGGCGGGCGGCACCTAACAGTGGAGAACGGGCAGGCGGGGGCCCCCACCCACAGCGGCGAGCTCCAGGGCCCAGTCGCAAGTGCGACTGCTGCGACCCTGGTAGTTCCGCCACTGGACATACCTCCTCCACACAGCTCACAGAAACAGAGCTGAGTCTGTCAATCTGCTGGAGTTCCCTCCCCTGTCACCATTTTTCTCTTGGTGTCAGGAAAACTTGTTATGCCGCGTACACACGACCGGACTTTTCGACAGCAAAGGTCTGACAGAACGAACCCGTCGGACAATTCAATCAATGTCATCGTCCTTTATTTAGGCCGGTCGTACGTCATCACGCTCAAATCCATCGGACTTTGTGTGTGGCCAAGTCCGCTCATTCGGAAAGTCTGACGGAACTCCGCCGAAAGTCCGTCAAACCTAGTCTGTCGAAAAGTCTGGTCGTGTGTACGCGGCATTAGAAGTGATTCATCCTGATAGCAATGGGACAAAGAAGTAGACAGAAATAACACTTAGTGCTCCAGTCCTAATTGAGACCAGTAAACACTATAGAGGGATATTCTTTGTTCATATTTCATGTCTGAGGTTTACAACCACTTTAACCACTTCAGCCCTGGAAAGATTTACCCCCTTCCTGACCAGAGCGTTTTTTTGCGATTCGGCACTGCGTCACTTTAACTGACAATTGCGCAGTCGTGCAACGTGGCTCCCAAACAAAATTGACATCCTTTTTTCCCACAAATAGAGCTTTCTTTTGGTGGTATTTGATCACCTCTGCGGTTTTTATTTTTTGCTATATAAACACAAAAAGAGTGACAATTTTGAAAAAAACACATTATTTTTTACTTTTTGCTATAATAAATATCCCCAAAAATCTATAAAAAAATTTTTTTTTCCTCAGTTTAGGCGTATTCCTCTACATATTTTTGGTAAAAAAAAGCATTTATTGATTGGTTTGCGCAAAAGTTATAGCGTCTACAAAATAGGGGATAGTTTTATGGCATTTTTATTAATAATTATTTTTTTTACTAGTAATGGCGGCGATCAGCGATTTTTATCGTGACTGCGACATTATGGCAAATCGACAAATTTGACAAATTTTTGGGACCATTGGCATTAATACAGCGATTGATGCTATAAAATTGCATTGATTACTGTAAAAATGTCACTGGCAGTGAAGGGGTTAAACACTAGGGGGCGGGGAGGGGTTAAGTGTGTCCTAGAGGCGTGTTTCTAACGGTCTGGGGGAGTGGCTGTGTGTGACACCACACTGAACGCTGCTCCCGATGACAGGGAGCAGACGATCAGTGTGCTGTCACTAGGCAGAACAGGGAGATGCTGTTTATATCGGCATCTCCCCGTTCTTCAGCTCCGTGACACGATCGCAGGTATCCCTGGGGCGATTGAGTCTGCGGGACCCGCAGGCACAGGCACGGACTCGCGGCAGGCACGCGCCACCGGCGGCACGCGCGTGCATGGCGAGAAATTCAAAGTAACGTACAGGTACATTACTTTGCCCAGCCGTGCCATTCTGCCGACGTATATGTGCTGACAGCGGCCGGCAAGTGGTTAACAGGAGTGGGTAAACCTAATTTAAGAAGAAAACATTTTCAAAACGTAGAGACATACAGTGTAGCCCCCAGAGAATGGGAATATAGCTTAATCACTTCCGGACCGCCGCATGCCGATATACGTCCTTAATTTGATGGGGGATATCGTTGTTATGGCAGCAGCTAGCTACCGTAACCCCAGCATCCTCTTGTTTGGCCAGCGGTCCACTTCAAGATAAAAGTGGTCTCTGTAGTGGATTCGCCGCGAGATCACTTTTATTGGCGGCTGGAGAGGGCCACCCCCCTCCCGCCACGCTCCGCTGCTTACCGGAGCTGCCGGCAGCGGTGGAGGTGATCGGATGCTGTCACTAGCTGGGCATGGAGATGAGTGAGGGGAAGATGGCCCCCACCCATCTCCATAAAAATTGCAAGGGGACATTTTTTTTTATTCTTTTTTTTAAATGACAATTTTTTTTTTATTGCATTTAAAGGTTGTAAAGGTTTGTTTTTTATATTCTAAATAGGTTCCTTTAAGCTAGTCCATTGTTGGTTCACTTACCTTTTCCTTCGATTTCCCTTCTAAATGTTTTTTTTCTTTGTCTGTATTTCTCGCTTCCTGTTTCTCCTCAGTAAACTTCACACCATCATCCGAGCGGTGTTTAGTCAGCCAGAACAGCTTACTGAACAGCTTACTGAGGAGGAACAGGAAGTGAGAAATTCAGACAAAGAAAACAAAGAAAAAAAAAACATTTAGAAGGGAAATCGAAGGAACCGGACAATGCACTAGCTTAAAGGAACCTATTTAGAAAATAAAAAGCAAACCTTTACAACCCCTTTAAGTCCAAATATCAGATCTGAGGTCTTTTTGACCCCAGATCTCATATTTAAGAGGTCCTGTCATGGTTTTTTTCTATTACAAGGGATGTTTACATTCCTTGTAATAGGAATAAAAGAGACACAATTTAATTTTTTTTTAAAACTGTGTAAAAATAAAAGGTAAAATAAATAAGAAAACATTTTTTTTTAAGTGTGCTCCGTCCCGACGAGCTCGCGTGAAGAAGCGAACGCATACGTGAGTAGCGCGTGTTCAAACCACACATGTGAGGTATCTCCGTGATTGATAGAGCGCAAGTAATAATTTGAGCCCTAGACCTCCTCTGTAACACAAAACATGCAACCGGTAGAATTTTTTAAACGCCACCTATGGAGATTTTTAAGGGTAAAAGTTTGTCAATTTACTTGGCAGAACATTATCTTTCACAATATAAAAAAAAATTGGGCTAACTTTACTGTTGTCTTATTTTTTTATTCATAAAAGTGTATTTTTTCCAAAAAAAGTGCACTTGTAAGACCGCTGCGCAAATACGGTGTGACAGAAAGTATTGCAATGACCGCCATTTTATTCTCTAGGGTGTTAGAAAAAAATGTATAATGTTTGGGGGTTCTAAGTAATTTTCTAGCAAAAAATACTGTTTTTAACTTGTAAACAACACATACCAAAAAGAGGCTCAGTCCTTAAAGTGGGGTTGCACAAAAAAAAAAAAAATCTTTAAAATTCCTAAAAAATAAATAAAAAATAAAAACATTTGGAATTATTTTTTTTTTAACTCACCTCTAAATGCCTGTTGCTAGGGGGTCCCTCGTAGTCTGCCTCTTTCAGTGCCTGGGCTGGTGACATTACTTCCCCCGGTGCAGGAAGGGCTCAGCTCTGCCCCCTCCCTCTTATCAGTCATCTGGGGCACCTGACAGGTCCCAGATGACTGCGCGGCCAATCACGGCAAGAGCAGTGGGTGCCCGGCTGTGAAGCCACAGCCGAGTGCCCACAGTTACAATGCCAGCGCCGCCGAGCGGAGGGGGGGACGAGGGGGGCTTCGTTCCCCGCATCGCTGTACCCTGGGACAGGTAAGTGTCCGATTATTAAAAGTCAGCAGCTGCAGTATTTGTAGCTGCTGACTTTAATTTTTTTTTTTTTTTTAATGAAGACTCCTCTTTAAGTGGTTAAGATCCAAAAAAGTTACGTTTAACTGATTGGGTCGCAGCCCACACATTTAGACAATGGCAGATCAAGGTAGAACATATAGGTATAGAACTATGGTATTGTTCTATGATATTAGAGGTCCAAAAATGCCATACGTGTACACTAAGCTTCAGGAGGAGAGAACCCCTCGGAGAGGTGGTAGCAATGGGTGGTAACGTGTAGCCCTGTGTAAAGGGGGCATCTAACGATATAAGGGTGGAAATGTGAGGAATGAAGGTAAACCATATGATAGATGAGAGTGGTGATGATAGGGGGGGGGGGGGGGGGAGTACAGATTCTCTTCTGCAATAAAAGCCTACCTGCTGGAATTTTTTTTATGGACTTTAATTCCACTTTAAGCTAAAAAAAGGCATCTTGTGGGTCACTGCTCCTAACAAGGCTTTCACTTAAAAGATTAAAATTAAGTAAAAGTTCTCCTTAAAGAGTAGGCCCACAAAAACAAAAAAAATTAAAAGTCAGCAGCTGCTGACTTTTAATAATCAGACACTTACCTGTCCCAGGGTCCAGCGATGCAGGGGAACGAGGCCCCCCTCGTTCCCCGCTCCGCTCGCGGCGCCGGCATTCTTAATTTGGGCACCCGACTGTGGCTTCACAGCCGGGTACCCACTGCGAATGCGCGAGCGGCGCCGTGCGCCGTGATACGACGCTCACTCATCTGGGACACGTGACAGGTCCCAGATGACTGTGCGGCGCCTAGGGGAAGTGACGTCAGTGCCCGGGCACTGAAGGTGGCAGAATACGAGGGACCCCCTAGCAACAGGCATTTAGAGGTGAGTAAAAAAAAATTTTTTTTCCAATAATTTTTTTTTTTATTTTTTTTATGATTTTTAAGACCATTTTTTTTTTTGTGGCGACACCACTTTAATTTGCAATATAAAAAATAAATGGTGGCGGCTGCTAGAACGGTATTGCCCAGACATTGGAGATCTACGAGCATGCCTTCCCTGGGGGACTGGGCAATTGAAGTGGACAGAATAAACAGTTTGGAACGACTGCTGTCGCAGGAAATGGGTAAAGAGGAACAATTCTCCAAGACCTGGACCTCGTGGTCTATGTTTCGATACTCCTCAGAATTTATTCCATGGGCCATGGAGGACTGCACTGGCGCACCTGTGTAACCAGAGTGGAATGTCTCCCTCCTCATTCCTGAAATTCCTTGCTATCCTGTCCCCTCTATCCCCACCCTCTCGCTCCTTTTCTCCTTTCCCCTCTAAAAGTTGCAGTATTACCCAAATATTTAATCCACAATCTCTAGTCTCATCAGACCGGAATGGTGGCGCACACAGAGCTTCCCTCCCGGAAAGAGCGTGTCCAGCATAGACACAAAAGCCCTAGCCTACCTGTAATGAGTGGGCACCACTCACTGAGTAGATAGTGGTGCTCACGTACCCTCAATAACCTAGAATAGACGCCGTAGGTATACAGGCTTGTATATCACATTAACTCAACTGAAGCTCACAATTACCTAAACCATTAGAAGGTTTGACACCACTGTAGCAACATTTTATATGTATCTGTTTATGTGTTACTGAAAGGCATGTGTTTATTGTGTCATTGTTTTCTACCTCAATTTCCTATCTCAATAAAATAAGATTGAACTAAAAAATAAATGGTTCTGAAAATTTGAAGGTGGGGGATTGTGTAAAATGGAATCAAGATTGACGTTTTACTTTAATGCATGTACCTTGAAGTTAACAATATATCTGCTGAGTATGTAAGTCTTATTTATGGGGCAATTAAATCAGAAAAATCTAGTAAATTTCAGCATTTTAGTTCCATATATACAAATTGGAGTATCCACTGAAAGAAACAGACTGTGCACTTGTGCTGTTTCCCCCGTGAGACTGTCACCTATATGAAATATTTCTCATTTTCCCGTTTCATGTGAATGCTGATATAGTGACAGCTGTGAATGTGGAGTCCTGTACATAGGCAGCGGCAGGAGACGCATCTATATATAGACAGTCTTATGAAGGGAGGGGGTGGGCGATACACATTTTAAACTGTGCAGTTTCTATCCCCCCTTCCTGAGCTGCCTACTAAAAGAAAAAAGAAAAAAGCAGGTCAGATGGAATCCATTGGGTATTGTCATTCACCTGCTGTGTATGGTTCATACAGGGCCATAGTACAATGGCGACTATAGAACAGATACGTATTTTAAAGATGTGCTGTCATTGATGCAAGCTTCCTCCAAGCCTCTGGCTACCAAAGACTACACAGTCTGTGCCATAGTCAGAAATCTTGTGGTTTAGGCCTCGTGCACACAGGGCATTAGAAAAAACGAGCTGCAAAGCCACTACCAACGCCAGGAAAAAGCAGCTGTAAAAACATGCTGATTTTGCATTGGCGTTAATGCACGTAGCTTTTAGCAGCGTTTCTATGCCTCTATTCAAGCACAATTGTTTCCTATAAGAGCACATTAATATGAATAGAAGTCGCACCACAAGTCGGATCATGATGATCTGACTTGCGGTGCAGCTTGTGCTCTGAGGATCTTGAAGGGGAATAAATAATAAAGGAAAGCACTTGAATCCACTCAGAGATCTAATTAAATTTAAAGGATAATTCCGTCAATATGGCGGGCTTCCTTCCCAGGAGCAAAAACGTATTATAGACGCAAACAATGAGGGAGGATGTTAGACCATAGCAGACTCACAAATGCTCACATCGGGACAAGAAAGCTAAGGAATATAATGAATGAAAAAATGGTAAACTTTATTAGAAAATTCACGCAAACACCTTTAACAGTAAAAAGAGACTCCACAGGTGAATCGCCCATCAAAACCTGTGGGGTCCTTTCTATGACAATACCAGATATACACAGGTGAAATAAATGGCTGTAAAAAAATGTGTAGAAAAGAATCAAAACAGAAAAACAAATAAACAAGAAGACATGTGGTATAAAAAAAATCTTGAAGGGGAACCCTCCTCAAAATGAAAATAAAACTGGCATGGGATTCCCCCCAAGAGCATACCAGACCCTTATCCGAGCACGCAGCCCGGTAGGTGAGGAAAGGGGGTGGGGATGAGCGAGCGCCGCCCCCCGGACCATACCAGGCCACATGCCCTAAACATAGGGGGGTGGGTGCTTTGGGGCAGAGGAGGCCCTGCACCCCCCACTCCAAAGAAGCTTGTCCCCATGTTGATGAGGACAAGGGCCTCTTCCGACAACCCTGGCCGGTGGTTGTCAAGGTCTGCGGGCGGGGGGCTTATCAGAATCTGAAGGCCCCCTTTAACAATGGGGGCACCCAGATCACGGCCCATACCCTATGTGAATTAGTATGGGGTACATTGTACCCCTATCCATTCACCCCAAAAAAATAGCTATTAAAGGGACCGACGTACAGCTATGGTGATTTGCGGGAACGAGCCGACCTGTCGCAGTATAATAATGGCTGCTGGTCGGCAAGCGGTTAAACACATCCTCCAGCATAAGTTGTACCTGTTTCTCTGAAGTCTTCTTTCCTCTACATCTGTTCAAAGTGCTGAATTTTTTAGCTTTTCTGAAAGTTAAAGTGATTGTAAAGTCAGAAGGTTTTTAATCTTAATGCATTAGGATAAAAATCCTGTGTGCAGCAGCCCCCCTCAGCCCCCTAATACTTACCTGAGCCCCATCTCTATCCAGCGATGTCCACGAGTGAATCGGCCAATCCGGGACTCTCTCTCCTGATTGGCTGAGACACAGCGGCGGGGCCATTGGCTCGCACTGCTGTCAATCAAACTCAGTTAGCCAATCAGGAGAGAGAGGGGGTGGGGACGAACCGTAGCAGTGCAGCTCGGCTCGGGTGCCCCCATAGCAAGCTGCTTGCTGTGGGGGCACTTGACAGGAGGGAGGGGCCAGGAGCTCCAGTGAGGGACCCGAGAATGATCCGGGCTGCCCTGTGCAAAACACCTACACGGAGGAGGTAAGTATAACATGTTTGTTATTTTTTATAGAAAAAATATGAGACTTTACAATCACTTTAAATAAAAAGGGGGTGGATAGCTGACATTACACTCTGCAGAGCTCAGTGAGGAAAGGTCTGAGAGCTAAATGGGGGGAAGTTAATTAGGCAAATATGATAATGAATATGTTCTGTGTTTTTTTCCCTCTCTGACCCTTGACCGTCTTTTGAAATTGGGTGCCCAATTAAGCTCGTAATAGCTGATTCTTTCTATATTCAAAAATGCCTCCTTTTCTGGCATACATTATTTAGTATTTTTGCACTTTATATTTCATATACATTTTATATGTGTCCTTATCTTATATGACACTTAACCTGTTATGAGCTGATTTTTACTCATGTACTGCTTTGTTGGATACTTATGGTATTTGTATAGATAAAGAATTTAAAATATATATATATATATATATATATATATATATATATATATATATATATATATATATATATATAATATTATAATATATATAGAATTAAAAATATATATATATATATATATATATATATATATATATATATATTCTTTACTTACTTTCTTACTTACTAGCTGATAAGATGATCCATCGATTTTTTTATTATTTTACACTTTATAATTTTACTTAAAGTGGTGTATCCAGCCCAAAAAAAAAAAAAAAAAGATTAAAATACCTAAAAAAAAAAAAAAACATTTGGAATTTTTTTTTTTAAACTCACCTCTAAATGACTGTTGCTAGGGGGTTCCTCGTAGTCTGCCTCCTCCAGTGCCCGGGCTGGGGACATCACTTCCCCTCGGCACAGGAAGGGCTCAGCTCTGCCCCCACCCTCCTGTCAGTCATCTGGGACACGTGACAGGTGCTCGCGCATGCGCAGTGGGTGCCCGGCTGTTTAGCCACAGCAAGGTGCCCACAGTTGCAATGCCGGCGCCGCCGAGCGGAGGGGGCGACGAGCGGAGCTTCGATCCCCCGCATGGCTGGACCCTGGAACAGGTAAGTGTCCGATTATTAAAAGTCAGCAGCTGCAGTATTTGTAGCTGCTGACTTTAAATTTTTATTTTCAAATTCAAATTCAAAACTCATCTTTAAATAGTTTATGGCTGGATTCCAGTAAAGTAAAATAATCTTCAATTGCAGTGGAGCTGCACTAAAATGCTTGTTTTGTTTTAAGGGGAACGGAAAAAGCAGTTTTACTTACCCAAGCCAGAAATCTCTCTCCCATCACTAATCCAGTCCCGGTGTTCTGTCACCAATAGTCCGGCCATCATAAAGTGTACACCCCGTACTGCGCATGCGCAGTAAGGAGCAGGAGAAGTTTCGGAAAATCTCCGAAGATGAACGGCGCCATGAGTCGAGGTGTAAGCCCCACCATCCAAGTGGACATAGGCCTACACAAACTTAGAGGGCCCCTCGCAGGCTCGCTTCGCTCGCCACAATTCGGGCACGGCCTCGCTGCGCTCGGCTCTTTTTTATTCAAACTCTATGTCCATTTGGATGGTAAGGCTTGAAAGTGGACTCACGGCGCAGGCGCCGTTCATCTTCGGCTATTTTCGGAATCTCGTTGTCCTGTGTACTGCGCATGCGCAGTACACAGCAAGCACTTTCTGATGGGGGACAGAAAATGACATGACACCGGCAGCCTTTTACCTCCAGTGGTCACAGGTCATAGCCCTACATTGAACATGAACACACCAGGGTACATTCCCCACTGGAGCATAGGCTAGTAAAAGAGACTACCACTTCTGTTCTATTATTCCTGGTTCCCTAGGCCGAAATTAGCTTTTAAACCCTTGAAATGGGGGGGAGCCAGTCCCACTGCAAGGGAGGATTTTTACTTTTAAACTTTTAATTCATTTGTTTACATACTGTACTGCATAATGACATCCAAAACATGTCAGCTGTAGATGTCACTGTAAGGTTGATTTACTAAAACTGGAGAGTGCAAAATCTGGTGCAGCTGTGCACAGAAACCAATCAGCTTCCAGGTTTTTCTGTCAAAGCCTAATTTAAAAAGCTGAAAGTAAAAGATGATCGGCTGCCATGCCCAGTGGCACCAGATTTTGCACTCTATAGTTTTAGTAAATAAACCTGTATCTCTTTTTGTACACTGAAAAACAGGAGTAGGCTCATTTGTAGATTAATAATTGTTACGACATTCCATAAAGCATGTATAGAGGTGTGCATTACATAAGAGTACAATACACGTAGACAGGGCTGGCCCTACCATGGGACCCTGTGGTACCATCGGTCCCGAGTGCCACTTTCAGGGGGTGGCAAATTGCTGCATGCCAGCCAGCCCATTCCGCCCGCTTCGCTGCTTATCCCACTGTGAAGGAGCCCAGCGCTGAGGTGACAGGAGTGTGCGGGCAGAACACTCGCTGCCCGGGGGGGGGGGCAGTCGGTGGGTGGGACAGTTGGCAGGTGAGCGGGCTTGCTGGCCAATCAGCGGGCCAGTGTTCTATCACAGCCGCTACCCAGCCTACTGCGCATGCGCAATGCGCAGCCGAAGTGACGTGAATCGGCTATCTGATAGAACACCGGCGGGCAGAGGAGCAGAAAGATGACATCATCTCTCACTGCCCTCCCTGCATCACTGCAGTTCCGCCCTCACTGTTCAGCTATGGGCAGCAGAGAGATTACATAATCTCTCTGCTGCCTGCCTTCACTCTGGGACACAGCAAGTGACAATCCGCAATGTGTGGCAGGTGACGTTGTGGCCAGTGACAATCCACAATGTGTGGCAGGTGACATCGGGGCAAGTGACAATCCGCAATGTGTGGCAGGTGATGTTGTGGCAAGTGATAATCCCCATCATGTGGCTGGTGACGTTGTGGCAAGTGATAAACCACAACATGTGGCAGGTGACGTTGTGGCAAGTGATAAACCACAACATGTGGCAGGTGACACTGTGGCAAGTGACAATCCGCAACGCATGGCAGGTGATGCGGCAAGTGACACTCAGGGCTCCCACTGATTCTGCATTATGGTGAGTTGAACTATTTAATTTTATATAACAATGTAATACTAGAAATAATGTTCTGACAATTGACAATTGCGTGGTCGTGCGACGCTGTACCCAAACAAAATTGACATCCTTTTTTTCCCCACAAATAGAGCTTTCTTTTGGTGGTATTTGATCACTTCTGTTTTTTTTTTTTTGTGCTATAAACAAAAAAAAACAACAATTTCGAAAAAAAAATTTAAAAAAAAAAATATTTTTTACTTTTTGCTAATATAAATATCAAAAAAAAAAATTTCTTTATCAGTTTAGGCCAATATGTATTCCTCTTCATATTTGTGGTAAAAAAAAAAAAACGCAATTAGCGTACATTAATTAGTTTGCGCAAAAGTTATAGCTTCTACAAAATAGGGGATAGATCTATGGCATTTTTATTATTATTATTTTTTACTATTAATGGCGGCGATCTGCAATTTTTAGCAGGACTGCGACATTGCGGCGGACAGATCGGACACTTTTGATACATTTTTGGGACCATTGACATTTATACAGCGATCTGTGCTATAAAAATGGGGCAGTGTACTGACTGAAGGAGGAGAGAGATCTCTGTTCCTAATCACTGGGAACAGCAGATCTGTCTCTCCTCCCCTGTCAGAATGGAGATCTGTCTGTTTACATTGACAGATCCCCATTCTGGCTCTCTGTGAAACAATCGCGGCTGGCTGGCGGACATTGCAGCCATAGACCATGCACAGGTCCTCTTTATACTTATATATATATACATGTATAGAGCCATGACAGGTCCTCTTTATACTCCTACATACATGTATAGAGCCATGACAGGTCCTCTTTATACTCCTACATACATGTATAGAGCCATGACAGGTCCTCTTTATACTCCTATATACATGTATAGAGCCATGACAGGTCCTCTTTAATACCTTTATATACATGTATAGAGCCATGACAGGTCCTCTTTAATACTTCTATATACATCATGTATTGAGCCATGACAGGTCCTCTTTAGTTATCATGCTATAAAATAATGAATATGGGGGCCTTTTGGTGGGCGTGCTTTTTTTTTTGGGGGGGGGGGGCAGCATTTCATTCTTGGTCCCAGGCACCACAATGTCTTGGGCCGGCCCTGCACGTAGATAATGTATATTGCAAAATGAATAAGGGAATCTAAATTATTTTACATTGGCCATTCCATTGGTGTAGTTCCCTTGCATAAATGAATCCGTTATGAAAATCTATATGGTAATGCAGTTAGTTTCACATTGATGTTGACTAATGAACCAGCACTGTTTCCCTGACAACAGAAATAGTTGCTTTTGTTTAATTACCAAGAATTTGCTAATGTAAATTGCATACTAAAGTTGCTGACAACCTTCAGAGGATAGATAGGGATTAGGAAATGTATGTAAATTTCCTTTAAAAATTGCTCTTGTCATCACAGAGGATTATTTCAAGTGACACCTAACTCTTTAATAGTCCTACTTCATAGCTGATTTGGTTTTCAGTATGACATATACAAAGAACCCAATGCCACCATTTTATAGCTGAATATTATTATCTCTATCTCTCTGAAACTATTGACTACATGTTGACAGATTGCATCATATATGTCATTTTTTATTGTACCCATAGATCCACTTTACCACCTTGAGATTAGTAACAGAAATATAGCAAGTCCTTTAGATATTTCCTCATTACTCAGGATATGCACAAAGCAACAGGAGGTCTTTTTGTTAATTTCATTCATATAGTCAAGACTTTCACGTTCATGTCAATTTCCATCAATTCTATACATATCGATATAGTATCCAATCCTGAGTTAGGACCATTACCTTTTAGCAAAAAGACAACTCCTTCAGATATACTTGGAGGTCCATGATATTGCTCCACTGTTCATTATAAATGCAAATCCACCAGCAGGCCACCATAAGTATATCCATGACTCTTCCAATAAAGAGTGCACAATAGTACTTAATCCAGCCATCACTGATCAGTATAGTGATGTAACTTTATACTCCAAATATAGTTACATAGTTAGTCTGGTTGAAAGAAGACAGTGTGCCTGGATGTGCAGGGTGGGGGATCCCAATTACTTGCAGCCCTATATATATACACTATATTACCAAAAGTATCGGAAGCCTGCTTTACACGCACATCAACTTTAATGGCATCCCAGTCTTAGTCCGTAGGGTTCAATATTGAGTTGGCTCATCCACAGCTTCAACTCTTCTGGGAAGGCTGTCCACAAGGTTTAGGAGTGTGTCTATGGGAATGTTTGACCATTCTTCCAGAAGTGCATTTGTGAGGTCATGGGAAGGCCTGGCTTGAAGTCTCTGCTCTAATTCATCCCAAAGGTGTTCTATCGGGTTGAGGTCAGAACTCTGTGCAGGCCAGTCAAGTTCCTCCACCCCAAACTCGCTCATCCATGTCTTTATGGACCTTGCTTAGTTGGTCCAAATCATTTGGTGGAGGGTGGATTATGATGTGGGGTTGTTTTTCAGGGGTTGGGCTTGGCCCCTTAGTTCCAGTGATGGGAACTCTTAAGGCGTCAGCATACCAAGACATATTTCATGCTCCCAACTCTGTGGGAACAGTTTGGGGATGGCCCCTTCCTGTTCCAACATGACTGTTCACCATTGCACAAAGCAAGGTCCATAAAGTCATGGATAAGTGAGTTTGGGGTGGAGGAACATGACTGGCCTGCACAGAGTCTTGACCTCAACCCGATAGAACACCTTTGGGATGAAAAAAAAGAGCAGAGACTGCAAGCCAGGCCTTCTCATCCACATTAGTGCCTGACCTAACTTACAAATGCGCTTTTGGAAGAATGGTCAAACATAGACACGCTCCTAAACCTTGTGGACAGCCTTCCCCGAAGAGTTAAAGCTGTTATAGCTGCAAAGGGTGGGCCAAGTAACTCAAAATATTGAACCGTACATACTAAGACAGGGATGCCATTAAAGATCATGTGTGTGTGTGTAAAGACAGGCATTCCAATACTTTTAGTGTAAGTCCATCTAGTTCAACCAATAGAAGGGAAAAAACATTTATATAATCATATATACACAATCTTATACCTCTGATCCCTCAAGAGGCAATCGGAGGCAAATAGATAAACTCCACCTAGATTTGTCTAGAAAGTATATAAACTCAAGGATCAGGATTCCCAACTTTAGCCAGTGTGGCTGCATATAACTGAATCCATTAACGTCTGTTAAACCAAAAATGTCAGCTTTAAATAGTAAGAGCCCTTAGGGCTATATCATAATTGGGTCTGCCAACACATGCTGGTGCCCAGACTAATGTTTAATAATAGAACAGTCTTACTAATAATATATACTCTGAATCCATTGGTAAAAGGTGAAGATTCTTAGCTTCTCCTCTGTATATGCACATTAATCTCACAGGCAGGAACCTTTATATGTGTAATATTGTGTATGATACTTGTAAGTATATTCCACTTTGTTAGAAGAGGTTCAGTGGAATGGAAGGTTAAAAAAGCTACAGCCTGAGAGAATGACATTGTAGACACGCAAGACAAAATAAAAAGTCCAGAATCTGGTAGCCGTATTAGGATGTTTAGACTAGCCATTCTCAACCAGGGTTTCAAGGAACCCCAGAGGTTGCTAGGGGTTCCTTGAACAGTGGCAGATTGGCCTTCCATCTTATGGTGCCAGTGTAGTTCCAAAACCAACGTCACTTGGCAAAGCTAACAGCATGGCACTAACAATCATTCTTTCCACTGGCTACAAATGTGAGGAGGCACCTTTCTCACTAACCATTTGTATGGATGCCCTTCTGCCAATGTGATGAACATTCTGTCTCTCACTTAGCACATATAACTTCTTTATCTTATCAGTATCCTGTGAGCTATAGATATAATTTGTAGCAGAGCTTCCCAGAGACTTGAAAATTAATTTAAGGGTTACTCAGGGATAATATGGTTGAGAAAGGCTGGTTTAGACACTAGGCTGTTTCCATCTGAAAGACAATACAGCTCACTTGAGCACTATTTGCAATAGCTGAGAGCAGAAAAGGCTCGTGAACATCATGATGAGCGCTTGCAGGCATGTTGCTCACAGAGATTTTCCAGCATTCTTTCATGAGCGGTTATGCTTTTTCCCAAAGTTTGCACGATGGCCAAAGGAAAATGTTGTGGTTGGTCTAACCCAGTGATGGCGAACCTTGGCACCCCAGATGTTTTGGAACTATGTTTTCCATGATGCTCTTGCACTTGTTGAGCATCATGGGAAATGTAGTTCCAAAACATCTGGGGTGCCAAGGTTCGCCATCACTGGTCTAGCCTGTGAATGGAACCAATAATGGGTATTCAATTCTTCAAGACCTATATACCTGTTAGTTGGGGGTCATATACAAAAGAAAAAAGTTGACAAACAAGTAAGACCAGAGCTCCTCAATAAGACATTTGAATGAAATCTTTTGCAATATTCATTTAAAGGCATATAACTTAATGTGACCCTGTCACTAGAGCAAACTTTTCAACAAAAATCTGTCCATAATATTATATGTGCCTTTACCATACCTTCAGTGGTGTACCTAGCCTACTTGTCACCCAGGGTGATTGTATTTTATAACACACACAGCTCCATGCATCAAAATTATTTTCAGTAATAATCATGAAAGTTTTAGTAATAGTGAAATTAAACAAATATAAATAATGGACAGATGAATAAAAAATAGAGACAGACAATCGAAATTTCCGACAACAAATGTTGGATGTGAGCTTGTTGTCGGAAATTCCAACCGTGTGTATGCTCCATCAGACATTTGCTGTCGGAATTTCCGACAACAACTGTTTGAGAGCAGGTTCTCAAATTTTCCGACAAGAAGACTTGTTGTTGGAAATTCCGATCGTGTGTACACAATTCCAACGCACAAAAGTTCATGCATGCTCAAAATCGGCTCGTTGTACGTGTTGTACGTCACCGCCTTCTCGACGTTCAGAATTTCCGACAACATTTGTGTGACCGTGTGTATGCAAGATAAGTTTGAGCCAACATCTGTTGGAAAAAAATCCACAGTTTGGTTGTCGGAAAATCCGATCGTCTGTACGCGGCATTAGAGTACTGCACCGGAACATGCCGATATTTGAAGTAGAATTTCATGATAGCCCTAACTAATCTTAAAGTGGAACTTGAGGGCATAATTAAAGATGAGAGAACAGACAGGTATTTTAATGCAGAAGAGACATACTTTGCCTCTTCTGCATTGAAGTTACTTACCTGTCTGTCTGCCCCTGTACAGTTACCTCACTGTACAAATTCCTCAGTGCCGAACATGACCGAATTCCCACGCATGTACAGGAGTGGCTTCACCACCTCCCAGCCAATGACAATGACTGACGATTGAGACCCAGAAGCCGGCCACCGAAGATGTCAGCGGCCGGGCGGGGAGCTCGGGGACACCGCTGGAGCCAAGGTGAGTATAGTTCCACTTTAAAAAATATTCCCCACCTCCACTCAAACAACTATACTTACTAACAACAACAGATGGACTATTGAAGCCTATGGGTGATGTCACCATTGCAGACTTTAAAGTGGTTGTAAACCCTGTTACACCACTTGTACCTACAGGTAAGCCTATTATAAGGCTTACCTGTAGGTACTGTAAATATCTCCTAAACCTGGTTTAGAAGATATTTACCTTAAACGCTTACGCCGACGTCATCGGCACATGCGCACTGAAGAAACGGCTCGCTCGTGCCGCTTCTTCAGCAGCGTGTCGTGACCGGCAGCTCCTGCACGCATGCGCTGTGATTGGCCGGAGCCTGCTAACCCAGAAATAACTCCGGGAGACATGTCGCCGGTGACATCGGTGTGCGGGCCACTGCAACAGCTTCGATCTAAGGTAAGTATTTCATAATGAGCTAGTATGCATCCTAGCTAATAATGTCTTTGTCTTATAGGGTTTTCTTTTTGTTTTGTTTTCAGACTTACAACCACTTTAACAGCCTATTCCTGACCGCTCTCTCCCCTGCAGGCGGCCGCTGAGTGACACAGGTAGGGAGTGGCATGTAGATAATCTTTCTTACACAGGTTAGTAAGCATACAGTAGGTGTTAGGAGGGGGATGGAGTATTTTAAGATTAAGGTTACCATAAAATTGTTTCACGGATCCAATCTCGGACACAAGATCGGATCTGTGCACCTGTTCTTGCCCGTATGTCAGATTTTGACATGTACAGAATACTTTATTAATCTCAAAGGGAAATTGGGAAATTAGTACGACACTATATCCATGCAATCACTGCTTCTGCATCTACTTCTATCGGCAGCTGTTTATAACATTAATATGAGGCACTATTACTCCCACTAACACCAACAATAAGGCCCCATGCACACGAGACGCAGATGCAAACTCTGCTGAACGCTTTTAAAACAAAAGAGAAACCTGCGTTTAAAAACGCGTGTTTTGCCGCGTTTTAATGCCGCGTTTAGCCGCGTTTTACAGCGTTTACGTCTATAAGCATTTGAAAAGATAACATCATATAGACCCTCCCTAAGCTCAGAAAGCATGTATTATTAACTATTTCTGCCATTTTGATCAGAGTGAGCAGCAGCAGCAGAGAGAGAAGTTGTACACTTGCATTTGCCTCTCTTTCTGTGTTTTTTGTTTGGAAATGGATCCCATATTGAATATATGTCAGGAAATGCTCCTGATGTTGCTCTTGATGAGGCAGCAACGTCGTCCCAAATTGCTTGAGAGGTCCAGAGTCAGAGCTTGTCGATATTGGATCCATCCGTTGATGGCACAGCGAATGTCTGTTGGATATTTCACAAACATGGTGGGGGGTTGGGGCTGACTAGACATTGGTATGCAGGTTTTTCTTTGTGAAAAAAAGACATTGCTATGCTTTGGTCAGACTAGGTGGAGTCACTGATTAGATTAGAATTTGGATGAATGGCTGGGGCAAAGAAGTGGAGGCATTCCTCATTGTCTAAGCCACCTAAAAAACTAGAGTTTTTTTATGGCATTGCATCAGTGAGTATATATGCTCTATGAACTATCTAAAGTAATTACAACATTTTAAACATTTTTTTTTGTATTTTTTATGGTTTACCATCATATTTCTGAGTTTTCTGGTCCAAAAAATTGGGTTCCTTTAAAAACGCTTATAAACGCAAACGCGGCTAAACGCAGGTGCCGCGTTAAGCCGCGTTTAGCCGCGTTTTGTGTCTGAAACGTGGAAAAGCAAAGTGTCTGAACCCATTTTTTTGCTTCTGGAAAAACGAGGTTAAGCGCAACTGCATAAAAACGGGAAAAAACGACTGTGTACATGGACACATAGGATAACATTGCATGCGTTCAGGGGCAGTTGAAAAAAGTGTCCAACTGCCTCTGAACGCGCGTTTAACAGCGTCTCGTGTGCATGTGGCCTAAGACACCATTCCTTTCACTGACACCAACAATGGGGCATAATTCTGCTATTTATACCAATGATGGGGCACTATTCCTCCTCTTGTTGACCATAGGCATTATGTAATTTATTTTATTCCCACTGACCACCAAATCTGAGGGAATAAGGTTGATTTACTAAAGAAAAAATAGTCTGTGCACTTTGCAAGAGCAATTGCACTCATTTTCCCCAGTGCTTAGTGAATGTGTTGAAGCTCTGCTGATGTCTTTCATCCAATCATGTGCAAGCAAAAATGCTGTTTTTTTTATTTTCCTTGCACCTGACTGGCTCGTCTTTAATTTACCACATTCACTAACCTCTGGGGAAAATGCACTATTTGCCTTTAGTAAATCAACACCAATGTCTATGCCCACTGATACTGGAGCATTTTCTACTATCACTAGCCACAATCTGGTCCTCTTTTAGTCTCAGAGACAGTAAACTGGCCCTTGGTTTATTGAAAAATACCAGTCAGACAAAAAAAAATTTAAATTTGAAATTTAACAGTTGTATAACCTTCACACAGAGGTAGTATTGCAATACAGAGAAAGTCCCATATATCATACAAAGTAACAACCAGACAGTAAGTAAGACATTATCCATAATATTGTCTGAAACACACTGTCTACAAGTCAGAATGGGCAAAAAAAATTCAAAGAAAAATTAAAACTGTCCCTTTATTTAGAAGGTTTGGAGAGCCCTGGTCTGGAGTTTACACAAGGTTGCTCTAGGCCAGGGGTAGGCAACCCCCAGCACTGGTGCTGCAAGTGGCATGCAAAGCTTCTTTTGCCGACACTTGACTCCCTCCCCAGCAGTGCAGCGAAGTCTCAGTAAGACGCTAATGCATTCCAATTTCATTTTCTCCACGCCCCACCTGCACTGAGGGGGAGGCACTGCGCCCCCACACATTGTAAAAGATGTGAAACATTGTTTGGTTCTCTAACTTTGCTGTAGCTGTGATCGTTGCTTTTGTGATGGGGAAGAGATTGGGTGCAGTTCTGCTAGGGGGGGGGGGGGTCCCTGTCTCCAGGAGGAGGAGGACTGTCATTGGCCACTGCTAAAGCCAATTACAGTCCTGCTAGCCCCATCCACCATCTGGAGGAAGATGACTCGCTTGGTTGCCACTACCAATCTCAGAAAGAAGGGATTTCACTGTGATTGAGACAGGGGACAGTTTGTGGAAATACTGTTGAGCTTCTGGGAACTTTGTTGAAATTATTCCTGAACCTTTGCTTCACTTACTACTGAAGCCCTGCACTCTGTGTCCCTTTAAACCACAGCCAAAATTCAGCGCAATGAAAATCACATCCAAGCACTTTTTCTCAGCTGCAGGGGCCCAACTTATGATCCTGCACACAGGCCCACTGCTTTCAGAAAATGCCCCTGACCTGAGCTCATCATTGCCCATCCATTCCATATAGGAGGTACACTAGTGACAGGGATGAGAAGGGGGTTCAGCGTGGGTCAAAAATCAGGGGGTACAGTGATGGGCAGATGAGAAGGGGGTTACAGTGGTGGGACAGATGAGCAGGGGGTGTTCAGTGTTGGGGCAGAGGAGAAAAGAAGGACATTGGTGGAACAGATGAGCAGGGGGTTACAGCGGTGGGGCAAAGGAGCAGAGGAGAAAGGAGGTACATCGGTGGAGCAGATGAGCAGGGGGGTACAGTGGTGGGGGAGATGAGCAGGGGGGTACAGTGGTGGGGCGGATGTTTAGGGGATTAGTGGTGGCACAGATGAGCAGGGGGGTACAGTGGTGGGGCAGAGGTGCAGGGTAGTACAGTGGTGGGGCAGATGAGCAGGGGTTAGTGGTGGGATAGATAAGAGGGACAGTGATCTGAGGTGTGAAGGTGCATGAATTGGGGCTGATCTGAGGTGTGAGAGTGCAGGATGATAATTTCTCATTACTAAAGTAGTTTACAGCATTTACTTTATAAAAAATCATTTTCGTGATTGAGAGTGTGAAGTTGACATTTTTTGTTATAAAATCGTTACTCTCAATTTCTTTGAAAACATGTTTCGGCACACTGTGCTCAAAAAGTTGCCTACCCCTGACCTAGGCAGCTGAACAGTGCAGTGACTGAATGAAAGGAAAGTAAGTACAGGGGGTCCCCGAGTTACGAACTCGTTAGGGACTGCCCGCCTGTACTTAAGTCGGAAATGTTCGTAAGTCGGCCGCGCATGCGCAGACCGACAAATACGACCATTTCCGGACATTTCCGATGTTCCGTCCAATGCCGTTCTGCGCATGCGCGGCAAATTACGGACATTTCCGAAGTTTTCCGAGGCTCCGAATGGCCGCGCATGCGCAGAACGGCCAAAACACGGCGGAACACGGCGGAAAATGGCGGAGGGTCCCCGCAGCGCCTCGTTCGTAAGTAGGGGATGTTCGTAGGTCGGGCGTTCGTAAGTCGGGGACCCCCTGTATATGCTGTTGAGAAGAAGGGAACCTGTTACTATTCTCTGCTTTTATTTTAGTTGGAAACTTTAATATATTGTCACTAACTGGAAATTCATCTAACACATTATCACATTATACTAGCCACTATTTGACTTTGAGAAAAAGATTGCAAACTCCCCTAGAGTCATGCAGCAGATATATTTTATGAATAGGTCAAATGAAAGAAAGATAAATTTACTGCCAAATATCCTACATTATTTTTGTATGTCATCAATATCTATTCCTTATTATAAAATGAGGCTATTGTAAAATCTAATAATGAAATCAGTCCGGGGGCTTCTATATATACACACAATATAGAGGTCTGCGATGCATCAATGTAGATTAAACGGAGGATTAGGTATTCAACATTCTTTGAAATATTTTTCAGCTATGCAGATTTGAAAAAACTCTGGTAATTCTTGGAATAATACTTTTCTTTGGTATCTCTTGAAAATCACATAATGTCGTCTCATTGAGATTAATATGCCTGTGTGAATACCCACTAATCTATAATAACAAACCCCCATAATTAACACCTTGTCGTGATTCTGCGATAATGTAAATCCTTAGACAATTTAATTACCCCATTGTTCCTCACTCTTGTAAGTAATTCTCTTTTTTCTTTGCTCTTAAAGATCGCGTACATTTAGCTTGTGTTTTAGGAAAAAATGTATAATGCATTTTCTTATGGACTCAAATTAATTCCTACTGTTTTATATCTTGCAAGGAAGTCCTATGTAACAAATGTATTTTTTTTGTACTGACAACCAAATGTCAGTATTAGTTGTGGGGATGTTTCAAAGTTCTCTACAAAGGATAGAGAGTGCATGCATACTTGCATTTTAGTGCCATATTTCAGTTATTGACTTATGTTCCTTAAATTACTCCAAAAGTTCATCTTTTGGGATTATCATCCATGAGAACAGCTGCAGTAATTATAGAGCCAATAACAATGTAGTAACACCTCTGCAAGATAAATGAAATGCTGAAGACATAGCTTGGGAATACTGGCTGAACAGGAGAATTTAAGGTTTGGATAACTATACTTAAATAAATAATTGTATAATTAAATAAAATTTTACCTAAACCATATAACCTCATGTAATCTATAGCCCCCACTACAGACCCCAGATCAACCAGCAACCTTGACCATGGGTGCAGGATTCCACCAACTTTCTATTCTTCACTAAGCCGTGCATGGCTTTATCTCTATAGGTCCTAACAGAGAACTAATCTTTAGGCTACTCTGTTGTAAGTAGATGTTTTTTTCCATTAGTGTCTATGAAGTAAAGGCCAAGCATGTGCAGTACTGTGCTTTTGGTTGTCTTAGGGGAGGATGAAAGAGTCGCATGGCCTAGCATAGGATTGCCTCTTTGTGGAGGATGCTTACTGAATTAAGGTCTGTAGGAGGGCTATATTATATTGGATGGGAAGAATTAGGGAAAGCAATTGGGATTAGAATTGTTTGTAAGTACAAGTCTTTTAAGCAAGTAATCAGTTGCAGCTGCATGATGGAGGGTTATAAACTGAGCTTTGTTTGCTGATACATTAACGTATACAGTGTATCCGGAAAGTATTCACATTGCTTCAGTTTTTTTTTTATGTTACAGGCTTATTCCAAAATGGATTAAATTCATTATTTTCCTAAAAATTCTACAAACAATACCCCATAATGACAACATGAAAAAAGTTTGTTTGAAATCTTTGCAAATTTATTAAAAATAATAAAACGAAAAAAAATCACATGTACATAAGTATTCACAGCCTTTGCCATGACACAAAATTGAGCTCAGGTGAATCCTGTTTCCACTGATCATCCTTAAGATGTTTCCACAACTTGATTGGAGTCCACCTGTTGTAAATTCAGTTGATTGGACATGATTTGGAAAGGTACACAACTGTTGTGGAGGAATGTAATGTACATACTGATAGTCAGAAAATGTCTATATGCTTATGTGTATACATGTTTCTATGCAACTCCTTACTTATAATATAGTATACAGATTGGCTCTGTTTGGAACTAAAGATGGCAGCTACTCCCTGCTTCCCACACATTAGAAGAATGCGGAAGTGAAGACAGAACCAGCTTCAACCAAACCTCAGCATCAAGTCTATCCATTTCTCTTGTATTTCAACCAATGAGATGTACCTATTAGACTGACATAGCAATGGCGTATCTTTGTGTATAAACATTAGCACTGCCCTGGAGTAAACCAGAAGTGTAAGAAGTAACCGAGCTGAACGTGTCTCAGAGTGTGTTTACTTCTAGAGTGCATGCACATCTACACTTTCTAATTAGAAACAGCAGCAAAAAACCTTGAGCTCGATTGAAGTTCTTAACCTTATTAGCTGACGCCGACAACGTGGGGCCCTAGGCTTCGATCGAAGGGAGACTGGATTCCAGGACCGAACGGCTGGCCAAGTCAGAGCAAGGGGGTTAGCACAGCCCTAACAGTACAGTAAGCATATTTATTCTTACCACTGTACGACTTCTCTGACTGGGCTGGTTGATTGGTATTGTTGGCTCTCTGAGATTGTTCAAAGAGGCAGGCAAATTATTCCTCGCCTGGGGCTGTTTTAACAAACCTGCCATTGGGTTTCTGCTGACTGTATTATTTGTTCAGTGTCTGTCATCCTGAAGGATTGCATCTCAGCAGTCTGAAAATGCAGTTGCAAGTGTGTGTGTCCTGCCTCAGGTGAGCTGTGGGCCCATGGGAGGAACCTTGCAATAAACGTCTATAGACGGGTAACTCAGGTGAGCTGGTGGCCCCTGAGGGTTATCTTAGCTGCTGGAGCTTTGTGAGATAACGGCTTATTGAATGGGGCAGAAGCTTGGTACAGGATGGCAAAGGCATTGCACAAATAGGGTTGGATAGAAGAGGAAAATCAAGAAACATGCCAGTTGTATTATGTATGTGTATCACAGAGTTGATAATGTGCCTGTACCGCCCCCTATGAAAAAACCTGGAGCAAGGGACTGGAGGGACAACCCTGCCCTCCGCCTAACACCCACTGCCTTCACACCACCCCAGCCCAAATACTTCCTGCTTAGTGCAACTAGGCCTTCACTTCCTGCCCAGTCCAGTGCACTTCCTGCCGGCAGCCATCTTGGTACACCCAGTAGGCCCAACCTATACCCAGTCCTCCATGTTTTAAACCAGGATGGTTCCTACCACACACCTGTCTTCCCCAATACGGAAGCACTACCTTCACAGGCCAGATATGTTAATGATGAAGAAGCATCCGAGTGGGAAGACCAACAACAGGCAGCAAGGATCTCAAGTGTATGCTGACAACCGTAAGGAACAGTGCCCCTTCCCTGCCCCCGCCCCAACACCAGTCTCGGTTACCAGAAGGGACACTGGTGATGTATGTCGCTTTTACCCCATCACACGCATCGACCTTAGTGACAAGTCTGCCTGACCCGGAGAAACAGCCAATGCCCTTCTACCGCAGGATAGTGCAGATACAAGAAACTTACTCAGCTGCCTGGAGAGACTTGCTCAGCCTATGCCAAATTAAAGCAGGACACGTCTTTTGGCCGGTCATACACCTCAGGCGTGGAGTTCTGTGCCCAATTCCACGACTGGGCAAAGGAGAAATTGGTGGATCAGACCACCACAATCCAAGATATTGCCCAAGATAAAGGGGAGTCTGTGGAGAAGTATCATGCTAGACTCATACAGGCCTTTGATGATCTGGGCTTCTCCCACTATGAAAAGGCACACACACACATGTTATCAACTGATTTTGTCTCAGGGCTCCTGGAGGATATCAGAAAAAGCCTGATGGTGGACCACCCTGAATATTGCTCAATGAAAATGTCTGATTTACTGTTGGCGGCCAGAGGGATAGAAAACCAAAAAGGAAAAAAAACAACGCCCCTCATGGTAACCCATGACGAAGATCGCACCTACACTCGTCCACCACCATTGCCCAGATGAGAAGGATCACCTGCTTGATAATTCTTTCCTTTCCACTATTGATGTTTCCTGCGTGGGAGTGGATGGGGTGCCCTGCTCCAGTCCACTTACTGAGCCACTCCAAGTGGGGACATTTCCTGATTTGCTTGCCAGATTTGTGGTGTCCTCTACATGTCCCTTGAATCTACTAGGAGCTCATGTGCTGTCCAGACTACAGGCTTCAATCATCTTCACGCCTGAAGGGGGGGTGAAGTTACATACTCCCCTATCCTTGGAAGACTCATCTGCCTTGTGTTCTCTGCCTCTCATGATGACACTTCATGAAGCAATAACTCCAAGTTCAATACCACAGAATCCCTGTGTGCCTATGGTCCACAGGACCGGAAGACATTGGTCACTTAAAAGTGCCACCAGTTTCAGTCAAGCTCAAAGAGGGCGCATCATTGCCCCGGAAACCACAATACCCACTTAAGTTATGTAGGTAGTCGGGTGTAAATGGACACAGGTCTGTTTATATCTACTGCTCCATAGAGGTGAATGGAGGGTCCAATTGGGTCAGACTGATTGTATGAAAGGGGCCTAAGGCTGCTATCACACTGATGCGCCACAGTTTATCCAGACCACAGGTGCAGCGTAGTGCACCTGTGGCTTTCCTGCAGGTTAGCTGCACTTTGCCATAGACTTCTATTACCATAACTAGAGGTAGAGAATTGGGAAATAGAAAACTGGGCACAGTAACAAGAGAATTGGGCATGGTGTGTGACTGGAGAATTAGGCCTAGTTCACACTGGTGCAACATGGGATCAGACTTGTGAGAGCACAAGTTGCATGACATGTCAAATTCAATGTTTCCCCATGAGAGGCATCTTAAATGATCCAACACGGGTTACTCAGACTTTACAAAAGGTTCCTGCACTACTTTACTCTGAACTTGATACGACTTCAATGCCACAGAGTGTAAAATGTCACATCAAAGTTGTATCAAAGTCGGATTCCGAAGCTGCACTTAAAGTTGGGCTAGTGTGAACCGAGCCTTAGACCCAATGTAAACAAGGCTGCTGTTAGAAATCATGGGGCCCCGTACAGCCTTCCTGACAAGCCCCACAACCCCACTTACACCCCTCCCCACCGGGGGTTCAGTGGAACAGTGGCACTGACTTAATCTGCCTACACACGAAAATGAAAAAAGTCCCTCTTCTGTCCCCATCTCCTTGGTCCCTCTGAAAGTCTGATGGGGCCCAGAGAAATGTAATTTAATGTGGTAAGCAAGTAGGAGTGGGGGTGTGTTCTAGCAAAATCCATTTATTCATGTAGGCAGAAATGAACAATAAAGCTGCCCTGGGCCCCCTGTTTAGCCGGTGGGGCCTGGGCCAAGTACAACAGGACCAGCTGTACTGCCTTATCAGCGGCCCTGCATGTAAACCTGGCTGTAGACTGATCGGTTCAGCAGTGACCGTCTGAATTTTGCTCAGTATATTGCCGAATCTGTTCAACAAAGGTTGATAGTAAAGCTGACCATACATTATACAATTTTCTTGTTCAATTTCCTTTATATTTACCTTCAACTATGTAGTACAATGGCCTGCCTGATTACATACAAAATGGAAAGTGTTTAGGTGTGACCTCATATTATAAGGTTTTGGTAAATCTAAAGGAAAGCTGTAGAAGAAAATTGAATAATGTATGACCAGCTTTAGATTGACAGTGGAGAGTCCTTCTGTCAGAATATAATGTCCCAGAAGGGAGGTTCCTTCATCCACCTTGCTAGTGTGGGTGCAGGAATCGGTTAGTTCAGCCCACTGGCTGAATGAAAATAAAAGAACCATCTATGGCCAGCTGTTGTAGACAACTGGAAACCATATGACTAGAACAATGGGAATGGTGTAACTGAAGATCTGGGTTCAGTGTAATTGTACAGTGTAATTGTAAATGGTCTGACTAGGAATTTAGGAACAGTGTAACTAATGATTTAATAGATATTGCCTCCTTCATTTTGCTTATTAAAGCAGAGCTCCACCCGATTTAGAATCAATATCTCCCAATTATTATTTCTCTCTATTAGATCGAAAGATGACAATTAGAAAACAGTACCTTTTTTTTTACTTCTGATATCCAGCATTTCCGGGTTCTGAGGATTGCGGGTATGGGCAGGGTTGTGGCGGCTATTACGCCACTTCCTGGGATCCTTTTCTCTTGTTCCCAGGAGTCTGTGCGGCAGCCTGGCATGAGTTCTTTTGCGATTTCGAAGCCTCAAGTGACGTCATTACGACAGTCACGTTGAGAGGGGGCGCTCTATCTGCCATCACAACGGGGTGGGACTTACGACAATGCCGCCCGTTGTGATGGCAACAGGAGCTGCTGACGGCGCTCCTATGGTAATATTACTGCGCATGCGCGAGATCTTACCTAGAACGGGCGTTGCATTCTGGGAGATGCACGTCATTAGATCCCGGAAGAGAATGCCTGTGGGCTTCACATGCCCACAGGCAAGATGAAACCGATGGCTAACAAGTTTATAAAGCGTTCTTTCAAGAAAAAAAAAATGAATGGGAAACCTGTCCAAATTTATTTGTTTAGAAATGTCACTTAAAAAAAAAAACGTCAGAGGCAGTGGAGCCCTGCTTTAAATAGAAACCTAAATTACAGCATGAGAACGTAAATAGCGTACATTGACTATTACAGAATAGAAAATTGCAAGGGCTCATTTTAAAAGTTCCAACCCCCTGTGGCATAGTCAGAAGTGACGAAACACGCCGGGGCGTGGCTACACGGCAACTGTATGCTGAGTCTGGGATGGCGATCTGACGTCTAGCGAGTGAATGAGTGGTGAGAATGCAGCGCAGTGCCCCCTGACTTGTACCATGTAACAAAAAGCTGATTTTAATTTGAATTGATGTACGTTCAATATATATTTTAAATAGATTTGTTATCCCAAGCGATCTTGCACTATTGGAGGCCTCCATCTCTATTTTATTCCCTATATGTGGAGTTTATAGCCAGTCAACAGAACAGAGTATGTCATTTGCAAGAGACTCTTCAATATACTTTGAGCTTATTTTGCCAAACACAAGAGTGAATGGCAACAGCATTTGGTGAGCGCTTTTCCTAAAGGGGGTTGATACCCTGTTTATCACTGGTGGAGGATTTCAGTGGATGTTCACACACACACACATACATACATATATATATATGTAGCGCTGGTATTTTTGCCTGCTAATATAATGCAATGTTAATCTATGAGCAGTGTTATAATTTAGTATTTGGTGCCATCTAGTGGCCTATACAGGAAATGGACTTCATTTATTTCCTATCCCAGTAACATTAAGAAATGTTACAGGAAGTGACTGTTTGTTTACATTATACAATAACTCACTTACCCAGAGTGCCAAGTGACCTACCCATGAACACTCAGTACTGAGCTGCATGCTGGGTAGTATATAAAAGGGCCTGTGTGGCCATTTTCTTTCTCGTGCTGTTGAGACGTGTGACCTGCCCACAGGGATCTGTGTGTGTGCGTCCAGAAGAACTGCGGCCTGTTTAGTGCGGAGCCACATTTGAAGCCAGAGGAGGACTTCACACCACAGCGTGCTGGGACATCAGTGTGGTCTGATCTGGAAGGATCCAGAGGCACCCTGACGGAGGTAACTGAGGACTCCTGGTGACCTTGTAAAACGGAACAGTGTGACTGCGTGACCGTAGCAAATAGACTGAGATCTTGTGGAGCGGAGACATCCATCTGTTTGGACCCAGTTTGGTGAGAGGGCTGTCGCCCATAGTTTCTTAACGCACTTTTATACACCTAGACTTTTAACACAGTGTTGTTGGGACCTGTAGTCCCACAGAGGAGATCTTATCCAAAAGGACTGAGTTTACACAGGCCTCAAGCCTACCCTTCACCGTATTACTGACACTGTGTTATTCAAAGCCAATTACACCGGAGGCAGTTACAGGTGTACTGCACTATAAGAACAGTTCTAACATTCACCTTACTTTAATCCTTGTTTGTTCAACTGTTGGATTACAATTACTACAACACAAATAGCTAGCAGAAGACAGAAGACTAAAGAGACTGCATCTCTCATTGCAAGGCCTTGCATCCTATTGATATTAAGAGGGACTGCCTTATAAAGTAGGGGGAGCTCCCTAGTAATTGTGTTGTCCTTTGTTGAATAACTTTATATTCCTGTGATTACCAGAGTGTGCTGGAAGTTGGAAGGTGCTCAGAGTTAAGGCGTTGTCTCTCTGAGCACTAGTCCCAATTGGAGACAAACTCTCAGGGGTCATCTAAGACAACTTTATATCTACAAACTGTTGTGAATACCTATTGTGCTGTTGCATTATATTTGTGTGACAGTGCAAATACTGTAATTACTATATTATACTAGTTCCAGTAAAAATATGTTTCTGGTTAAGTACAATTGGTGTGGAGTGTTGTTCCTTTTCCAGCAGGTGGAACATCGGATACCTAGGTAATAACAAAGGTACTATTGTTATATTGCATATTGTGGGGTTATCCTTTACTATTAGCTTCACACCAACATTGCACCACAGCTGTGTCAAGGGGTTGAGCCAAGTCAGTGGGGGTTTAATAGCAGAGTGCAGGCCCAACCAAATTCAGCAGCTCCTTCGGTGGCCAGTGCTACACATGGGGGCTCGTCCGGGATCCTATCACTGCAAGCAAGCCCACCCTCTTGACACCAGTATGGACCCCGAAGCTGCGATTCGCTGGTGTGAGGAAGAAGGCGCCAACCCAGAGTCGAGCATAGTGATTGAGCTCCCTGGGAGACCTGGACTGATGAGCAGGTCGGTCAGATAATTCGGACATTGTCCTTCGGCAAGAAAACGTGGGTTATCGATGTCAGACCTGATCGTGAGGCCGCATGCACTCATGTGCTATTGGAATGGAAGAAGGAGATTCCTGACCGTTTCCAAGGATCCAGTTTGCGGTTGGCCGACCAGACTGAGTTTCGTTTAATCCAGACACCAGACAGGTGTCGGGCAAGTACCAGCCAAGTTTAGGCCATGAAGGAAGAAGTTCTATCCACGGCACCTTTGGCCATGATCGGGCCAGAGTTCCTTGCAGCTATGGGGGACTTTGTATCTAAATGCCAGAAGGGCAATTCAGTCTGTTCTGGGGCTGACTATCGGAAGCTACGAGCATTTCCTCCCTATCACATCTGAACAGCTCATGTGACTATAGAGTCACACATGTGGGCATATACACAGTGGTAAATGACAGCCCACTCCCTCCCTCCTCCTCCATGCCCACTAACCAGCTAAACACAACAGGGGTGAGATATTACATCTTGATTGATGGAGGCTTCTCCTCTTTGTTATTCTAAGACACAGGCTGGAGGGGTGTGACACAACCTGCGACTGGCGGAAATCTGCCTACACCATGTTATTGCTAAAAATAATAAAGGATTTGATTTTAAATATATTTGTATGACAATCTAAAACAGTTTATTGACATTAATGCCTTATTTTTACTCTGTGTTAAAGGTATTTTGTTTTGATCAGCAGCAGAGGACAAGAAGCTCCTCCTGCCACTGTTTCCCTACAGACAGGCTGGGAAAGAGCTGGTTCATGTGACAGCTGTATATCAGTTAACAAATTAGCAAAGAAGATACTTATATGTTTTTTATTAAAATAATTACAGTGTCATCACCTATATACAGAAAGATAAGGAATATTGTAAATTACACAGTGTTTAGTATCACTTTAAGGTGGCCCGAAGCAGTGCAAAGACAGCTCATAGGGTGATTGAAAATCCCCATGCACCCAAAGGTGTGATGGGGCATCTGTCACATACATGGAACAGAGGGTACAGAGGGACAGGAGGAACACGAGTGCTGGTAGGTGTTGTTAGAAGCGCTTGCCAGAACATTAGGTCAGGAACAGTAACTGTGCACAGAGATCCAGACAAAATTAAAGGGGCATTCCACATGGGCTGCAGGTTTCAGATGCGAGGCTTGTCAGAGCTCCCAGTAGACTTGAGACAGGAAATCACTGTGGTGAGCAGAGCTGGTATAGGCGACAGCCAGGTAAGCACTCAAACCAGACGTCAGAACAGAACCAGGAACAGAAGTGTGGTCACAGGAAAAGCCAAGATCAGCAGCAGGCGGGCAGCAAGGTACAGAATCATAAGGCAGAGGCGTGGTCAGGAACAGAGCTCTTGTCAGGAACTGGCGACAAGGCAGAAGCAGGATCCGAGTTTAGGACAGGGGCAAGCTGGGTCAGCAACCAGGGAACAAGCAGAGTAGTAGTAGGATACAGGGAACAGCTGAAAGACCAGTCAGCACTTAAGCATGGGCAGAAGCATCCTTAAATAGCCCGTCTGGTGTAAACATGCACTGTGTGCACGCCCCATGTGCATTCCTGTGCGCATGCGCGAGTCTGGTCACCATTCTACTGAGAATGCCACGGGCATGTGCATTTGTGTGAGCCAAATGCCTGATAGGCATTCTCTGACAGCACCAAGATTTGTCTGCATTTCTACAGAGTGAGGGAATTTGTACCAAGAATGTTTTTGAAGAGAAGATAATTAAAGGCTTCTAAAATCACCTCAACTGTCAAATTAGATTGTTTTAGACCTAATCCTCTGATAATTGGGCTGTGCTTTGGCCAAACAGCTCTTAGCTCCTTTCACACGGGCACCTCCGCTAAGCAGAATCTGCTTGCTCAGCGAGGGATCTCTCTGCTGATCCCCACTGAGTAGGCAGATGACTTCTCTGTGTCTGCTCCGCTATGCAGAGCAGACACGGACACAGTCCCTATCTCCTCTATGGGGCCGTTTCCAATCATTTCCATCCGATCCGCCGGACGGATGGGGAATATGACCACCATCCCTCTGTTTTTGGCGGACAGAGATCCTCCATAGAAGAGATTGGAGGGTTCAATCAGGTCCACCTGTAAAACTGATAGGCGGATCGGACAGCCCGTGTGAAAGGGGCCTTATGGTTCAAGGTTTTGAACAGGCAGAATGATTGATTGCAACATTTGCCTGTAATCATCATGTAATTAATGGCATCGTACTTTATCCAATTAATTTGGAAATCTTAAGCTTTGATCTATCCGATTTAACCGTAAAAGTATGTGGTAAGTCTGTTACACGTGCCGTATATAACGTTCCCTGATGGCCTGCAATGAAGTGAAATTCAGTTTATCACAAAGTAAAACAGTTTTATGGTCAGCAACTGTGACTCGCTCTATGAGCTGTAATGTTTACACAGTGTCCTTCAAAAGCCATTAACATTTTATATCCTTTGTCACTGGCAACACCGTATCCCGGATTTAATTTTAAAAGGCAGCCTCTGCCTCGCTAGGTACACATTCATCATTTTCATAATGACATCCAGGAGGATTTACTACCCTTGTTTAGCTAGGATCACATTTCTTAAATGAGCAGGTGTTAAACATCAAGTGAAACCTGGAAACCACTGATGATCCTGTCTTTACTATTAAAGCCGAACTCCATTTTTTTTGTTTGATGGAGTAAAATATTGTGTCAGGTCTTGAATTTTATTCCCTCCCAATTTAGGCATTGTTCCTTCACTTCCTGTCCTGGTGACGCCCATATAAAAAATGAGGAATGCGGTTGTCACTAGAACACAATTGCATGGACAGCAATGAAAACACACCTAGACGTTCTAACCCTTCTCTACTAAAAATGTGTTTTTGTTTGTACCCTTGCAAAGGTTTCCCATCACTTCCCGACTTGACACAAATGCCAAGAAAATTGTGAAAGAGGTTGAAAGAATTAAAAAAAAAAAAAAACTTCCCCCCACTGAGCTATTGTATTCTGACAGCAGGGAGACTCCACCGTTGTCAGAATTCACTGATCGGCGCTGCCGTCCCTAACCAGCAGTACTGATTGAACAGCAAAAATCTGATAGGGTGGTTGTAGTGAAGTGAATCGCTAGAGTGACTTCTCTACAACCTCCTTGCCCATACATGGATCAAAATTCAGTCTGTCCCTACTGAACCAGCTAAATTTTGATCCATGTATGGCCAGATTAAATCTAGCTATTCGTAAAAATGTTCCCTCCCCCCTCCTTCTACCTATCCTGCCTACCCTGCATAAAAAAGATCTGTAGACTTACCTATTTTTTATCCACTCTGGTCTGGTCAGGTGATTCTTAAGCTCTGGGTGAGTTGCTGCTGCAGGGGAGAAGAGGGCGCCAACATATTCACCTTTGTTTTGTTTTTTTTATTAATTCTGGTCCGGTCAGGTGATCCTGCAACTCTGGCTCTCCTGTATCAGTAAGTGGCTACTAGGGCTGCAACGGATCAAAAAACTCACGGATCGGATCGTTCCTCGGATCAGATTCACGGATCGCATCAATTTTCGGATCAGCAAAAAAAATAAATAAAAACAAGACAAATAAACATAAGTTTTGTCTTTTTGTTTATTAACACTTTTAAATTACTTGAAAATATATAAAATCAAGTTAAAGTGCACAAGGCATAATATCTTATTTTTAATTTTAACATAATGAAAAACAACTTAAAGTGCAACATAAAAGGCAAATCTCCTTTCTTTAAACATGGACCAATGGGCAATGAGCCAAAAACAACTTAAAGTGCAACAGAATGCACATCATCTTCCTTGAAACATGGATAGTGAAAGCCTAGTATGTCCACATCATCAAAGAAGAATACAAGAAAGAAAGCAAAGCATTCCTGGGCTTATAATTTCAAATTCTTTTTCAAAAGACAAGGATGTCTACATTGTCTGGGGAGAGTGTGGACCTCGTTGCAGTCACTATGTCCCCTGCTGTTAAGAACACTCTCTCGGAAGGAACTGAAGAGCTTGGCACAGCGAGATAGCATCTTGCCATCTTAGCAATATGAGGGTATTTACACTCATTGCTTTTCCACCATGTCAGCGGATCACCATCCACTGTAATGCCGCTTGCTGCCAGCAGGTAGGATGCCACCTCCTCTTTTATGATGTCAGCAGGAGTCTTGTTGTCTTTGCTGGCAAAGGTCCCTCCAAAAAGCTCTGCCATCGCCGACTTCTTTTGTGGAGGAGAAGCTGAATCCAAGTTTGCTCCTGTTGGCTCTGCAGCTTGACCCTGCAGAAAAAAAATAGTTGATTAATTAAACCTATTTATTTTCACGTTTCATAGACATATTAATATTATTGCCACATTTTTCATGTCTATGAAAAATGAAAATAATAACATTTAATAAAAGCCATTATTACGAAAATAAAAAATGTATTTAGATTTAAATTTATAATTTTTAAATACTATTCTTTACCTCATCACAGTCTTCAGTGCCCAGACTGCTCACAATCTCAGTGGTGAGGTCACTGTATGCCCTCTGGCGTAGGGCAGGGTCCATGTGAGACAGGGATTGAACCTTGGATCCAGGGCAGTAGATCTGTGAACAGTGGTGGCCCGTCCATAGGGGGCGCCCGGGCGCCCCGCCCCCCCCCCCCCTCTGCCCCCCCCCCCAGGCAGTCAAAAAAAAAAATCTAAAAAAAAATTAAAAATTAAAAATGTTTTTTATTTAAACTTGTCCCTTTAAGAATTTTTTTTTTTTTTAAAAAGGTCCTTTTGTGCACTGTGTCCCGGTGCCGGGCGCAGTGCAATATTGGAAGCGCCACATCTATGCAATCACGAGATTGCAGACGAGGCCCTTCATTTGCCCCAAAAAACTCGCTCTGTGGCACAGTCAATCGTGCCACAGGCTTCCGGCGCGATGGACTGGCCGGGCGAGTCTCAGTTAGGACCTGCGCGGGGCCTCCTGGAAGTGACGTTCCACTCGGCTTCTCCGCCCAAGCTCACTCTGCTGCTACTCGGCTGCTCATCAGGTAAGAGCACAGAAGCCGAAACAGCAACCACTTTTAGTCCTCATCGTTTTGGCGGTCAGAGGGCAGGAACCCCCCCCGCTAACACACTGTTATGTAGGCTTAACTCAACTTACTTACTTTGGTCTGATTAGAGCCATAGGCTTCAAAATAGGGTGAACATGGAGCGCAGAGCATTGCTCTCGGCGCCCACCCAGATCTGTTAGAAAAGCAAATTAATATTTGCTTTTCTAAAACTGAATCGCCTCTCCGCCAATCAGGAAGCAGGTCTGTTACCCATTTCCCGATTGGCTGAAAGGTTAGGCAAACCTATTGGTTGACGCCTAGGGGGGGGGGGGAGATGCGCGGCGGAAGCTGCCGTGATCTCAGGACACGGAAGAGGCTGCAAGATCCCTGCAAGATCCCTGCGGCAGCCTGTCCCCCTGCGCGATGTGCCCGCTGATCGGGTAAGTGCAAACGGGTGGATTTTGCTGGGTTGCTTGCCGCCCCCCAAACAAAATAACACCGGCCGCCACTGGCGCCAACAAGGGGGCCTATGGGTGAAGTTTTGGCTCTTGGAATTCCCAGCTGTTGCAAGTGTTCCCTTCCACCACAGAGCTGCAGGATCACATGAGCAGGTGCTGCAACATACTGCAGGAAAGCTTAAAAGCATTATGTTAGAATAATAAAATCCCCACTGCAGCAAAGCACAACACAAGTTAAAAAATGCATGGCAACACATGCACCATGGTATGAACAAGTCATACAGCAAACATGCCCTGAGGGCACTAAAGTGGTATATTTTACTTATACCTATAGGTAAGCCTATAATAAGGTTGACCTGTAGGTACAGTGAATATCACTGCATGCAGCCGGTGACATCACTGGCGCATGTGCTCTGAAAGGACGGTATACCTGTGCCGTCCCATTAGAGCTCCGTGCCGCAGTCCACACATGCCAATCATACAGACGGAGGATGCAGACTAGGAAGGAAGACAGGGTGAATATGGAGGTGCCTGTCAGCGGTGACAGTGCGGCACTGGAAGGCTTCGTTCTAAGCTATTTATTTCATAAAGTACTCGTATGCAATGCATACTAGCACATTATGCCTTTACTTTGCAGGGTTTAAAAGGAAAAAAAAATAGGTGCGGTTTACTACCACTTTAATAGGCTAACTTAATTTGCTGCATGCTTGTTCCAGGTCTCTGACCCAGAAAGTGCATAGAGAAAACAGAATACTGCTGGATAAAAAACTCTAAAAATGTACGACTGTACAATATGTTCGTTTTCTGTCCTTATACATCGTGCATTTACATGCTGGGATACTGTATACCAGGCAATTCATGGCAGCGAATTTCAAAGTTTAGGTTGCACAAGCTGGCGTGTGAGAAAGTAAGAAAAGGCATAAGAGGGGGCAAATATCTGTGAGATGACACACTTTACCATATGATATGCTTTCAAGCTAAAATAATGTCAGATTAGGCAGTAACACATACCAGTGTGTTGAATCACCAGGAAAGACAAAAACCATTCACCCTAAACTGTTTTTAAAAGCACACATTTGCTAGTGGTGTTTAAATCTATTTTATTATTATTTATATAAAATTGTAATCTTTTATTGTAAAGAGAATCATAATTACTGAACACTCCCTCTAGTGGTCAATCTACTAATATTTAATACAATAGCTAAAAGAAAATAAACGTTGCAATACTAATTTAAAATATGTACTAAGAATACACAATGCTTTTAAGCCAGAAATAGCCAGGCAACTGTCATTTTCAGAAGCAGGTCAACAATCCTGGCCCAAGTGTTTCTCCTATGTCAGGGATCATTTAAAGCGGTTCTATACTGCTGGATGTTTTGTTTTATATTAAAAAAAAGGAAAAAAAACATATTTAATATTTTTAAACAAAAAAAAGTTTAAACAAAAACACACGTTTTGCCTTTCACACTGAGAGGGCTGTTTTAGAAGGTGATCGCTTACAACCACTTTAAGTTAGAGACAAAAATATGGCTTAACCCCATCCTAACCCCAGCTAATCCATATTGAACCCAAAATCGAAAATGTATTACATTGCAACTTATTGGTACTTAGATGTGATTGCTGCCTTTTTATTTTTCATGCTAAGAACATGTTAAGGGGGGCGTGGTTAAGCTGGCGGCCGGATAAGACGTGCTCGAGTGGAGCTCCGCTCCTGAATGCCTGCATTATCCGCTATTCGGGTCTTTGGGAACCTATTTCCACCCACAAACTCCCTGTGGTGAAGGGGTATGAAAAAGGGATCCGGCAGGAAAGGAGGATCGGCCCCTAAATCCTCTCCGAGGCCGCAAACACAGCCCGCTACAGGCCGCACACACGTGGCGTCTCAGGCCAATATGGCGGATCCGGAGCCGGAGAAGGCTGAGGAGGATCGCTTCCAGGCACTAATGCAGGCGATCGCTGGATGCCAGTCGACACTGACGGCAAAGATAGACACTCTACAACTTGACGTTGGCCTGGTGAGAAGGGACCTCGACAAAATCCGAGGACGGATGGGGGAGGCGGAGCGCAGAGTAGGAGACGCTGAGGATGCTATCCGTGACCAGAGGGCAGCCATCCATACACTACAGGTCAAGGTAAAGACCCTGGAGTCTAGGGCAGAGGACAGTGAGAACCGGAGCCGTAGGAACAACTTGAGGGTGGTGGGCCTCCCGGAGGGGGCCGAGGGCCAGGACCCCACGGCCTTCATGGAGCAGCTGCTCCGCACACTCTTGCCGCAGGCCCAATTCTCATCCCACTTTGCAATTGAGAGGGCTCACAGGATGCCACCGGTGCGGGGCCCCCCGGGCTCCCCCCCACGCACATTTATCTTTCGGCTTTTAAACTTCCGGGACCGGGATCTATCGCTGCGTGAGGCCCGCAAAGTGGAGGAGCTGCGGTTTGAAAACACCAAGATCATGCTCTTCCCGGACTACTCCATAGACACCCAGAGGCTCCGGCGCACGTTTGACCCGGTGAAAGCACAGCTCCGCACGAAAGGCATCAAGTACAGCATGTTGTTCCCGGCGAAGCTCCGTGTAGTGGACGGGGAATCCACCCGCTACTTTACTTCACCAGAGGATGCCTCTCAATGGTTGGAGGGCCTGCCCAGGGCCAGATAACAGTATGTACCCTAAAGCTATATATATTTTGACTTTTCCTATACCGGGCTCCCTCTCTGTTACCTCTCCCCCCTGAGTTATACTTGTAATGCAACCCTGCCTAACATTGTGGGTGCTGGCGGCTCCCCTGACTTGGCTCACAATATGCCCAGCCCTGTGTTTGTACAACCGGCAGAAGGAACATCTCCCTGGGACCCACATGGGGACTTATACTGATGGAGGCTGTCGGCAGGGCAGCATTCATCCTGGGACCAGATCTGCAATGCCCCCCTTGTCTATGCGGTGAGAAGCTGCTACAGGGTTGGACAGGCCACAGTAGTGATTCTTTCATGGGGGAGGGGGGGGAGGAGAGGATTGCTGGAGATGCCCTTTGAAAACGCTCCACGAATACCAGTTTGAAGAATGTGCCCCTGGATGATTCCAGGAGAATGTTTCCCCCTGTTTTTCATTTTGATCACCCCTTTTTTTATCCTCGTTTTGCCCCCCTTCTTTTTTTTCATTACACACCAGCAGCATTGCAAATATGACGAGACTTCCTTGTGCATGTTATTGAGCTGGACCCGAATGCTGCTTCAATACATTTGCTGTTGCACTGCGGGCAGGGGGGGGGCGGAGACCTCCAGAAGTTCTGGAACTGTTAGTCCACACGCGCACCGGAAGGCTGGTAGCTTTTCTGTTCGCCCCCACAGGAGACTTTCCTACAGTTTGATGGGTTTGGTTTTGGGATCAAACACCCCGAGGTTGTTGAAGGGGGTGTGGGGTGGGGGTGGGGGGGGGGGGTGGGGGTTTATGTTTTGTGTTTGGTTTTTATTTTTATTATTTGCTAATGGAAGTATGCGGTACTGTTTCCCTCAATACATGATTGTACTGTGCAGTGGAGTGTGGTGGCTGTCTCTCCCGGCCCTCAGAATAGCTGGGGACTGGGAGACTAATATGTGTCCTCCTCCGGGTCGACTCTACAGTTTTGCCCCTGCAGTTGATTTCCTGGTAGCACTAGTATGGCCCCCATAAAAGTTCTTTCCTGGAATGTCCGGGGGTTAAATGACAAAATTAAAAGATCATTGGTAATGTCATATTTGAAAAAGTATAGCCCGCAGGTGTGTATATTACAGGAGACACACCTGGTGGGAAGCAGGATTCTCAGCCTTAAAAAACCATGGGTGGGCCATTACTTCCATTCCACATATTCTGGCTACGCCAGGGGAGTCAGCATTCTAGTACATAAGGCCCTTACGTTTCATTTGCTGGATGTTAGAGTCGACCCGGAGGGAAGGTTTGTGTTACTTCATGCCCTAATTGACCAGGTTGAAATGTTGATTCTGGGAGTGTATATTCCCCCCCCGGCTAATATGTCACTCTTAAGATACCTCACGCCCATTCTTGCTACATACCCTACGGACAATATCCTACTTGCGGGAGACTTCAACATGGCTCCCAACCCATCACTGGATAGATTAACGCCAGGAGTGGGCACGGACTCACCCCTAGACAAGTGGGCAAAGGTGTATGGGCTGACTGACGTTTGGAGATGGCGGTTCCCAACGGATAGGGCATTCACGTGTCAGTCGGCCTCATACCGGTCAATGTCTAGGATAGATTTAATTTATGTTAGTGGGGGACTGCTCTCCCGAGTTCGTGAGGTCTCTATACTACCAAGGGGGATCTCGGACCATTCCCCCATGTGTGTTACCTTACAAACACAGACACCTCGGTCAGACAAAATCTGGCGATTGTCCAGATATTGGATCTCGGAGGAGTATGTCGAGGCGGAAATTGACCAGGGTATTACTGATTACTGGCTGGCCAATGTACAATCTGCTACGCCACATGGGAGATGGGATGCATTCAAGGTTTATGTCCGTGGCTGCTACCAAACAGCCATCTCACAAGCCAGGTATAACGCAAAACTGTCCATCGAAGAGGCAGAGACTAGGGCACAGGGGTTGGAGTCCCAGTATGTCATGACCCAAAACCCCATCACTCTCCTTGATATGCGATCTGCATACCGAGAACTAACAATACTAAGGGTTGCCGGAGCCAAAAAACGCCAGCTATCACAGACACAACGTATATTTGAGCAGGGGGAAAAAACAGGGCACATGCTGGCCTGGCTGGCAAAAGAACAACAACCCTCTACGTCTATAGCCCGCATTAGACAAGAAAATGGAACTGTAGCGACAGACCCACTGGTTATCAACGCCTGCTTTGCTTCATACTACGCCTCTTTATATGCGTCCAGGGTGGACTACTCTGGGGGGGAGCTTGTCTCCTTCCTGGAGCGGATCACCTTCCCCATGTTGAGCCCCGAGGCCAGGGTAAATCTGGACAAAGACATAACCATTGAGGAAGTTAAGATGGCGCTGGGTGAACTACAAGCAGGGAAGACCCCTGGGGCAGATGGACTCCCTCCCGAGTTTTATAAACAGTATGGGGAACAGCTCACAATTAGGTTACATGAAATGGTGCTGGGGTCCCTGGAGGCCGGCACCCTCCCGGAGTCAATGGCGGAAGCCATAATAGTGGTCCTTCCCAAGCCGGGTAAGGACCTGGAACTCTGCTCATCGTACCGACCGATTTCCCTCCTTAACGCGGATGCTAAAGTCCTAACAAAAATTTTGGCAAAAAGGCTCAATGAGGTCATACTGACGCTGATCCACGAGGACCAGTCGGGATTCATGCCCGGCAAGGGCACGGACATAAACATTCGTAGGCTATACACGGTCATGGGGGCCACGGGACACCTGGCTGAGTTCGACGTAGTGGCCTCCCTGGACGCGGAGAAAGCATTCGACTCGGTGGAGTGGGAATATCTATGGGAGGTCCTGCGTCGATTCGGCTTTGGTCCAAAATATATTGCCTGGGTGCAGGCCCTCTATAGGGCGCCGAGGGCTAGGGTTCGCACGGGTGTGATACTCTCGCCAACGTTTCGGTTACATAGGGGCACGAGGCAGGGGTGTCCATTGTCCCCTGCCCTGTTTGCCTTGGCTATTGAGCCCATGGCCATTATGGTGCGGTCCTCTCCCCTGGTGAAGGGCATACAAATTGGCTCTTCACAGGAAAGAATATCCCTATACGCGGACGATACCCTGCTATATCTAAGAAACGATTCTGGCTCCCTGGAAGCGGCCCTCGCAATTGTAAATGAATTTGGCAAATACTCTGGCATCCGCGTTAACTGGACCAAGTCGGTCATTTTTGCACTACACCCGGGGGAGGCCTCCCTGTCAGACAATACACCCCTGAAGAAAGTCTCACAGTTTAGGTACCTAGGGATAGAGATACATAGGGACAAAACACAATTTATCCCCCTAAACCTGACGCCAGCTATGTCCTCTTTAGTACAGAAGTGCACGGCATGGAAGACGTTACCCCTGACTCCAGTAGGGAGAGTAAATCTGATCAAGATGTCTCTCCTGCCCAAATTTTTATACATATTTAGACAAACGCCGGTGCATATCCCAAATACGTTTTTTAAAAGGCTTGACTCGGTACTGACGACCTTTATATGGCAGGGCAAGATCCCCAGAATAGCCAAAACTACCCTTCAAATGCCACTTTCACTGGGGGGCCTGGCCCTCCCAAGCTTTCAAAAATATTATTGGGCGGCAGTTTTGGTGACGCTTCGGTGGTGGCTGTCAGAAGAGCCGGCGAACCCCGCCTCGACTTTGGAGGCGGCGCTGCTTGGTTCCTACTCCGAATTAAGAAACCTAATCCACCGGGGGCCTGGGTCTAATCCTGATATAACATACTCCATGAAGGCCACCCTTAAGGTTTGGGGGATTGTCAGGGACAAGATTCTAAGGTTTGCAGGTTGGTCTCCCTATACCCCACTATGGGGAAACCCCAGACTGCCCCACTTTCAATCCATACCGGACCCGGTACTGTGGGCGAGGCACGACATAGTGACACTAGCGGACATATCTGGCTCGACGGGCTTGCTTTCGTTTGATGCGCTGAAACATAGCAAAGGGCTCCCTAACAGTATGTTTTTCAGATACTTGCAGATCCGCCACGCCTACAGCTCCCAGTTCCCGACGCCACCAAGGATGGGAACGTCGGGAATTGAGAATCTACTGAGGGAGGAGGGGGGGACGAAGGTCCTCTCCAGGGTGTACTCGGCCCTGGCTGGCCTGGATACCTCTAAGGTGTCCCAGCTATTCTCGGTCTGGCAGGGAGATATACCCTCGCTGGCCGACGATGACTGGGAAGAGGGATTTCAACAATACCTCCCCCTGATGATCTCTGCACGGGATAGGTTCATCCAACTGAAATTTATACACAGGGCATATTTTTCGCCACAGCGACTGGCCAAGATATACCCTACTCATAGCCCGCTGTGTGCTAAATGTGGAACAGAGGAGGGCTCCTTCTTCCATGTGGTGTGGTCATGTAGCCTAATCCAGTCATTCTGGAGAGGGGTGGTGGACAAAATAAACCTGGTCAGTAAGCTTAGACTACCCTGTGACCCAATTCCACTGCTTCTAGGTGTGGTGGATACGCTGGAGGGACCCCAGGCCAAGAAGCTATTTGTGTTCTATGCTGCTTTCTACGCAAGAAAAGCGATATTGCTACATTGGAAGGGAGCTGCCCCCCCAACAACACAATTTTGGAGGACCCTTATCAACAAAGCTCTCCCTTTGTATAAACTCACATATATGGGCCGCAACTGTCCTAACAAGTTTAACAAAATCTGGAACCCCTGGGTGCAGGAGGAGAGGCTGACTTTGGACTAGGAAGAGGGTGAGACGAGGACCATATTGGAGGAGATTGGGAGGTATGTGAATGACCCCAAAGAGACGAGGGACGTACGATGGGGACGATATGGATGGGCGTGGAGAGCGGTGTGACCCCCTCCTCCCCGATCCGAGGATCGGGGGGGGAGGAGCTGGAGAGTCGCGGGCACAGGGGGGGGCTGAGAGGTACCCCGCACGAGACGATAGGGCATGACATGCTGGGAATGTTGACGGGAGGGCTGGAGTGTGGCAGTTCACCACACCCACTTGGACTACGTAAGGAACTGGGAAGAGTGTACTATGACCAATGTTAATCCGGGTTTGTTTCCCCCCTCTTTCCCCCCGTTCCCCGCTCACCCCTCCTGTAACAAATTCTGTATCTCATTTCCCTTCCCTATGAGAACACTGTTTACACCTGATAACCTATGTTCCACACCAATGATTGTATAAATACCCTGCACATGTAGAACATTCGTTGCATTTGAAAATGAGACGCTGTACCGTTGTATTTCTTTGTATTTTTTCCTTATTTTGAAAATAAAAACCGTTTTTGTTAAAAAAAGAACATGTTAAGGAAGTACAGAAAATAAAAGCTGATCTTGCCAGAAATGCAATGCCTTGTCATTCCTGTGAGCTTAAAAGAAAGCACAAAACCGTATCTTTATTGTGTAAACTACTAGTCCCATCAATCCATCATATAATGGAGATAAACAAATGCAAACCAGAAATCTGTATACTCACCTTTCCTTAATTTTTTTTTGCTGCGGCATCTTCTTGGTAGCATTCAATGATTTGTGGCTTTGCCCCCTCAACCCCATAGGACTGGCTAGCTGTAAGTTTGAGGACGATTTGCCAGAAACACCATTCTCAGTAATTATCACCACAAGGATGGGTATTCTGCACACTACCAGTTTCCTGGCCTATCAAGGTAGCATATCAATAACTCACACAAACAAAGGGTGCAAGCGAACAAAACAATTTATGGGGTTGGATCAAAAGACATAGACTGCTACACTGTACATCTTCTGAATTCATCCGACATCAGACATGCCAGTTCAGGTGGCTCTCTGCTGCCCAAGAAGTTGCTACAGTCCTGATGGCATGCATTCAAAGCTCTGGCAGGTCTATCGAAGTGTAGGACTTCTGGATTATCTTGACTAGCCAGGAATTTATTGTTGATGTTGACTAACTCTTCTTTATCAATAAGGCATGGCAAATAACCTTTCCTCATTTGTAAAGGGAGTTGTGGTCATAACATGTGCCCTTAACACATACTTTTATAGGATGTGGACTTCCTGTGGTAGCTGGAAAATTGAGGGCAAAATTACATCTTGGTTAAAGTGAAAGAATTATGCCCCTTTTGGAACAAATTGAGGTAACTGCTTTAATACTGCCATATCCAGAAAGAAGACTAGGCAGAGTTCTTTGAGTTGGTGCCACCCCCTCCCCCTCAATACTTTTCTTCCCTGTGGAGTGATAGTAGGACAGGCAGTAGGGCACTGAGCAGGCTACAACACGCCCCCCCCCAGCCTGCCACAGTACTCTGTCCTGCCATGGCAGAGCGACAGCAGGAGTAGGACAGAGCAGTAAACACTGGGCAGTCTAGAGCATTGGGCTCTCTCCTGTCGAGCCTGCCATAGTGCCCTGAAGGGTGCTGGGCAGGCTAGTTGTGGCCCTGGTAATTGATGCTGTAGGTGCTGGCACACCGATCCGTGCACTCTCACGATTGGGAGTGATACCATCATGGTCAGATATCACTTCCTACTTGATGGTGTCACCCCTCTGGCAGGTGTCACCCGGGTGTGGTCCGCACCCCGACAGTGACACCACTGGCCAAGAACCTGAAATTCTGAAACTTTCTTGGTTTATGCTATAACTACGATAAATAGTGTCTTTAGAGTTAGGTACCATATAGAAGCTGTGTCCAGTGGATGAAAGGGCAGCTGTGACAGGACTTTAAATACGATAGAAAGATCCCACTTTGGAAAAGAAGGTTTCTTCCGTAGTTTGATCTTGATCCACGTTTTCAGGAATTTTTTAACTAAAGGTTTGCTTGCTCATTTGATTTTAGTAACGGCTGAGACTGTATACACTTGCACCATTATGTGCTGTTACATAATCCCTTTTTAAAACCTTCTGGAAGAAATTAGGAAATGGTATTTTTGAAACAAGAGTAATGGCACTTTAAATATGCAAAATGAGAACAGAACCAAAATAAAAATCTATACAAATTTTATTACACATAAAACATAATCATAGACACAATATTAAAAACATAGATATGCATAGAGAAACTTTGCAATAAATACATAAATATGTAAATCTGATGGATACATGTACCTGTAACTGGTCCACACGTTACGCGGGATCCCCCGCCTCTTCAGGACGACACATATATTGCAAGTGCGTCACATACAGAGTTTTTTACTTCATATCATAAATCATCAAAACAACAGAGGAGAGGAATATAGGATCTGTCTTAGATGTTTGGCCCATAGGATATAGTCCGGACCTATAAAGGTAGAAGTAAACATAAATATCCAAGAGGGGAAAACAAATATCCGGTATATAGCAAATATACTCCGAACAATATAAATCCCAGTATCTATTTAAGACAGAGGGGATAAGTCCAAAATACCAAGAAAACCAGGCATCTCTGTGACGATCACATATGCTGGTATTGTGGTAAGTACATATCCACCTCTCCTCTGGCAAAGTTTGCTATATGTGTGGTCCTGAAGAGGCGGAGGGATTCCGCGTAACGCGTGGACCAGTTACAGGTACATGTATCCATCAGATTTACATGTTTTTGTCTTTATTGCAAAGTTTGTCTATGCATATCTATGTTTTTAATATTGTGTCTATGATAATGTTTTATGTGTAATAAAATTTATATAGATTTTTATTTTGGTTCTGTTCTCATTTAGCATATTTAAAGTCCCACTACTCTTTAGTTTCAAAAATACCATACAGTATTCATTTATGGAATGATGTCAATGTGACTTGAGATTGGATTTTATGACATGTCCTCTACCTTACAACTTAAAGTGGTTGTGTAGTCTTTTTTTTTTACTTTTACCTACAGGTAAGCCTATAATAAGGCTTACCTGTAGGTAAAATTAATATCTCCTAAACCTGTACGGTTCATGCAGCCGCTGACGTCATGCGGCACATGCGCTGTTAAGGCCCGGCTGAAGGTCTGGCAGTTGCCAGGAGAAAGACTCCCGCGCTTTTGCGCGGGAGTGATGTATTGCGTCTTTGGCCACTCACAGCACCAGAGCCGCGATACTCGGAAGACACGCTGAGGTAACATGTCAGCACCCTCGGCGTGGATCAGGTGAGGTACCGGTGCCTCATTCTAAGGTGAGTATTTCATAATGAGCTAGTATCTAGCTCATTATGCCTTTGCCTTGCAGGTAAAAAAAAAAAAAAAAAAAAAGGTGAGGGTTTACTACCGCTTTAAGAAATTAGAAAACTTGAGTTTGATAAATTTTGTCCAATTTTGTCCATTTGTTATGGTAAAACGTTGTTAGTGGAGGATTTTCTAACTTTCAGTAAAGTAGAGGCTACTTCAAGTTCAATAGTCTCTCCCTCTCAATTTCCATACCACTAGATGTAATTTGTTGGGAGAAGGGTGGAGATATTGGCCTTGTAAAAGTAGATCTATTGTGTCTGGTAGAAAAATCAGTGGTTCCTCATTGAGTTGCAGTAACATTGCAAACTATGATCTTCTTGGCCAATTTGGGATTACCACTATTTTAATGATTGGTCGCCCCTTCAGCTTGGTCAGAAATCTAGAAATCAAGAGGGTTGGTGGAAAAATATACCCCAGCTAGAACTACCACTGATGATGTAAAAGGCCGCTCCTTTCGCTGTGGGGAATGGTGTCCAGGCTAGAGCACGGGAGCCTTTGATATTCATAGGGTTGCTGCCAGATCGATCTGTGATGTCCCTCATTTGTGTGTCATTTCTTTGTAGACCCCCCCACCCAATTGAGTGATATAGTAGTGGGATGATGATTACTAATTATTATATTTTAAGTTATTTCCAAGATGCATTTATTGAGTCCCAGCACAGAAAAAAGTACTTGCAACAGATGAAAAAATCCAACAATCTCTCAAACAATTAAAAATAAGCAGCTCAACGGATCCACCAGTTGGCTCTGAGTCACAGGGAGGTCGAGGGCTTTCAGGTCAAGGAGATTACATTAGGCCCATGCCATGATCAGTTGGACTTCACACGTAAGTGCACAGCTCCTGGTCACACCTTGCCTTTGGATATATGCCACTCTAACTTTGTTGTCTATACATAGTACCCTTATCCTCCTGATTTGAAGAGCAAATGCTATACATAGGGTTGCTGCCAAATCGATCTGTTATGTTTTGTTTGTAGACCCCCCCCCCCCCCAATTGAGTGATATAGTAGTGGGATGATGATTACTAATTATTATAATTCAAGTTATTTCCACAGCAATCGTTTCTTCCAGAGAGATGCATTTATTGAGTCCCAGGACAGAAAAAAGTTCACAAGATATATGCCACTTTAACTTAGTACCCTTATCCTCCTGATTTGAAGAGCAAATGCTAGTAGCTCCTTGTTTGCTGCTCTGTATATTTGTATATGATTTCCTCTGCAACAAACGATCAGAGACCCTGTTCTGCTTGATCTTGAAATGGCTCCCCAAACTTTTTGACTTGCATGGGATGTAATTTTGTTCCTAATCGAGACAGCGATTTTTGGATGATTCAACAGATTTAGTTATTGTGTCCACCACCTGAGAGACCCTTTCACCACTCTGGCAATTCATATTAGTTGGCAAACAGTCACACCACTCCACTAGCTTAGTACTGAATTCTGGAGAGGACATGCATGCCAATGCATCCACTTCACCAATGGGATGGTTGTGTTTCTCGTACACTGAAGCATTGTACTACTGTTGTGATTCACAGTCAGCACTAGTCTCACATTTGAAAGGATTTTCAGGATCTTGTCTGTGGGGAGCTTGACTGATTTTTATTTATTTTTTTGTGAGCCAATCCCTGTTTCTAGAAACACCACCCTTTGAGTTGGTTGTATGGAGCTTTTGTTGATCAACCAGCCAAAAGTTGGCAAGTTGGCGAGAATGAAAATAATGGCTTCCTCCATAGATGCAATGAAGAAATGGGAGTAGACATGCAGAATTACCAGGATAAAAAAATGTGAAAAAGGAAAACCAATGCGGCCACCAAATCTAAGGATTTACAAGCTGCAATATATGACATTTTTGTTTTGGGGTTAAGATACACTTTAGTCAATTACAGGAGCAGTGTCAAATGATTTGTGTTAACTTTTGTAATTAAAACTATTTCTGGACAGACTGGCTTGTTAAAGGAAGTGGAAAAATACCGGATCTACTGGCATGATTAACAAGTAATAAAAATATGTTACAGGAATAGGGGCTCAGAAAATTAGAAAAAACTGCTGTATTACTATTCACAGACTGCATAGTATGATTTTTTTTTTGCACAGCGTTATACTTTAAAGCAAATTTCTGTGCAAATAAAACATATTTTTCAATGCCAGCAAATAATCAAAGGGGAGCGGGGAGAGGGGGGCGTGAAAGCCCAAAGTTCAGATTTAAAGCGGAGGTTCACACAAAAAGTGAACCTCCACTTTTCGGAACTCTCCCCCCCTCCCGTGTCACATTTGGCACCTTTCAGGGGGAGGGGGTGCAATTACCTATATAATACAGGTATCTGCACCCACTTCCGGGAATAGACTCGCGCGGGAGTCATGCCCCTTCGCGTCACCCCTCGCTGTGTTCTGGGAAACACACAGGTCCCAGAACACAGCGGGGACCAGTGAGGACGCAGAGTGCGACTCGGGCATGCGCAGTAGGGAACTGGGAAGTGAGGCCGCAACGCTTCACCTCCTGATTCCCTCACCTAGGATGGCGGCGGGGCAGCCGAGAGACGAGCGAATGTTCTGCTTCGGCTGCCAACATCGCGGGCACCCTGGACAGGTAAGTGTCCATTTATTAAAATTCAATAGCTGCAGTATTTGTATTTTTTTGGGTGGACCTCCTCTTTATGTTTGTTTTGCCTTAGCAATGACTTTGGGCAAATAATGTCATTTTTATATGTACCGTGTTTATCGGCGTATAACACGCACTTTTTTCACCTTAAAATCAGGGGAAAATCGTGGGTGCGTGTTATACGCCGATCCAGAGCTCCGCCGACATCTACGAGCAGAGCCGAGTCTTCTGTGTACTCGGCTCCATTCGCAGTCTCGCCCAGTCCCGCCTCCCTAGCCTTTACGTCCCGCCATTGGCCCGGCGTTGTGTCCATCATTGGAGCCGGGCCAAGGGGCGGGACGGGGGCGTTACTGCGAGTGGAGCCGGTGTACTGTCAGAGAACACCGGCTCGGTCTATGTCGGTGGCGGGAGGAGCCGAAGATCTCGGCGGCGGCGGCGGGAGGAGCCGAAGATCTCGGCGCCTGCGGTGGCGGCGGGAGGAGCCGAAGATCTCGGCGGTGGGAGGAGCCGAAGATGGCGGCGGTAAGTTTAAAAATAAAAATAAACCATGCTTTTTAGAAAGGCTTCAGGGGGACACAGTGCCAGGCTTCACGGGGACACAGTGCCAGGCTTCAGGGGGACACAGTGCCAGGCTTCAGGGGGACACAGTACCAGGCTTCAGGGGGACACAGTGCCAGGCTTCAGGGGGAAACAGTGCCAGGCTTCAAGGGGACACAGTGCCAGGCTTCAGGGAGACACAGTACCAGGCTTGAGGGGGACACAGTGCCAGGCTTCAGGGGGACACAGTGCCAGGCTTCAGGGGGACACAGTGGAAGGCTGCATTAATGGGCATTTAAATGTACGTTTTTTTCCTTAAACTTACCTCCTAAACTTGGGGTGCGTGTTATACGCCGATAACTGGTTGGATCTGTTCTTGACATTTGTACTATCATTTAGCAAAGGCTATATAGAAAACAAATACATATCTCTGACCTTTTCATTCTCTTGCCTGCTGTTATGCTGTTATTCCTGGTGCGAATACAGCAATAAACTGGTTTGTTACAATTAGCAATTAGAGAAAATCTATATAGAACAAAGTGCGGTGAAACACATGTACTAGTGTTACTAGTGCCTATGATTCATTTCCAAAAGCCACACTCCTAGACACATTCCTTTAGCTTCTGTGTTTACAGATTGAGATACCACGTACAATTTATAGGGGCAGATATACCCTTTTTTGCAAACGATAAATTAAGTATATAGACTAAAACCATATGTGAACTGTGTCTAAAGTAAGTATTATCCCAATGAAGAGACGTAATCTGCTGTTATGAATGGCTTAGGGAGAAGTTCAAAAGCAATATTCCTTTTATAAGTGAACTGGTTGGGTGTATTGTCCAGTGTGTGTCAGATGATATGTGGTAAATGTCAATGTGGATAATTAGCTTAGAATTGATGCATTTTAGTCACGTTATTGAGCACTCACTTACAAATGATCTTTACCTATTTAAGTAATTTTTAAATTGGTTAAAGTCAGTTTGAGTTCAGTTTGTGCTTTGCATTTATTCCATGTCTATGTGAACGGGCAAGGTACGTCTTTTTGCTGATGATACAAAGGTGTGTAGAAGGGTTGATATCCCTGGAAGGGTCTGTGAAATGGAACAGGATTTGGCATTGCTGGAAGATTGTCAAAGCAGTGGAGACTGCAGTTCAATGTTTCCAAATGTAAAATAATGCACCTAGGAAAAAAAAATCCCCTGAGAGTACAACATTGGGGGTACAGTGTTAGCCAGCAATACAGAGGAAAAATAGAAACGCAAATAGAATTCTACGATGCATCACTAGAGGGATCACCAGCAGGAGGAAGGAGGTCCTGATTCCCCTATATAGATCTTTAGTGAGACCTCATTTAGAATATTGGGGGTTATTTACGAAAGGCAAATCCATTTTGCACTGCAAGTGCACTTGGAAGTGCAGTCGCTCTAAATCTAAGGGGTAGATCTGAAATGAGGGGAAGCTCTGCTGATTTTATCATCCAATCATGTCCAAGCTAAAATGCTGTTTTTTAATTTCCTTGCATGTCCCCCTCGGATCTACAGCGACTTTACTTCCAAGTGCACTTTCAGTGCAAAGTGGATTTTCCTTTAGTAAATAACCCCTATTGTGTCCAGTTCTGGAGACCTCACTTACAGAAAAATATTGATCAAATAGAACAGCGCCGATCTGTCCAAAAGGACAGGCCGCCCCCTAATCTCTATTCGCTGGCCCCTAATCTCCATGCGGGGCGCTGGATGCATAGTTTTACGGGGTTTCTTTTTTTTTAGTGAAGCACATGACTAGAGCTGGAGGCTCTAATTGGCTTCAAAAAGGGTGGGCTCGGGGGGGGGGGGGGCAGTGAGCCCACCCACTTGTGATATTAGTGACTCAACATTCGCTATTGTCTTCCTGCTTCTCTTCCTGGCCAATCAGGTCAGCAGGTCCTAAGACCGGATTGGCCATGAGGAGAAGCGACCGGATTGGCCATGAGGAGAAGCTGAGGAAGCCGCCGAAGCCACCTGCAACCTGAATGGGGTAAATGCGGGGCTGGCGGGCTTGTGAGCAGGCGAGCGGGGTTGGTGAGCGAGTGACCGGGTGGGTGAGTGGGTGGGTAGGGGAGTTTGTTTGTCACCCCCCCCCCCCCCAAAAAAAAAAGGGAGCACCAGCCGCCACTGAAATAGAACGAGTCCAGAGAAGGGTAACAAAAACTATGAAAGGTTTTGGGAATAAAACATATCGAGTGCGACTTCAGGAACTTAATATGTACAGTCTGGAGGAAAGAAGGGAAAGGGGAGACATAATTGAAACCTTTAAATACATCAAGGGGGTGAATAAGGTTGAGGAGGGCAGTTTTTTCAATATGAAACCAAAATCAAGAATATGGGGACATGACCTCAAACTAACTGGAGGGAAGTTCAAAACTAATCTCAAAAAGTATTATTTTACTGAAAGGGTATTTGATGATTGGAATAAACGACCAGCAGAGGTAGTGAGACAGCCAACAGTAAATTACTTCAAACATGCTTGGGACACAAACGCAGATCTACACTCAGACTCGATGGACTACTCCGACATTTTCTGCCATCCCTTTTCTACGTTTCTATGAATAAACAGCAAATGAATGATGAATGTATCTAAAACTCCCACCTACACTACTCTGACCTGGTGTATTTGAAAATGACCTCCGAATGACCTCCGAAAAAAGTTGTCTACAAAAGAAAAAGATGTAATATAAAGCAGATAACCTTCACTTATAGGTAGAGAAATTTGAGGAATCTTTTTGACTTACATACACAGCATGCCTGACTATATGTGTAAACTCTGCCTGTATTTTGCCTTCTTTCAGGGCCAGATTTGATCGTAGGCGCCATAGGCCATGGCCTAGAGTGCTAGGGTCACTGGGGATGGAGCTTTGCCTCTCATTCTGTTGGAATGCTGACTTGGCTATAAGTGCCACTATCTCAAAAATGACTGTATATTGCTTCCTCTTGGCAGTGTTTGTGGGGCACCACGCTACATATACTGCCAGCAAACCTTAGGGCTCACAGAGATACTGCTGGCCTTTCCACAGTGGAAATACCCTTCTCTCTCAGTCAGCATTAGCATGCAGAGGAAACAACGCACGCTGTACTGATGGGGTGGAACCCGGGGTTTGTTTTGTGCAGGCTCTCCCTTTCTACATGTAAGGACTGGAGTCTGCAGAGCCTCTGCATGGACAGTGCACCTTCACATCCAGATATTCTGTTCATCCAATCCAGAAAGAAATTAATTGAATCAAATCATCTGACTGAGGTCTATAATGAGAATGTATCATAAAACAAATATCTGACAGCTGACTGTAAATTTTTAGCATCCATTGGAGGTTATTTACGAAAGGCAAATCCACTTTGCACTACAAGTCCAAACTACAAGTGCAAAGTGCACTTGAAATTGCACTGAAAGTGCACTTGGAAGTGCAGTCGCTGTAAATCTGAGGGGTAGATCTGAAATGAGGAGAAGCTCTGCTGATCTTATTAACCAATCATGTGCAAGCTAAAATTCTGTTTTTTATTTTCCATGCATGTTCCCCTCAGATCTACAGCGACTTTACTTCCAAGTGCACTTTCAGTGCAATTTCCAGTACACGTTGCACTTGTAGTTTGGACTTTAGTAAATAACCCCCATTGAGATCATTTGTCACTGTAAACATGCCAGGGCATTTTGTGGGGCTTTTTATTGTAAACGATATAATACAAAAGTTGAAATAAACCACCCAAAATGCCCACATGTGTATAAAATGTATAAAATAATACAAATGGCTATATTTGTTTATATCCCTTATTTGGAAAGATCATAGAGGTGCTATGTTAGTGGGGGGAGTAGATTGTGCAGGTGTGAGATGAGAAAAAGGTCTGTTGGTGAATTAGTGGTAGTGGTTATTCAAGCATAATGGTGCAAGTGGGGGGAAATATGTATACTACCACTGCAGAATGGTACTGATTCAAGTAAGTAAGGGCTCTTTCACACGGACGTGTCCGTGTACGGAGCCCGCTCTGCACAGCGGGGGATTGCTCCGTTGATCCCCCACTAAGCAGGAAGATGACAGGTCTGTCTCTGCACTCTGTGCAGGGACGGACCTGTCAGAGTGCCGCTCTCCCCTAAGGGGGATCGGATGACGACAAACTGTAGAGTCCGTCGTCACCCGATCCAATCCCCAGACGGATGGAAAAATAGGGTTTTCCTCCATCACACTTTTTCAGATCGGAGCAGGTCGGATGTCAGCGCTGACACCCGACTCTCCATAGAGGTCTATGGAGTTTCCGTCCAGGCCCGCCTAAAAAACTGACAGGCGGACCTGAACGGACGGTCCGTGTGAAAGGGGCCTAAGGCATGTCCAATTTACTGCAGCAGCCTCTATTAGGCAGCACCTTTCTACATGGAGGTTGATCCATCTATAGGGTCTAAAGAAACTCTCAGAATTCTTTACAGAACTCAACAATGTTTCCTTTGAACACAGCCTGATGCAAACAGCAACCCTTCATGTTCCATAAACCAACAGTAAGACAAAATCACCATCAGTGCTTCCAAGGCATTATCGTGAGAAACTAGGCACCCCTTCATCTTACTACACAGAAGGGTCATAAAAAGGGAGGAGAGAGGCTTGAATCAACTGGAATAATTATTTAAAGGAAACCTGCTGTGTGAGAAAAATATGATCAGCATTGCTGATCTTTTGGAAATACCAATTGGGCGTCGCTCATCCTGGTTCTCTGCTTTCAATAATTTCTGATTCAGTGACCTGGAACACATATGCGGATCAGGATTTATGGCTTCACTTGCTGCAGAGAAAGCCAGAGGATGAACAGTACAGTAACTAGCATTTTCAGAATGAGGTCAGGAAGCCTACTGTATATAATATGCCTCTGATATGTTTCCTTTATTAGTGTCTCTAGGTACAGTGAGGGAAAAAAGTATTTGATCCCCTGCTGATTTTGTACGTTTGCCCACTGACAAAGAAATGATCAGTCTATAATTGTAATGGTCGGTTTATTTTAACAGTGAGAGACAAAACAACAACAAAAATATCCAGAATACTGCATTTCAAAAAATGTATAAATTGATTTGCATTTTAATGAGTGAAATAAGTATTTGATCCCCTATCAACATTGTGTTTGAGCTGAAATGAATTACAGTACAATGGCTATGGTTAACAATAAAAAGTCAAAGTAGCAATATTATGAGAAACAGCTGAATCAAATATTGTTCAGAATGTTCTTCCTAAAGCCCCATACACACGGTCGGATTTTCCGATGGATTCTGTCCTGTCGGACAATGTTGTCGGAAATTCCGACCGTGTGTGGGCACCATCGGACAGTTTCCATCGGATTGTCCGACGGACAAAGTTCTATCTCCTGCTGGATAGATTTTTTGACAACAAGGTCCGATCACACCAAATCCGATCGTGTGTAGCGAATTCCGACGGACAAAGTGCTACGCATGCTCAGATCACATTACAAGACCAAAGCTATTGGCTACTAGCCTCTACGTGGTCCCGTCGTAGGCAACAAACGTCACCACGTTCAGAATGATCGGATTTTCCGACAACGTTGTCCGACCGTGTGTACGCAAAACCAACATCGGACAAAGTACGACGGACATGATCCGACGGACCTGGTCCTCGGATAATCCGAGCGTGTGTATGGGGCTTCACACTGCTTTAAAAATGACTACAAATGTGCTGCAGTTGTAAATTGCTTTGAATTTACCCTTCAATCCAGTTCGATATGTGTTAAAGCAGAGCTAATTTCTTCAATACCCACCTCCTCTCCAGTGAAGAGGAAAAGCAGCAAAGATGCAGCAAAAAGGGTGGGACTTTATATGAAGCTCATGGTAACAAAATTAATAGATTTTATTACCATGGGCAGCTGCCCTGGTGGGGTCCTGGTTGCTCTAAGCCAGGGGTGCCCAACCAGTGGCCCGGGGGCCACATGTGGCCCGCGGAGCCCTCTGATGTGGCCCGCGACCTCCTGCTCTGAGATAAAATAGAATAGAGTACTATTACAAAGTGCAGGAAATCCAAAGGTACACTGTGCTGCACCAGCGGTGCAGGTAAACTGCAGTGCATCAGTATGAAAGCAACCTTGGGCCCCTTTCACATGGTCAGTCTGACTCAATTGGACCCTCCATTCACCTCTAAGGTGTAGCAAATGTAAACCGACTTGTGTCCTACCTCCAATGCAATCCAATCCGGAAGAAAAAAAAAAGTATTAGTGGGCTGTGTCCGTGTCCGCTCTGCATATACAGAGCAGACACGGACCTGCCCGCTCTGCTCATTGTGGCCCGCGACCGGTTACCAAGTAGCTTAAGTGGCCCTTGCTCTTTAAAAGGTTGGGCACCCCTGCTCTAAGCTCTCTTGCACATTGGCCTTCACGTTTTTTGTTGGACTGGTTTCCCTTCCTCTCCTCAAGCACTAGGTATTTATCAGACCCTTACGAGTCACCCCCTCTCCTTGTCCCCCCCACTTTTACTTCATCTGCATTTGGGTGTCTTGGTGGCGACCTTCCATTGTGGTTTTACACCTCTACTCCTGCTTAGTCACAACAATATCAGTTTTCATTTATGCACTAACCATTCCAGTGTCCACCCTCACTTTTAATTATTAATTCACTCACATAGCCTCAATATTGGTCCACTTGATTGACTCACTCATCACCCGGAACCTCCTGGGGCGTTGTCTGTGATGGGTGCCGCCGCTGAACATGCCCCCTCAGCTCCCGATTCTGATGCTCTCGGGTGGCTCATGGTCCTTGACATTGCGCCATTAAGTGCACATATACCTGTAAGTGATCTTGTTTAAAATAGAGGGGGCTTCACACCCTAAACCCTACCCACCATCACCACACGACCATGGACGCAATACAGGTTGTTTCCCTAAATGCCAAGGGACTTAACATCCCTGAAAAGAGAAAGATGCTAATGCATGATATGAAAAGGATGAGGGCAGACGTCGTTCTCCTACAGGAGACGCACTTCAGGGAGGATAAGTATCCGATCTTAAAGAATAGGTACTTCCCCACAGTGTACCACTCTACATACTCGGAGGCCAAATCCCGGGGGGTATCCATCCAAATCGCAGCGAGAGTACCGTGGACTCTAAAGGTAGCGAAAACTGACCCAGCAGGGAGATTCCTGTTTTTGAAGGGGCAGATTGGGGAGACAAAAGTGACTATAGCAAACCTTTATGCTCCAAACAGTCAACAAGACTCCTTTATAAGGAAACACCTAGAATTGCTCCGAAACTTCGCAGAAGGCCAACTCATTGTAGGCGGTGACTTAAACATCCCCCTGATCCCCTCAGAAGACACATCCACCGGCACCTCATCCTCCACTAATAGGTCCCGCAAAATAATACATACCGCTCTTACCAATACGAGACTGATAGACGTCTGGCGCCTATTACACCCAGGCGAACGAGACTACACTTTTTTCTCCAGAGTTCACCAGACATACTCGCGCATAGACCACTTCCTTATACCCCATGACCAGCTCCAGGCAGTACAAGACACGACGATAGGGTCTATTACCTGGTCGGACCACGCCCCGATAACTATGAGATACGCGCTATCCGGATACGACGTGAGGAGGAAACAGTCTTGGAGACTCAACGAGAGCCTCCTTCAAGACCCTGAAACGTTAGCTGACATTTCAAAGGAAATCACGCACTACTTTAATACAAACACTACAGCAGACTCGGACAGGGGCTTAGTCTGGGAAGCACATAAGGCCGTGATCCGCGGGGTGCTGATAAAACACGGGGCCAGGATTAAGAAATTGAGATCTGCTCAGATCACGTTGCTACTGGATAAGCTACAGACATTAGAAGCGAAACATAAATGCACACCGACCAGAGAGTTAGGGGGAGAGCTAGACACAATAAGAACACAACTGACTGGCCTACTACAGTTTAAAGCAAAGGCGGCGTTACAAATTTCCCGCAAGGGGATATATGAGTCGGGAAACAAGTGTGGCAGGCTACTGGCACAATCTCTACGATCTCAAAAGGCGGCAGCATATATCCCACATATAAACTCTCCGACAGGACAGAAAAAATCCCTACCTCAGCAAATTGCCCAGGAATTTAAATCCTACTACGGGACTCTATACAATCTTAACTCCACCCAACTGAACGCAGAACACATCAGAGAATACGTAGTAGAGTCCTTGATGCCCACACTACCGACTGAAACCTGCTCTCTCTTAGAGGAGCCCATAACTTTGACTGAACTGCAGATGGCGATAGGAAACACCAAACAGAGGAAAGCCCCAGGACCAGATGGCCTCACCATCCATTACTATAAGACCTTTCTCCCAGTACTAGGAAACCATCTGACAGACCTTCTGAATGACTTGGGTAAGGGGAATAAACTACACACCACTACCCTACAGGCTCAAATTGCGGTGATCCCCAAAGAAGGGAAAGACCCGACCCAATGCGGGAGTTATAGGCCAATATCCTTGCTGAACACGCACCTTAAGTTGTTCACCAAGATATTGGCCTCAAGACTACAATCCCACATTACACAAATCATTCACTTAGACCAGGTAGGCTTTGTACCGTCTAGAGAGGCTCGAGATAACACCACGAAAGTTCTAAATCTACTCCATCAAGCTACTCTGGCCAATACACCAAGTGTCTTTCTCAGCACGGATGCTGAGAAAGCCTTTGATAGGGTTAACTGGACCTTCATGTTCACCACACTGCAACACATGGGACTAGGGCAGACCATGATGAATTGGATCTCAGCGATCTACACAACACCAACGGCACGAGTCAGGGCTAATGGGATTCTTTCAGATCCCTTCACAATTACAAACGGAACACGTCAGGGATGCCCACTCTCACCTATCCTATTCGCTTTATCCCTGGAACCCTTCCTGTGCCATGTTAGACGCAATCCAAACATTGAAGGGATCGCGATTAAACAGACCCAATATAAAGTGTCGGCTTATGCGGACGACCTACTGTTTTCATTATCCAACCCAACGGTGTCCCTCCCAAATTTGCTTCGGGAATTCTCTATATATGGAGCGCTCTCCAATCTTAAAATTAATTTTAGTAAATCAGAAGCAATGAGTTTGAACGTACCAAAAGCCCAACTTACACACCTCCAATCCAGCTTTCAGCTGAAATGGACAAATACGGCCTTAAAATATCTGGGAACATACATCCCTCAATCAATTTCGAAACTGTACGAGTTAAATTTCCCCCCCCTCCTTAAGAAGGTAAGAACGCTACTGAACGAGTGGCAATCTGGTCTGCATTCATGGCTGGGATGCTGCAATATACTTAAAATGTCTGTACTCCCGAAATTCCTGTATCTGATGCAAGCCCTGCCCATCCGAATACCAAGTAGTTATTTTAAACAAACTCAAACAATGTTTACGGATTTTGTCTGGGCAAAAAAAAGACCTAGGATGGCCAACTCACTGCTTGTCCTCCCCAAGCGCTGTGGTGGACTGGCACTACCAAGCCTTAGAGTATACTACCAAGCAACACACCTGGGGAGATTACTTGACTGGTGCAGACACCAGGAATCCAAACTCTGGGCCCAAATGGAACAGGCACAAAGTATAGTTCCCCTACGAGGCATACCATGGTGTTTTAGTGGTTTGCCGCCGGAGATTAAACAACACCAGTTAATAGGTAGCACAGCCCAGATCTGTGCACGTATCATCGCCCAATCCTCCTTCTCCTCACAGAACTCCCCTATATACCCCATACTAGGAAACCCCCTCTTCACACCGGGTATCAACGACGAGCCCTTTCGGTCCATGTTAGGGGCGGGATTATACCAAGCATTACACTTTAGTGACGGGGGGCGGTGGAGAACGGTAGCCGAACTCTCTGACCCCACAGGCCCATATAGACTTGACTTTATGAGAGCATTGCAACTGAAGCACTTCCTAAACACGATACAGCCCCCGACAGGTAACAACCAACCACTCACATCACTGGAGGAACTATGTAATGACTCAGGAGTACTACCACATACCCTCTCACTGACATACTCACTTATGATTACCCCGCCGGAGGACTTTATCCCACCGGGCTTACTTAAATGGGAACAAGACCTAGGGCTCCAATTCAGCAACGCAAATAGGCAGTTAATCCTCAAGTACACGCACAAATCTTCAATATGTGCAAAAACCCAAGAGACGAATTTCAAAATCCTGTCTCGATGGTACAGAACCCCAACCATACTCCACAAATTTTTCCCAACAGCAACAGATAGATGCTGGCGCTGCCAGACAGAGAAAGGAGACATACTGCACATCTTCTGGTCGTGCCCCAAACTGAGTCATTTTTGGAAAGTAATACACGAGACGATACAAAAAATGACAGAAAGAATTATACCCGCTGACCCGGCAATCTTCCTCCTTCATGCAACCGATACCCCTGACAGGAAATATAAAAATTCAGTGATTCGCCATTTACTAGACGCGGCAAAGGCATGTATTCCACTTGAAATCCGCTGGAAATCTGCTCTGCCACCGTCCATTGACCTCTGGCTTCAAAAAGTGGAGGAAATAAGGATGATGGAGGACCTTATTCTAACCGAACAGAAGAGACAGGAGACATACACCAAGACGTGGCAGCTCTGGTCTATGTTTATTTTTTCAGAGGAAGGGCAGGCTCTGAGAAGGTCGGGAGACGTCACTTGAACAATCGGGTTGATAGATGTATCCCTTGGAGCGTGGGGTATATGCCATTACAGAATAGATCCCACTCTCTGACACTACTTTAACAACGCACCATGGTCGTGGGGTGTACTTCCCCTCATGTCCACCCCGTCCCCCCCCCCCCGTTTCCCCCCTCTCTTCCCCCCCTCTGGTTTCCCTTTCTCCCCCCCCCCCTCTCTAACCTTTTCTCTATGCTGACTCCCCCCCAAAGGGGGAGATAAAAAGTAAAACGGGAGCCGGGCCTGCAGGACCAACACGTCTAAGTCTGGACATGTTAATAGACAAACGTAGATTGCACTCAAGGATGAGACACGCTCCAAACTCTTCATATACGAGCAAAGGCTCTCTATAAAGACCAAATTTATAATAACCTGCTCTGCTCCAAAGCAGACGGGACAGATATTACATTACTTTTTTTTTTTTTTTTTTTTTTAAGGCTCAAGATATTATGTCAAGTGTGTCATAATGTGAAGTTTATTTTTGTATTTGTATTGCAATCATATTATGTTGTAACCTGTTGGTCCATGTGGGACCTGTTCCTGTGTGAAAAAAAAAAAAAAAAATAGAGGGGGCTGTTTTCTATCTATCCTCCCCTATATTGATACAAGCTAGTTTACTAATTTTAGTAATAGTATTAGTTAATAGTTAAATAGTAATAGTTAATTTCATCTCTCATTGCAGATACATCACATGTCTGCTCCTGAAGAGCGGCTTAAAGCCGCGAAACACGTCAAGCTACCAGATGTCGTGTACTTCAATTACATGCCTATTAAGATATTTTAATTGTGACAGGGATCAGAAAGCATAGACCGTGCAGATGCTATCTGGCAATATGTGTATATCCAATCATGAATGTTGGTGGATTCCTTAATCTTATCATGTGATTAATGTTTATAAATATATTATAACCAGATATTACTGTTTCATAAATTGGCACTATGGAAGTGTGCATTTCTATGTATATGAAATTTAATGCATGTAAACATGTATCTATGCATTATTAAATTCTTTACTATCCACCATTCTCTTAATTTTGTTACCATGAGCTTCATATAAAGTCCCACCCTTTTTGTTGCATCTTTGCTGCTTTTCCTGCTGCATTTTTGCTCCTTTTCCTCTTAATGATAGGGATGGGGGCACATGACCATATCCAGCCATGGCTTCATTCAAAGTCCCAAATTCCCCCCTTTCTATGATCCCCCTCCAGTGAAGCAATGTCCACAAGACATCCTCTCCCCAGTTTCTTCTGGGTTCAAGGTCTTTCTTGATGGACCAGGTCAGGATGATGTAACTCCTATGCATAGAAGCTCACTCATCCCGGCATAGCATGTACTGCTCAGTGTAGGCGGAAGTTAAAGTGTTTGTTAACCTAAAAAAAGTTTACGTGCCTCCGTCATCCACAGCTCTCCTCTCCCCCTTCCCTCCCTGCCTATCGGCTTCTGTGTCAGGGCCCGCCCCCTTCCCTCCTGCTGCTGAAATAACATTTCATGTCTTATATAATCCTCTTTGTCTCCTAACGATATGTTCTCCTGTGTCTGTGTTTCATAAAGAAAATGCAGTATATACCTCATTTCAGAGTGCCACTTGGTGCTCACGTGACCGGCCGCCTCTCTCCTCCTCCCCTCCCAACTTACATTAGCAGGGAATCTCAGTACAGCCCACTGCATCTGTCAGACGGGAAGAGGAGAGAGCCAGCTGGTCATGTGAGCACTGATCGGCACTCTGAAATGAGGTATATACAGCATTTTTTTCATAAAACACAGACACAGGAGCACCTATCGTTAGGAGACAAGGATGATTATATAAAGTTCTTACAGTGGGTTAACAACCACTTTAAGAAGCCTTTATTGCAAAAGAGACCTAGTATGCACTGTATCTTCTGAAATGACAATCCTTCCAGCTTGCAGGTTTTAAATTCTGGGCTAAGTAAAGGCCCGTACACACGATACGAATATCGCAAGTAAAATTTTGTCAGACAAACCATCTGCCGATTTTCAGATCGTTAGTATGGTGCTTTCGACAGCCAATTCCGATTTTTTATACGACAAAAGCTGGATAAGCAGTCTATAAAATTTTTGTTGGATGTGAACACAACGTTTGATTTTCTTTTAATTAGTACGCTTTTCGTCTGAAAAAAATCGTAAGAGCAAGAGTGCATGCTCAGAAATGAAAGAATGCATACAAAACTATTCAACACATTACGTCACTTCTGAAGTTGTATTCTGTCCTACGAGAATTTTCGTACAGTGAGTAACCTCTTAATTTTCGACATGAGACTAGCAACGTAACAAAAAAACGGATGAACGGTCGTCCGAAAATCTGATCGTGTGTATGAGGCTGGTTCTTGTTGTTTCTTGTAAGGTAGTTCTGACATAGCCTGGAGGTAAGGTCATTATCTTGCTGTAGCCAAGACCCCTGGCCAATTGGCATAGAACAGAGAATATTATATGGCACTGCAAAATGCTGTGTAGGCCTTTTGGATCAGGTGCTTATCACTCTGTACAAATTGCTGATTGTGGATCCAGCAAAACAATTCCAGACCATCATGATTCCTCCTTCATGTACTTCCACTACTTTCTACTTTAGTAGTCCAATGGTGGTGGTTCCTACTAACCCATGCAAGCATCTTTAAATTACTCTGACATTTTAGCGCCAAATTCAAAAAGTAAAAAAAACAATACACATACAGTACACTGTAATCTTACAGATTACATTACTGTATCAAATTATTTCACCTCCCTTTTGTCCCTAATGCTTTGTCCAGTGCCCTGCAAGCAGTTTTATATTATATATACTGTTCTTTCTGCCTGGAAACTGGATATTGTCCATGGCAACCAAAAAGTGGCCCTGTACATTAAAAGTGATTTTAGACCAGCTAGAAAACAGCGATAATAAATTAGAATCACTTGCAGAATTGAGCGATAGTGATTTGTGGTGAAATTCGTCATCAAACACTGAAAGTAATGACAGCGACAATTCTGCAACTGAGCAAATTTTAGTGTTTTTGATTTGATTACATTATTGAATAATTTTTTATTATTATTATATTATTATTTGTTATAATTATTTTTAGTTATTTATTATATTATAATTTATGATTTTGTGTTTCAAACTTTATCATACCCGGCATGTATAGTAGAGTCTTGTTTAGACAGATTTAAGTGAGTTATTCCTAAGAATTATAGGCCTACAATAAAAAACTGTAAAATCTGCAATTCAACCAAAAAATTTAATTAAATAGGAAAAACTAGTAGCGCTAGTGCTATAAATCACATGAAAAATTCCAAAAAATGTATTAGTGATATATAAGTAAATATAAATATATATGAACCACCCAGTGACAAGTGATGCAAAAACAGTCCTAATTAAGTAAAATGATCCAAATAAATCTTCAAATAAGATCTTCATAAATTCTTGAATCTTCCACCACACTGCGTGTTTGTGACACCTCTCCCTCTGAAGAACACACTCACCAGCTCACAATGCCACTCTCGTGTTTGGCTTCAGCATGTTTAACCCACACCAGGGGTTACTAATGACCATCCACTCGATCAACGTGTTATTTAACAAGGTGACTCCATACGTGAAAAAATAAAATAAGTGCTCCACATAGCGTGAAAGTTTCAACCAGTTTAATAAATCACACCAACACTTCCAATAGTAAAACTCACATTTCACAAAATAAATAAATAAAACAAACTGTACTGTGTACTGCGGCCACGGCGGACCCGAAGTGTGCGCACAACCGTAGTTCCTCACCCACTCCTAGGTCCTGCACTTGGCGGCATTGTAGCTTCTCAGTAGAGCGGCGTCTTACCTCAGTACAATTGATTGTCCTGTAGCCACGCACCCGACATGTTTAAGACTCCCTCATGGGATACAATATAAATATAAAACGCCAAATTTTCATGCAAAACATTGTACCGCTTTGAGCATCAAAAATCTTAAATAATCATACCGCCAGGGAGGTTAAGAGAGGTATGGACTCCAGAGAGAGAGAGATATCATTTTGACTCTGTACAAATCATTAGTAAGACCTCATCTGGAATATCCTGTTCAAATTTGGGAACCAATTCACAAAAAGGATATGGGGGAACTGGAGAGTGCAGAGAAGAGAAACAAAACTGATAAGAGGCATTGAGGAGCTCAGCTATGAGGATTAGAGGAACTGAATTTATTTTCTCTTGAGAAGAGGAGATTAAGGGGGGATTTGATCAACATGTATAAATGCATAAGTGGTCCATATAGTGAACTTGGTGTTGTTATTCACTTCAAGGTCATCACAAAGGACAAGGGGCATTCTTTACATCTGGAGCCAAATATGGAAGGGTTTCTTCACAGTAAGAGCTGTGAAAATGTGTAATAGACTCCCTCAAGAGCTGGTTCTGTCCAGCTCAGTAGATTGCTTTAAAACAGGGGTCTCAAAGTACCGGTCCATGGGCCATTACAAATGGCAGGCTGAAAAGCTTTATCTCTCCGTCTCCTGTGTCTTTTCCGCCGCATGCTGCTGCAGCCCAGCTGGATACACTAGTGCTGGGGGTTAATAATGCGTATGTTAACACCAGTGCTGGGGGTTAATAATGCGTCCGCTAACACCAGTGCTGGGGTTTAACCACCTGATTACTTTGCACTTAAACCCCCCTCGTGACCAGACCAATTTTCAGCTTTCGGCGCTGACGCACTTGGAATGACAATTGCGCGGTCATACAACACTGTACCCAAATTAAATTTTTACCATTTTTTCCCCACAAATAGAGCTTTCTTTTGGTGGTATTTAATCACAGCTGGGGTTTTTATTTTTTGCTAAACAAATAAAAAAATATGGAAAATTAAAAATAGTTAAAGTTTATAATAAAGTTTAATAGTTTGTTATAAAATTTAGCAAACAGGTAATTTTTCTGCTTCATTGATATGCGCTGACTAGGCAGCACTGGTGGGCACTGATAGGCGGCACTGGTGGGCACTGATAGGCTGCACTGGTGGGGACAGATAAGTCGGTACTGATGGGCACAGCAAAGATGGCACTGATGGGCACGGATGGGTGGCACGGATGGGTGGCACGGATGGGCACTGATGGATGGCACTGATAGATGGCACTGATGGGCACTGATAGGTGGCACTGATAGATGGCACTAATGGGCACAGATAGGTGGCACTGATGGGCACTGATAGGTGGCACTGGGCACTGGTAGGGGACACTGATGAGCACTGGTAGGGGACACTGATGAGCACTGGTAGGGGACACTGATGTGCAGCACTGGCACTGTGGGCACTGACATATGGCACTGTGGGCACTGACAGATGGCACTGACAGATGGCACTGGGGGCACTGACAGATGGCACTGGGGGCACTTTAATTAGCAAATGTGGGCACCCTGGGCATATTGCAGTGAGAGGGACTGATGTCCCTCTCACTGCCGCCGGTGATCGGCTTTTTTTTCTCTCCTCGCGCTGTCAGCGCGAGCAGGAAAAAAAGACGATTACTGGCTCGGTTAATATCACATGATCAGCTGTCATTGGCTGACAGCTGATCACGTGGTAAGGGGTCGGGATCGACCCCTTACTCGGATCTGTGATCCAGCGAGTCTCACAGACTCGCGGATCACAGAGCGTGCCCCGCGCGCCCTTCAGGGGGCGCGCAGGCAGCTCGTTGCCGGGACGACGTCAATAGACGTCGTCCCGGCACATTAGATCCGCGCTGTAGCCGTCATTTGGCTATAGAGCGGGTCTATAGTGGTTAATAATGCGTCCGCTGACTGGTTTTATAATGTGGTCGCTAACACCAGTGCTGGGGTTTAATAATGCGTCCGCTGACACCAGTGCTGGGTTTAATAATGCATTCGCTAACACCAGTGCTGGGGGTTAATAATGCGTCTGCTGACACCAGTGCTGGGGGTTAATAATGCGTCTGCTGACACCAGTGCTGGGGGTTGATAATGCGTCTGCTGACACCAGTGCTGGGGTTTAATCATGCGTCCACTGACACCAGTGCTGGGGTTTCATAATGCATCCGCTGACACCAGTGCTGGGGTTTAATAATATGTCTGCTAACACCAGCGCTGGGGTTTAATAATGTTTCCAATGACACCAGTGCTGGGGTTTCATAATGTGTCCGCTAACACCAGTGCTGGGGTTTAATAATGCGTCTGCTGACACCAGTGCTGGGGTTTCATAATGTGTCCCCTAACACCAGTGCTGGGGTTTAATAATGCATCCACTGACACCAGTGCTGGGGCTAAATAATGCATCCGCTAACACCAGTGCTGGGGTTTAATAATGCGTCCGCTAACACCAGTGCTGGGGTTAATAATGCGTCTGCTGACAACAGTACTGGGGTTTCATAATGTGTCCGCTAACACCAGTGCTGGGGTTTAATAATGCGTCCGCTAACACCAGTGCTGGGGCTAAATAATGCATCCACTAACACCAGTGCTGGGGTTTAATAATGCGTCCGCTAACACCAGTGCTGGGGGTTAATAATGCGTCTGCTGACAACAGTACTGGGGTTTCATAATGTGTCCGCTAACACCAGTGCTGGGGTTTAATAATGCATCCACTGACACCAGTGCTGGGGTTTAATAATGCGTCCGCTAACACCAGTGCTGGGGCTAAATAATGCATCCGCTAACACCAGTGCTGGGGTTTAATAATGCGTCCGCTGACACCAGTGCTGGGTTTCATAATGTGTCCGCTAACACCAGTGCTGGGGTTTAATAATGCGTCTGCTGACACCAGTGCTGGGCTGGGTTTCATAATGTGTCCGCTAACACCAGTGCTGGGGTTTCATAATGTGTCCGCTAACACCAGTGCTGGGGTTTAATAATGCGTCTGCTGACACCAGTGCTGGGGTTTCATAATGTGTCCCCTAACACCAGTGCTGGGGTTTAATAATGCATCCACTGACACCAGTGCTGGGGTTTAATAATGCGTCCGCTAACACCAGTGCTGGGGCTAAATAATGCATCCGCTAACACCAGTGCTGGGGTTTAATAATGCGTCCGCTAACACCAGTGCTGGGGGTTAATAATGCATCCGCTGACACCAGTGCTGTTGTTTTTGAAGTTTGAAAGTTTGCATGCGGCCCCCATGGGATATGAAAACTTGTCTTGTGGCCCTCAGGTAATTTGTGTTTGAGACCCCTGCTTTTAAAAATGCCTGGAACTTGGACTGGAACTTGAATGGCGAACCTTGGCACTCCAGATGTTTTGGAACAACATTTACCATGATGCTCAACTACACTGCAGAGTGCATGAGCATCATGGGAAATGTAGTTCCAACACATCTGGGGTGCCAAGGTTCGCCATCACTGGCCTAAGGCAACAAGCATGATGGAATGGCTTTCTGAGACAATAATGACTGGGATTGGTGGATATTGCTCAGCTTATAAACATGTCCCTGGAAATGTACTATATTAGCACCCATGTTATGTTACATGTTCATGTTCTCCCGGCTTTTATAACTCCATTTAAGTTATACAGTGTGCAAAGCCTGTGTAATGACATCCCCAGGGCCCACTGGCACCACGCAACTGATATGCATTAGAAGTGGCTGTATGCAGTTGTGCTCCATGCATCATGTAATGACCTGCATACGCACGGATGTATGCTCAAAATGTACCCTATCAGAGCTTATTTCAGTGTGCATGTCCTGTGAACATAAACCGCATACAGCCACCTCTTCTAATGCATCTCAGTGGGCGACTGTATGCGGTGGATCCCTTGAACCGCATTCTGCAGGCTCTGCACGCCCCTAGAGCCGTGAGCATGAAACCTTATGCGCCTTTCACACCAGCGGATCGATCGGGTCTACCTGTCCGTTTTTCAGGTGGACCCAATCAGCCCACCTATTGTTCTCTAGGGAATGATGAATGGTCGTTTCCATCCGACCGCCCCATAGAGAAGAGCGGGCTGCATAGCGGAGCGGACACAGACCTCTCATCTGCCTGCTCAGCGGGGATCAGCAGAGAGATCTGCTTGACAGGGTCCGCCAATCTGAAAGGGGTCTTTCACACCAGCAAACTAATTGTTTTAATATTAATATTTTTATCGGATTGGATGCCGGTGGGTGTCAGCGGACACATGTCCACTTACATCCGCAGCTACATCGAGAACAATGGGTGGTCCAATCAGGTCCGCCTAAAAACGGACAGGCGGACCCGATTGGACCACCCATTGTTCTCTATGGAGCGGCGGATGTAAGTGGACATGTGTCCGCTGACACTCACCGGCATCCAATCCGATTAAAATATTTAGGCTGCATTCACACCTGAGCGTATCCTTTTCAGGCATTTTTGTACAGGTCAAAAGGGCATCAATGTAAAAAGCAGAAAAACGCCTGTAATCTCCCTAAAAAGAAGCTCATGTACTTTTTTGAGGCTCCGTTCACATCTAGGCGTTGCTTTTTTACAGGTGCTCTTCCAGCGTTTTTGTACAGGCATTTTGAAGTTCAGAAGGTCACCAATGTAAAAGAATTAAAACGCCTGTAATCTGACAAAAAAGAAGCTCATGTACTATTTTGGGCGACGGGCGTTTTGCTTTAGGCAGCAGAACGCTCAGATGTGAACAGGGGCCATTTAAATGAATGGGATTTTGCTTGTTGAGGGTTGTGGAACTTTTGAGATGAGCGTTTTCCGAGCTGAAAGCGCTCAGGTGTGAATGGGCCCTAAAAAAAAAAAAAAAAAACCCGTTCCCCATCCATCCAGAAGATCAGATGACAGTCAAATGATGGAACCAGACAGGCAGTCTGTTTCCATCCTACTGCCCCATCAGTGACAGACTGACGGAGTGTGCCCTGTCTGAAAGGGACCTTATGCCTAGGGTTGCCACCTCATCCCTTTAAACCCGAACACATATGAATTACACAGGTTCTGAGGCTAATTTAATGCAGGAATGGCACCAAGTGAGTTTAACCGCTTCAGCCCCGGAAGATTTTACCCCCTTCCTGACCAGACCACTTTTTGCGATTCGGCACTGTGTCGCTTTCACTGACAATTGCGCAGTCGTGCGACGTTGCACCCAAACAAAATTGACGTCCTTTTTTTCCCACAAATAGAGCTTTCTTTTGGTGGTATTTGATCACCTCTGTGGTTTTTATTTTTTGCGCTATAAACAAAAAAGAGCGACAATTTTGAAAAAAAACCATTCTTTTTTACTTTTTGCTATAATAAATATCCCCCAAAACAATATAAAAAATTATTTTTTTTCCTCAGTTTAGGTCGATACGTATTCTTATACATATTTTTGGTAAAATTGATTAGTTTGCAAAAGTTATAGCCTCTACAAAATGGGGATAGTTTTATGGCATTTTTATTAGTCATTTTTTATTTTTTTTTACTAGTAATGACGGCGATCTGTGATTTTTATCGGGACTGCAACATAATGGCGGACACATCGGACACTTTTGACACATTTTTGGGACCATTGGCATTTATACAGCGATCAGTGCTAAAAAAAATGCACTGATTACTGTAAAAATGGAACTGGCAGGGAAGGGGTTAACACTAGGGGGCGATCAAGGGGGTAATTGTGTTCCCTAGTGTGTGTTCTAACTGAAGGGGGGAGGGGACTGTGTAGGGGAGACGACAGATCGCTGTTCATACTCTGTATGAACAGACGATCTGTCTGTTCTCCCCTCAGAGAACCGGAAACTGTGTGATGTGCCATGAGCGATCGCGGGAGCTCGTCGGTTGATCGTGATCGCCCGGCACTCGCATCGGCTCCATGGGCGAGCAGCGGGTGCGCGCGCCACTAGTGGCCACAAGGCCAAGAGACGTTACATAACGTTGTTTCGCCCAGCCATGCCATTCTGCCGCAGTAAAACTGCGGCAGCTGGTCGGCATATGGTTAATTACCACCTTAATCAGCCACAGAGCCTGTGTAATTAATATGTGTTCGGTTTTAAAGGGATGAGGTGGCAACTCTACTTATGCCCCTTTCACACCAGTGGACCGATCAGGTCCACCTGTCTGTTTTTCAGACAGAGCTGATCAGACCATCCATTGTTCTCTATGGAGCGACAGATGGCCGTTTCCATCTGACCGCCCCATAGAGAAGAGCAGGCTGTGTCCATGTCCGCTATGCATAGTGGAGCGGAGACAGACCTGTTACCTGTCAACTGACAGATCCCCCCGCTGAGCAGGCAGATCCCCTTGACAATGTCAGCTCCATCTGAAGGGGCTGCATACTGAATGTTTTAGGTCTTGGTCACATACGTTTTGGTCTCTGAAGAGCAGTCCACATTCAGAACGCACTTCAGAGAGTATTTGACAGGCAGCGTTGCCTCACCGCTTGCTTTAATCTCTTGGACCCCCTCTAGCGTGCCACACATTGTGCGCTTTTGCAGAGCGCTCCCATTCACTTGAATGGGTCATGATCTGCGGGCAGTAGAGACTGCTGAAAGTGACAGTGGGTATAATTCTTGCTCCCAGCCTCGGCGACTAAAGGAGGGCGTACGAACGTGGCTCAATCGCAGGGTTATACTGCTCCCCAAGCCCTTAGGACTGGCGGTTGGGGGGCATTAGGAACACGCAATTGGGATGTGTTTTTAGTGCTCCCCCTTAAACTGCACTGGCAGCAAACCTGGGGGTTCACATTTCACATGCCGTGGTTGCATTTGCACAAAAACGATCCAACATTTTGCAATCTGCGGGCAGCAAGCCCACCAAAGGCAACCCATTCAAGCAAATGTTGGAAGCGTTGCAGATTCCACACAAGCGCATGCAATGCACGTGGTTGCGGTGTGTTTCTCTGCAAAAATGGGGAGACGCCTCTTCACTGCCCATCAATGGGCACTGAAAAGCTATCAAAATGTGGGTTGCTTCTTAAAGGAGAGATGCACCTAACCTTATTAAGAAATGTTTTATTGATAGGTGTATGTTATGTATTGGTGGGTGTCCTGTGTGTGTCACCATATTCCCTCCATGTCCCTCATCCATCTATTATAACGGTTTCCTCACGACACCTCCTGCAGGTTGAGCTCTGTGTCAGTCAGCTGTGTGGGGAGGGAGTTAGGATGACATGAGATGATGGTGCGGCTATTTTGTCCTTTATTTTCACTGACATAAATAAATAACGTACAAATATCAGGAGAGGTGATGACACTCTGTGAGGTAAAAATTAAGTTTTTAACAAAAATCGATAAAACGCCATCCGCCCTCATCATTGGTGCGGGCGGATAAGACGCAATTTCTTGTATTGCATAATAAATCTCCAAGAAAAGAGAGCGCCTCAAGCGCCTGCCGTCCTCGGAGAAGCGAGCACGGGGGTCTTTACCCCTAAACATCAGGCGCCATTTTAGCTTTTTCCCAAAGCAAACAAGACTATGAGGGCGGGAATGGGCCGACCCGGCCTTTCTACAGAAGCCATTCATCCTATTGGCCAACGCTGCTGTCATTGCGCTTCGGAACACGCCTACTGCTGAACCCTTAGCTGGCGCGCTTGTCAATCGCGGCAGGTCTCGCGTTGTCATTGGCCCAGTTTCTCCCACTGACGCGCTGCTGTTACGCCCACTCACTTGCGGGCCGTGTGCAAAAGCAAGCTGAGAGGCCTTGGGAGGGAAACGGCCGTTAAGGGAAAGAGGCGGGGCGCCACTAGGCACCTGGGAAAGAAGGCGGAACGCGATAGGCCGGGATGGGGTTTCAAATCAGGAAGGTTGGCCGTGATTGGCTGCGAGGCGTCCTGTCGCTCGGGCCTGACGGGTGGGGGGTTATTGTGTGTGTGAGGCTGAGAGTGCGCGGTACCGGCGGCAGTGAGGGACGTAGACACGGGGCAACTTTATCCGGACCTTCTCACGGCGACCCTCGGAGTTCCGGAACATGGTAAATACCTCACCAGTGAGCTTCGTGTGGCTGCCGGCAGCGGCGGCTCTTGCGCCACCTAGACTGTCCCGGGAAATGGCGGGAAGAGCCTCTGAGGGGAGTGTGAGGAGGAGAGGAGGACGACTGACCGGCCACACACCGAACCGGGAGACCTTCGCCGAGTACACTGCGCCCGTCTACACCACAGTCTACTCCACCACCGGCCAGCCCGGCCATTATTATTATTATACAGGGGCCGGCTTCCCCACCACACTCTGCGTTATCACTGACAGTGACAGTTATACTGACAGCAAAAGCGAGTATTCACACCCCCCGGGCACTACCGCGCTGTGTTATTGTCCTCAGCAGCCCGTGTCCCCGGAAGTCACCACTCAATACAGGGAGGGGGTCACCATAGTGACAGCTGCAGGTTTACTATCCCACTCTGTATACTAATAAACACACTGCCCCATTATTACCCAACCCGGAATACATCACCCCCAATTCTATTATTACCAAACCTCGCCCCCAATTCTACTATTACCCCAACCCAGAATACATCGCCCCCAATTCTACTATTACCCCAATCCAGAATACATCGCCCCCGAATTCTACTATTACCCCCAATCCAGAATACATCGCCCCCCAATTCTACTATTACCCCAACCCAGAATACATCACCCCAATTCTATTATTACCAAACCCGGAATACATCGCCCCCCCAATTCTATTATTACCCCCAATCCAGAATACATCGACCCCCCAATTCTACTATTACCAAACCCGGAATACATCACCCCCCAATTCTACTATTCCCCCCCCCCCCCCCAATCCGGAATACATCAGCCCCATATTCTACTATATTACCCAACCCGGAATACATCGCACAGATTCTATTATTACTATCTCTCTCTTCCTCTATATGTCTCTCCTATTATCTAACATCTGTGTACAATATACGTCTCCTCCTCTCTCTCTCTCCCCCCCCCCCCCCCCCCCCCCCCCCCCCCCCCCCCCCCCCCCCCCCCCCCACCCCCCCCCCCCCCCCCCCCCCCCCCCCCCCCCCCCCCCCCCCCCCCCATTATCTTCTGACCCTGTATACTAGAATATAGATATATCTCCTATTGTAAAGCATTACACAAACTGTTGGCACTATATATAAATCCTGTATACTATACACACACCCCATTATTCTCTTATCCTGTATACTATATGCATGGGGGGGGGGGGGGGGGGGGGGACCTGACCCTGTAAACAACAACACACACAATTATTAGATGAGTATACCATACATGTCTGGATAGGGATTAGTGGGGGGTATTGTAAGCCCTCCTCTATAGAGCATCCAAAGACAAAGCTGATTTATTTGTGTTGCTCTCCCCGATCATACACGGCACATAAAGCAGACACTAAACATGAAATTTGCCCTTTTATGGCTCTGTGCATTTATAAGCATCTTGCAGGGACAGTAGAGGCGGAGGACAATACTACCAGGGAGTCTCTGCAATGTTGTTATTACACACAGCGAAGGGACTACGCTGACAAAGCACAGCCAATGAGCCGTCTGCTGCTAATCCTTATCCAGCCTCCAGCTCCAGGCATGGCTCCATAGGCTCAGTCCTCTCCTTTTCATAATAATCCAAATTTCCCGCTGCAAACTGCTTTTTGGGGGAGGATAGTTGACAGTATAATAAAACACATTTCTGCAAGATACTGCATTGTAATTGTACTGTCTCCTTTTATAAAGTGCTACACAGACTGTTAGTATTATATCAATCCTGTATTATAATGATATTCCGAAAGAGATCCGACTGCACCATCGTTCTGTCCATTAACTAGTAGTGGTACACAGTAATTTGTGAGCAATCTAAGTACAAGGGATCACAAAAAAATATGCATTTGTGGAAAACTCAACAAGTATATACAATCATAAAAACGGTACACATTTGTTTACACTTGATCATTTAAATCAATCTATTCTCCAATGCACAAAGAATAATCAGCAACATTGACTTGGCGGGGTCAAAATGAATTAGACGTATTCTAAATCAATGAGCTCTAGTGTACAAACTTTATTTGATCAGTTAAGCCATATTAAAAATGATCCTATTGATGTGTGATGTGTCCACCTTTAGATCTTTATTTTTACCATTGTCAACAGACATAAGGGTTAAAGTCCCACTGATCTACCATGTGTATAAATGAAATATATTTACCGACAGGTCAGAGTAAAGACACATTGAAATACTGTGTACTCATGCTAACACTAAGATTTTAGGTTAAAGTCACAAAGCAGGCTTGTGACTGTAATTTTCAAATCTATTTGCTTTCAGCTGAAACTAGGGATGCTTATCCTTGTGCGTTAGCTTAGTGAATTGAGATTAATATCACCAGGCGATAGCTAAAGTCCCATACACACAGGCAGAATGTTGGGAGACACTTGTCAGTACAAAAAAAAAACGTCCGACATCCGGTCTGTATGTCAGTCTGGCTAACTTTTGTAAGAAGTGCAACCTGTGGGGTTGTGCGAAAAAAAATTGTAGTGTGTACCAGGCTCTTTGCATTGGAATCAGCAGCGTATAGCCAAGTATTTCAGCGATAACAACGCTTCTACATTCTGACCTTAGCAAAAAAAAAAAAAAAAAGGGGGGGGGGGTGTGTTATGATAACCAGACTCTTATGAAAAGTAGTTAAACAGTTAAGACTCGTACACACTATGAGAATCCTGAAAAAAAAATACCGCTTTTGGAGTGATTGTCCGATAATCTAATCATTAGTACACAGCTTTCGAGAGCCGATCGCAATAGTTCATGAGAAAAGAGCTGAAGGGACAAGCATGAACATTTTTCTCATATGATAACAGAATGAATGCGTTTCATGTAATTAGTATGGTATTTTATTCAATAAAAAAAAAAAAAAAATCGTGTGACCAAGACCACTCATGATCGGAAACTAAAGACTACATTACATCACTTCTGAAGTTGTACCATGTCGTAAGAGGATTTTTGTAACTTTAGTAACCTATTGGTTTTCCATACTAGACTAGCATGCATAAACAAAAAAAAAAAAAAAAGAAGCTAATCCATCAGATATTCTCATCGTGTGTACCAGGCATTACACCTTTGCATACATTAAAGTGGTTGTAAATGCCCCTGACCTATTGTTACATATAAGTAACATCTCCTAAACGTGCACTGTTTAGGAGATCTTTGCCTTGTAGTAAACCAATGTCATCTGCACATGCACAATAACAAAAAAGGCACGTGCCTGGCATGCGCAGGAGTGACTTCACGTGGCTCCGCCTAGTCACAGAGCCAGAGTCCGCAGCCCCGGAAGAGGGGTGAGGATGGATGCTTCCACCAGCAGGGACATCGCAGGCTTCGTTTGCAGGTAAGTGCCACATAATGGGCTAGTATGCGATACATACTAGCCCATTATGCTTTTACTTTGCAGGGGAATAAAGAGGAAGTAAAACCCATAAGGGTTTACTTCCTCTTTAAGAGAATGTACACATAGGAAATTAATTAGACCCCCTTCACATGGGGCATTCAGCAGTCCATTTTTGAAACATGATCACAGGTCAAATAGGCTGTAATGTATGAGTGGCCATATGTAAGGGGTCCACTTATATCCACCCACATCCAGGTCTGTTTTGTGGACTGCCAAACCTAGGATGACATTTTTATTTTATTTTTTTCTCCATCACAGTTTTGCTCTAACTCCACTGGAACAGCTTAAGATCCCCTGTTGAGATAGAACGGAGCCTTGGGGTTTGCTGACAAGACTAGGTCAGACCACCCCCCCCTTCCCTAGAGTGTTCATTACATTATTATACAGGATTTATATAGCACTTTACAAAATAAAGGGACACAGAATTCTAAAGCCATTCACGATAAGAAGTTAGAAGGGCCCTGTGCATAACAGCCTAAAAAGGACAAACCAAAATACATTTTTGGGTTACTAATAAAGATCCAGGCCCCAATGGAGACCAACCTGTACATAACTGAACTTCTATGTTGTGGTTTAGATGCCAGTTGCATTGTTAAGATACATACAGAAAGTGCATGAAAAACATAATAAATAATAAAAAAAAAAAGACACTTGGCATTTCAAACACTCAACAACATGAACAGGGGTGGCGCTACCTCAAAACTCAATATGAATATAAAAAAAAAAAAGGGGTCATTTCATATAAAATCGCTCAACAATTAAACAAAGTGGTGCAAAAACATGAACAAAGTGACAATCAAAGGAAAAATATTTATACATTATATACACACACACACACACACACACACACACACACACACAAACACTCCTATCAAATCTTCACAAAATGCAAGTATCAAGAAAGTCCAATCACTATGATTTATATTTCTTTTGAAGTGCAATGTCCTTCAAATCATGCTCCACCAGACATGCATGAGGAGTGCAGACTCACCAGAGCCAGTAATAATAAAGACCTTGGAGCTATGATGTATTTCTTGTAACCGATAGCATAAGCAGAGATGGTCCTCTTAATCTAGCAGTATAACTCAGAAGGAACATGGGGAAAAAAAAATCTTAGTGCAGCAAGCTAATACAGATGTATAAAAGCATGTAGAAGTAGCTGTGCCCACTCACATCTGAATGTGCTATATGTCAGCACCAACATGTAGAGCTTAGGTTAAGTCAACACGCTGTTCTTTCGGCTACGGTGTGCATTACACTGCCCAGAGGTTGGAAACCAGCAAGACCGAATAGGACGTCAGTAAAAAGCAGACAAACAGCCTCTCTGCATTTTGTGTGAGACACATCATCAGGAGGCCTGCCGATGACGTGTCTCAAACGAAATGCAGAGGCTGTTTGTATGCTTTTTTTTTTTTTTTTCATTCATGCGCGTATGCTTTTTACGGACGTCATATCTGGTCTTGCTGGCCGAAAGGACAGCTTGTTGACTGAACCTAAGCTCAACATGTTGGTGCTGACATATAGTACATTCAAATGTGAGTGGGCACTGCTACTTATACATGCTTGTATACATCTGTATTAGCTTGTTGCACTGTGATTTTTTTTTTCCCCCCATGTTCCTTCTGAGTTATACTGCTAGATTAAGAGGACCATCTCTGCTTATGCTAATCGGTTACAAGAAATACATCATAGCTCCAAGGTCTTTATTATTATTGACTCTGGTGAGTCTGCACCCATCATGCATGTCTGGTGGAGCACGATTTGAAGGACATTGCACTTTATATTTCTTCGGAATCACAGTGATTGGACTTTCTTGCTCCTTGCATTTTGTATAGATTTAATAGGAGGTTTTTTTTTTTTTTATATATACAGTTGTGCTCATAAGTTAACATACCCTCATATGACACCACTGTTTATACCACTTTTTTTTTTGTACCCAATAAAATAGTTTGTAAACAAAATAAGTTTACATACCCTGGCAGAATTTATGATTTCTTGGCCATTTTTCAGAGAATATGAATGAGAACACAAAAACTTTTTTTAATTCATGTTTGGCTGAAGCCATTTATTGTCAATCAACTGTTTACTCTTTTTAAATCATAATGGCATCAGAAACTACCCAAATGACCCTGATAAAAAGTTTACATACCCCAGTTCTTAATACTGTGTATTGCCCCCTTTAACATCAATGACAGCTTAAAGTCTTTTGTGGATGAGGCTCCTTATCTTCTCAGATGGTAAAGCTGCCCATTCCTCTTGGCAAAAGCCTCCAGTTCCTGTAAATTCTATTTTAAGTGGGATACTTTGTGGCATTTGCATAGTAATGGCTTTCTTCTGGCGACTCAACCATGCAGCCCATCTTTCTTCAAGTGCTTCCTAATTGTGCATCTTGAAACAGCCACACCACATGTTGTCAGAGAGTCCTGTATTTCACCTGAAGTTATTTGTGGGTTTTTCTTTGCATCCCAAACTATTTTCCTGGCAGTTGTGGCTGAAATTTTAGTTGGTTCACCTGACCGTGGTTTGGTTTCAACAGAATCCCTAATTTTCCACTTCTTGATTAGAGTTTTAACACTGCTGATTGGCATTCTCAATTCCTTGGATATCTTTTTATATCCCTTTCCTGTTTTATACAGTTCAACTACCCTTTCCCCCCAATCATTTGACAATTTTTTTGCTTTCCCCATGACTCACAATCCAGAAACGTCAGTGCAGCACTGGATGAAAGATGCAAGGGTCTGTCAGGAATCCAGAAACTCATTGACCTTTTAGACACACCCACTAATTACAAGATAACAGATCACAGGTGAGAATGGTTACCTTTAAAGTGCCTGTACAACCACTTTTACCTACAGGTAAAGCCTATATTAAGGCTTACCTGTAGGTGCTGGAAATATCTCCTAAACCTCCACGGTTTAGGAGATATTTACAAAAAAAGCCATGCGCTGATACCTACGACACATGCACACTTTAGAAAGGGCAGATTGTGCTGTTTCTAAAGGGGTCATGCCGTGGCTGGGGGCTCCCTCGTGCATTCGTGGGAGTGACGTCACGCAACTCCGGCCGGTCACAGAGCCGGAGTTTGCGGCCCCGGAAGGAGAAGGAATGAAGCTGGACGCTCGCTGCTAGTGGGGACAGCGGTGACATCGCAAGCTTCGGTTTAAGGTAAGCGACACATAATGGGTTACTATGCAATGCATAGTAGCCCATTATGCTTTACCTTTGCAGGGAAATAAAGACGACTTAAAACCCATCGGGTTTACTTCCTTTTTAATAGCCATTCAAACCCCTTTGTGTCAACTTGTGTACACATTATCAGGCCAAAATCACCAGGGTATGTAAACTTTTGATCAGGGTCATGTGGGTAGTTTCTGTTATGATTTAAAAAGAGTAAAACAGTTGATTGCTAATAAATGGCTTCAGCCAAAAACTAACCATGTGTAAAAGAAAAGTTTTTGTGTTATCATTCATATTCTCTGAAAAATGGCCAATAGCTATATATATATATATATACACACACACACACACACATATATATACACACACACTATATATATATATATATATATATATATATATATATATATATATATATATATTATGATATATATATATATATATATATATATACACACACACACACAAACACACACACACACACATACAACTTTTTTTTCCCCAATTTGTCACTTTGTTTAATCATTGAAGGATTTATATTAAATGATTGCTTATTTTTTTTATATATTCATATTGAGTTTTGAGGTAGCGCCACGCCTTTTTATTTCAATATTAATTCACATTTGAGTGGTTTATCCACTTCTAAACAGGCAGCTTCATTCATTAAACTACTTTCTGGCACCACTCCTCATCACATCCCCAAACACACAAATAACATGAACAGGCCTGACAAATTGCAAGCACAATGCTGATTGCTTCAGTATGAAGATGCCTTTAATTAGAATAACCAGATATTTACATTTACTACTGGATGCACACCATTAGGTCTTACAAAGGGATGAGAACAGTTGCCTATATTTGTACGTCATTACCAGCTATTATATGAATCAATATTAAGCACCCATTTAGGTAACTTATTATCATCAAAAGCTTTGGGAGGAGACAATCTGGTCATTTAGCTTTCACTTTCTGTAATTAGTGTATAGTTGGTTCAACATTAACAGAGAAGACTGTCAGGCTTCTCTAACACCGTGTCAGCACCATATGGAGGGAAGAGCTCAGACAATAGCTGGCCATAAGACCACTGAAGCTTTCTTGGGGGGGGGGGGGGTCACCTGTCATCACAGATGGAATCACTGGAGGGGACGTGACATTGTATATGCACAGATAGTGCATGTTTCTCATTTCTGTATATTATGTAGTTGCAATATAAAATTACCAAAAAAAAAAAGAAGTACAGAACCTGTGAAAAATAGAGAAACAACTTTTATTTCTCTAATTTTCCTCTCTATAGGCTGGTGGTAAGGCTGGGAAGGACAGTGGGAAGGCTAAGGCCAAAGCTGTATCTCGCTCTCAAAGAGCAGGACTGCAGGTAAGTTCATTTTATTAGCTCTAGTAAAAAAATGTTTTTCCATAATAAGTTTCCAATGGTGAATGTGTGACAAAAGTATATTTTGCTATTGGTCTTACCTAGCAGAGCAGCAATAGATTTCCCCAGTACGGATATATCTGCAGGATTCATCCTAAGCACACGAGCACTTAGTAAGATTTACATAAGCCAGGGGTGTAGCCATTGGCTATTTGTAGCAGAGTTACTCTTAAAAATCCAAGGTGCTTTAATGTGATTTTTGACTTTGCTTTAGTTCCCTGTGGGTCGTATACATAGACACTTGAAGACTCGCACTACAAGCCACGGAAGAGTTGGTGCTACTGCAGCAGTGTACAGTGCTGCCATTCTGGAATACCTTACTGCTGAGGTTGGTTATAGCTTTAACACCGTTCGCATTTGCTTCTGTAACAGTTTGTCAACTGAAGCCAAGTCTGTTAGTTTCAGGTTTGAATAAAGTCTTGCTTTCTTGTAGATGAAGTTCTCCATCTGGTGTTTTTAGGGACTTATTTGTTGCCTTTGAATCCAGGTATTGGAGTTGGCAGGAAATGCCTCTAAAGATCTAAAGGTGAAGCGTATCACCCCTCGTCACTTGCAGCTAGCCATCCGTGGGGATGAAGAATTAGACTCCCTCATCAAGGCTACCATTGCAGGAGGAGGTAATGTCATCTCCAATAAGCCGTCTTTAATCAGATTTTTAATGTCAAAGTACTTTATAGTGAATGAATACACCCAATTTAAAATGACGGAAACAGCAGTGCAATGTGAAATGTTTTCTCTGTCCATCTTGCATAGACTTAACATTTGTAATCTATATTTCTCTGCAGGTGTTATTCCTCATATCCACAAGTCTCTGATTGGAAAGAAGGGACAGCAGAAAACTGCATAAGGAATAGGGTCCTGCTGCCATCTACCATTGTACTGTAACTGGGACAGAAGAAAGACGATGGGGTTATGTGGAATTTGTTTTGTTTATTTTTCGTTTAAAAGATTTCATTTTCTAAAATAAATAGTAAATGGAATAGACAGCAGAGAGTGTAGACTTAAGAGAAAACCTTTGTATGTTGTTTAGGTTCAAAGTTTCACAGAAAAAAAGTTCCTTGAGTCTTGTAAATGAAATCTGTGTGTTGATTGGCTAGGTTTCTCCCGTGTGTTTTATACAAAAATGGAACAGATAAACCATTTTTTACATAAGCTTGCCTCTGTGTGATACATTTTTAAGCTAGGCCCCAGGCCCGCTTCCTGGAATAAAGTTTTTGAGCTTCAGCCTCATCTTTACAATTTACGCATTTTGAGTTTTTACATTTCAGGGATGGAAAAAAAATTCCATTTCACATTAGGCATCTCTTATTATGGTAGAGTCACCCGTAGTGGCTGTTTTCTTTAAAATTCAGTAAAGCACTACTACCCTCATTAAAATGTAAATCATCACTGCAGCTTGCTCAGAACGCACCTCTGCCTCTGGGATTCTTGCTTGTGGCTTTCAATCTTACCAAGGTTCCCTACCCCTGGCCCACATGCTCAGAACAGGCAAACAGACCTCCTGTTTATTTATAGGGTCTGGATGAAAATACTGCATCGTGCTGCAACCCAGGGCAGTGAAAATAATGTTTGACAGAGAAGGGTGGTGCTTTCTGAAATGTAAAAAGTACAGCTACCTTTCAAAGAGGACCTGTATCAAAAGGCTGCCATTGCTGACCCAACACTAAATTTGCTAGTTCCCTGGTGATACCCTTAAAAGCCTATTTCTGGGTTCCATTTACCTTTTGGACCAAGGTGGTCCAAATAAACTTCTTACTTTACTGATAGTTGCAGCAGCTGGTAGAACATAATAAGCTCTATGTAGCCTCAACTACATACAGTATCTGTGTACTGGCAGTGGGACTAGACATTCCCATTCCACTGCTGGGACATTAAATAAAAATAAAAAAAGGGGGGGGGGGGGGGTGTCAGGCTAAGGGCTGCTCAGTGGAGATTTGTGTTCTATCAATGAATACGAAGCTCCGTCTGTTGGCCGAGGCAGAATTCATGATGTCATCAGCCAATCGGAGGAAGCTTTGTATTCAATCATAGAACACAAATCTTCCTCTGAATGGTAGTGTGTAGATAGATATAGCTTGAGGCTACATATGGAGCTCCCAGCTGTGGCAACTGTTAGTGAAGTAAATAGTTAGTGCTCACCAGCTTGGTCCAAACAAACTGTTAAAAGCACAACTCCGAGATTTTCAAAAAATCCCCCATTAGTACACCCCCACACACAAAAACACTAAAGTTATTACATTTGTGAAATTTCTTACTGTTTAAGAGAGATGTGTGATTTAATTTTCAGGAAGTCAGCTCTGTGATTCAAAAAATGCTTAATCTTTTCATGCAGTCAATCCTTTCTGTTAGTTATGACTGACCGCTCTGTACCTAATAAAACGCCCCTGCAATCTGACATTTGTTACTACGTGGCAGATTTCCACACGTGCACAAATGCTGCTGGGCACTCAATTGCCCATCCATTAGAAGCTAGTGGCATGTGTGTGCATGAGCAGAAGCACTGCCAGGCACTTCCAGCTCCCAAATGCCTGGAAGAGACCAGTGGCGCATCTGTGTATGTGCCCATTCTTTTAACCACTTCATTACCATAGGACGATGCGACTGGCAGAGACAGCTGCACTATACAGAGAGGGGAACGGACGTTGGTCCTCTCTCTCTCACTGACCCCGGAAGCGACAAGGATTTCAGCACTTACAGTTCCTCTCCGTTTACCTGGTGGTTAGCAGCCAGGAAAGTAGCTGATCAGACCGATCTCTCCATAAAGAGGACCTGTCACAGCCCATGCTGTCACAAGGGGTGTTGTTCATTCCTTGTGATGGCAATAAAGTTAATACCAAAAAAAAAGCATAAAATAAAAAAAAATGTTTTGGATAAAATAAATAATTAAAAAAAAAAAAAAAATAAAGAGCCCTGTCCTCCCGGGCTTACACACAAATGCGAATGCATACCAAAGTCCTGCATGCATATGTAAACTGTGATCGCACCACACTTATGCGGTACTGTTGTAAATGTCAATGCAAGAGCAATAATTCTAGCACCAGACCTCCTGTATATCTTTAAAATGATATCCTGTAAAAGGCATTTAAAGCGTCACCTATGGAAAATTTTAGGTACTATAGTTTGGCGCAATTCCGCGGGCGTACGCAATTTTAAAGCGTGACGTGTTGGGTGTCTATTTACTCGTCGCAACATCTTTTATAGTGTACAAAAATTGGGGTATTGTGTGCAATAAAATTCATGAAGTCTATTTTTTTTTCCCCCCCAAAAAATAAATAAAAAAATTGCGTTTGAAAAACCACTGTGCAAATAGCGTGCGAAATACAATAAAAAGGGCCTTTGCTTAAAAACAAAAAACAAATAATGTTTGGGAGTTCTAAATAATTTTCTAGCAAAAAAAATAATAGATTTTTACATGTATGTGAGAAGTGTCAGAATTGGCCTGGTAATGAAGTGGCTAAAAAGGGAGGTGCAGAAGGTAGTTCATGAGCTTACTCCTTGCCCCATCAGGATCCTTCCATCGCTACGATCAACCCCTATAGCCTGCTCTGTAGACTGTGATAGTCTGCGGTCGCACTCCAACCCCCTCAGCACACATATGTCCCTGTATTATACAGGATGACTCCACAGCTCTGCCCACAGAGTGGAGTGTCCGGTAGAGGAGGAACGTGTTAAAGCATTTTCAACCCCTTCCCCTATAAATAAAAAGCATTTAATTCTTGTGTGTGGGGGGGGGGGGGGGGGGGGGGGGTGTCTTTTACTCACCGTAAATGCCTTTTTTTTGGAGTCCATTAAGGGACACAGGTTCCAGCCCTCTGTTTTTATCGTGCTCTTGGTAGGCACTGAGGCATGTTGGCTTACAAGGTTTTTGTTTGCCAGTGTCCAATCCTGTAGTCGGTAGTATAACTCATCAGTATCTGAATTCCTGTGCCCCTCAATAAACAAGAAAAAAAATAAAACACATTTTGGTAGGCGTTCAACATTAAGCCATGACACTTTATAAGTAATGAATACAACATCAACAATCTGGTAGCCAATAGATAAAGATGTGAACAATTGAGGCGCTATAAACAAATATGGACCTCATTTAGAAGCTCTACCATGTAGAGGTCACTGGTGATATACATTCAGGAATATGGGGCCCTTTACTTACAATAGAGTTCAGGTTTGACTGAAATGAATGCGATCACAAGCACTGATAAGCAGAAATGACTGGAGTTCTGCACACCTTACATCAGGATTGTGGGGTCCAGTGATTCATACTATATACAGAATTGACTTACAACAGAACACAAAAATAGTTGACATTAACACTGACGCTGAACAACATTTTTAAAATGGCAGGTACAGCATCAAGCGTGGAGATTTATAAGAATATGTACTCCAACAAGTCTGCCTTCCAAGCCTCTTTACCATCAAACCTCCTGCTCTGCACATATTAGGCAAAGTAATGTTTTCATCATAGTATCCTGTTCATCTATTGCACATGTTCTCCTGTGCCCAGGACGACAATAAATCACTTTTCCTTCTTACCTGAAAGTACCACCTTCCTCCCACAATACAGTGCTAGGAGAGCGAGTGGCCAATCACCAAACCGGATACCTGTCTTATGAGGAAGTGTGTCTAAGCTTTGGATAGTTCCAGTTTCCTTAGAGTCATATCTTACAGAGGACTTTACAAGGGGTTACATAGTCGGTGTGATTATATGTCAGTATTACATTGTATATCCCTGTATGTTGCAGTCGTTCAAGTGCTTATCAATCCCCCCCCGCGCTGAGACCACCGCCTGTGGAAGGAAATTCCACATCATTGCCGCTCTTACAGTAAAGAACCCTCTACATAGTTTAAGGTTAAACCTAGCAGCATACCGAGGTGGAGAAGGGAGAAGTACAGGGTTATGGTAAATGAAAACTTCTAAGAAAAATGTGTAGGCTGCCAATGACTGATCAGCTTTAAAACTGCCAGTTGCCTTGCTGCATATTTGCTCTAGATAAGAGACGCAAAAGTATTGAAAGCACTTGATCAGCACAATTGACCAGGAATGAAAATTTTCAGAAGACAAACAGCAGCCTTTCAACTCACATCCTGATCCCCTGGAATTATTTAGCAAACGATGAAAGTCACTGTGTAGTAATGTTTTCCTGTTCTAAACAACATTTTATACACCGTGGAGGCCATAAACAAAACAGGGCAATTAGCTAGTCAACAGTATTTCTGGTAGGCCCCCTGCAGCCGATTTCCCAGGACCAACAGATTCCCCAGATGTTGCACTGCAGGTCTTTCAAGTGCAGCTTCTTCTGCAGCGGGCAGAACGAGCAGCACCGTACTCACAGCGCCAAATTTTGTGAGAATAACAGTCATAGACCAAGCGTGGGCAAGGATATGCCTTAGATCAGCCCCACTCAACCTTTTTACCTTTGTAACCCGCAATTTTCAGGTCTCAGGGAACCCCCTCCAACATGAATTTGTCAGTGGGAACATGCCCTCCTTACATTGTAGTCAGAATGTCACCCTTACAGATAGCTAAAAAAAAAACACTGGTGTCATGAATCTGATGTTATCAAGTGGCATGGGTCCTGGAACTATGCAGACCCCATCAAATGGGAGGTCAATCGTCCACAGCTCAAAGAACCCCTAGCAACCCTGGGTGAGAACGGCTGTGTATGGCAATCTTGCACTACAGATATCCCGCTATGAGGCTACAGAAACAGCAGTGCCTAGGCACAATCACTTCTATTTTTTAGGAGGAATTGAAGGCAAACCTCACTTTTGAGTAAAGATTCACTTTAACGTCATTGCAGAAGCTGTGGGAAATGACTGTATATGAATAGTGAAGACAGACCTAGGCAGGAATAGCTCTACTGCTCCACCATGTAGACTGGTTAGAAGAATATACAGTGCCTTGCAAAAGTATACCCCCCCCCCCTTGGCTTTTTACCTATTTTGTTACATTACACCCTTTAGTTCAATGTTTTTTTTTTATCTGAATTATATGTGATGAATCAGTACACAAATAGTCTAAAGCTGGCCATACACCTATAGATTATCTGCAGATTTTCTATGGTTAGATGGAAAAAGTGCAACAGATTTCTCCATGTTTGCTAGACTGTGTGGATGGAGAAATCTTCCACTTTTTCCATCTAACCATAGAAAATCTGCAGATAATCTTATAGGTGTATGGCCAGCTTAAGTTGATGAAGTAAAATTAGAAAAATATATACATAAAACTTTTTCAGAAATAAAAAAAATGATAATTGGCATGTGCGTATGTATTCACCCCCTTTGTTATGAAGACCATAAAAAGCTCTGGAGCAACCAATTACCTTCAGAAGTCACATAATTAGTGAAATGATGTCCACCAGTGTGCAATCTAAGTGTCACATGATCTGTCATTACATATACTCACCTTTTTGAAAGGCCCCAGAGGCTGCAACACCTAAGCAAGAGGCACCAATAACCAAACACTGCCATGAAGACCAAGGAACTCTCCAAACAAGTAAGGGACAATGTTGTTGAGTACAAGTCAGGGTTAGGTTATAAAAAAAATATCCAAATCTTTGATGATCCCTAGGAGCACCATCAAATCTATCATAACCAAATGGAAAGAACATGGCACAACAGCAAACCTGCCAAGAGACGGCCGCACACCAAAAGTCACGGACTGGGCAAGGAGGGCATTAATCAGAGAGGCAGCACAGAGACCTAAGGTAACCCTGGAGGAGCTGCAGAGTTCAATAACAGAGACTGGAGTATCTGTACATAGGACAACAATAAGCCGTACGCTCCATAGAGTTGGGCTTTATGGCAGAGTGGCCAGAAGAAAGCCATTACTTTCAGCAAAAAACAAAATGACACGTTTTGAGTTTGTGAAAAGGCATGTGGGAGACTCCCCAAATGTATGGAGAAAGGTGCTCTGGTCTGATGAGACTAAAATTTAACTTTTTGCCCATCAAAGAAAACACTATGTCTGGCGCAAACCCAACACATCACCCAAAGAACACCATCCCCACAGTGAAACATGGTGGTGGAATCATCATGCTGTGGGGATGTTTTCAGCAGTCGGGACTGGGAAACTGGTCAGAGTTGAGGGAAAGATGGATGGTGCTAAATACAGGGATATTCTTGAGCAAAACCTGTACCACTCTGTGAGTGATTTAAAGCTAAGATGGAGGTTCACCTTCCAGCAGGACAATGACCCCAAACACACTGCTAAAGCAACAATTAAGTGGTTTAACCACTTGCCGACCGGCGCACGATGATATACGTCGACAGAATGGCACGTACAGGCAGGAGGGCGTATATATAAGTCCCTACCTGCCTGCGGGTGGGGGGCCTCATCAGGCCCCCCCCCCCCGGTGCCTGCGGCGGTCGGCATCGTTGGGGGAGCGATCGGAGATGAGGGGGAGGCCACTCATTCGTGCCCCCCCCCCCCCGCGATCGCTCCCAGCCAATCAAACACTTCCTCTATCCCCGTCATGTAAACAGGGCTAGAGGAAATGATGTCATCCCTAACAGACGCGGGTGGGGGGCCGATCGGGCCCGCCCCCGTGCCTGTAAATTGTCCGGGACATTGGGGGAGGGATCGGAGATGAGGGGGGGGCACTCATTCGTGCCCCCCCCTCGCGATCGCTCCCAGAGAATGGAATGCTTCCCCTGGCTCTGTATTGTGTACAGAGCTAGAAGAAGTGAGGTCATCTCTCCTCGTGGCGGTCTTTTCGAACCGACGCCGAGGAGAGAAGACACGCGAGTTGCACAACACACACACTACACTACCAGTAGAACACTTTAGGCACACTTTTCACACCCCAGCCCCTCCCCCCGATTGCCCCCCTGCACCCCCTGTCACAGTGACACCAAAGCAGTTTTATTTTTTTTTTTTTTTTTTTTTTTTTTTTTTTTTTTACTGTTAACTGCATTGGTGCATTGTGACCCTAATAACTGTTAGGGCAGTTAGATTTAGCCCCCTTTAGGTCTAGGAACCCCCCCTAATAAAGGTTTAACCCCGAGATCACCCCCCGTCACCAGTGTCACTAAGCAATCTTTTTTTGGATCGCTGTATTAGTGTCACAGTTGACGCTAGTTAGGGAGGTAGGTATTTAGGTTTGCCGCAGCGTTTTATAGGGTCAGGGACCCCCCATATACTACCTACTAAAGGTTTTAACCCCCTGATTGCCCCCTAGTTAACCCTTTCACCAGTGATCACCATATAACTGTTACGGGTGACGCTGGTCAGTTCGTTTATTTTTTATAGTTTCAGGGCACCCGCCGTTTATTACCTAATAAAGGTTTAACCCCCTGATCGCCCGGCGGGTGCTATAAGTAAGGTTTTAGAGTCAAATAGGGTCTGCGTCGCCCCAGGTTAGTGCCAGTACCGCTAACACCCACGCACGCAGCATACACCTCCCTTAGTGGTATAGAATCTGAACAGATCGATATCTGATCAGATCTATACTAGCGTCCCCAGCTGTTTAGGGTTCCCAAAAACGCATTGTTAGCGGGATCAGCCCAGATACCTGCTAGCACCTGCATTTTCCCCCTCCGCCCAGCCCACCCAAGTGCAGTATTGATCGATCACTGTCACTTACAAAACACTAAGCACACATAACTGCAGCGTTCGCAGAGTCAGGCCTGATCCCTGCGATCGCTTACAGTTTTTTGGTAGCGTTTTGATTCAGTCGCTAACAGTCAGGAGCTTTTTTTTTCCTGTGAGTCTCACTAGTGTACTACTAAATTTAGAGCCCAAAATGGCAAGTCAAACGTACACTAGTGAACAGGCCTACTTGTTTCTGAGTATGACAGATAGTGAAGAGGAGGTCACTCATCTGTCAGAATCAAGCTCAGAATACGACCCAGTAGACGACAGCGGCTCCATGACAGATAGCTCTGACGGCGGAGTTGTGGTCCCTGCTAAGGTCAGGCGTACCAGACCCCAAACTCCTTCTTCTGTTGTTGAGGTGCAGGAACCGCAGGTCGCTCGTAGGAGGCAGAGACGTACTAGAGCCGCTATTCCTTCTGGTGAACAGGCAAGCACCAGCGGCCTAGTACACCCTGGACGTAGTCAAACCAGCACTGCAGTATCACGTGGTGACGTGGCGAGTCCCATAAGTGCAGTTCCAGCTGGCGAGGTGGCAAGCACAAGTATTGTCCCGCTGCCACCAAGAAGACGACAAAGACAGGCCCGTCGTGCCCATAGTGCCCTTCCTGCAGAATTCGCCAATCCTGATTGGGTGCCCACCACTTCTGCAGAACCCGTACTTCCCCCATTCACTGGCCAACCCGGTATTCAGGTGGAAACAGCTGATTTTACGTCACTTGATTTTTTTTCGCTGTTTTTCACCGAAGATCTCTATAGATCTATTGTGGACCAAACCAATTTGTACGCTGGTCAACACATCGCCGCTAATCCCCAGTTGTCCACCCTTGCCAGAGATTGGAGACCAATTACAGTCCCCGAATTTAAGATCTTTCTGGGCCTTTCCCTCATCATGGGCGTAGTTAAAATGGGTACGTTGCGTTCGTATTGGTCCACTGAGCCAATGTACCATATGCCCGTGTTCTCTGCCTCCATGTCCAGGGCACGATACGAACAGATTTTGCGGTTCATGCACTTCAACGACAATGAACTCTGTCGTCCTCGTGGAGACCCTGCATACGATCGGCTCTATAAAATTCGGCCCCTCATAAACCATTTCAACCAACGTTTTGCAGACTTGTTTACTCCCCATCAAGTTGTCTGCGTTGACGAGTCCCTGATTAAGTTTACTGGCCGCTTGTCATTCAAACAATACCTTCCCAGCAAGCGTGCCAGATACGGGGTCAAGATGTACAAGCTCTGTGACAGGGCCACAGGCTATACATGTAAATTTATGGTTTATGAGGGCAAAGATAGCCACATAGAGCCGACAAACTGCCCTGACTACATAGGGAGCGCTGGCAAGATTGTGTGGGACTTGGTGTCACCCTTATTCGGAAAGGGGTACCAATTGTACGTGGACAATTTAGTTTAGTCATTTGTTTGATCATCAGATTGGAGCATGTGGCACCGTGCGACCTAATCGCCGGGGCTTTCCCCAGCGGCTTGTAGAGTCCCATCTTAGGCTGGGGGAGAGAGCCTGCTTGAAGTGTAATAACTTGCTCGCTATGAAGTGGAGGGATAATAAGAATGTTTTCGTTCTTACCTCCCTTCATGCAGACACGACGGTCCAAATTACTACGGCGGCTGGTGTTGTGACGAAACCCCTCTGTGTCCACGAGTACAACCAAAACATGGGAGGGGTGGACCTCAACGACCAGTTGTTGGCGCTGTACCTAGTTGCCCGTAAGGCTAGACGCTGGTACAAAAAAAGTGTCTATTTACCTTTTCCAATTGGCTTTGCTGAACGCTCATGTGCTATACGGAGCTTCAGGACGTAATGGATCCTTCCTTAAATTCCAGGAAGAGATCATCGGAGCCCTTCTGTTTCCAGACGGTGCTCCACCTCACATTCCCCAACCAAATGCAGTTAGCCGGCTGCATGAGCGGCATTTTATTCATGTCCTCCCGAGTACTCCTACCCAACGAGCCCCCCAAAGAAAATGTCGTGTCTGCAGAAAGCGCGGATTTAGGCGTGACACCCGCTATTATTGTCCCCGCTGTCCTGACAATCCTGGTCTTTGCATCGGTGAATGTTTTGAACGCTACCATACACTAGTTGAGTATTAGCGTAGGGTACAGCATTGCACAGACTAGGCACACGTTCTCAAGAATGCCATCGCATTTTGAGACCAAAACCGCTGGAACCGTTACAACAGTTCCGTTAGAACTGTTACAGTTACAAACAAAAGTTAAAAAAAAAAAAAAAAAAAAAAATATAAAAAAAAAAAAAAAATAGTTGTTGTTTTATTGTTCTCTTTCTCTCTATTCTCTCTATATTGTTCTCTTTTTTTACTGTATTCTATTCTGCAATGTTTTATTGTTAACCAATTTTTTTGTTTTCAGGTACGCCATTCAGTTGCAGCGCGGATTTATCTATCTTGACAGCAACAGCGTTTGCTCCCACGATACATAAAGCCGTGACTCCAACGCTGTAGGAGGTGATTTCACCACCACAGTTAAAAAAAAAAAAAAAGAGCATATATGCCGAAGCATGGGGGCAGCAGAGGGCGGAGGAGCGATTTGCTCCTAATGCCGCCTACATACGGTTGAAATTCCGACGAAGGCTTGCCCGTGGAAAATTCCGACCGTGTGTACGCGGCATAACTTTTTTGCGGGAGGATGCCCCCATGCTTCGGCATATATATATTTTAGGCACAGGTTGCATTAAAAAATGTTTTATTTTTTACTATGTTTTTTTTGGTATTTGCTTTGCAGGTATGGTAAATCTTACTGTTATACTGTAATGTTACTTTGTTTTATTGTTAACCATAATTTGCTTAGCAGGTACGCCATTCAGCTGCAGCGCGGATTTATTTATCTTGACAGTAACAGCGCTTGCTCCCACGATACATAAATCCGTGACTCCAGCGCTGTTGGAGGTGATTTCACCACCACAGTTAAAAACAAAATGGTGCATGTATGCCCATCATTAGAAGTGGGTGGATGAAGGGAGGTTTTCTAATGGTGGGCATACCCACCGATCAATCTTTTTTTTTCGTTCAGCCCACAGGCTGCATGAAAAAAAGATTACAATATATGCCAAACAAGGGCCAGCAACGTACTGGTATGTTGCTGGACTTTGAGTGGTTATACCAGAATGATGCCGGCAGGATTAGGCATTATCTTGGTATCATTCTTTTCAGCCAGCGGTCGGCTTTCATGTAAAAGCAATCCTAGTGGCTAATTAGTCTCTAGACTGCTTTTACAAGCAGTGGGAGGGAATGCCCCCCCCCCTCCCACCGTCTTCCATGGTTTTCTCTGGCTCTCCTGTCCCAACAGGGAACCTGAGAATGCAGCCGGTGGTTCCGCCAGCTGACCATAGAGCTGATCAGAGACCAGAATGGCTCCAATCATCTCTATGGCCTAAGAAACCGGAAGCTACGAGCATTTCATGACTTATATTTCGCCGGATATAATCAGCGCCATTGGGAAATTGGGAAAGTATTTTATCACACCGATCTTGGTGTGGTCAGATGCTTTGAGGGCAGAGGACAGATCTAGGGTCTAATGGACCCCAATTTTTTCAAAAAAAGAGTACCTGTCACTACCTATTGCTATCATAGGGGATATTTACATTCCCTAAGATAGCAATAAAAATGATAAAAAAATATATATAAATGAAAGGAACAGTTGAAAAATAAAATAAAAAAGCAAAATCAATAATAAAAAAAAAAAAAAAAAAAAAAAGCACCCCTGTCCCCCCCTGCTCTCGCGCAAAGGCGAACGCAAGCATCGGTCTGGCGTCATATGTAAACAGCAATTGCACCATGCATGTGAGGTATCACTGCGAAGGTCAGATCGAGGGCAGTAATTTTAGCAGTAGACCTCCTCCGTACATCTAAAGTGGTAACCTGTAAAGGCGTTTAAATGCTTTTAAAAATGTATGTAGTTTGTCACCGCTGCACGTTTCTGCGCAATTTTAAAGCATGTCGTGTTTGGTATCTATGTACTCAGCCTAAGATCTAATTTTTTATTTCATCAAATATTTGGGCAAGATAGTGTGTTTTAGTGCATTAAAATTTAAAAAAGTGTGTTTTTTCCCAAAAAAAATGCGTTTGAAAAATCGCTGCGCAAATACTGAGTGAAAAAAAAAAATGAAACACCCACCATTTTAATCTGTAGGGCCTTTGCTTTAAAAAAATATATATTGTTTGGGGGTTCAACGTAATTTTCTTGCAAAAAAAAATTATTTTCTCATGTAAACAAAAAGTGTCAGAAAGGGCTTTGTCTTCAAGTGGTTAGAAGAGTGGGTGACGTGTGACATAAGCGTCTAAATGTTGTGCATAAAATGCCAGGACAGTTCAAAACCCCCCCAAATGACCCCATTTTGGAAAGTAGACACCCCAAGCTTTTTGCTGAGAGGCATGTCGAGTCCATGGAATATTTTATATTTTGACACAAGTTGCGGGAATAATAATAATTATTTATTATTATTTTTTTTTTGCACAAAGTTGTCACTAAATGATATATTGCTCAAACATGCCATGGGCATATGTGGAATTACACCCCAAAATACATTCTGCTGCTTCTCCTGAGTACGGGGATACCACATGTGTGGGACTTTTTGGGAGCCTAGCCACGTACGGGCCCCAAAAACCAAGCACCACCTTCAGGATTTCTAAGGGTGTGAATTTTTGAATTCACTCCTCACTGCCTATCACAGTTTCAGAGGCCATGGAATGCCCAGATGGCACAAAATACCCCCAAATGACCCCATTTTGGAAAGTAGACACCCCAAGCTATTTGCTGAGAGGTATGGTGAGTATTTTGCAGATCTCGCTTTTTGTCACAAAAAATTTTTTCTTTTCTTTCTTCATTTTCAAAAAAAAATGAGAGCTGCAAAATACTCACCATGCCTCTCAGCAAATAGCTTGGGGTGTCTACTTTCCAAAATGGGGTCATTTGGGGGGGGGGGGGGGGGTTTTGTGCCATCTGGGCATTTTATGGCCTTCAAAACTGTGATAGGTAGTGGAGGAGTGAAATCAAAAATTTACGCCCTTAGAAATCCTGAAGGCGGTGCTTGGTTTTCGGGGTCCCGTACACGGATAGGCTCCCAAAAATTCCCACACATGTAGTATCCCCATACTCAGGAGAAGCAGCAGAATATATTTTGGGGTGTAATTCCACATATGCCCATGGCATGTGTGAGCAATATATAATTTAGTGACAACTTTGGGCAAAAAGAAAAAAAAAAAGTTTGTCATTTTTCCCGCTACTTGTGGCAAAATATAAAATATTCCATGGACTCAACATGCCACTCAGCAAATAGCTTGGGGTGTCTCTACTTTCCAAAATGGGGTCATTTGGGGGGGTTTTGTGCCATCTTGGCATTTTATGGCCTTCAAAACTGTGATAGGTAGTGATAGGTAGTGAGGAGTGAAATCAAAAATTTACGCCCTTAGAAATCCTGAAGGCGGTGCTTGGATTTCGGGGTCCCGTACACGGATAGGCTCCCAAAAAGTCCCACACATGTGGTATCCCCGTACTCAGAAGAAGCAGCAGAATTTATTTTGGGGTGTAATTCCACATATGCCCATGGCATGTGTGAGAAATATATCATTTAGTGACAACTTTTTGTAAACATTTTTTTTTTTTTTGTCATTATTCAATCACTTGGGACAAAAAAATAAAATATTCAATGGGCTCAACATGCCTCTTAGCAATTTCCTTAGGGTGTCTACTTTCCATAATGGGGTCATTTGGGGGGGGTTTGTACTTCCCTGCCATTTTAGCACCTCAGGAAATGAGATAGGCAGTCGTAAACTAAAAGCTGCGTAAATTCCAGAAAATGTACCCTAGTTTGTAGACGCTATAACTTTTGCGCAAACCAATAAATATACGCTTATTGACATTTTTTTTACAAAAGACATGTGGCTGAATACATTTTGGCTTAAAAGTATGACTAAAATTGAGTTTATTGGATTTTTCTTATAACAAAAAGTAGAAAATATCATTTTTTTTCAAAATTTTCGGTCTTTTTCCGTTTATAGCGCAAAAAATAAAAAATCGCAGAGGCAATCAAATACCATCAAAAGAAAGCTCTATTTGTGGGAAGAAAAGGACGCAAATTTCGTTTGGGTACAACATTGCATGACCGCGTAATTACCAGTTAAACCAGTGCAGTGCGAAATTGTAAAAAGTCCTCTGGTCTTTAGGCTGCATAATGGTCCGGTCTGAAAGTGGTTAAGGGGAAACATGTAAATGGAATGGCCTAGTCAAAGCCCAGACCTCAATCCAATAGAAAATCTGTGGTCAGACTTAAAGATTGCTGTTCACAAGTGCAAACCATCCAACTTGAAGGAGCTGAAGCAGTTTTGCAAGGAGGAATGGGCAAACATCCCAGTGGTAAGATGTGGCAAGGTCATAGAGACTTATCCAAAGTGACTTGGAGCTGTGATAGCCACAAAAGGTGGTTCTACAAAGTATTTACTTTAGAGGGGTGAATAGTTATGCACATTGACTTTTTGTGTTATTTTGTCCTATTTATTATTTGCTTCACAATAAAAAAAAAAAAAACACATCTTCTAAGTTGTGGGCATGTTCTGTAAATGAAATGATGCAAATCCTCAAACAATCCATGTTAATTCCAGGTTGTGAGGCAACAAAACACGAAAAATGCCAAGGGGGGTGAATACTTTTGCGAGGCACTGTATATATAAGCCAGCAGATTTGATATGTGTGGCTGGCAAATAATGAACATACTCTACCTACTCCTGGACCTGGCAGAATTACAACACTGCATTGTAGGGCATTACTTTTCCTCCATGCATGGGCTATTTTGACTTCATGCGAATTATGCAATTGACATATATTTTCAGAGACCCAGTCTTTAGAGAATACAGGGTTTTGCTGATTTGACAAGTCTACAGCAGAATGACATACTTAAAAAGGCGCTGGCAACTTTTAGACTTGCAAGTGGAATCAGATGAAGGAAAACTAGCTCTAGCAAGGCAGATTCCACACTGCAAGGCTTTTCTTGATGGGCACCTAACAGTAGCTTGAACCATTAAAATGCACCAAACCAAAAATCGCATAAAAGAGTGCAAGATAATTTAAATAGTTAATAAAGTCATATAAAAACAGCCACTGCAACAACACTCCCCCTTTATCAGGGCTCAACAGATGATACAACTTAGACTCAGAAACCAGAGCCTTCACAGATTTATATTAGATCCAGCACTGAACTTTCCTCATGGAAGAACTACTTGACAGCATTTGCTGAGCAGCAGTGGCAATATGTGGACAAGATCTACAGGCATCTTACCCCCCTTCCTGCCAACTGTACGCAAATATGCAGCCCCATTGGACTGGGCTTTTTTTTCCGTGAGGCCGCATATTTGTGTATCTCTAGCGGGGCGGCGCTTTGCCGGCAGGTTTGTAGCACTGCCCCATTGTTTTCAATGGGAAGGGGCGCTTTAGGAGCGGTGAATACACCGCTCCTACAGCGCTCCAAAGATGCGGCTTGCAGGACTTTTTTGACGTCCTGCAAGCGCACCGCTAGTGGGAATGCCCTCGGGGCTTTCACATTGGAGTGAATTGAGCGGCTCTTTCAGGGCGCTTTGCAGGCGCTATTTTTAGCACTTCAGTGCCTGCAAAGTGGCTCAGTGTGAAAGCAGCCTCAAGGTCAGGGTCAAAGTTTAGGGTCAGGATTTTTTTTTTTTTTTTAGACAAGATTTATTTATTTTTTTAATTAGTATTGGTGTCAGTGTTGGTGTGTTTTAGATAGCAAAAAAATAAAAAATAAAGCAAATTGCGCACTATTGTATCTGGGCTGTACACTACGGGTACAAACAACTAATATACACATATGTGGTATCGCTGTGTTTGCCAGGAGGAGGAGAATTTATTTATTTTGGGTTGTTTGATGGTAGGTTATGGTAAGAAATATACAGTTAAACTAAAAAAAAAAAAAAATATATATATATATATATATATATATATATATTATATATATATATATATATATAATTTTTTTTTTTTTTTTTTTTTTTTTTTTTTTTTTACTATTTTGGACCAAAAAAATAAAAAAGTGAAAGTGAAGTGAGGGAAAATTATTTTGTTTTTCCAATTATTTAATTTTTTTGGGTGGAAACACCACTTTAAGTTTCCCTTTAATCCCAATGATTAGATACAATATGTACAAGACATGCTGGAGTTTTCTAGCTTGACCTTTCACTGCTATTGCTCTACCACAAGTGAATTTCAAGGGACCTAAAAGATTTCACCTATGTGAGTGAGTACCACCATATAATTGTCTATTAGGTTTCAGAAGATTCAATACATACATAATAATTGTACAACGGTTTGTCCTAGGATACTGAACAGCAGAATCTACTTGCACGGAGGAATGAATTGTCCGACTTAAACCTGGGATGTAACCACCAGACTTGCTTCAGTTATTTGGGCGGGCATAAAAGGAAACCAGTACTGAAAGAAATATGCAGAATGCCATTGCCAACTTACTTCCAGAAATAGCAGTTCCCCTGCCTTTAATGCATTTTTAGTCACTGACCTGGAACAAGTACACAGATCAGATCTCCAGGTTTGTTTCAAGTCTGTGCCTTAGTCATCACATAAGCATGATGTCCAGGCTACATGAATTTTCAAAGAGAGCGGTCAGCAATGGCAGCCCCATATTCACTTATTACAGGATTTGTTTTAATTGTACCGGAGATCACAGTAAAGTTAGTCAAACATTCATGTATGCCTGGCTAATCAGACCAGCTTTCTGAACACCCCTAAACTCCAAGAACTGCACTATGCATATCTTCACCAGGTTCTGGTCTTACTGGTCAGTGAGTGTGCAAAGAATTAAAGAAATAGTCAGAGGGAGTAAAAAGGAGAAAAAAAATGTTACTTGCAAAAAAGAAAAAAAAGAAAAGGGAACTTTTTACTTAAAAATGATTCTATTATCACCACAGAACTACTAAAAGCATTAAAAACTTTATATAGAATAATTGTGCTTTGCGTTTACAAAAATAGAATACCTTTACATATCCTCAGTAAAATAATCACACAGACACGTATGAACCAAAGAATGATCATCAGGCATTTCTGTCTGAGGGGGGCACATACTCCAAACCCAAATGTGCAAAGATATCTTCCTCTGATGTTGCTGAGAAGGAACGTTTCTGGAAAGATAAAAAAAAAAAAAAAGAAGTTAGGGCATATTTGTGTGTTGCAGCCCATATTATATACGGTAATTGTAAAAAGAAAACACAAATAACATTTTCCGGGATGCCTAATTTTCAGCTTCCAATTGTTTTAGAACCACAAAGATGAATTTGTAAGTAAACACTTATTAAAATAAGATTGCTGACTTACCAGAAAGGGACAAAGGATAGCCATCGTAATGCATTAAAAAAAATGCATCTGGCAGCGCACATATAACCTCTCCCACTCCCAGCTTGCCTCAGTTTATTAGGAAAAAAATAGGGAGATAAGAACTGAGGGGAGACACCTTTGCCCCATACTGTATTTTAAGATATAGATTTTACTGGTAAGTCAAAAATACAATTTTCTTAGTTGTCCAGTACAGGACATGCGATCTGTACTCTTTAAAGCAGGGGTAGGCAACCCGGGGCCCTCCAGCTGTTGTGGAACTACATTTCCCATGAAGCATTGCAAGGCTGGCAGTTACAATTACTCCCAGAGGCATGATGGGACTTGTAGTTCTGCAACAGCTGGAAGGCTCCAGGTTGCCTACCCATGCTTTAAAAGGATAGGTTCACCTTAATGCATTTGCAAGTAAAAAAATAAATAATAATTTCATGTGGGCGCCTCAAAAGCCCAAACTGGGGTGGTGGGGTCAGTACATTTGGTACATGTTACACACTGAACATGGGTGTAACATGTTACAAAAGGTGAACTTATTATTATCATACAGGATTTATATAGCGCTAACAGGCTTAGAGGAGCCCTGCTCCTGTGAGCTTACAATCTAAGAGGGAGGGGCTGGGGAAACAAAAAGGTAGGGACTGTGAGGGATGAACTGATGAGGGTAGTAGAAGATTTGGTTGTTAACTGGAGGCAGGATAGGCCTAGAGTTGGAGATAACCGAACAGATTGGGGTAGTGAGTTCCAGAGGAGGGGAGAGGCTCTGGAAAAGTCCTGGAGACGAGCATGGGAGGAGGAGACAAGGGAGCTTGAGAGCAGAAGGACATGGGAGGAGCAGAGAGGACGATTTGGGTGATATTTAGAGAGAAGATTGGTGATGTAGCTCGTGATGGGCCGCGCCGGCCGGTAATTGAGGCCGTGGCTTTGCGCAGTCCTATGGTTCCTTCTAGAATCTGGCGCCCTCTTGTGGTGGCCGTTGGTATGACATCCAGCAATGCTAATGGAGCTGTTTGTTTTCACTGCCTGCCCATCTCCTTCCCTTTACTTAGAACCCCCAAACATTATATATATATTTTTTATTCTAACACCCTAGAGAATAAAATGGCGGTCGTTTCAATACTTTCTGTCACACCGTATTTGCGCAGCGGACTTACAAGCGCACTTTTTTGGGAAAAAATACTTTTTTTAATTAAATAACACAACAGTAAAGTTAGCCCAATTTTTTATATTGTGAAAGATAATGCTACAGTGAGTAAATTGATACCCAACATTTCACGCTTCAAAATTGTGTCCGCTCGTGGAATGGTGACAAACTTTTACCCTTTAAAATCTCCAAATGCAACGTTTAAAAAATTCTACAGGTTGCATGTTTTGAGTTAGAGGAGATCTAGGGCTAGAATTATTGCTCTCACTCTACTGATCACGGCGATACCTCACGTGTGGTTATTTTAAATTTTTTCACTGTTCTTTTGAAAAAAAAAAATGGTGTCACTTTTATTCCTATTACAAGGAATGTAAAAATCCCTTGTAATAGAAAAAAGCATGACGGGTCCTCTTAAATATGAGATTTGGGGTCAAAAAGACATCAGATCTCATGTTTACACTAAAATGCAATAATAAAAAAATAAAAAAAATTGTCATTTGAAAAAAAATAATAATAATAAAATGTCCCTTTAAGAGCTATGGACGGAAGTGACGATTTGAAGTCGCTTCTGCCCTGAAATGACTTGGAGACGGGCGGGGGGCCATCTTCCCCTCACTCATCCCCATGTCAGGCCAGGGACAGGTCCGGATCGCCTCCGCCGTTACTGACGGCCACTGTAAAGTGGTGGAGGGCACCGGAGTGCTGCGGGAGGGGGGGGGGGGGCCCTCTCCCACCATGGATAAAAGTGATCTCACTGCAGAGACCACTTTTATCTGAAAGAGAACCGCCGGCTCTTGAAGAGGATACCAGGGTTATGGTAGCTAGCTGCTACCATAACAACAGTATTCCTCTTCAAAGACAGGACATATATACCGTATATACTCGAGTATAGGCCGACCCGAATATAAGCCGAGGCACCTAATTTTACCACAAACAACTGGGAAAACTTATTGACTCGAGTATAAGCCTAGGGTGAGAAATGCGCAGCTACTGTAAGTGGAAAAAGAGGGTCAACGATGCCCATTTGCAGCCTCACTGTGCCCATGCAGATGGATACAGTTGACCGATTTGGGGCCCTGTATCTCAGGGTCACTTAGTGCTAGGAACCCCATCTTTAGATATGTTGTAGTGCTAATTCCACTGGGTTGGAATACAACATTTGGGGTTCCTAGCACCAAGTGTCCCCAAGATATGGGGCCCCAAATTCGGGTCAGAAAATCTCAAGCACTTTTCTGCAGCAGAGAATGACATTTTCTGAACCGACTTTGGGGCCCTGTATCTCGGGGCCACTTAGTGCTAGGAACCCCATCTTTGGATATGTTGTAGTGCTAGTTCAACTGGGTTTGAATGCCAAATTTGGGGTTCCTAGCTCCAAGTGTCCCTGAGATATGGGGCCCCAAATTCGGGTCAGAAAATGTCAAGCACTTTTCTGCAGCAGAGAATGACATTTTCCGAACCGACTTTGGGGCCCCGTATCTCGTTATAGTGCTAGGTCCACTGGGTTGGCACACCAAATTTGGGACTCCTAGACCCAAGTGGCCCCGAGATACGGGGCCCCAAAGTCATGTCGGAAATGTTTTTTTTTGCTGCAGAAAAGTGCTTGACTCGAGTATAAGCAGAGGGGGGCACTTTCAGCACAAAAAAATGTGCTGAAAAACTCGGCTTATACTCGAGTATATACGGTAGTCGTCCTGCGGGAAGGAAGCGGTTAATTAAAATGAATTTATTATTTGTCATCTCCCTGCTTGGCCCCTTTCACATGGGCTGTCCAATCAGGTTCGCCTGTCAGTTTTTCAAGCGAACCTGATCGGTCCCTTAGCGGGGATATGGCGGTCTTGTGTCCCTGCAAGGCAGGAAATAAAAGCAGTCACATTCATTTTAGTTGTCTATGTAAATTTAAGATTTATATTGAAAATAAAGCTTTGTCGGTCGTTAAAAAAAAAAAAAAAAAAAAACCTGGCTCCTAACTTTTTTAGCTGGCCCCTAGATTCCAAGCAAATTGGTCAAGCTCTGGATTTGGGTGTCATCAGCATACAAGTGGTACTGGAAGCCATGGGAGTTTATTAATAGACCAGGGAGGGGGGGGGGGGGGTGTAAATGGAGAAGGGAAGGGGTCAGGAGGACAGAACCTTGTGGTACCCCTACAGAAAGAGGAAGTGGAGAGGAGGGAACAGAGTTATAGGTCAGAAAAAGTAGACGGCCACTGAAGGAGCGCTGTGATAGGTAGCGCTGTGATAGGTAGGAGGAGAGCCAGGAGAGAGCAGAGTCTTGAAGGCCAAGAGTGGAGTTTTTTGAGGAGAGGATGGTCAACAGTAGCAAAGGCTGCAGAGAGGTCGAGTAGTACGAGTATGTAATAGTGGCCAACGGTTTTAGCAGTTAGTAGGTCATTAGTGAGTTTGAGTAGGGCAGTTTCAGTAGAGTGTAGCAAGCGAAAGCCAGACTGTAAGGGGTCAAGAAGGTTGTTGTCGGTGAGGTAGGCGCTAAGACAGTTGTAGACTAAGCGTTATAAAAGTTTTGACGCAAACGGGAGCAAGGAGATGGGTCTTAAGTTGTTCAGGCTGGTGGGATCCAATGATGGATTTTTTAAGTATGGGGGTGATCAGGGCATGTTATAGAGGGGAGTGGAAGGTGCCAGTAGAGAGGGAGAGATTGAAGATGTGAGGGAGCATAAGATAGAAGAAGAGGGTGACCATAGTAGATGTGAGGGAACAGGATCCAGGAGACAGATGGTAAGACAGGCTTCTGAGAAAACTTTGGAGACCTCCACACTCTCCTCTTTTGACCTTGCTACTACCGAAGAGATTTGTACAGGGTATGTTACATGGGTTAACTTATCCTTTAAAGGGGAGACATCCAACTGAAGGGCGGGCAATACAGCAAACCAATGCCAATAGGACCACAAAATAAACAGGTCAAGAACGGCTAGACAAAACTCAGAGCAGCTTGTAGCACCTTACGCCTGAAACTGGCATCAAAGGATCCTGAAATTTACCTGGTAAAATTTAACAAGCGTGTGAACAGAAGACCACATTTAACCCTTGCAAATCTGGAAAACAGATGCCTGATGCTAAAAAGCCCAGGAAGCACTAACAGATCTGGTAGAGTGCACCTTAACAGGGGAGGAAGGAAGGAACCCTATTCTTTAGGCAGGCAATACTTTAACCATTTTTCTTTCCTTCAACCATGGGTTGAAGGAAAGAAAATTGCTTGATTCCCCCATCAACACATTCAATGTCGATGGCGGAATCCCTCCCATGGAGCTATTGTATTCTGACAACAGGAGGTTTCCCAGCCGCCAGAATAAAACTGACTACTGCCGGCAGTGATCTCACGGGGGGGAAAAAACAGACAGGCTGGTTGTACAGAAGTCGATCGATGGTTCAACTTCAGTCTTCGATAGATAGGAGGAAGGCTGAACAGCTAGAAGAAGGCAGAGAATGAGATTGGATGAACACATTTGTTTAACTTTGCTTTTCCTTATAAAAGTGGGCTGCCATGTCCTAAAACATGAATCGGACTGGCACAACTCATTGAAAATGCATCTACCACCTGAGCATAAATCACTCAAATATCACACCACTAACATGGCATCACATTCTCTACACGCGAGAAAGAGGTTAGGACCAAATGCTTCAACCAGAGAGAATTCATAGCACATGAGCAGGGCCAGCAAAAGTCCCATGCATGTATAAAAATCCAGTGGATAATTTGTCCTTCATCAATATTTGGATATGCATTGACCCACTTAGCCAAAACATGGGACTTGCTTAGTCTTTACTTAATAAAACAACATACCTAAAAGGTCTGCAAATGGCAGAAACAAAAAGTATCTCAACCACTTCAATACTGGACACTTTAACCCCCTTCCTGCCCAGGGAATTAATTTATGTGCCATTGTGTACAATTTTGATAGTTGTGATTGGCCACAGCTATCACATGGTACAAATCCACTGCGACTGGCCATGTACCACATGATCACTGTGATCAATCACAGAGATCATCGCAATAGGACACAATGGCTATAAATGAAAGCCATTGTTTACAACGAATAGGATCGCTGATTGGTTACAGTGATCACATGGTACCAAGGCTGTGCACAGCGGGCAGGTATAAGGATCTGTGTTCCACTGGACCCAACAGGTCATATATTGTGCTTGAGGCATGCAAAAGGGGGGGGGGGGGGTGTTATATGACATGGGATAGTAGTGCTCTTACCCGGTCATAATATTGCAATAGGCCGGGAAGAATGTAGTTAAAGAACAGCTGTGTTTTTAGAATATGTAGGCTGCCATTGCTCATCTCTCTTTCTCAAAAGAACCATTATGAACCAGAATGTAGTTCCAAAGGTTCTGACTTGTTAAGTTGCATGCTTGTTCCAGCTATGTGATCCAAAGTATTGAAGTCAGAGATAGTTAAGCAACTAGTATTTTTAGAAAGTCAGCAATGGTAGCCTCCAAACTTCTCTTAGTACAGATTTCTATTGACATTCTTATCTTGTTATCGCTCACCTTGTCTCCATCGAAGAGTCCATGGCTGTTAAGAGTCCATTTTTTTTCCTGCCATGAGAAGCGCCGCAGCTCTCTCTCAAAGTGCTGCAATAAAAACAAATGCATTAGTCTCAGCTCACATACTGATTGCTTGGTCTCAATGAGTTTAAAGGGAACCATGATTGAGCCTCTACAATTTTTATTGAAAATTAGAACTGCAGGCTCCCTTATTAAAAGATGTATGTTTGGCCCTCTAGTTGGCTATACTTTCCCTATCTATGAATGACTTGTATCTATAAAATGTCAGGGGTTTTCCAAGGTCTGCCAGGTTCTGTATGATCACCCCTCTGACCCAGAGGTTATCCTGCTGAGATGGCTGGACAATATATTGGTTCAGGTGAAAACCTAAAACCATTTTTGGCAAAAAACCTTGACGAGAGTGCAACACCACTCTGTCCTCATGAAAAATCAAATATGACTCTTTACAAGAAAGAGCAGCCAATTCTGAAACCCTCCTTGCTGAGGATATAGCAACCAAAAATACCAACTTCCTTGTCAGAAGGACTAGGGGAATCTGTTGTATTGGTTCAAATGGCTGTTTTTGTAACACAGAAAAAACTAGGTTTAAGTCCCAAGGGTTGAAGGAAGGTTTGACGGGTGGATTAAGCCATGTCGCCCCTTCTATAAAGCCCCAGACTAAAGAATGAGTAGCAAGTGGTTTTGAAATAAGACCGATAAAGCTGAGACTTGGCCTTTAATAGTACTTAAGGCCAATTTAATTTCTGCCCCCAATTGTAGAAAGGCAAGAATTCTGCCTATGATATATCTCCAAGGGTGCAAACCCTTGGATTCACACCAGGAAACATAAGTCTTCCAGACTCCGAAAAGCCACGTTTCTTTAGAATGTGGGTTTCAATAGCCAAGCTGTTAAATTTAGAGACCGTAAGGAAGGATTGAATATCAGTCCCTGAGAGAGCAGATCTGGCCATAGTGGGAGGGGACCATGGGCCCTCCACTGCCATCTTTACAATTTCGGCGTACCATGACCTTCTAGTCCTAGTTGGTGCCACCAGAATTGCCGGCTTTCTTCTTCGCTTGATCCTGCAAAGAAGTTGAGGCAGCAACTGAATAGGGGGGATGCATAGATCAGTGAGAACTGATCCCATGGGGTCATCAATGCATCCGCGTTCCGCATGCGGATGGATCCCTTGTTCAGGCCCTTGTTAAATTTGGTGTTTGTGGGGGGGGGTCCCTCCAAATCCATACTAGACCCAAGGGCCTGCTATGGACCTGGGGGGGGGGGGGGGGGGGGACCCCACACTGTTTTCACAATTTTTTTTTTTTAGCCGGCAAGTCTTTTTTTTTTTTTTTACATTGAGTGGGGAAGCCTGCTGATGACTCATCGGTTGTTAAGGACGCGGCGGTCGGCTTCCCGGCCCCCTCCTAAGCAACCAGCTATATACACAGTGTGAAAAAAAAAAACGCAAAACATAAATTGCAGAAAAATTGCAGTAAAAACGCAGTACTTGCGTTTTGGATACGGGTTCATCGAAGTCTATTACATGCAAAACGCTGCATTTTGGAGGGAAAAAAGTCCCTGACCCTTTCCAAAAACACAGAGGCACAAAAATGCATTGATGTGAACATGTTCCATAGGAAGCCAAATGCATCAAAAAACGCAAATGTAAATAGAGCCTTAGGTAATGGTGCTAAAACAGGTTCCTTGTGGTTCCTAAATGTATCTGGTTCAAATACATGTCAGAGCCCTTGTGGAAACTAGCCAATGGACTAAGCTGGACAATCCCTTCCTTACAATTTTTTTTCAAAATGGTTTATTCGTTTTTTGACAAGTACCATACCAGGTCAACCCATGCATAGACGGCAAGACGGGGGACCGAGCTCCACAATATGGAACTTTATAAAGAGCTCAATAGGAGCCTAAACGAGCTGCTTCTACCACTGATGCATCAGAATCAATTGACCTAATTATGTGCATGGGTAAGAAATGCTGCCAAAAAGTACATACAGGAGGTCTGGACACACCAGACCACCTTGTCCCGGGTCTAAAAGTATTTTTTTACTGAATCTAGGAATATAATTGTTTCTTCCTTAAAAAAAAAAAAATTATTTCCTCTTTCTCTGCAAGATGAAAAGCTCTCCCTGATTCTACAGTCAAATTCCAGGAGCCACTGGGCATTTGGCAGCCTTGAGCTGTGTGTGCGAGTTTATTTGGCAACTTAAAGTGGAAGTAAAGTCACATTTTCGACTTTCACCTACAGGTAAGCCTATAATGAGGCTTACCTGTAGGTAAAAAAAATATCTCCTAAACCTTTACGGTTTAGGAGATATTCCCCGTGCAATACGCCGCTGACTGCAGCGGCGCATGCGCACGGGGGATTCTCGGCTGAAAGGCCGGCAGAATACGAACCCTGCGGGGACGAAGTCTCCCGTGCGCATGCGCGGGAGTGACGACATGGCGGCTCCAGCCACTCACAGCGCTGGAGTCGCGATACCCGGAAGACACGCCGAGGCAACATGTCAGCGACCTCGGCGTGGACCAGGTGAGTTACCGACGCCTCGTTCTAAGGTAAGTATTTCATAATGAGCTAGTATGCGGTGCATACTAGCTCATTATGCCTTTTCCCTTACAGGTGTAAAAAAAAAAAAAAAAAAAACATGTCAGCGGGTTTACTACCGCTTTAAGCTGGTTATGCACAGCTAGAAGCCCAACTGATTGATGTTGAATCGGCCAAAATTCGTGTCATGAGTGGTGCTGTTGGAACCATCTGGCTCAACAAACTTCAAGTGAAAAATCAAAGTAGCCGTGTGGAAAATTGTGCTATTTAAAGCAACAGCTGGCAGCAGAGATTCCTCCATCCAAAACATTTAGGATGGATGGATGGAGTAATCCATTACTCACTATTACAATACACTTTCTCAGTGTGAGTGTTAGAAAATGCTTTGCAGTGTGATTAAAGTAGTTTTCCTACTGTTTTGGCTGATAATATGTTTAGCTAAAGAGTCTGACTTATCCTAATACAGTATAAGACATGTTACATTACTTCCTAGCAGATGTATAACTCCCAACATGCCCCACCCTCACAGGAGAATTGCAAGGAATGCTCAAAGTATTTATACAACTGAAAAATGCACACAAAACCCAGCGGCTTCTTCGCAAAGAGGAAAAAACAGGCATGCTTTTCATGAAGGAACAACCAGCTGTAAATTTACAAATTTACCTTCCAAAAACTGTATATATGCCAAATTCTAATAAACACGGGTGGCTGTAGGTATGACCAGATACTTACCGAAGAGTCACCTAACATTTGTTTTACAAAGACCGTTTTACACATTCTAGAAAGCTATACATACAGTATGTCGAAAATAAAGCAGAACCAAATCTGATGCAGGTCTCCAGGGCTCTTGCCATAAACACACAGGTATGCACAACATACTTGCACAATATGAGAGACTTACCTGCCCAAAGTGCCCCCCTCCAGCAATGCAATATCTGTTATGGTATACTTGGCTGCACATGGACAATAGTCAGTGTATGATAAGGGCTCATTCACACTAGGTGCACTGACTTGTGTTTTCCTGTATCAGATCAACACCAGTCACCGCAAGGGCACACAGAAATAAATTATTTAAAGCTGGCACCATACTGGTCGTTTTTTTTTTTTTTTTTTTAAAAGGATTCTTCTTTTCACACAAACTAAATGGATGGAGGAATCCCCCATGCCAGGACATTGTGCGGGACCCACCACTATCAGAGTACACTGATGAGCAGTGGCAGCCACTGTTCAACAAAAGTTTTCCAGCATGTCAGCTTCTGACAAGCAGGGGACACAGTGATCAATTTTTTATTATGACAGCCCATTTCCATCAGTGTATGGCCAGCTTAAGGGTGGTCAACAGTATTATTTTTTTTATTTTGTTTCCTTTAATTCAGCTTACCGGCTAAACCAAACCTGGATGAATCTCAGGCAGTGGCTACATCTGATTGGATTCAGCTAATAATTTTTCACCTGGCTCTTTCGGTTTTTCAGTTGGAAGCATGTCAGGGGAGGAGATGCCAACAGGTCCCCCAATAAGTAAGTTTCAAGAACTGGTCATGCACCAGGATTTACAAGGCTGATAGTCAAGTTGAAAAAAGACAAGTCCATCCAGTTCAACCAATAATATAGCTGTGTCCCCCATTAGGGAGATTCGCCCGCTCTATTTGTCCTGTTGAGGTCCCCTTTCACACTTGTACGACTTGTCCTCCGACTTGGGACTGCAAAGTCGTTACCCATGATTTCCAATGATAACCATTCATATATGTGCGACTTCAAGTCGTGCCGACTTCAAAAGTAGTCCCTGTACTACTTTGGTCAGACTTTCATGTGAGTTTAGGTCCATAGACCAAGTTTACACAGGCATTCCCTGAAAATCGCATCAAAATCGTGGCCGCAAAATCGTGCGACTTAAGTCGTGGCAGTGTGAAAGGGGCCTTACCATTATTGAAAGTAAAAGTGTCCCCAGAAAAGTAATAGCGGGGAAATCTTCCAATGGGTATACAAATTCTGGAGACCTAGTGGTCCCCAAGGAATTCCCTTAATTTGCAGGGGTTTCCTCTCACTTCCTATTTGACTATGGGACAGAAAGTGAAGGCATATCTCCCCAATGGGTCACTGAACTGATGGCGAAAGAAAAAAAAAAAAAAAAACAACATTTTGCCTAGATTTCTACTGAAGTCTACAAATAAACTACATACCTTTGATCCAGTCCAGCCCAGAAGGGCATATGGATATTCTGAGTAAGGAGTGACCACTAAATCCACTCTGACAGCTTTCCAGGTAGGAGAAGTGACACCTGAGCCATCAGAATCTCTGTGCACCACACCAGAAACCACTGATTCACACTCTGACTTCTCCGAGTCAGTGATAGGAAGTGCAAAGATGGAATAGCAAGTTTCATGACCATCCATGTTCCTGTTCACTCTGTGGGGTACATGGGAACGTTCCTTCATGTGTCGGTACAACAGCAAACCCTGTAATCAACAGAAGAAATCTGACTTGTAATGGCAGGTTTGAATATGACATACTGGGAGTGTGGAAAAAAAAGAAAATGTATAAGAATATTGGGGCTTACAATCTATAAAACGATCACACTCTGACATACATTATAAAGTACCATTGCACTCTTTATAACGGAACAAACTTTCTCAGCACATTAAGAATGTTGATGGCATTTAAAATGTATCCAACCCCAAAAATGTTATATACCACAGCTTGCCAGTCCTTAGATATGCTGTTGCATTGTTTTTCTTTCTTCAAGCTTTTTTCCTTTATTTTCAACTGGTGCTCCTTCCAGTAATACACTTTCTGTCCTAGGGTGACCACTCTCACTCACTGTATTGTATCCATGAAGGAGCAGCACTTCACCATAAGACAAAAAGTATGCAAAGACTATAGATTAGTTCCCCTTCTCCTGATCTCTAACATTTGAAAGAGGTGTTCTGTAGTCGACAGATGTGAACTGGACAGGGCTGAGAACATTGTTTGGCATTTCTGTAGAGCACAATCATTGAGCGAGATAAAGAGGACATTACAAGCTCACTGGATTTCTGAAAGAATCAGCAGGCATTTTGCTGCATGCTAAAGCAAAGCGCTTAGCGCCCGGGCAGTGCGAACGAGTCATTAGGGTTGTTTTGTCAGTCTGTCTTCGCCAGTGTCTCACCTGTTCAGAGTTTGAGGCCATTTAAAACTAAAGTCTACAAAACGTACCTCTGCTCCAACAATTGGATGCCTGCATGATCCCTCGCCAGCATCTTCTCCCTGGCTTGTTCTGGTTTTCATACTTCTTGATCAGCCCATGTGGGATCATATAACCCCCATGCATGCGGGGTTATATGAAAAAAAAAAAAAAAAAAAAAAAAAAAAAAAAAAAAAAAAAAAGAAGATTTAAAGCGGTCCTGCACTCTTTTTTTTTTTTTTTTAAGGCTATATGCCAAGGGCATATAGCTCAATTGGGGGACTTACCTGTTCCATCTTCCATCTCGATCGCCGCCGGTTTTCATCTTCATCTTCTTCTTGTCTTCTTCTTGTCTGCTGGGGTCCATCTTGCCTGTGGGCATGTGAAACCCCTCAGGCACTGTAGATGGCCCAGCATGCACCGCCGTTACTCGCGCGTGCGCAGTAACGGCACATCTGCCGACATCTCACGAGATTTCGGCAGATGTGGCCGAAATCTCGGGAGATTTCGGAAGATGTGGCCGAAATCTCGGGAGATTTCGGAAGATGTGGCCGAAATCTCGGGAGATTTCGGAAGATGCCCGCACTGACTCCTGGGATCAATGACACCAGATCCCAGGAGACAGTGCGGCGTGACGACGATCGACGCAGAGACCCCGCCCGCCGCCGAAGAGAGAGAAGACCGGAAGTCATCAATTACAAGGTAAGTAAAAAAAAAAAAAAAACATTTCATTTAGTACTCTTTGCCTGATTTGGAAGGCAAAGAGATTTACTAAATGAAATGGTTGTAGAACCGCTTTAATTCATAGTCCACCCCATGTTCTGCCACTATTATTGCCTGGATGGAAATGTCACTCTGCAGTCTCCCAAGTTATCAGATATTCCAGGAGGCATCAGCTGAAGCATCACAGCACCAGGGGAGGGCAGACCCGCCGGCGGCATATCGTCAGGGAGTCGGCTACAAGAACCTGGAGGAGACAGCCAGCAAGAGATGACAAAGATGGCAGAATGGGATGTAGTGTGCAGCAGCGAAAGGGCATATCATAACAGAACAATACTAGATTCACTGGGCATGCAAGCATGTTTATTACGGACAACCCCTCATAAAAGTTAAGAGGGGATTAAGATAAATGTCCCATTTTTATCTGTACTGACTTTTTAACTTTACTTCCATCTGTTCTGTCTGGGTTCAGGTTAGAACCGTGTCTTGTATATTCCGAACTGGCCTATACTGGCTACAAATGTTTCTGTTCATCTGAGCTGTATTGTGATAGGATCTTATCCTGTCTGTAGGTGTATTCTGATGTTCCAGGCTAAGACTCCTCTGTTTTATTTATTATAGGTACTTGTATAGCGCCGTCAATTTATGCAGCACATATCTCTGTCCCTGTCCTAAAGGAGCTTACCATCGAAGGTCCCCAACTCACATTCACACATACTAGGGCCAATTTAGACAGGAGCCCAATACCTAACCAGCATGTCTTTATGGTGTGGAAGGAAACCGGAGTACCCAGAGGAAACCCACACAGGCACAGTTCTGACTGTCTGCTGTTTACTAGCAATCTGCCTGTCTTTGTGACTGCAGGTGTCCAGTTAGGGAACCCTATTGGCTTGCACACTTGGTTTCTGTTATCAAAACTACTATGATCAATGTCAATTTAGGTCATCAAGTTCCTTTGCTACAGGAGTTCCCAAAGGCCCTAGATTAATTAAGCAATTACTTCTATAGCCATTGCATACAAGTCCTCCACAGTCCACCAATATGATGGTTTAGTCTCCATAAACAGGAAGATTAATGTGCATGTTTACCAAAACAGTTTGTATCACACAACTGTGTCATGTACTTTATACCAAAGAACAGAATAGTAGTGTCAGCTGCAGGACTAGGCCTGCCCCAGACTTTAAGGCTCCATTTAGACGTTCGGGTGAGGGGGGCAGTGAAATTACATTTTTTTTTTTTTTTTTTTTACACCAGCCAATTGCCCCCACTTAAAGTATAGCTAAAGGCAAAACTTTATTTTTTATTTTTGGAAAGTGTGGAGAGGGATTAGAACCAGTGGCGTCTCCAGCTTTCATATTTAGGGGGGCACATGGGGGGACAGGGACAAAATTAGGGGGGCAACTATAAAATGCAATTTTACTACGATCCCCAGGGTGGCAGAAAACAAGAGATATATGTCACCAGCATACCAAGAAAATATAAGGGTCCAAAGCAGTGGGAGAACTATCAGGTTTGCAAAGGTTGTCTTGCCTCCGGGCCTTGGTGTTCTGCCACTGTGGTGTTCCCCAGCCTCCTCTTGCTGTCCTGCCCCTGCTATTGACAGTGCTGGTCTGGCATCTGTCTCCTTGGCAGTGGCAGCAGTCTATTAGGACCTAGGGCTGGTGACATTATGGGTGCATGCAGGGGAAGGCTGGCACTATTGGTTGTAGAGAGCCAAGCCCCCAGCCGGTCACCTAGCAGCAGTAATGCTGTATAACCTTCTCTGTTGACATGCTGATCGGGATGTGATCCAGGTGATGCTCCCAGTCAGATATAATAAACACAGTATTTATTAGCATCAACAGTACAACCACATCCACCGTATGTTCAGCAGCCATGTGGGCTCTATGCCTGTAAGGTGTGGGCTTTGATCAATAAAATCACTATGATATTTAACACTAGGATTTAACTAGGAGCATCACCTGGATTGCATCACGATCAGCATGTCAGAGAAGGCTGCACTGCTGCTAAGCAACCTGCAGGGAGGTCAACTGTCTACAACCATTAGACATGGGCTTGGGTGTGTTTGAAATCCCACATGCCCGATCCCGCCAGGAAGCCGACACTGCACATGGCTAATCACAGGCAGTGAGACATTCCTGATCTGTGCAGCTAAGGACCAGGAAATGTCTCACTGCCTGTGCTTAGCGATGTGCAGTGTGGGCTTCCTGGCGGGGTCGGGCATGTTGGATTTTGAAGATGCCCTGCCCATCTCTAACAACAAATTGTGCTGGCTCTCCTGTACATAAGCCCCATAAAGTAACCAGCACTGGGTTCCAACGTGCCGCCGCTGCCATGGAGACAGAGACCAGCGCTGTGAATAGCCAGGACAGGACAGCAACCCTGGTAGTTCACTGGTCCACACTGCAAGGATTCCCCCATCCACCTATAATGTGTAGATGGGAGAATTGGATCATTTCTTTTTTTTTTAATGCAACCTACTAGTTAAATTAAAAAAGTGGGGCTGCCTAAGTGCTAAGTGCCTAAGTGCTAAGACCAGCCATAGGCAGTTTAAATCTCAGCTGGTTCATCAGGAACTGGCTGAGGTTTGAACCATTAATGAGCAGGCTGAATGTACCAAGTTGATCGATCAAATTGGGAACAACCAGCCTGCCAGATACTCTTATGATTATCACTAGTGGTTGCTATAGCCACTAGTGATAATGACTGTTTGTTGGGAGAATACAATTTCTGGGCAGGAAGGATATTCCCCTTGTCACCACTGTCTGTGTTGATGGGGGAATCATGCAAGTTTCTTTCCTGCACTCTGTGGATGCAGGAAAGAAATTTGCTTAGTCTATTACCTGCCTAACTGAAAGTGAAAGTAAGTTGTGAAGGTCTTGAAAGAACAGGAGAGGGGAGGGACAGATGGTGGAGAGAAGAGATGGAGATAATGCAGTTCAGTGATTACAGTGTACTGCAGTGCACACACTTACCCACGCGTCCAGGCTAGAAGAATACTCCCCCTCTCAATAGAGACTGTGTTACTCCAGCAGCGGCCTGAGTAAGATGTGGCACATCCGCTACGAATGCAAACAAAAAGGGGGCACATGGTGGGGCACAGCATAATTTTGGGGGGGTCAGGGCCCCCTCTGGCCCCCCCTAGTGACACCATTGATTAGAACACCTGTCCATTCTAATTGCTGTCTGTGCCCCGTTAAAGAGATTAACCCTCTATTTGTCCTGTTTAGCATTATCAGTGAGTGAAAGTAAAAGGAAAAAAAAAAATCACAAATTTTGGGTTGTCCCCAGAAAAGTAACAGGGGAAATCGTCCAATGGGAATACTAGTTTTGGTGACCAGTTTTCAATGGAACAGATGGCAAAAAAAAAAAATCTGACAGGGGTTATTACCCTCCCATGTTATACTTTTCAGCTACAATAGGCAGCAGACAGGGGTGTTTACATGCCGTGGTCACAATGCTTTGCACCCGCAGAAGTCTGCTGGCAAGTGGACAACAAGTTTGTAAGGCTTCAATCTTCTAAATTTCAACACCAAAAACCTGGCAGTACAGTTTAGATGTGTGGTTTTCGTTAAAAAAAAATTGTGCGTCAGAACATTTGATGCCATTACTGGGTCACCTAATTTTGTTTGATAGCCCTTAGAAAATGTAGTCCAGACCTGCTACTGTACTTGGAATAGGTTTTCAGACATGCTTCTGTTATTGCTTATGAAAGCTTTATTGCAATGAACTGGCTCTGGATAAAAGTGCAAGGGATCAGAGGAGCCCACTTCCTGCCATCAGTATCGAGGTTCATCCTTGCAGACACATTATTGCTTATATTCAGACTTGCTACCACTCACCTTGTCATCCATCCAATCCATAGCTTTCTTCAGTAATCCTTTCAATGTACTGTCATCAGGATGTGTGATGAGGAAATCTACATCGTGGCCCTGCTGCTTCCCCCTATGGTTCCCAAAAACACAACACAATGTTCATGTGCATAGGGCAAGTGTGGTATCTGTGCCATCTATTTGAAAACAATTGAACGAGGATGAATTCATCTCATTATTTTCTTTCTACATAATATATGACTTCTGGTATACTTAACAAGTTCAGATAAGACAGAAATCATATTTTACTTGTATGCAAACGCTGATAGAAAAAACGGAGAAGGATTTTTAGCCCATCTCTAGCCAACCCTCACTCCCCATCTCATATTGGACTACCCGCCTGTATTAAAAGCATAAACAGACAGAGCTGGGAAGTCAGGCACAGAAATGTCATTGGCAGTGTTCACCGATTGGATGAGTTGGAAATTATGATGTCACTCACTGCCCTTCATCTACACCTCATCCAATCAGAGAACACTTCGCAAAGCATTCTCTGAATGGTGCCTGTGATGAGAAGTTGACCTCCTTTTCTCAGAATGCAGCAAGCCAGCCACTCAGCACAGGACCCGGAAGCAAGTGGAGATCAATGGAGTAATGGTGTCTACTTCAGTGATTTCCAGCTTCAAGGGGCTCTGCCATACATATGGTACATATACATAGTCACATTGGTCCAGCTTGGACCAATGTAGCTATGTAAAAATATACAATACCTGTAATTCATTTTTAAGTACTGCAGCGGAAAAATCTCCCCAGTTCCCAGGGTTTTCTTGCCAGGTCCCACCCCTCCTTTATAACTGGCAGATTTGAACTCTTCTTGCTACATTTTAATGTCTTCTACACTGGGCATGGCCACAAACATAACTACCGTATATACTCGTGTATAAGCCGAGTTTTTCAGCACAATTTTATGCTGAAAAAGCCCCCCTCGGCTTATACTTGAGTAAGGAATGTGTGTGAGTTTTTACTGAGCCAACATTGGGCTCTTTGCTGCCCCCTCTGGTAAATTCCTGGTAAATTCCTGCATGTGCACCCCTTGTGTGTCCTGCACAAGAGCTGGGAGTAGGACAAGGCACACCACCTAACAAGTAAGGGGAGGGGTGTGTGTGTGCATGTGTAATTTACCAGTAGCTGCTGCATTTCCCACCCTAGACTTATACTCGAGTCCATACGTTTTCCCATTTTTTTTTTGTGGTAAAATTAGGTGCCTCGGCTTATACTTGAGTAAATACATTTGGTGGGGCACTTCATAGAAAACAAAGTAACATATTTATACATAGCTATGCGTAAATTGATGGCACTATACAAGTAGCTGTATTTGTATAATAAATTATATATATATATATATATATATATATATATATATATATATATATATATATATATATATATATATATATACATACACACACACATACATTTACATACACACATACATACATATACATATACACACACACACACTTTTGTTTCATACAAACATACATACAGTGAGGGAAGTATTTGAACCCCCTGCTGAATTTGTACGTTTGCCTACTGACAAAGAAATGATCAGTCTATAATTTTAAGGGTGGGTTTATTTTAACAGTGAGAGACAGAACAAAAATATCCAGAAAAACGCATTTAAAAAAGTTATAAACTGATTTGCATGTTAATGAGTGAAATGAGTATTTGATCCCCTATTAATAAGCACGATTTCTGGCTCCCGTGTGTCCTATATACAGTTAATGAGCTGACATTAGGAGCACTCTCAAAGGGAGTGCTCCTAATCTCAGCTGGTTACCTGTATAAAAGACACCTGTCCACAGAAGAAATAAATCAAATTCCAATCTCTCCACCATGGTCAAGACCATAGAGCTGTCCAAGGAAGTCAGGGATAGGGCTGGGGGAAAAAAATTGATTTAAATCTTGAATCGAGTTGAGAGGTCAAATCGATTAAAAATTTCAGAAAATCGCCGGTCCCGAGGTGCTGCGGGCAGGAGTTTTTAGGCGGGGCTGCGGCTTCGGCCTAGTCTGCGAGGGCGGACGCCTCAGACTAGGCCGAAGCCGCGGCCTCGCCTAAAAAACTCCTGCCTGCAGCTACTCAGGGACGGCGCGGTGTCCATCAAAAAATTTAATTTTTTTTTTGGAGAAAATCGCCCAGCTCTAGTCAGGGATAAGATTGTAAACATACACAAGCCTAGAATGGGCTACAAGACCATTGCTAAGCAGCTTGGTGAGAGGGTGACAACAGTCTGTGCGATTATTCGCAAATGGAAGAAACACAAAATAACTGTCAATCTCCCTCGGTCTGGGCTCTATGCAAGATCTCTCCTCGTAGAGTTTCAATGATCATGAGAACGTTGAGGAATCAGTTCATAACTACACGGGAGAATTTGGTCAATGATCTCAAGACAGCTGGGACCATAGTCACCAAGAAAACATATAGTAACACACTACACCGTGAAGGACTGAAATCCTGCAGCCCCCTGCGCAAGAAAGCACATGTACAGGCCCGTCTGAAGTTTACTAATGAACATCTGAATGATTCAGAGGAGAACTGGGTGTAAATGTTGTGCTCAGATGAGACCAAAATCAAGCTCTTTGACATCAACTCAACTTGCCGTGTTTGGAAGAGGAGGAATGCTGCCTATGGCCCAGAGAACACCATCCCCACCATCAAACATGGAGGAGGAAACATTATGCTTTGGGGGTGTTTTTCTGCTAATGGGACAGGACAACTTCACCACATCAAAAAGGGACAATGGACATGGCCATGTACTGTCAAATCTTGGATGAGATCCTCCTTCCCTCAGCCAGGGCATCAAAAATAGGTCATGGACGGGTATCCCAGCATGAAAATTGCCCAAAACACGTTGCAAAAGGCAACAAAGGAGTAGCCCAAGAAGAAGCACATTAAAAGGTCCTGGAGTGGCCTTGCCAGTCTCCAGACCTTAATCCCATAGAAATATGTCGAGGGAGCTGAAGGTTCAAGTTACCAAACGTCAGCCTGGAAACTTTAATGACTTGAAGAGGATCTGCAAAGAGGAGTGGGACAAAATCCCTCCTGAGATGTGTGCAAACCTGGTGGCCAACTACAAGAAACGTCTGACCCTTGATCAAGTGTTTTGCCACCAAGTACTAAGTCATGTTTTGCGTAGGGGTCAAATACTAATTTCACTCATTAAAATGCAAATCAAATAACTTTTTAGAAATGCGTTTTTCTGGATATTATTCTGTCTCTCGCTGTTAAAATAAACCTACCCTTAGAATTATAAGCTGATCAAACGTACAAAAACAGCAGGGGATAAAATACTTTTTTCCCTCACTGTATATACAGAGAAAATAGAGATAAATACAGTAGATAGATCCAACTTTGTTGTGTATACAGAGCAAAAAGTGAAGGATTAATTTCTCCAATGGGAAGAAAAAAAAAAAAAAAAAAATGGAGCTACTTTATCCAAAATGAAAAAAATAAATAAATAAAAAGACTTTAGATATACTTGAATAAAAAAAAAAAAAAATTAAAAAAAAAAAATCTATGCTGAGGAAATATAGAGGCTGCACACACCCCCTTCTGTAAATACCAGTTCCCTGGTCCTGGGTGTCGTATGGAACACCTGGCCTTAATAATCAACCAGGAAGGAAACAAACATGTAAGCAAGTACACCGTCTTTTTTAAAGGATGAATTCACTTTTGGAACAGGTTACAAGTTCCACCCATCTGCAGTCTCTCTCTCCCCCCGCATCCCCCTGTGACAGAGGGCCTTTTTCCCCCGCACCTGTTATCACGATTTGAAAACAGCGAGTTGTGCGGGACTTTGCCCACACGGCCGTAACATTCATTCACAGTTTCCTGTTGATTAATGCCTACAAGTGCTGTCATCCATTGCAGATGATGGCTTGTAGTTTTCAATGTGCTGCGGGGACACTGGTGAGCATCCTCGTACCTGTACAAGGTACGAGCAGACAGCTAACCTGAGTCTGCAGGATCCTGACATTGCGCCCAGGAACTGCTGATCACAGGTGAAATGCTCTGCAAGCTCCTTAGAAAAATAAAAATAAAATGCACATTTTTCTTTCCTGCAAAAAATATGTAAATTTTTTTTTTTTTATAAGTAAACTTATCCTTTGAAGGACAGAGGCAAATTTAACTAAAGTATGGCCTGGACCGGCTGAGTTTAGTATTTACAAGGAACATTTTGAGGAGGAGGAGGAGGGCAGGTGGTTAAAACTGCATCTATGTTAAGAAGACATAGGGGTTAATTTCCTAAAGGAGTAAAAACTGTTGACTCTTCAACCAACTATATGCTAGCAAAGATCGTTTTTTTTTTTTTTATTATTTACCTTTCACATTTAAAGTTAGCACAGGTTCAGTTTACCAACATTCAGCTCATTGAAGCTGCCCCCCCTACAATCAATATAAAACACTCAAGTGTGTTTCTTTAGTGCTATGTTTGTGCTGTTTTGTGCCGTAAAAATTTACATTTGTGCTGCTTTTATTTTTAAGATATTAGCAATTGTTTTTTCCAGACTATGACATCACCTAGCCCCCCTACAACAGCCAAAATGGCACGTCTGAATGGTGCAGCTTAAAATTTCCGTTCTATCCATTATCGTTTTTTGCGTTAATGATTTATTAAAGGCCCCCAAAGTCACTCAGCCCCACTACAACACCCAAATCACACGAAACTGGCCTCGTTGGTTAGTGCTACATTTGTGCTGCTAAAATTTTTATTTGTGCTGTTATTGTTTTTTTTTTTTTAAACTCCACCCACTTTGACCCCCCTACAATCAGCACAAATAAAAACTCAAGTACCTTTCTTTAGTGCTAGAAAAAAAAAAAAAAAATTTAAAAAATCACAATAAGCGTATATTGATGGGTTTGCGCAAAAGTTATAGTGTCTACAAAATAGGGGATAGATTTATAGCATTTTTATTATTTTTTTTTACTAGTAATGGCGGCGATCTGCGATTTTTATCGTGACTGCAAAATTATGGCGGACACATCAGATAATTGACATTTTTTGAACCATTGGCATTAATACAGCGATCAGTGCGATTAACAATGCATTGATTACTGTAAAAATGTCACTGGCAGTGAAGGCGTTAACACTAGGGGCGGTGAAGGGGTTAACTGTGTTCCCTGGGAGGTGATTTTAACTGAAGGGGGAGGGACTAACTACAGGAAGTGACGGATCGTGGTTCCTAGCTAATAGGAACACACAATCTGTCACTCCTGTCAGAACAGAACAGGGAAGTGTGTGTTTACACACACTCGTCCCTGTTCTGTGTCTCAAGCTCACGATTGCTTGTAGCCGGCGGTCGCGCACGCCTGCAATGCGGACCCCGCAAGCCAACATATAGTTACGTGGTCTCAGGGGAGCCAACCTGCCACAGTAAAACTGCAAAGGCATGTCCGGAAGCGGTTAAAGGTCACTCAGCCCCCCCTACACATCAAACTAGGTTGGTTGGTTAGTGCCGAGTTTGTGCTGTTAAAATTATGTGTGCTGCTTTGATTTTTTAATTGTAAAAGTTTGTTTTTATTTGATCAAATCCCACCCACTTGCCATCCCATGTTATTAGATACTTTAACCAGTTCCCAACCCACAACTGGAACTGCAGCACAATGGATCTCTCCTGGGCGAAATCCTGTACATATACGGGTTTCCCTTTAAGAGCCGCCAGAGGGCACGCGGGGGACCCGATGCACGAAAGCCAGCACGGGGATTTGTGTGTGTAAAGGAGGAGACAGTAGGAACACACGATCTGTCTCCTCTCCTAGTCAGTCCTATCCCCATACAGTTAGAACACACAGTTAACCCCTTGATCGCTCCTAGTGTTAACCCCTTCCCTGCCAGTGACATTTACACAGTAATCAGTGCATATTGATAGCACTGATCGCTGCATAAATGTCAATGGTCCCAAAAATGTGTCAAAAGTGTCCGATCGGGGCGTCGCAGTACCGCTAAAAATGGCAGATCACCGCCATTACTAGTATAAAAAATAAAATAAAAAATGTCATACATTTTTCCCATAGTTTGTAAACTGATGAAGAAATTCTTTTTTTTTTTTTTTTTTTTAATTGGGGATATTCATTATAGCAAAAAGTAAAAAAATGCATTTTTTCAAAATTGTTACTCTTGTTTATAGCGCAAAAAATAAAAACCGCAGAGGTGATTAAATACCACCAAAAGAAAGCTCTATTTGTGGGGAAAAAAGGACCCAAATTTCGTTTAGGTGCAGTGTCACACGACCGCGCAATTCAGTTAAATCGACAGTGCCAAAAATTGTAAAAAGTGCGCTGGTCAAGAACAGGGTAAATCAAGTAGATTGAAGTATAGCCCACTTATTTTTACTTTTGTTGTGTTTGTTAGTAATGCATCCATGTGTATACACTGTGTTCTGGGTTAGCCAGAATTTTTAATCCCTGTGGCAATATACTGAAATCATCATTAAACCCTTGCCTGTCTACATACAAAAAGGGTACATGGGGGGGGGTCTTGAAATAACTGGGAGTACAGTTACCGAACAGGGAACCTATTTGTTCTGACTTTGGCCTTTTCACTAAAGGGTAAACTGTAAGGGAATAGCAAATGCTATACCAGACTGTGGAAATTCTACAATTCAAAACACTTTCTACAAATGTATGTGAGATTATATATATATATATATATATATATATATATATATATATATATATATAAATAAATGAAACCAAGACACTGATGCATGGAGAATACTTAAGTATAAGCTTGCAATAGCTGTAGCTTTTACTGTTACATGGGGTGGAAGGTAGGGATGAGAATATTTTTAAGACAAAAAGTAACAATTGAATGGTACATTTATATTTAAAATGTAATAACATGGGGTGCAAAGTGGGCAGGACTTGAGGTGACACAATGTAAAATATAATGTGAACTTTGTCTAAAACTAAACTTTTTCTGTCAAGATGTCCAATTCATCAAAATCTCCAAGTAGCTGTACTGTGCATGCACTGGTTGGAAATGTTTAGAGCAGCCTTCAGTAAATGGCAGACCGAGCAATGCCCATGTCCACACTGTCAGCCCACCAGTCTTCAGCACGTGATCCCGGCTGCTCAGCAGTCAGTTGCTGGGATCGCCGGTGTCCCAGCAATCAGTGATGTCACATGTGCGCCCCATCCCCTGTAGCACTCTGGTGGGCACATATGGTGAGAAGGGGCACAAATGATGGCATTGGGCAAAAATGATGGGCACATATGGTGAGAAGGGGCACAAATGATGTAAAGAGGCACTCTGATGGATGAGGACACCTGATGCAAAGGGGTACTCTGATGGGAAATATGATGCAAAGGGGCACTCTGATGGGAAATATGATGCAAAGGGGCACTCTGATGGGAAATATGATGCAAAGGGGCACTCTGATGGGAAATATGATGCAAAGGGGCACTCTGATGGGAAATATGATGCAAAGGGGCACTCTATGAGCACAAATGATGGGGACAACTAATGTAAGAATTTCGTAACTGAAACATGACAAAAAATATCGTTAAAATTCTATGGAAAGTGTACATTTCTCAGTTTTTGATAGACATACAGTGACTACAAACGTTCTAGGTCATAGCACAAACTTACGTTTCGAACCTTGCCTGAAAGAGAATTTTAGTGACCTAGAATTTAATTCAATACCCCTAGTTTAGAGAATATGATGTCTTTGGGTGTACCTAAAACCTCTAAAGTTGAGGGAACTAAGGTTGGTGGATGGTAGACCACCCCCCTTGCCCCTTTGTTTACTTTGCATGCTGGGAGTAGGCTAGAGGCCCACCGAAAGTTGGCAGTGGGGCCCCTAGCATGCCAAGTATACAAAAAGGGAAGGGGGTCTGCCATCCCATTGTCTTGGATTCCTAACTTTGAAGATGCAAGGGGCCCCCCTGGACATTATATTCCATCAGAATCTCCAAACCGCTGTACTGCACATATTACAGTTAATTGAAACGTTCAACAAGTTGACAGAACACCAGCACAAACATTCATGTTAAGTAATTTTATATTCATATTGTTTTACAGGTGCCCAGGGTACCAAAGTTTCCAAAGGAAGAGATCTCTACAATGATTAAATCATTGTAGAGAGAAATTCTGAAAGATGGCAAAATTGTTATGGCATCAGCCAAGGTATGGGAATGTATGGGAAGACCTAAGTAAAACATCTGAATTGGGACATATTCTCCAAGGCTCTTTATACATTAGTTACTTTTAACAGATATAATCTGCACCAGGAGCTTGGTTGGTTTGGAATGTGTGCAGACAAAACAGGACCCTGGCCAGAAAAAAAAGTAGATGAAACCGATGAGAACACTTCTAACTCTGAGCAAAACAGTGAGCTACATGAAGATATGAAGTGACAGCTAATTTTTCCTGAGCCTGTAACTTACTTTTGTAAAGACAGCAGGTATATTGAAGGCCGCAACTATGAGGTCCTAAGACGTGGTGCATGGACTCATATCAATGAAGCCATATGGTTGTCAAAAAAATATCCATGTGCGTGGGTCTTAAAGAGGGCAAAAGTGTTTCCATCAGGTGAAAATTACATAAAAATTCATGGATCCTGTAAAGAGTGTAAAGCAGAACTCTTTATTTACTGTGGCAAAAAAAACTAACAATGAGCAAACATTAAATTATATAAAAAAACAAAAAAAAAATCTCCATTCTGGCAAATCAAAAAGAATGCCGTCAGGAGATATACATGTTCACATTTCCCATGAATTGTGTGAGGGCAAAAAACATCCAAATATTTGGCATGCTTCTAAAGAGCTACGACTTATGGATGTCGGGGACCCTGAGACAATCCATTGGGCCAGGGAGCTGGGTGGACTGAGTGACCTTTATTAAATCATTAATAAAGAAAAAACGATAAAAGATAGAATGGAGATTTAAACAGCACAAAAGAAGCACTAAAGAAACACACTTGAGTTTTTATTTGTGCTGATTGTAGGGGGAGGCAAAGTGAGTGGGGATTGGGAAAATAAGTTAGACTTAAAAACCATAACAGCACAAATAAAAATGTTAGCAGCACAAAACAGCACAAACGTAGCACTAATCAACGAGACCAGTTACGTTTCCTTTGGGTGTTGTAGGGGTGCTGAGTGACCTTTAATAAATCATTAATAACTCAAAAACGATAAAAGATAGAACGAAAATTTAAAATAGCACAAACGCGCACTAACCAACCAGCCTGGTTTTGTGCCATTTGGCTGTTGTAGGGGAGCTAGGTGATGTCATAGTCTGGAAAAACTGGAAAAAACAATTGCTAATATCTTGAGCAGCACAAACTTAATTTTTTATGGCACAAAACAGCACAAAAGGTATTACTAAAGAAGGTAGAAGGGCCAGCTTCGCTGAGCTCTAACATTCACCCTCCTAAGCGAACCTAAGGAATTTTTGGCTCCTTTTTCGAACCTCAACATAATCTTAATGGCAGCACTATGTATGCTTCTGTGGAACTCTGTTAATAACAAAAAATGGATTTCTCCTACCTGCAAAAGCCGCCAGTCATTGTAATTTGGATGTCGGGGACAAATGTCTGCAATGCTTCTCTTATCACACATTGTACACGGTCAGCCTCCTCGCGTGTTACAGGAAGTTGCAAGTCTGTGTAATGTTCCAGCCCTAAGTAGGGAAACTACTGATTATTATAAAAGGACAGCGATATCTTCTCTTATCACCATTTCTCTTGCTCTGACCTGCTCTCTGTTTTGCTGTCAGCGTAACTTTTGGGTCTTTCAGGTCATCCAGTTTCCGCATGCCATCTTTGTACCATCGTTCTGCTGTTCTTACCCCGACTCCAAAAATGCTGGTGAACCGCTAAGAAGAAAGAGTATAGTATTTGCGTGAAAGTACCCAAGTAACAAAGAAAGCCAAAACAAAATGCTTTTGTAAATATAATGTACAACATCTAAAGTTTTTTTTTTTCCTAAGCAATATTAAACCCAAAACTAAACATTTAATATATGGCGAATAGATGTGATGGCGGAACCCCCTTTTTTTTTAGGCTTTTTTTCTCTTCACAGCCAGTTCCTTACTGCGCATGCACAAAGAGCGATGCGCTTTCTGAATGGCCCACCAGAGAGGGAAGGAGGAGGGGGAGCGTCTGAGTGATCTCCGAAGTGGGGACAGGTACCCGCTCCCCCTCCGAAAGGTGCCAAATGTGGCACCGGGAGCTGGGGGGAAGAGGCAGATAAGCAAAGCTTTCACTTTTGGGTGGAACTCCGATTTATAAAACAGACTTACTGGCCAAATTACCAGATGAAAATAGAAGAATTTTCACATCTAAGAATTGGTAAGTTGCAATATAATGAAGGTTTGCTTTTGAGTTTAATACCACTTCCAGTCTTGCACAGCTGTATGGGCGTACTGAAATCGCTCACCCTGATTTCATTGCACACAGTGAGCTTGCCACAGTGTGCAATAGATGCTGCAGCAAGTCACATAGAGCCTGCCTCATTACCCGGCTGGAGAACGTCAGCATCATCTTGCCTTTCCTCCCCAGCCTTATTGTCCCTGTCCTTTTTATTTATTGGTTTTCAGTTAATTTAATCAGGGAAGCTAAGCATCACATGTGGGAGTTGCCTAGGGTGGTTTTAATGCACATGCATCTTGCCTAGAACACCTACTCCACCAAACTTACACCAATCAAGACATTATATTTGCACAACTCTTCTGAAGAACTAGCCCATTGATTACTTCTGCAGAGCAGACAGAGGTGACCGACAATCATGGAGCACTAAGAACTGAGCGATCAGCGGTGTTTGATCGCTCAGTTCTCAGTCTTAGAGCCAGCAGGGGACCGATGCTGCATTCACCTAGGATGGTATGATTTAAGAAAAAATGTTAACACCTCAAACTTCTCTTTTAACCAGTAGCTGACCGCCGGCTGTCTATTGACGGCCAGGCGGCACAGCTCTCAGGGCGGGAGGGCGTCATACCCATGATTGCCCGGTAACACAGCGGGACCATAGATCTGGGTGTGTAAAGAGGAGATGAGCCGATGGTGTGTTCTCAGTACAGAGAAACACTGATCGGTCTCCTCCCCTTGTGAGTCCCCTCCCCCCACAGTAAGAATCACTCCCAGGGAACATATTAACCCCTTCAGCGCCCCCTAGTGTTAACCCCTTCCCTGCCAGTCACATTTATACAGTAATCAATGCATTTTTATAGCACGGATCGCTGTATAAATGTGAATGGTCCCAAAAATGTGTCAAAAGTGTCCGATATGTCCGCCGCAATATCGCAGTTACAATAAAAATCGCAGATCACCACCATTACTAGTTAAAAAAAAATGCTATAAATCTATCCTCCATTTTGTACACGCTATATTTTTTGTGCAAACCAATCAATATACGCTTATTGCGATTTTTTTTACCAAAAATATGTATTAGAATACGTATCGGCCTAAACTGAGGGAAAAAAATGTTTTTTTTATATATTTTTTGGGGATATTTAGTATAGCAAAAAGTAAAAAATATATATATTTTTTTAAACTTGTCCCTCTTCTTTTGTTTATAGCGCAAAAAATAAAAACCGCAGAGGTGATCAAATACCACCAAAAGAAAGCTCTATTTGTGGGGACAAAATAACAATAACAACAATTTCATTTGGGTACAATGTTGTATGACCGCGCAATTGTCATTCAAAATGTGACAGCGCTGAAAGCTATAAAATGGCCTGGGCAGGAAGGGGGTGAAAATGCACTGTATTGAGGTGGTTAAGCTTTAAAAAACGAAGAAGGGGGGTTTTTAGCCAACCTATGGGACTATCACGGTACCTGAACGGATGTATGTCTCAATACCAAAGATTGATTCTAAATAGTTTTATTAACACATAATATACAAAAAAAACATATCATATATAAAAACAGTGGGGATCCTTGCAGTCCAAAGGCATACATATACATATAGCTTATTGATAAATCAGAATGTTTAGACAAAACTCGCTGATTCAATGCTGGTTGACGCGTTTCGCTTAGAGCTTCTTCAGAACCAAAGCATAGCGGTTCATATATCTGTTGTACATATTAAGAAGACAAGGGGGTTATTTATGAGTGGATTGGCAGATGTTATGTGTTCAGATATATATAGTATTAGTATCAATATAAATATAAATGGTTCAAATGGGTATATAAGAAAAAGTTTTTTGCCTACCTTACAATTCTTGTTGAAAAGGTAGGAACTGATGTATGTCTGTAGTACCCAATAGATTATCTAAAAGTGAGTCTCTCGGAAGGACCGTCGAGAACTCGCCGAGTTTGGGGTCTAGAGCCAGCAAAACAAGGCATGAGCTGCAAGTGAGAAAGAGAGACAAAAAAAAAAGAAAAAAAAAAAAAAAAGGAGAGAGAATAAATGAATCACTAAAGATTCTAGGATGAGGTAGATGGGCAACCAATCCCATATAAACATAGTATAGACAAAAATGTATGTATATCTAAAAGAAATACTCACATAAAAAAGTGGAAAAAGAAAGAGTAGTAGTAGTGGGACTTGGGTGTGCCGAATCGGCCAAAAACAGCGTGGTATTATGCGGACAGATCTATAGTACCGATGTCCTGTAATTAATGATAATAGTAATGTAAAGGATAGATAGAAAGACAGTAACTTCCAATTTCAAAGGCCTCCTGGATATACCTTACGGATCCAATTGGGCCCTCCTCGTGGGTCTCCTTTCGGGAAGTGGTGATATCAGGGGATGATATGAACACTATACTAGGTCCAGCATCCCAAGAATAGGCTGGAAATAATCAGGGAGAGAAAGGATATATATATATAATATATCTCCAGTATGCAATATCTAGAGACATATAGTGGATTACTACAGAGTATGGTATTGTGTGAAAGTTAACCTTACTAGTCCAAGAAACATACCTGGTAGCCACTTGTAGAGGAGGGGAACACCCCCGCTGGGAAGGATCACCAACTCTGCAGGGTCAGACTCCAATGGCTGAATCCATTAGTTACAGATCCTTTGTAAGAAGGAAATAGGGCAGGGCTAGTAATAAAGCCAATGTCAAAATTTAGTGTGTACTAAGGGCTGATTAGCCCCAAAGATAACAGCTAGAACAGTAGGGACAGCATAAAAATCCTTTAGAAGAAAAAGTACCTGAACAGGGTATGGTGAAAGCAGCTTCCCAGCACTCCATCTCAAACAACCATCTGATGGAGTGCTGGTTAAATAGTCTGCTTTGGCGCCAGAATTGAAGGTGGGAGGGAGCAAGCCGCCCCATAGGGCCAATTGAAAGATAATGGAAACAGCTGGAGGGGCCGTCAGAGTGGATTAGAAGGTACATTGGTACTAATACCGCTGGGCGCATGCGTCTTGTCAGGCTGAGGGGGTGGGATCCGCATATAAAGCGTCCCGTTCACCGCAGCCGAAAATGAAAGTACGCGCATGCGCGATGGGTAATGCGCGCATGCGCAGTAGTAAAGCGGCAACAATTCCCATTCGGAGCACACTGGTGAGCTGTGACCGAATTCTAGGAATGGAGAAAAGGCCAGATACAAGGCAGATCCTCCAGTAGGAGGTAGAGTCAGCCAGAATCAGTGACGGAGATAGAACAAATATATAATGAAAAGCACAAATATTGTAAACTAATAAGAAGAATGTAAGATATGCAAGAAATAAAATAAAGAATAAATAATAATAAAGATAGATAGATAATGAGAAGTTAATGATAAAAATCAAAAATAAATAAAGATAAATATAAAACTAAAAATAAATAAATGTGAAAATAATAAAAATAAATATAAATATAGAAATAAAAATGAAATAAAAATAAATATAAATATAAAAAATAAAAAAATAAAATAAATAAAAATAAATATAAAAATAAAAATGAAAAAATATTAATAAGAAAAAAATAATAAATAAAAATAATAATAATAAATTATAAATTAAAAATAAAAAAGGAACAGCAGTTTCTCTTTGACATATGCAGCCCATGTCTAAGATGTCATTATGGAAGGTAATTTTATCCAACCATAGCTGCCTCGGTGGAGGCGTTGCGGTGGTGGCGTCGGAGGAGGCTCATCCCCTATTTTACATCTTAGACATGGGCTGCATATGTCAAAGAGAAACTGCTGTTCCTTTTTATTTTTAATTTATAATTTATTATTATTATTTTTATTTATTATTTTTTTCTTATTAATATTTTTTCATTTTTATTTTTATATTTATTTTTATTTATTTTATTTTTTATTTTTTATATTTATATTTATTTTTATTTCATTTTTATTTCTATATTTATATTTATTTTTATTATTTTCACATTTATTTATTTTTAGTTTTATATTTATCTTTATTTATTTTTGATTTTTATCATTAACTTCTCATTATCTATCTATCTTTATTATTATTTATTCTTTATTTTATTTCTTGCATATCTTACATTCTTCTTATTAGTTTACAATATTTGTGCTTTTCATTATATATTTGTTCTATCTCCGTCACTGATTCTGGCTGACTCTACCTCCTACTGGAGGATCTGCCTTGTATCTGGCCTTTTCTCCATTCCTAGAATTCGGTCACAGCTCACCAGTGTGCTCCGAATGGGAATTGTTGCCGCTTTACTACTGCGCATGCGCGCATTACCCATCGCGCATGCGCGTACTTTCATTTTCGGCTGCGGTGAACGGGACGCTTTATATGCGGATCCCACCCCCTCAGCCTGACAAGACGCATGCGCCCAGCGGTATTAGTACCAATGTACCTTCTAATCCACTCTGACGGCCCCTCCAGCTGTTTCCATTATCTTTCAATTGGCCCTATGGGGCGGCTTGCTCCCTCCCACCTTCAATTCTGGCGCCAAAGCAGACTATTTAACCAGCACTCCATCAGATGGTTGTTTGAGATGGAGTGCTGGGAAGCTGCTTTCACCATACCCTGTTCAGGTACTTTTTCTTCTAAAGGATTTTTATGCTGTCCCTACTGTTCTAGCTGTTATCTTTGGGGCTAATCAGCCCTTAGTACACACTAAATTTTGACATTGGCTTTATTACTAGCCCTGCCCTATTTCCTTCTTACAAAGGATCTGTAACTAATGGATTCAGCCATTGGAGTCTGACCCTGCAGAGTTGGTGATCCTTCCCAGCGGGGGTGTTCCCCTCCTCTACAAGTGGCTACCAGGTATGTTTCTTGGACTAGTAAGGTTAACTTTCACACAATACCATACTCTGTAGTAATCCACTATATGTCTCTAGATATTGCATACTGGAGATATATTATATATATATATCCTTTCTCTCCCTGATTATTTCCAGCCTATTCTTGGGATGCTGGACCTAGTATAGTGTTCATATCATCCCCTGATATCACCACTTCCCGAAAGGAGACCCACGAGGAGGGCCCAATTGGATCCGTAAGGTATATCCAGGAGGCCTTTGAAATTGGAAGTTACTGTCTTTCTATCTATCCTTTACATTACTATTATCATTAATTACAGGACATCGGTACTATAGATCTGTCCGCATAATACCACGCTGTTTTTGGCCGATTCGGCACACCCAAGTCCCACTACTACTACTCTTTCTTTTTCCACTTTTTTATGTGAGTATTTCTTTTAGATATACATACATTTTTGTCTATACTATGTTTATATGGGATTGGTTGCCCATCTACCTCATCCTAGAATCTTTAGTGATTCATTTATTCTCTCTCCTTTTTTTTTTTTTCCTCTTTTTTTTTTGTCTCTCTTTCTCACTTGCAGCTCATGCCTTGTTTTGCTGGCTCTAGACCCCAAACTCGGCGAGTTCTCGACGGTCCTTCCGAGAGACTCACTTTTAGATAATCTATTGGGTACTACAGACATACATCAGTTCCTACCTTTTCAACAAGAATTGTAAGGTAGGCAAAAAACTTTTTCTTATATACCCATTTGAACCATTTATATTTATATTGATACTAATACTATATATATCTGAACACATAACATCTGCCAATCCACTCATAAATAACCCCCTTGTCTTCTTAATATGTACAACAGATATATGAACCGCTATGCTTTGGTTCTGAAGAAGCTCTAAGCGAAACGCGTCAACCAGCATTGAATCAGCGAGTTTTGTCTAAACATTCTGATTTATCAATAAGCTATATGTATATGTATGCCTTTGGACTGCAAGGATCCCCACTGTTTTTATATATGATATGTTTTTTTGTATATTATGTGTTAATAAAACTATTTAGAATCAATCTTTGGTATTGAGACATACATCCGTTCAGGTACCGTGATAGTCCGATAGGTTGGCTAAAAACCCCCCTTCTTCGTTTTTTATATCTAAATTCAGGACGAGGTACCCCCCCGAGCTTCTCCATATCTTTCTACGTGGTTAAGCTTTAATCGCAGATGTGCTTTGGACATGCACCGCTTATCACAACGTAATTGAGTGGGCAGGCTGGGGCCGATTTAGAATTATTGAAAATAAAGATTTTGTTGTTGGTATAACGACGGGCAGTATGTGCATACGTTTAATATTTCCCACTGATACAAACAATGATGGTACACACACCTCCATACATTGGTAATGCTCACTGGCTTTGAGCTCTTCAGTTTCTCTACACACTCCATCTTCCATGATTTCCTGCACAAAAAAAAATAAAATAATCTATAGTAAGTTTTACACATATATGCCAATGAAAAAGTAAGACTTATTTGGAAATATGAATAACCAGCTCACGCTTTTCATGTCTGTTTAGCTACGAGTCATTGCTCTTCAATGTCGGGTTAAAACACCAAAAGTTGGGGGAAACTATCGGAAACTAAAAGAATGAGACAAACTACCATAAGAACAAACCACCAACAATCTGTCTAGATACTGAGAGAAAACACATCTATTTGAAGACCATGAACTGTGAGATGTTAACTGTACAGCCTGGAAGGCCTCAAATTATTTCCATTTCAGGTCTGTGGGTTAAGCAGAGATACTAGAAATTTGGAACTCTGGAGAGATAAAATGGCATTTTTGTTGCAGGGGATGCCTGAAATTTGACTTGTATCTTAGTGCGGAGTTCTGGGAAAATTGGTGAGCCAATCACACAAGCAGGAAATTATGTTTCTGGGGGGTGGTCAGTACACACTCTGTGTACAGAACAACTCCAGGTAGCCATATTGCAATGTAGTCTTAGAAAATTACATTGGCTGCAGTTTGAAAAGGAAAGGTAATTTTGAATAAAATTCAATTATAATTATGATTAGTGTCACAATTATATGTGCTATATTATTTTTTCTTTATTTTCTATCCCCCCCTTTCTGTGAAACTCTAGGCTTCCTCCAGAGATATGTAGAGGTTTGTTGAGCAATCAGCAATTTTTCGTACCAATGGTCTTTTTAACCATCTGTAAAAGGGGGCATTCTTCTCACCGACTTCCAATGTAAGGCGTATTCTTCTGCAATGACCACCAATATATGGAACATTTTCTCACTGACCCCTAGTAAAGGAAGCCCTTTTCAAAATGACCATAAAGTATGGGGGTATTTCTTCACTGACCAACACCACTATAGGGAACACTGCAACTTTCACGACCTGCCTTTCTTTCCTGGTAATTATTATTGGTTTCATTTTATTATTATTACTTAAAGGTTTTCAAATCAGGCAGCCCTAGCTGTCAAATAGGCCAAGTAGGTGACTTTCTTCTTTTCAAGGGTGTTAAAATAGCAGCGTTTCTGAAAAGCTATGGATATTTTTTCTACTACTTTTCTATTGCCGCCTAACTCCTTTGTTGTAAAAGGTCTGTTAAAACTAGCACCTATAAGTGAATGAGTCAGAGCAGTCACTCAATTCAATGACAGCACAGCATCTGAATAGAGAGAACGTCTGATGTGCTCTGTTTAGAGCACCCATTGGGCGCAATTGGATGGTTTTTACTTTTAGTCTGCATTCACACCGAAGTGTTTTCAGCTCGCAAAACGCCAGAAAATTGCCCAACAGGCAAAATCTCATTCATTTCAATGACACCTGTTCACATCTGAGCGTTTTGTCACCTGAAGCAAAATGCCTTAAGCTCAAAAAAGTACATGAGCTTCTTTTTGGGCAGAATACAGGCATTTTACAATGGTGACCTTTTGACACAGCAACAACGGACGTTTCCAGTGCTTATATATGCAACATCTAGGGCTACACTTGCAAGACCAAATCATCATCTCATTAGAACACAACTTACACAAACCTAAGAGACAGAATTGGTTTCAACAAGGGAGATTTATAAATGGTGGAATAGCAATAATAAGTAATCGCCATGTTGGCAAAAGTAACCAAATTCTAGTCAACCTGGTACAGGACATGTGGATTCTGATTTTTAAGGGGAACAGCCCCACATTTTTTTCCAATCATCTCAGTAATGTCTTAATAGCCAACATCTTAATGATCAACAGATACCTGAATGACGGCCTTGCAGTGCCCACCACACCATGGCAGATCCTCAGCTTCGTCTACAGACTGCAGTTTGTAAGGCAGGGACTTCAGTGTGGATGCTGCTCTGGTGAAACCAAGATATCGAACCTCTGAACCTTGGAAAAAAGCTGCTTGTGCCAAGATCTCCAGAGCATCCTTAAAATTGTGAAAAAAAAGATTAAAAGCTATAAAAGAAACGTTTTTTTTCCTAAACTACATGAGAACATCATAATGTTAAAAAGGAGCAATAAATGTCTACATTAAAATGTATGTAAAACCAAAAATGATTTGGTTTTAGCATGCAGGCTGGAGTCAAGTGTGCAGCTGCGCTGGGGGGCAGTGCCTCAAGTTGTTACAACGCATGGCCCCCCCATTTACTTTATTTTTTTTTTAACTTTATTGAAATGTCACATTTACGGTAATTCATTCCTATACACTGCAACAGAGTTGCGTTGCATTGACTGATGGCGAGTTCATGTGATGCAGCAGGAAATATTGAGATTAATATTTATATCAAGGGGCTTCAAGGGAACCATTGTGATGACTTTCTAATCAAATTACCATGCCCCATTGGATATATGTATCTATAGATAGCCAAATCCCTATTGGCCCTACTTCTCTTGTGGGTCACAGGAGTGCACTTAGTTCTGCACTAATGTTGCCCGTATTAAGCCAACAGTGGGCTGAAGTCTGCTGTCGGTTGATGTCGCTGAGCCAGTCCAGGCTCTGTGGAGATCCCAACTTTAATGTCAGAATCCACCCACATGCCTGGACCAGTAGCTGGCTCAGCCTCTCAGTGTGCCACTGAAAGGTTGAGCCAGCTGCTTCCGCTCCCTCCACAGCCCAGCGCTCCAGTGAGATAGATAGGTAGAACCGAGAGTTGGTGACCGACAGTCACAGGCTCTAGGCTAACTGAAGACCGAGAGCTGAGCGGTTTTTGATTCCTCAGTTCTCAGTCTTATGCCGCATACACACAGTCGGATTTTCCGACAGGAAATGTTGGATGTGAGCTTGTTGTCGGAAAGTCCGACCGTGTGTATGCTCCATCGAACATTTGCTGTCGAACTTTCCGCCAACAAATGTTTGATAGCAGGTTCTCAAATTTTCCCCCAACAAAACGTTGTTGTCGGAAAGTCCGATCGTGTGTACACAAGTCTGTCGCACAAAAGTTCACGCATGCTCGGAATCAAGCAGAAGGAGCTGCACTGGCTATTGAACTTCCCTTTTTCTCGGCTCGTCTTGTACGTCACCGCGTTCTCACGTTTGTAATTGTTGGCCAACATTTGTGTCACCATGTGTATGCAAGACAAGTTTGAGCCAACAACCTTCGAACAAAATTCCACGGTTTTGTTGGTGGAAAGTCCGATCGTGTGTACACAGCATTAGAGGCAGAGTAAGTGACATAGTAATGCGTTTGTTTTTGTTTTTTTAAATCCCAAACTTTTCCTTTAAACAACATTTACACAGCACTAGAGAAACCTAATATGGAACTACTAATTCTATTCACAAAATCACAGCTATATTCAAAAAACTAAACATTCACCATTCAGGAAAACAACAATTTATTGGGGGTAGTGGGGCGCAGTGAAGTGTCCTGTCCTAAAACAGCCGTCACTAGTTTGCTGGGACTGCGGGTTTCCCCAGCAACCAGTGACGCTGTGTGCGGCCGCCCCCTGCTCCTCACCACAGGTCTCGGAGTTGACAGCTCGCACTCACGGACCGCGAGTAGGGGTGTGACATCACGTGTGCACCCCGCCCCCTGCGGTTCCCAGGTCCTGACTCTCCATATCTCGCAGCTTCCGCCCCTTCGGTATTTCAGTTGTGCGGCATGCCCTCCTGCATTCAAGGTATGTTGGCCAACTAGTGATTACTAATGGGCATATTTTGTTAAAGGTCACGCTGATGGGCACCTTTTTTTATGTTAAGGGGCACACCTGATGTTTTTGCTGCATTATTATTTCAAAGTGCCTCCAATAAAAATACATATAATTAAAATGTGTGTGTTAACTCTGTTTCTATCTCATTAAACCTAATTAAATTTGTATTGTTTTGAAACTACATTGATTCTTTCTTAAAAAGCGTTTGCCATCTTCGCCCTGGGCACCAAATGGCCTTGTCCCAGCACTGATTGACACTATGGGGAAGATTTACTAAAGCTGGAGCACTCAGAATCTGATGCAGCTGTGCATGGTAGCCAATCAGCTTCTTCAATTAAGCTTTGACAACCTGGAAGCCAATTGGTCTCTATGCAGAACTGCACCAGATTGTGCACTCTCCAGATTAAGTAAATAACCCCCTATGGGTTGATTTTACTAAGGTAATAGAGACTGTTCACTTAGTAATGTCAATGCTCAAGCGATGTTCATTTCAATCAACCAATCATGACATAAACAAAAACAGGATTTTTGTTTTCTTTTAATGTCCTTCAAACATGATGAAATATTCAAAGTGAACACACATTTACCTTATTTACTAAAGCCAGCCATAGATGGTTCAAACCTCAGCTGGTTCAGCAGGAACCGGCTGAGATTCGAACCATGTATGGACAAGCTGATTGTGCCCAAGTTGATCGATCAACCTGGGTACATCCAGCCTTCCGGAATTTGCATGCGGTTATCACTAGCTGCCTTTATAGCCACTCGCAATTATCACTGTGTTCTCCTGGTGGGGAGGGCTCCCCTGCCGGGAGAACACAAATGTCTCAGTGGGAGACATTCCTGTGTCAACACTGTGTTGATGGGGAAATCAACCCGTGGTTGCAGGAAAGAAATTTGCTTAGTCTATAGAGGGCTCAACACTCAATAGCCAAGAGAACAGTCTACACTCCTTGGAATCCCATGTGGGGGACAGCAAGGAGATCATGGCGAGTGTGTCTGAAAATGCTTCTCCTGCATTACAAGTAGGTAACAAATGGGGGTCCCCAGATTACTGAAAAAAGGCAGGTTGGTACAGATAATGAAAAAAAGCCTTTGTTGTGGACCTTACTCATACATACTGTGATTTCCTGATTATGATGGATCAAGGGCGTTCGCCGTTGGCAGGCATAATGCAGTACAGCTAAATGATCAGCTTTTTCACTGGAGGAAGACGTTCTTTCACCCTGGGAGAAGATGAACACAAACAGATATACTAGATACGTGATCTGGCACAGAGCAGCCCCCATTCCGCAGTGGGTGGCCGTGAAGCAGTTAAGGTAAACAATGTTTAGGCATATTAGTATCCCCCCCCCTTTTACTTACCTGAGCCCTCATTCAATCCAGCTGTGTACACATCTGCAGCTCTTCTCTCCTCACCCTTCTGTGTCACACTGGCTTTGCTGGGATAGCGGGAGCCATTGGCTACCGCTTCTGGCATTTAAAGCCAGTGACGAGATAGCGGGGTCCTGCTGTCTGTGGCAATGGGCACAGCAGCGGGGCTCGGGAGCCAGCATACACAGGTGCCCGCATGGAAAGCGGGGGCACTGGGGGCACTGGACAGAAGAGGGGCCAGGAGGGGCGGGGGCACTGGACAGGAGGGCCTCTCAGGCCTCTCTTCAATGCATTTCATGCATGCGTACATCATCAGGAACTTCCTGATGACATGCTCATGCGTGAAATGCATTGAAGAGAGGCCTGAGATGCACATACGAAGGAGCCGTTGAGTTTAGCTACTATTCTGGGTGAAAGGCTTGTTACAGAGCAGACGGACCTGACACCATCGGTCTAAAAGCTGCATATGATCTGATGCCTAATCACTACTATAAACATGCGAGTGCAATACATACCTGTTTTTAATATTGTTCAAAATGAAAACAGCATTACACGATCATCTGCCTCTTTGTGGCTCATTGGTGGAGCCGTCTTTATAGAGACTGAAATTTGGAAAGGAGACAGGAGTTCGAGCAGGCTAAGTCTGGCAAATCGATTGGAGTGATGCATATATCCATGCCAGGCAGTGTGGCCGATGGCTTCTGGTGAGCACAATTGAATATCTCACTTTGGGTGGAGCACTTTGTTTTTGGCAGATTGGAGCACATTATTTCATAGACAACGGTTTTGAAGATTTATAACTGGACTTGATCAAATTTTATAGTTTTTATTGATATTTTATATTCACATTTTTCAATTCATGGACCAATTTAATTTGTCTCACGCATATTTGTTATTCAGTCACCTGTTGATTGGTTACACATTTTTTTTATTATTGTGGCATATATATTCATATCATATTGATAAGGTAGCACCCTTTTCTCTACATCTCATTTGCACTTTAGTGGCTCACTAAATAAGGAGCAGCAACCATTGCAATATTATTCACTAATAATTAAAATAGCACAGAGTTGGAGCCCCCATTCCTTTTTCTATTATAACCCCGGTAAACCACAACACATATATATATATATATATATACATACACACACACACACACACACACACACACACACACACACAAGTATTGCGATCAGCAAGTGGATATTGGAGTATATCAGTCAAGCCAATAGCTTGTTTACATATGTGTCGCTTTTCACAGAGCAGTGCATGTACAGCCAACAGGCATTTGACATCCAAACAGGACTGTTTGAATGGGAATACTGAGCCACAACCACAAGCCTAGAGTTTAGCTTGTAGTTACAGGGCAGGTTGTGTTGATACCATCACGTCCAATAGATTCCCATGCACGGGTGTATATTTTGTTTTTAATTTTAACCGTTTTTTTTTAATTTTTAATGTATATGTAAACCCCCCCCCCCCCCCTTTTTTTTCCGATATCAATAGGAAAAAAGTTTTTTCTGTATATCATTGTGACCTTAAGGTTTACACCTTTTTTTTTTACACCGTTTTGGCTGTACTTCTCCTGTGGATCACAAGAGTGCAGTCAGTTCTGCACTCCTGTGACCTGTTTCCAGCAGCTGAAGCCCGCTGTCAGCTGATGTCACAGAGCTGGTCCAGGCTCAGGAAAGATTGTGACCAGGGATCCACCCACATGCCTGGACCGGCACCCAGCTCAGGATCTCAGCAAGCAGCTGACAGTCACCAGCTCTCTGCTCAGGGAGCTCTGAAAATCTGAGCGATCGGCGGTGTTAGAGTGATCAGCTCTCAGCTTTAGAGCAGATGAAGGACAGATGCAGCATCAGACCGACAGATACAGCATTCACCTAGTTAAAAGGGATTGTAAACCTTTGTGTTTTTTCACCTTAAAGCTTTAAGGTGAAAAAACACCTGGCAGTGACCGGCCCACCTGCCCCCCCCCCCCCCCCATTTTACTTACCTGAGCCCTGGAACTTGACCCATGGGAACGCGCTCTCTCTCTGCCCGGGGTTCTTGCTCTTGATTGAATAGATTGATAGCAGCGCAGCCATTGGTTCCTGCTGCTGTCAATCAAATCCAATGACGCAGGGGGCGGGGGCGGGGCCGAGTCATACATTCGGCGGCTACGGACTGGGGAGCGCGCCCACAAGGTAACCGCCTCGGAGATCGCTTCTCCTTGGGGGTTATCTAATGCGGGGAGGAGCCGCAAGAGTCACCGGGGGACTCCAGAAGACGAGGTTTGGGGCCTCTCTGTGCAAAACGAGCTTATTACGTGCAATTAACCCTTACAATCACTTTAAAGTGGTGGGCCAGCTGAAATTTTTATTTATTTTTTAAAGTCAGCAGCTACAAACACTGTAGCTGCTGACTTTTAATAAGCACACTTACCTGTCCAGGGTGCTCGCGATGTCGGCCGCCCAGGCTGACCCACCCCTCGGCCCTCGGGTCCCGGCCTTGCGGCTTCACTGCCTGTTTCCTACTGCGCATGTGGGAGTCGCGCAGCGCTTTGTGAATGGGGCGCGCTGTGTTCTGGGACACACACAGTTCCCAGAACACAGCGGCCCCATTCCCCAGAAGACAACCTGAGGAGGAGAAGACTGAAGATCACTGCGGTGTAGGAAGTGGCAGATTAGAACGATCTGCTTAGCAACAGCCATTTCTGGTAAGTTTTCAGATTTTTTGGAACATTTTGATGTCATTTTGTTTTTTAGGGTGGCCCTCCGCTTTAAGAAAAAAAATTATTCCCATACTTCTCTTTTGGGTAAGGGCAGATAATTCAAGTAGTATTTACTTCCTGGAATCCATCTGCCCCTAGCTCAGGCATGCAGGCAAGAGGATAGGCTTAGCTGTGAAAACCCCTCCTCCAGATGAAATTAAAGAAAAAGATAATGAAGACTCCTGGGATGTACAACAACATTTTGGCCAGGAAGCAACTGATGAAATTATAAAAAATAAAAATAAAATAAAAAAAGTTTAAAAGATGAACATATCATTTACCTTCCTATCTATTTACTCATGCTAGCAGCAGAAGGATTAAAAATAGGTATCGTTGAGTGGGAAAGTTTAGTTTGGCTTTAGGGCCAGTGCACACCATAGAAAACGCATGCTTTTTTGCATGCGTGTTTTAGACGTGTTTTTGGTGCAGTCCAGTGCATCCTTAAGGGCCAGTTCACACCATAGAAACGCAGCCTGGATGCTTTCAGACGCTTTCCTGCATGCGCGTTTTTTGGTGCCTTTTTGATGCAGTACAGTGCATTTTTTCCCCCCTCTTTTCTGTTAACCTTAAATAAAGGACATGTGTGTTTCACAGTGTTCCAGTACAGTCCAGGAAAAAAGGTTTACTTTTTTTTCCTGGAACTGGAATGCACTGGTGTGAACTATGCCATTGAAAACTACATAACCTACTTTCCATGCGTTTTTGATGCAGAAAAAAAAACGCACTGGGCTGCATGTGGTGTGAACTGGCTCTTAAAACACTGCTGTATTTACCTGTAAACAATGTCTGACTTCCACGGACACAGGCTCTCCTGAGCGCATGCTCTCTGTGAACCAACTGATGTCCAGGAAATGTGGATACTTCTGTCCTTCTGCACTTTGCACCTCTCTTCCAGTCTTCTTCTCTATCCAGCCGAGGACATCAGTGAGAGAATTCTGTTCCGACACTACATGTGTCACCACATCACTGCAAAACCAACCCACAGCTACATTACACCAATCAACAAAACTCAAACAAACAGTAACATTTCAAATCATTGCAGGTACTTATTTTTAAGAAAAAAAAAAAAAAAAAGAAGACGATATATATATAACCCCCCTCCCCAGCACTGTGACCCCTCTACACCCCAGATATCCCCCCGGCACTGTGACCCCTCTACACCCCAGATATCCCCCCCAGCACTGTGACCCCTCTACACCCCAGATATCCCCCCCAGCACTGTGACCCCTCTACACCCCAGATATCCCCCTCCCCAGCACTGTGACCCCTCTACACCCCAGATATCCCCCCCGGCACTGTGACCCCTCTACACCCCAGATATCCCCCTCCCCAGCACTGTGAACCCTCTACACCCGATATCCCCCCCGGCACTGTGACCCCTCTACACCCCAGATACCCCCCCCAGCACTGTGGCCCCTCTACACCCCAGATATCCCCCCAGCACTGTGATCCCTCTACACCCCAGATATGCCCCCCAGCACTGTGATCCCTCTACACCCCAGATATGCCCCCCAGCACTGTGATCCCTCTACACCCCAGATATGCCCCCCAGCACTGTGATCCCTCTACACCCCAGATATGCCCCCCAGCACTGTGATCCCTCTACACCCCAGATATGCCCCCCAGCACTGTGACCCCTCTACCCCCCAGATATCCCCCCCAGCACTGTGACCCCTCTACACCCCAGATATCCCCCCCAGCACTGTGACCCCTCTACACCCCAGATATCCCCCCCAGCACTGTGACCCCTCTACACCCCAGATATCCCCCCCAGCACTGTGACCCCTCTGATATCCCCCAGCACCTTTATTCCATCTATGTAGTACCCACTTTTCCAGTGGAGATACAGTGCATGTGAACTTTTGGCTCTGTGCCCACCTCCTGCACTGTGACAAGGACTCACCTATACCAATCAAGTCATGCAGACAGAAGAAGGAGGGGTGCAAACAGTGCTAGACAGCTGGGTTCACCATGACACCATCCACATTGCCACTTCCGCAGGCAGGCTCTCAGTGCTGCCGACTCAGCAGTTCCCACTCCAGCTCCTACCCCGCGGCCTCCGAGTCCTGAGCATTCAAGCTGCATGGGGCGGGGTCAGAGCATCACTGGTGCTCCAGTCCCGCCCCTCCCTGCTGGCTGTGAAACAGGTATTGTTCTGCACAGCATGGCGCACCGCTGCCAGCCTGCTTCCCCTGTGTATCCACCACTCTCAGTGCCATCATGGGGCCCCCAATTTCCAGGCAGCGCGGGCTCAAGAGCAGCTTCTTTGGGGAAGTGCAGGGGCCCCCCCATGCAGCTGGGGCCCCTGCCCAGGTGTGTCCTTTCATTAAGATGGCCCTGATGCCACGTCTTATCTGCCACATACTAACTGCTGATTGCACCCCCAGAGAATCATAAACTACAATGTCTTAATACGTGGGAATAGGACCTAAATCGCACATTCAGTTTGCAACACAGACAACATATCGTCTGATCCACATATAAATTCTCCATCTGTACGAGAATACAGGAGACTAATTTGAACATTCTAACCATGTGGTACAACACACCTGCAAAGTTACACAAAGATCTTTCCCTCGTCCTCAGATCGCTGCTGGAGGTGCCAGGGGGGCCAAGGAACAATTCTCCAAATCTTCAACATGGACAGTATGGAATATGTTTATCTTCTCTGATAAGGGACAAGCCTTCTTTGAAAGCAACACCGTAGACTAAATTTGTTCTGACAAATATATGGATGACATCTGTATCTTGAGGACGTCGACTACGTGATCCTTTCAATTCTAGCATGCACCCTACTTTTTCAATTCCTCTATCCTATTTCTCTGTGGCCGTATCGTCTCTCTGATACAGGAAAAAAGAGGTCCCGATTAACTCTTACACACCACAGGGATAACAGTAAGGAGGAATAAATAGGTTGCAGCTTGTTAAGATGGTACACATACCAAGCTACCCCCACAAAGAGAATCCGTTCACAAGGGTACCCCTTGCTGTGCCCCCCCCCCCCCTTTGGAGAAAAAAATAGAAAGCATGTTATTAAAAGCCAAAAACCTCTAAGGCTCCATGAACACTGAAGCTCATAAATGGCCGTTTTTGGGAGTTTGGGCTTTTTTTTTTGTTTTTTATTTTAACAGCCCACAAACTCTCCTCTATGTTATCCTATGTGTCCATACACACATGGACGTTTATCAGCAGTGGAGTTTATGGGCTGTTTTCTGAACATCCTAAAATGTTCAGGAGTTGTTTTTCTGACCACAAAAAAAGCCAAAACGCTGATAAACGTCGATAAATGGTCAAAAACGTGGCTCACCAGCGTTTAACACATTTGATCCATTGAAAAAAAAAGAAAAACGCTAACACGGAAAAATGCTAAAAAATACTATTGAAAAAACATTAAAAAAAAATGAGACTCACTGCAGCGTTTTTATAACGTTATTTTAACGTCCAGTGTGCATGGAGCCTAAATGAACCCTCTTGGAGCTCCATGTCAGATTCATAGCAGCTGGCCTAATATATTCAGATTACCTGGTGTGCATTGCTGACCAGAGGAAATCTGTTCCATTACTCCTGGAATCACCAGGTACATGCAGACCACTTCATATCCCACCCAGTTAACCCTTTAGGAATGTGTAAGTTTAATGGCAGAAATAGCCTGTAAGAAACCATTTGTGTCCAACAACTCTTTACTATATTTATCCTCATTGATGGATTTATAGTGAGCATTTTCTTAGGTAAAAGGGAGCTGTGGACATAGCCCTAAAGCATTAGTTAGACCAATTTGTTCAAGGGCAAGGATAGTAGCACCCTGTATTGGGGGAGGGAGTCCTATCTCAATGCCCAGAAACCACATGGCTGCCATTAGGGATTCTGTTGCTAATCTTCCAAGGCAAAAAAAGAGGAGTACTCACCACTGTTGGCTTTCCTTTTGCCACAGCCAGTGTTTGCCTTTCTCGCCTCAAGGTCACGTGAGAAGAGGATAGCGGTCAAAAATCACCCCCTTCCAAGTTGCTGTCCCAACTAGGGAGCTGCCAAGTTAGGCTGTGTGCACTGCACCAGTAGCATACCCACACACCTGTTCTGAGATGAAAACTTTTTTTTTTTTAAAAGGAAGGGGGGAGGAGAGGCCAGGGCCATTACCCTCTTCAGGTGCTAGTGGATGTAGAAGGAGGTTTTTTCAAAGACCTCCTTCACTCTGCTTTGGGAATCTGCAAAGGAGGGAACAACCAACAGTCACTCTTCCTGCCCCCTGTATCATGGCTGCAGGCCCACACCCCCAGAGGCGAGAGCATGGAGTTTTCTTCTTAATCTGGTGTCACCCCCATAGTAGGTAAACAGCACTTTCCCGGCCCCGGCTTGCATTTGCCTGCGGCCACCTGTGCTGTCTTTCCATCCTCCCTCTCCATGAGGTGGGCTCAGACAGACTTGTATCTCCTTGCAGCTTGCTGAGCCCTGGTGAGACAAGAATGCTTCAGCCTCCGCAGCCTGCTGGGTCACGCTCCACACTCTTCCTGCTCTGACAGGAAGTTTCAACCTGAGAATGAGGCCTGGAGAGCGCCAAGTCTTCCCCTTGGTGTCTTACATCATTTGGACTTCAGCAAAAAATGGCGCCTGCTGCATCAGGGAAAGACAGGAGACCCGAGCTGCAACGGCGGGGGGTTTGAATATGCCCGGACCACCTGCACAAATGCCGTTGGGGGAGACCTGTGGGAAGCTCTGAGGCGGCAGGTTAGTGCAGCCCTCACTGGCATTCCTAAACCTGGCTTACAGGGGGTACCATTCGACTCTTTTTAGTCTTCTAGTCAGAGGGGGAAAAAAAAAGGTTTTGCGGTGAGAGAAACACAATCAATACTGGAGGGACAAGGGGTAAGGTGGGGCCCTTTTAAACAGCTGTGAACCGATTGTGATTCGTGTAGGAAGGAGCCTCTCATGTGTTGCCATCATGAAAAGGTGAGAAATTACATTTCTGGGGGGTATTCTGTGTACAGAACACCTCCAGGTAGCCATACTGCATTGAGTTTTACAGAAATTTATAGCGCTGCAGATTGAAAATGAAATGTAGTTTATAATAACATTAAATTGCAATATTGTTTTTTATTTGCAATTTATTTTTCTCTCAAAAGCGGAGTTACCCTTTAAAAACTTATTTTACTGATGTAGTGCCTCCTTTTTTAAATGTACCTGTACTCCTGTACCACAGTGAACCCTTTCCTCTGTGCCAGTGCTGTAAGGAAGCCCAGTCGTGCTGCTCCCATCCTGCGTTCCACCAAGAATATGCAGACCCCAGGAAATAAGCCAGCTGAAGCTTCTAGAGCTATGGGAACCGGAGTTTCCTTCTTTCTCTTCTTCAGTGGGATCGGAAGCATTGCAGGGCCTAAGTAGACTGAAAACATAACAGGGAATTGTCAAACGGATATGTATGATAAAAAAAAACAAACACACAAGAGGGCACAACTCCTCATGCATTACCACCACACAATTCATTGATTCCCCAATAACAAATGGATACTCACAAGCAGGCATGTAACTCATATGCTTAAAGAGGAAGTAAACCCTGATGGGTTTACTTCCTCTTTGTTTCCCTGCAAAGGTAAAGCATAATGGACTACTATGCATCGCATAGTAGCCCATTATGTGTCACTTACCTGACACAGGAGCCAGCGATGTCACCGCTGTCCCCTCTTCCACCGAGCATCCACCTTCTTTCTGGGTATCGCTGCTCCGGCGCTGTGAGTGGCCGGAACAGCGATGACGTCACTCCGGCACATGTGCGCGGGAGCCGTAAGTGATGGCATGTTTGCCTTTACTTGCGGCGTGCGCGCGCCGCTGTCTACGTAGACAGCGGTGCCCGTTTTTTGTAAAATATCTCCTTAACCGTGTAGGTTAAGGAGATATTTCTTGAACCTACAGGTAAGACTTAATATAGGCTTACCTGTAGGTCAAAGTGGTCTGTAAGGCTTTACAACCACTTTAAGCCTTGGGCAGCGAGTCCAATCATGAAAACATCTGATTGGAAAGCTAACGCATTTCAGGAGTCAAGCTCCCGTCCTCAGAGCTGAACTAGCCGTGTCATGTCAACTCCTAAATGATGACAGATCATTAGTAGCCCGCCTCCCTACCAACAAACCAGTGGGTGGGGCCTAACGTTACACACCCATAGCTGCTAGAATGCAAGCAGGCTTAATCCACACACATAATGCACAGCTGACACCTCCCAACCATTTATCATTTTCCTTCCACTTCACAATTATGTGCCACTTTGTGTTGGTCTATCACATAAAATACATTTATGTTTTTGGTTGTAACATGACAAAATTTCAAGGGGTATGAATACTTTAAAGGCACTGTACATATACGCACACACACACACACACACACACACGTTACTTTGTATAATCTGACTGCAGGGTCACCGAAGTAATCCTGAAGCAGCTATGTGAGTAAATTTGTGGTGGTTGTTTACTTGCAAACTATGAGTGTATCCACATCATTGAGAAACAGGCAAAGGGTGTCCTCCAGGGAGGTGCGCAATCAGATCTTATAATTAAAGCTACACAGACACCTCAGGTTACCTTATTATAGCCACATTTGCTCTACACTGGTGTGCTGTCCGACATCAGATGTTATTCACACTGCAGTGCACAACCAAAGCATCCATTTGGACCAAACTCACACAGGACCCATTTATTTGGTCCGCACCAGAATCGGTTTACATGGGTGCTCACACCCATGCAATCCGATTCCTGTCTGAATTGACAGATCGCACTGCGATATGCAAACTGATTTGGGGGTGTCATTAACTTTCTATTGACACACCTAGCAGTTTGCATATGGCAATGTGAACTGCCTGTGAGTCAGGTGTGATGCAGGAACAGTGGATTCGCAGGGTTCTCATATCGCACCAATGTGAACCGAACCCAAGGATGACAATGCAGAGCAAAAATCATATTAGGGCTGGTAAATTTCCACTTAAAGAGAAACTAAACTCTGTAAGTTGTGCCCAAAGAAGGTAGGTAGAGGGCAAAGGACTAGTCACACTAGGGCTGCCTGTGCTCTCCCTGCTGATTATTTTACTCCATTACAGACTTACCATGTCTTGCTTTGCACAGTGTCTCTGTAAAGAGGTGGCCATCTTGGTGGAGGCAAGGCTTTGCTCCCCGTCAGCGCCTCCAGTGAGCAGCACAGTTGTGACATCACCAAATCTCTTGGGACTAGCAGTCAGGGGCAGCAGTGCCTTAGATTTCACACTGCAGATATACAGTTCTGTAGCCGTATGTGAAGAGACTAAGCACCCTCTCATACCAGGAAACACAATGCAAGATTTCAGTCAAAAGGTATAATTTTCCATGATGCCGGCTTGTGCACAATTAACACTTCTAATATCCCCGTATAACATAGTACATTTTCTATTTTTTTTTTTTTTAGTTAAGCTCCACTCAAAAAAGCATTAGGACCACTTATCACATCCAGATACTTTTTTTTACTGACAAGATTGATCTGCAATATTTTTTTTTTCCCCTTGTGGCCAAAATAAAGGGAACAAATGCCTCACTGCACATGTGATCCACACTGAAGGGGCAACAGCAGAGGGCACATTTTTAATTGCATTTCTGAGTGAGCACCCAAACACATCTATGATGTTGGGGAAAGCACAGCGATACACCAGCATGGCTCAGCAATAGAGTAGCTCATACCATAGCACTGGCCCAGCTGTGAACTGTAAATTCCCGCATGCAGCAGCTTGTGTGTGCTTACAGAGGGTGCAGTAATTGGCATCCTTGCTAGACATTTATCACCATGCTAAGAATGGCCAGCCCTGAGAAAGAGCCAGAAATAAAGCCCGTCTCATACACCAGTGAATTCAGCATATTCTCCGCACACCTACCAGGTTGTCTATCAAAATAAGTACCCACACAATATGCAAATTTACACGCCACTGCAAAGATGATTCAAGCAACAAGCCATAGTGTTTGGGTAATGAATGAGCAATAATAAGCTTTCTGAAGTGTCAAGAATTGTTCATGTAACCTTTGAAGAACGAGAGTAATAACTTACAAAGAGAACAATCTTTTCACTTCATATATGATAAACAGGATTTACACAATAAGATGTGTACAAGTGGGGAAAAAAATCAGCTTATTTAGTCCTGTGAGCAACAAAATAATGGCGCTTCAGAAATATTTAAAGTGGAACTGAAAGGAGACGTGCACCCAGGTCACCTTACAAGAAGAGTAACAAAAAAACAACTGCTGCCCTAGACTGATAGTTTTAGAAGATTTGGTGATGTCATAACTGTGCTGCTTACAGTTCAGCTTGCTGGAGGCTTTAACCTGAGGAAGCAAAGCCCTGCCTCTACCGATATGGCCATCTCCATACAAAGACAGCGCAGAACAAGACATGGTAAGTCAGTGATGGTGAAAAGACCAGTGGCAGAGAGACCATAGGCAAAACCGGTGGACTAATCCTTTGCCCTCTTGGGTACAGCCACCAGATTTCAGTACCTCTTTAATTCTAAATAAAAATACGTACACCATCAGATAATAGAGAAGGCACACAAAAGCTAGAAGATTGCAACATAAGGATCTTCACCAGCACACCTTGGTCTAATGATAATCTTGTCCTTGATTGACATAAAGTGACTGGCATCACAAGAGTTAGAAGATCTCAGTTGAAATGAAAGTCGTTGTAAAGGGTGAATGCTAAAAAAACATCAGTGTGCAGCATCCCCCTCCAATACTTACACGAGCTCCATCTCGATCCAGCGATGTGCACAAGAGCAGCAGCACCCCCCCCCCCCGGGTCTCTTCATCTTAATCGGCTGAGACACAGCAGTGGGAGTCATTGGTTCCCACTGCCGTCAATCACAACCAGTGAGGAAGTAGCAGGGGGCAGGGTTGAGCTCTGTGTCTCTTAAAGCGGAGTTCCACCCATTTAAAAGTCAGCAGCTACAAAATGTGTAGCTGCTGACTTTAGATAATCAGACACTTACCTGTCCCACGGTCCAGCGATGTGGGAGCACAAAGCCTCTCTCCGCGGCTGTACCGGCATTCTGAGGGCTCACAGCCGGCACAAGATGCACGCTGTGAATGGCCAAACACTCTTCTGGGACCTGTGACGTGTCCCGTAAGATTGCAGGGAGGGAGAGGTGAACTTCCTTCTGGCACCAGGGGAGGAAATGGGAGCTGGGTGCATGTAAAAACTGGGTGCCCACCCCCCCTCCAAAAAATAATGATATGCCAGATGTGGTATGTCAGGGGGGTCACCAGCACTTAAAGCGGAAGTTTCATTTTTGGGTGGAACTCCGCTTTAAGGACACACAGAGGCAGCTTAGGAGCGAGCATGCAGGAGTGCCCCGATAACAATTATATTGTAATAGGGGCACTCCGCAAGGGGGAGGGGCCAGAATCACCAGCATTGGACCCAAAAAAGAGGGTTGAGGCTGCTCTGTGCAAAACCATTACACAGAGCAGGCAAGTATAACATGTTTATATATATATATATATATATATATATATATATATACACACACACACACACACACACACACACATATATATATAAAAAAAAAAGTGAGCCTTTTTAAATATCACTTTAAACTTTTATGGTAGCTGCAAAAAAATTCTAGGGTGTGCCTTTTAGCAATTGCATAATTTCCATGTGGATATAAGTTCTAAGGGGGAAGGTTAAAATGAACCTGTACCCTGATGATGGATAATATTTTTACATATTCTTAGCAAGCAATAGAAGAACTATAAAGCCATCCCTGACCTTTCTAGCGGCATGTAGTATGAAGTGATTGGTTCTCAAAGATCACAACAAAGACTCTAAAGTCAGTTTCTAAACGCTTAGGCTCCATGCACACTGAAGCTCAAAACTGGTCACCAGATTGCTGGCAGAAAACACTGGTTGAAAAAACGTGCTCTTAACAACGTTTTGTACTAGCGATTATGAGCGTTTTTACTAGCGATTATGAGCGTTTTTTTGCGTTTGTGGGCGTTTTTAATAAAAATACACAGAGGACACTCCAAAAATCCCACAATGCATTGAAAAAATAGAACGCCGAACGCTAATTAATGCGCTTTTATGAGCGTTTGGCGTTTTTTGGCAGTGAAAAATGGCACTTTGAACGCAAATTTCTGGCTTTCAGAAAAAAGCTCATAAACTCCACTGCTCATTAAAGCTAAAAAACGTCCATGTGTGCATGGACACATAGGCTAACAGAGTGGAGTTTATGGGCTTTTAAAAAAATAAAATAAAAAACGCCCAAACTCCAATACACTGCAGTTTATGAGCTACACATCTGCTGTGTGTTTATATTAGAGGGCGGGAATGCTGCCAAGAGTCTGTTGTAATAGAAGAGGTCTTCAAACCTTTCAGTACAAGGACCACATATTTTACACAAATGCATTTTTTTTTTAATAACAAAGGAAATAAAATGTAAATGAATTATAGTTAAGAAATTAATTATAGTTTTAACTTAGTTATTTTTTGTAATCAGCAGGATACGATTCAGAACAAAAGAGAAAGAACTTTAGAAAAGCAAAGTCCCTTACATCAAATCAGTGTCCCCACCTATCATCAGTGTCCCCCCCCCCCCCCCCCCCTTAGTCAAAGTGTCCTCATCAGAGTTTCCTTTATTACAGTATGACTGTAGCTATGAAGCAGCAGGATAGGATTCGGGAGATGAAGGAGACTCCATCCTCCTGTGAATGCTGGGCTAAGCACGTCATTGCTTGCTAGGATGCTGGCAGTCCTAGCAAGCAACAGCATAGCGCAGTGGGGGGGGATCTGAGCTGGAGTACTCGGGTAGGGGAAGTGGAGAACGTACACATCAGCTGCAGGCCAGGTAATCTAGCAAGCCACATGAGGCCTGGAGGCCATCGTTTAGATAGATTGCAATTGGGGGGGGAAACATTTATAATTTCAGTGCTTCTGTCCTGAACTTTTAAGATGAATTTCTCAACAATGCCTATAGCTACAAAGGTGATTGAGGGCTTGTTCTAAAAGTGCATTTATCGCTTGCTTAGAATTTGTAAATACTTAATATGCATAGTCTGGACACAGGTTCATTTGTCCAATTCCAGCTATACAGCTACATTTAAAATATTGTACATAACTATTTTCTCTGCCAAAATATCTGTCTGGCTAGTATACACATAGCACGGCTCTCTTAACGCGGTAATACATTGTTTAAATTTGAGAATGACATGTTATAAGTGTTATTTTCAGGTGAAGGTCCAGTTCACACCAGACGCAGTTCCGTGTGCTTTTTTTTCTGCACTAAAAATGCATGCACAGTGTTTTCCATGTATTCCAATGGCTCTAGTTCACACCATGCAGTAAATTTCCAGTCAGTTTCTGCACCGGAAACTGACTGCATGGTGTGAACTAGAGCCATTGGAATACATGGAAAACACTGTGCATGCATTTTTAGTGCAGAAAAAAAAGCACACGGAACTGCGTCTGGTGTGAACTAGCACTAAGTGAGCAGGAGCGCATACAGCCCTAAGGACAAGTACCGCGCGGTAAAGCGTCCATCGGCAGCATATTTCATAGATTTTGACAGGCTGTTGGCAGCAGGGCTGGAAGCTGCACCCGAGCCTCCTGGTGACATGAAAATGCTGGAATTTGCTGTACATGAGCTAAACACCCTGTGTGTATTTAGATTTAGTCCAAGCCCTGGCTCACACCAGTGCAACTTATCAGTTCAAAGTCGCATAACAAGTCCCCATTTGCAGCAATGGAATCAGTGCGATTCAAGTTGCAACATTGAAAAAAGGTCCTGCACTATTTCTGTGCGCCTTGCATTGACATCTGTTACATGAAGTCACACAGAATGTCAGCAATTAAATTGCACTCAATAGGTGGCTTTGAAGTCACCCGACTTCCAAGCCATACCGGTGTGAACCAGGGCTGAGAGACCCGATAGATGGCCAGTTCTGCAGCAGAATCATGTAGGTGACAGAACCACTTCCCTTAACAGAAGGATTCTCTTGCTGGCATGGAAGGCTGCAGAATGTCACTCATTAGCAAGAGAGTGACTCCATAGGAAAAGGTTAATGATCTGTTGGTTATCCTGGCGCTGGGGAGTTATCACTAGACTTCCTATGGATCACTCATCTCACAAGGCTGTCTCCCAATTTGACAGGTGAGTGGGAAAGTGACCCCAAACTCACACTGACTGTTAGGGGGCTCTCACCTTTTAAATTGGGATGAGTGGCTGTGTCCATGCAACTGCAAAAAGTGATCTTGTCACTTGTAAAGCTGGCCATAGACGGCTTGACTGCTGGCTGATTTCTGTGACAAAATTCAAGCAGCAGATGGGCCTGCAAACACCACCTAGCTCAGTGATGGCGAACCTTGGCCCCCCAGATGTTTTGGAACTACATTTCCCATGATGCTCAGCTACACTGCAGAGTGCAAGAGCATCATGGGAAATGTAGTTCCAAAACATCTGGGGTGCCAAGGTTCGCCATCATTGACCTAGCTCAACAAAAGCAGATTTTAAAATCCACTGTGCTGGGTGGAAAAATGATCTACTGAAAAGTGAGTGCGCCCCATCAGATGGAATCCCCATTCGGCAGCACTGTGGCTGTCTGAATACAATAGACCACAATGGCGATCCCTCCATCCACATGGTTGGCATGTATGGGAGAACTGACTGATGTCTCACTAGAAAACTCTTCCCCGGCTTGCTTGGGGAATGCAGCCATGTTGGATGCTAGACTGGAAATATGGGTGTGGTCCTAAAGGTGAACTAGACCTACAAGCAAGCAGGCTACTCCAGCCCAGTGACACCATAATGTGCATTATAATATACGTCATACCCAACTTTACTACAATATATGGGGACACACTATAGGGGTGCATTGCAAAGCCATTATGGTGCCCCATCGCACAACTATACTGTGGGTAACCCACCCACCACAGTATAGTGCGCCCCAACACACCTCCATGTCCTCTGAAAATCACACAGGACCTGCTTCTTGCTGCTCAGAGGTGCATGGAGAGGAGAGGACTTTCCTGGACTAGGGACTACCAAGAAGTGACCTGTGACATCCTTATGAGCTCATCCCTACTGCCTGATTGGCTGCCTTAGCTTCACATCTCTGCTCTACAGGATAATCTCACAAAGCCAGGACCTCCACCTAGTACAGTGCCTGGAGCTACCACACCACCCCCAGCATGACACCCCCAGGCCTCCCTCCATTACATACCCAGGCCAACCCTTGTCATACATTCACACCAATAACACTGAACACTTTAAATGCCCCCCAGCCCCATGTCCTCATACAATGACACCCCCACTCTACCCTATGGACACACACTACATCCGCACACACTTTGCTCTCTCACCCCACTGTGCAGCCAAAGAGACTTCCGGTTCCACCGCCACGCCCCCTATGCTAATAGCCCGCACACAGAAAGAGGTCGCGTCAAGTACGGCCCCGCCCCTTATGATAATAAGCTTTGGTCCAGGAGACCTGGTACCGGTGAACTTACACTGTGAGCCCCGCCCGCAAAGCCGGGGATGTGCGAGCAGAGCAGTGCAGAGCAGTTCTCTCTGGGGCCAGCAGGGTGCTCTGTGCGATGTATCCCACGAGTCTGTATAATATTGTACATATGTCTGTGTACACTCGTGTAAGTGAGAGTCTGTATATCTGTCTACAGAGTCTGTATACAATACAGTATATGTGAGAGTCTGTATATCTGTCTACAGAGTCTGTATACAATAATGTGTATGTGAGAGTCTGTATATAATAATGTGTATGTGAGAGTCTGTGTACAATACTGTATATGTGAGAGTCTGTATATCTGTCTACAGAGGCTGTATACAATAATGTGTATGTGAGAGTCTGTATACAATAATGTGTATGTGAGAGTCTGTATACAATACTGTATATGTGAGAGTCTGTATACAATACAGTATATGTGAGAGTCTGTATACAATAATGTATATGTGAGAGTCTGTATACAATACTGTATATGTGAGAGTCTGTATACAATACAGTATATGTGAGAGTCTGTATACAATACAGTATATGTGAGAGTCTGTATACAATAATGTGTATGTGAGAGTCTGTATACAATACTGTATATGTGAGAGTCTGTATACAATAATGTGTATGTGAGAGTCTGTATACAATAATGTGTATGTGAGAGTCTGTATACAATACTGTGTATGTGAGAGTCTGTATACAATAATGTGTATGTGAGAGTCTGTATACAATACTGTATATGTGAGAGTCTGTATACAATACTGTGTATGTGAGAGTCTGTATACAATAATGTGTATGTGAGAGTCTGTATACAATACTGTATATGTGAGAGGCTGTATACAATACTGTATATGTGAGAGGCTGTATACAATACTGTGTATGTGAGAGTCTGTATACAATAATGTGTATGTGAGAGTCTGTATACAATACTGTATATGTGAGAGCCTGTATACAATACTGTATATGTGAGAGTCTGTATACAATACTGTGTATGTGAGAGGCTGTATACAATAATGTGTATGTGAGAGGCTGTATACAATACTGTATATGTGAGAGGCTGTATACAATACTGTATATGTGAGAGTCTGTATACAATACTGTATATGTGAGAGTCTGTATACAATAATGTGTATGTGAGAGTCTGTATACAATACTGTATATGTGAGAGGCTGTATACAATACTGTATATGTGAGAGTCTGTATACAATACTGTGTATGTGAGAGGCTGTATACAATAATGTGTATGTGAGAGGCTGTATACAATACTGTATATGTGAGAGGCTGTATACAATACTGTATATGTGAGAGTCTGTATACAATACTGTATATGTGAGAGTCTGTATACAATAATGTATATGTGAGAGTCTGTATACAATACTGTATATGTGAGAGTCTGTATACAATACAGTATATGTGAGAGGCTGTATACAATAATGTATATGTGAGAGTCTGTATACAATACTGTATATGTGAGAGGCTGTATACAATAATGTGTATGTGAGAGTCTGTATACAATACCATATATGTGAGAGTCTGTATACAATACTGTATATGTGAGAGTCTGTATACAATACTGTATATGTGAGAGGCTGTATACAATACTGTATATGTGAGAGGCTGTATACAATACTGTATATGTGAGAGGCTGTATACAATACTGTATATGTGAAAATCAGTGTACAATAATGTATATGTGAGAGTCTGTATACAACAATGTGTATGTGATAATCTGTATACAATAATGTATATGTGAGAGTCTGTATACAACAATGTGTATGTGATAATCTGTATACAATAATGTATATGTGACAGTCTGTATACAACAATGTGTATGTGATAATCTGTATACAATAATGTATATGTGACAGTCTGTATACAACAATGTGTATGTGATAATCTGTATACAATAATGTATATGTGAGAGTCTGTATACGATAATATGTATGTGAGAGTCTGTATACAATACTGTATATGTGAGAGTCTGTATACAATAATGTGTATGTGAGAGTCTGTATACAGTGCCTTGACAAAGTATTCATACCCCTTGCAATTTTCCACATTTTGTCATGTTGCAACCAAAAAAAACGTAAATGTATTTCATTGGGATTTTATGTGATGGACCAACACAAAGTGACACATAATTGTGATGTGGAAGGAAAATGATAAATGTTTTTTAACAGTTTTTACAAATAAATATGTGAAAAGTGTGGCGTGAATTTGTATTCAGCCCCCCTGAGTCAATACTTTGTAGAAACACCTTTCTCTGCAATTACAGCGTCAAGTCTTTTGGGGGATGTCTCTACCAGCTTTGCACATCTAGAGAGTAACATTTGTGCCCATTCTTCTTTGTAAAATAGCTCAAGCTCTGTCAGATTGGATGGAGAGCATCTGTGAACAGCAGTTTTCAAGTCTTGCCACAGACTCTCAATTTGATTTAGGTCTGGACTTTGACTGGGCCATTCTAACACATGAATATGCTTTGATCTAAACCATTCCATCGTAGCTCTGGCTGTATGTTTAGGGTCTTTGTCCTGCTGGAAGGTGAACCTCCACCCCAGTCTCAAGTCTTTTGCAGACTCTTCTAAGATTGCCCTGTATTTGGCTCCATCCATTTTCCCATTAACTCTGACCAGCTTCCCTGTCCCTGCTGAAGAAAAGCATCTCCACAACATGATGCTGCCACCACCATGTTTCACAGTGGGGATGGTGTGTTCAGGGTGATGTGCAGTGTTAGTTTTCCGCCACATATAGAGTTTTGTTTTTATGGCAAAAAGTTACATTTTGGTCTCATCTGACCAGAGCACCTTCTTCCACATGTTTGCTGTGTCCACCACATGTCTTCTCCCAAACTGCAAACAGGACTTCTTATGACTTTCTTTCAACAATGGCATTTTTCTTGCCACTCTTCCATAAAGGCCAGATTTGTGGAGTGCACCACTAATAGTTGTCCTGTGGACAGATTCTCCCACCTCAGATGTGGATCTCTGCAGCTCCTCCAGAGTTACCATGGGCCTCTTGGCTGCTTTAATGATCTCCTTGCCCAGCCTGTCAGTTTAAGTGGATGGCCATGTCTTGGTAGGTTTGCAGTTGTGCCATACTCTTTCCATTTTCGGATGATGGATTGTACAGTGCTCCGTGAGATGTTCAAAGCTTGGGATATTCTTTTCTAACCTAACCCTGCTTTAAATTTCTCCACAACTTTACCCCTGACCTGTCTGGTGTGTTCCTTGGTCTTCATGATGCTGTTTGTTCATAAGGTTCTCTAACAAACCTCTGAGGGGTTTACCGAACAGCTGTATGTATACTGAGATTAAATTACACACAGGTGGACTCCATTTAGGTGACTTCTGAAGGCAATCGGTTCCACTAGATTTTAGTTAGGGGTATCAAAGTAAAGGGGCTGAATACAAATGCACGCCACACTTTTCAGATATTTATTTGTTAAAAATTTGGAAAACCATTTATCATTTACCTTCCACTTCACAATTACTGTATGTGCCACTTTGTGTTGGTCTATCACATAAAATCCCAATAAAATAAATTTACGTTTTTGGTTGTAACATGACAAAATATGGAAAATTTCAAGGGGTGTGAATACTTTTTCAAGGCACTGTACAATAGTGTACATGTAAGAGGCTGTATACAATAGTGTACATGTGAGAGGCTGTATACAATAGTGTACATGTGTGAGGCTGTATACAATAGTGTACATGTGAGAGGCTGTATACAATAGTGTACATGTAAGAGGCTGTATACAATAATGTACATGTGAGAGGCTGTATACAATAGTGTACATGTAAGAGGCTGTATACAATAGTGTACATGTGAGAGGCTGTATACAATAGTGTACATGTAAGAGGCTGTATACAATAGTGTACATGTAAGAGGCTGTATACAATAGTGTACATGTGAGAGGCTGTATACAATAGTGTACATGTGTGAGGCTGTATACAATAGTGTACATGTGAGAGGCTGTATACAATAGTGTACATGTAAGAGGCTGTATACAATAGTGTACATGTGAGAGGCTGTATACAATAGTGTACATGTAAGAGGCTGTATACAATAGTTTACATGTAAGAGGCTGTATACAATAGTGTACATGTGAGAGGCTGTATACAATAGTGTACATGTAAGAGGCTGTATACAATAGTTTACATGTGAGAGGCTGTATACAATAGTGTACATGTGAGAGGCTGTATACAATAGTGTACATGTGTGAGGCTGTATACAATAGTGTACATGTGTGAGGCTGTATACAATAGTTTATATGTAAGAGGCTGTATACAATAGTGTACATGTGAGAGGCTGTATACAATAGTGTACATGTGAGAGGCTGTATACAATAGTGTACATGTGAGAGGCTGTATACAATAGTGTACATGTGAGAGGCTGTATACAATAGTGTACATGTGCCCTGCAAGGCATGCCAGTCTTATTATTCAAATGGTGCTTATGGCTGATATCTGCTGCTTCCTCTTCGTCAGAATTAGAAGATGCAAATGAGATAACAATGGGCATTGTGCAGAAACAAGAGAACACACAATGCCAGGTCATATCACATTCTGCACACTCAACTGACATGTAAATAGACAGAGGGCTGTCATAGAGTACGGAGCAGAGGTAGCCATCGCCTTCCATACACAGAATACATAGGGAGAAGTAGGGCTCCTCCGCACTGGCTGCTGCCATCTCCTCCAAGGTGAGTCCCGGTATTATTATGTCTTCTTCTAGCTCTGTGTGTTCTTACAGCAAGGACAGCGGATTGCTGGTAAATTCAGGAATGATAAGGCTTGGCAGGACTCCTGCAAAATAGTTTTGAATCAGTGATTTGGAAAGTATCAAAGCCAGAGCATTAGCCTGTGACAGCCAGATGACTAGCATTTTCAGAAGGATGGGTGAGAGATGGCAGCCTGCATAATGCACATCTGATAGTACAGGCTTTACTTCAAAACCTAAATAGGTATCACTTTATTTTGTAAATCTTAAAGCCCCACTCCAGGAATTAGATCCAATCTACCCTTGCAGTCAGGCCCCTTCAAAGGGTAAATGTTAGTTATGTCTATGGAGTAGAGCAGTGGGTAATACTTAAAATCTGGCCTGTTAGTGGGTCCTGAGCATAGGAATTGAGAACCCCTGGAGTAAAGGAACAGGCAGGATTACTCACCCTATCCACCCTCTGGCCAGCTCCAGCACTGCCCCCTTTTTCTTCATCCTGGTACCGATAGATATAACGAGGATTTCAAACTCTTGCAGTGAGGGTGGCCCCTCTGTAGTCAGTGCTGGAGGGGCTGTGTGATCTATCTGCAGCTGCTAGTAAACATACTTGGCGCCAGTGGATCTATCACACAGCTCCACAGCAGCAAATCTTTTATTACTAGTAACTTACTATCAATGAATAGTCAGCACTGTCCGAACTTTGTGGCTGTCTGATTTGCTGGTGCCATGCATGTTTACTAGCAGCTGGCACCTCTATCATATAGCCTCACCAACGTTAAATTGAAAAAGCTTTTTTCTTGCTGCCAAATCTCACTTAGCTTCCCCCTTCTATGTAATGTGAAGAAAATAGCTAGGGAGGTATGTTTACCTAGTCTGTACTGAGCTGGCAGATCTTGTTGTCCGTTGAAAACTACATGTGTGCACTGTCTGTCCTACAAAGGATATAGGATCTCAAGGTTTGGGTGGTACATCGTATGTTATTGCACTTGAAGAAAATTGAAACCTCAGTCTAAAGCTGGCCATGGATTGGCTCCTGCTGAACCAGCCAAATTTGTATCTGTCTATGGGCAGACTGGTTGTACTGAAGTCTGCAAATCAAATTCAATACAACCAGCCTGCCAGTTTTTTTTCCTGATCACTGTTGGCAGCTATAGCTTATATCTCCTGATCACTGTTGGCAGCTATAGCTTATATCTCCTGATCACTGTTGGCAGCTATCGCTTATATCTCCTGATTACTGTTGGCAGCTATAGCTTATATCTCCTGATCACTGTTGGCAGCTATAGCTTATATCTCCTGATCACTGTTGGCAGCTATAGCTTATATCTCCTGATCACTGTTGGCAGCTATAGCTTATATCTCCTGATCACTGCTGGCAGCTATAGCTTATATCTCCTGGTCACTGCTGGCAGCTATAGCTTATATCTCCTGATCACTGTTGGCAGCTATAGCTTATATCTCCTGATCACTGCTGGCAGCTATAGCTTATATCTCCTGATCACTGCTGGCAGCTATAGCTTATATCTCTTGATCACTGCTGGCAGCTATAGCGTATATCTCCTGATCACTGCTGGCAGCTATAGCGTATATCTCCTGATCACTGTTGGCAGCTATAGCTTATATCTCCTGATCACTGTTGGCCGCTATAGCTGCCAGCAGTGATCACTGTAGTCTGCTGCTGAGGAAGGCTCCCCGCCGTAAAAAACAATAGGGCTGTCGGAGGGATTCCAATATCAACACTGATTGCGTTGATGGGGGAATCAAGCAGTTTTCTTTCCTTTAACCTGTAATTGAAGGAAAGGAAGTTGCATAATGTATGGCCTGCCTAAGATTTCCCTGCTGTCAGAATACACTGATCAGCACTGCAGGCTATAACATCCAAAATGCTGGATGTTCAGAACTCGATCAGTAGATTGACATCTGTACAACCAGCCTGCCCATACATGGATTGACATTTGGCCGGTCCATGCTGATTTGCTTGTGCCATGCATGTTTACTAGTCCCTGCTGAACCAAACAAATTTCAATTCATGTATATCCGGCTTAACTGTCCCTCAATCTGTCCCTTAATTGCACAAGCTGCATATAAAGTCCAATGTATAGATCTGCTGCAAAAAATGGCGGCTAGAAAGGTAAGAAATAAAAAATGTTCATTATCTTGAAATAAGCTGTGTGAATAGGAACACATAACCAGCATATAGTGGGGGGGGGGGGGGGGTTCTCAAAATTAACAAAGACTAGACTGGGTTGATACACAGTAACCAGTTAGCAGTAAAAGCAGTACAATGGGGGCGATTTGTGCCAGGTTTTTATTGCTGAGCGCTATTGAGGAAATTCTTCTTCATTTTTATTGTTATCGTTTTTATTGGTATCTGGGTCCCTTTGTCAGTGATCACTGACAAAAGGGACCCAGATACCAATAAAAACCTGACAGAGGTTCCCCTTTGCTCTTCCTGCTCCCATTTCCGAAGGATCTTTGGAAAAAGAAAGTATTACATTAGTTGATCTCAACTCAAGACATCGGCATTTCATTATTTATATTAATCATGACTGGGTTGCCCATGAAGCCAACTGAGGCAGTTGTGTAGGGCGGCACACATGAAGGCACAGTGGGAGGCAGCACTGAGGTCCAATGTCTATACCGGACACGCTGTTCTGAGAGCTTGTTCAGCCCTGTGTATGCTCAGCTCAGCAATTGTTATGATGCAGGTGGCTCCTGAACCACAACCACTAATGATGCCGAGTGGCCTGGCTGCTTACATCCTACCAACTAAGGATGCTATACAGCTCTACCACCAGCTTCCTGGCAATTGATGATGCTGTGTGGCCCTGCCACCAGAGCCCTAGCAAAAAAAGACAAAAGGCGTTGTTTTTTTTTTGCAAATTCTTTTTATTAAATTTAGAAAGGGTGGAGGTAACAAAACAAAGCCTATTGGGCATACCTTGGCTTGTAAAAGAGAGAACAAAATGACAATAAACCAGAACACCTAAAACTTGGTAACCAATGCCCAAGGTAACTGCACTCAAAACTGCTGGAAGGTGCTAAGTAGATGTCAGAAAAGTTTCCCCACCGTGTTCAGAACCAAGCGAGAACAGGTACTCAGAAGCAAAGCAGTAACTAGAAAGGAGAAGTGCCCCCCAACAGAGTACACAGGGAACTTTAAGGGCAACTGTATAGAATAGTAGATATACGTATATAATAAAGTACAGAATTTATTGAAAAGTATTTTTTTTTAAAGTTGGTGCATACATCACCATATAGCACATAGATAAAAACAATGAATGCAGTAGGATCAATAAGCATTGTTTTTCTCCTGCTATATCGTCCGACGCGTTTCAGGATCTCACAGGAATCCTTTCTTCAGGGGCATTTTATAAGGAGATTTAGAAAACATAAACAATCTATAACAAAGCATAACACAGATTTAGAATCAAACAGTCAGAGACATGGAATGAGCATCATGGGAGATAAGTTTGAGAAATTAAGAACTTACCGATCCAACGAGGTCTGCACTTAAAAACTGCCAGTAAGTTAGCAGAGATATAAATATAGGCGTATGTGTGTGCGCACATGCAGAGATTACTCATTTATGGGTTCAGAACACAGGTATCTCAGAGAGGTTCCCAAGGAGAGAAGCAAAGCAGTGCGCATTATTTAGGTGTTGCCAATGATACAACAGTATCTCTGGACTCCGTCCAGATATCCCACACCTTGGAGAATTTATTAGGGCATCCCCTAGATTTGTATGTGAATTTATATAATGGGATTGTTTTGTTTACAACAGACTTCCAATAATCTAAAGTAGTTTTAAAAAAAAAAAAATATTATTAATACAGTGGAACCTCGGATTACACGGAAGTATGCTCGTAATCCAAAGTACAAGCATATCAAAGCGAGTTTTCCCATTGAAGTCAATGGAAACGAAAATAATTTGTTCCGCATTAACTTCAATGGGATGCAATACCGGTGCCGGAGAGCCTCGGAAACGGCCGAAAAGGCCCAAGCACACTTCGGCTGACCTCGGCAAAACCTCGGAAAGACTCAGAGGTTTGCCGAGGTCAGCCGAACAGTCCTCGGGCCTTTCTGTGCATTTCCGAATGCCGACGATCGGCGCTGTTCGGCTCCGGTGCCCCCCACCTCAGGCCAAAAGCAATACTGCACACTGCTTTTGGCCTGAATCCTCCTTGTTTTGCAAGACAACACTCGCAAGTTAGGATTTTTAGAAATACAGTGCTCGTTTTGCGAAACGCTCGTTAACCGCGTTACTCGCAAACCGAGGTTCCACTGTACTGGAATTGTCAAAAACCGCATGTGTTTTTATTTCTTTTGACACTTTTTTTGGTGAATTACTCATACTCATTCACATGGGGTCACGACCACCGGCCAGGGTTGTGGGGAAGAGGTCCTTGTCCCAATCAACAAGGGGACAAGGTGCTTTGAGGTGGGGGAGCAGAGCTGATGTTGAGGGCATGTGGCCTGGTATGGTTCAGGAGGGGGGCGCTTGCTTGTTCCCCCTTTTCTGGCCTGCCAGGCTGCATGCTTGGATAAGAGTCTGGTATGGATTTTGGGGACCCCACGCTGTTTTGTTTAAAATTTGGATTGGGTGGGGGACCTCCACACTGTCTTTCTTTATACAGTGCCTTGCGAAAGTATTCGACCCCCTTGAACTTTTCAACCTTTTGCCACATTTCAGGCTTCAAACATAAAGATATAAAATTACAATTTTTTGTGAAGAATCACCAACAAGTGGGACACAATTGTGAAGTGGAACGAAATCTATTGGATTGTTGAAACTTTTTTAACTAATAAAAAAATGAAAAGTGGGGCAAAATTATTCGGCCCCCTTGCATTAATACTTTGTAGAGCCACCTTTTGCTGCGATTACAGCTGCAAGTCGCTTGGGGTATGTCTCTATCAGTTTTGCACATCGAGAGACTGAAATTCTTGCCCATTCTTCCTTGCAAAACAGCTCGAGCTCAGTGAGGTTGGATGGAGAGCGTTTGTGAACAGCAGTTTTCAGCTCTTTCCACAGATTCTCGATTGGATTCAGGTCTGGACTTTGACTTGGCCATTCTAACACCTGGATACGTTTATTTGTGAACCATTCCTTTGTAGATTTTGCTGTATGTTTGGGATCGTTGTCTTGTTGGAAGATAAATCTCCGTCCCACTTTCAGGTCTTTTGCAGACTCCAACAGGTTTTCATCCAGAATGGTCCTGTATTTGGCTGCATCCATCTTCCCCTCAATTTTAACCATCTTCCCTGTCCCTGCTGAAGAAAAGCAGGCCCAAACCATGATGCTGCCACCACCATGTTTGACAGTGGGGATGGTGTGTTGAGGGTGAGGAGCTGTGTTGCTTTTACACCAAACATATCGTTTTGCATTGTGGCCAAAAAGTTCGATTTTGGTTTCATCGGACCAGAGCACCTTCTTCCACATGTTTGGTGTGTCTCCCAGGTGGCTTGTGGCAAACTTTAGACAAGACTTTTTATGGATATCTTTGAGAAATGGCTTTCTTCTTGCCACTCTTCCATAAAGGCCAGATTTGTGCAGTGTACGACTGATTGTTGTCCTATGGACAGACTCTCCCACCTCAGTTGTAGTTCTCTGCAGTTCATTCAGAGTGATCATGGGCCTCTTGGCTGCATCTCTGATCCGTCTTCTCCTTGTCTGAGCTGAAAGTTTAGAGGGACAGCCAGGTCTTGGTAGATTTGCAGTGGTCTGATACTCCTTCCATTTCAAAATGATCGCTTGCACAGTGCTCCTTGGGATGTTTAAAGCTTGGGAAATCTTTTTGTATCCAAATCCGGCTTTAAACTTCTCCACAACAGTATTACGGACCTGCCTGGTGTGTTCCTTGGTCTTCATGATGCTCTCTGCGCTTTCAACAGAACCCTGAGACTATCACAGAGCAGGTGCATTTATACAGAGACTTGATTACACACAGGTGGATTCTATTTATCACCATCAGTCATTTAGGACAACATTGGATCATTCAGAGATCCTCGCTGAACTTCTGGAGTGAGTTTGCTGCACTGAAAGTAAAGGGGCCGAATAATTTTGCACGCACCACTTTTCAGTTTTTTATTTGCTAAAAAAGTTTAAAATATCCAATAGATTTCGTTCCACTTCACAATTGTGTCCCACTTGTTGGTGATTCTTCACAAAAAATTTAAATTTTATATCTTTATGTTTGAAGCCTGAAATGTGGCAAAAGGTTGAAAAGTTCAAGGGGGCCGAATACTTTCGCAAGGCACTGTATTTTTGTATTGCTGCCAATGGTTTTTATTTACATTTAGCTGTCACCAGGAAAGCCCACTGATAGCTGATGACTCATCCGTTGTTAGGGTGCGGCTTCCTGGCCCGCTCCTTAACAACCATTCACTGGTTGTTAAGGACGCCGGCAGCCCCGCTCCGTAGACACTACAGCTACTAAACATAGCTTACACACTAGGCTAAACACTGCTTACGCCAGTAAAAAATGTTAAAACATTTGCGTTTTTTTGTCTGGCGTTTTTAAAGCAGTTTTTAGCTTTCTAATGTTCATAAGGGCTTTTCAAGTTTGAGTTCTCATTTTCTGAGAAAAAAAAAACCTGTCAAACTGATGCGCTTTCTTGTAGGTCCTTAGTGAAAGGTGGGCTCACTGAACAGTAGACAGACACAAGAGAGAAGAGGTTAGGGCTTCATTGAAAAGTACAGATTTGAGTATAACTTTGGTGTTTTTTTTTTTTTCTAAAAGTAATCTCTGCTGAAGTATTTTTTTCATCACATATTTAAAATGTATTGCTTTGGTGTGTGGGACTTGCACAATTAGGACCCTATCACACCAGTCGCATGTACACAGGCTAGCCATTGTTTTTAATTACATTGTTGTGATGCATTGGCATGCGTTGTCTGATTTTTTTGATGCATTGTTTTACGTTATAGGGCCTATTGATGGCAATGGCAGTGCATGAGAATGCATGACTGTGAATAATGCAGATTAAAATGGTTAAAAACAAGATGTGAATCCAACCTAGAGTCATGGGAATACAAAAGTATCATGTTAATAGAGGATAGATTGTTATTTATATCCCAGTCTCGGACTTCAATCTCAACCTTTTGCCTTTTGTTAGATATATTCAAATAATATAAAGGATTTAAAGTGTTACTAAACCCAGGACCCTGCATACACTATATCTGGTCTCCCACAGTACACAGAACATGGAAATGCAATAGTTTAAGCCCCGGAAGATTTGGCTGCTGAATGACCGAGCCATTTTTTGCGATTCGGCCTTGCATCGCTTTAACTGACAATTGCGTGGTCGTGCGACGCTGCACCCAAACAAAATTGATGTCCTTTTTTCCCCACAAATAGAGCTTTCTTTTGGTGGTATTTGATCGCCTCTGCGGTTTTTATTTTTTGCGCTATTTTTTTTAAATTCAGTAATTTTTTTATTGATTTTCTTTTCAAAGATACAAAATACATACATACATACATACATACTTTCGAGATACAGTTATCATATACATCCAAGATAACCCCCCCAACCAAAGATGCGCTATAAACAAGCGAAAATTTTGAAAAAAAAAACACAATATTTTGTACTTTTTGCGATAATAAATATCCCCATTTTTTTTTTTAAAAAAAAGCTAATTTTTTCCTCAGTTTAGGCCGATATGTATTCTTCTACATATTTTTGGTTAAAAAAAATCGCAATAAGCGTATATTGATTGGTTTGCGCAAAAGTTATAGCGTCTACAAAATAGGGGATATATTTATGGCATTTTTATTATTATTTTTTTTTTACTAGTAAAGGCGGTGATCTACTTTTTTTATCAGGACTGCGACATTATGGCGGACACATCGGACACTTTTGACACATTTTTGGGACCATTGGCATTTATACAGCGATCAGTGCTATAAAAATGCACTGATTACTGTAAAAATGTCACTGGCAGGGAAGGGGTTAACACTAGGGGGCAATCAAGGGGTTAACTGTGTTCCCTGTGTGTGTTTCTAACTGTAGGGGGAGGGGACTGACCTAGAGGAAATGACAGATCGTGGTTCCTAGCTATTAGGAACTCACGATCTGTCACTCCTCACAGAACGGGGATTTGTGTGTTTACACACACACATTCCTGTTCTGCTCCTGGTGCCCGCGATCGCTCGCAGCCGGAGGTCATCGCAGCCGTCGGCCACGAGCATCGGCACCCCCGGAGTGCAGCTAGCACGTGCGCGTGCCTGCTATTCCGATCCCATGAGCCGACGTACAGCTACGATGGCTCACGGGATCGCGCCAACCTACCACAGTAAAATGACGGCGGCTGGTCGGCAAGCGATTAAAGTAAATATAAACTGCTAAATACCTTTTTTCATCAGCAGTTAAAGCAGTCTTGTGACTTCTATCAGTATCTGGTTAAAGCTTGTAGGAGGAGTTTTCATTCTGCTCTGACTGTCCTATGAGGCTGCAGGCCCCCTGACGCTCTGTCTGGACAGTGCTGACTGGCCCTGTGCTGATCACATGCACTCTCCTAGGGGAAAAAAAAGGAAAGATAAACTCTCTAGCAATACACTCCAAACTGAGCATGTGTAGCTTTTCCCCTAGTCTCTGTGGTGTTAGGGGACTGTGGAAGAAGGGAAGGATCAGAGAAGACAGGATCAAACAGCCCAGCCTTTTTACACAATGCAGAGGATTAACCCCTTAGGTGCTACAGTGAGTATAACAAGCATGATTTACTGCATATACAGACTGATTTTACTGTTGTGTGTTTAGTAACACTTTCAATGTTAACTCCAGTTTTATTGAAAGAAAAAAAGCATTCCAGCTGCTGAACTTCCCTGTTGGCCCTGTGATGGATGGGCTGATTGACCATAAACAAGTCTTGGTGGGAGGGCACAGGACCACACTTGATTTTTCCAGGAACGTTTATGATCTGCATATAAATTCAGTGCTTATATGTACAGATCTACTGATCATTATTTTCTAAAGAAAACATTTACTACTGCATTTTTTTATAGCGTTTACTTTTAAATTGCCTAGGTTTGTGAACCTTGTTGGTGTACTCTAATGCCGCGTACACGCGACCGGTTTTCCCGTCGGAATAAACTCTGAAGGTATTTCCAACGGAGTTCCGCTGAAACTGTCTTGCCTACACACGCCATAGTCCGACCGTCTGGAACGCAGTGACGTACAACACTAGAAAAAGGAAGTTCAATAGCCAGTAGCCAATAGCTGCCGTCTCGTACTTGCTTCAGGGCATGCGCCATTTTTGGTCCATCGGAACAGCATACAGACAAGCGGTTTTCCCAATAGGAATTGGTTCCATCGGAAATATTTAAAACATGTTCTATTTCTAGGTCCGTCAGAATTTTCAAAAAAAAAAGTCTGATGAGGCCCACACATGGTCGGAATATCCAATGAAAAGATTCCGTCTGACTTTTTCTGCCGGAAAGTCCGACCGCGTGTACGCGGCATAAGTGCAATCACAGCTTGATAAATTAGGCCATAAGATTCGACATGTACAATTTTTACTGTTAAATGTCTCTGCCATCATAATGTGCATTCCAATAACAGTTATTATTCCCTTTTCATTCAGAATATGTATGGGAGCAACAGAAAACTGTAAGTATATATTTATATATGGTTATGTTATAGTACTATAATTATCTTCTGATCATTAATACTATCTGGTTACTGTTAACCGTACACCAGCTGTATGACAACCCACATACTGTAGCTGTGTTTCTTCTTTCAGGTCTTGTCCACAGCCTCTGTGCAGATATGGTAATATAAACTTAAAGTAGAACTTCAGTATTTTTTTCATCTTTCCATCTATTAAATCTTCTTTCCTTGTTGTTTTAACTTTGGATAGTAAAACATTTTTTTTTTCTGCCAGTAAATACCTTCTACAGCTCACTTCCTGTTTCTTGTCTGGTAAAAAGCCTAGGCTTATGACATCATGCACAGCTCTCTCTCTCTCTAGTGAGCGTTTACCAGGAAAGGAGGGGTGGTTGAGTCATAAAAGGGCCAATGAGAGCTTCAGGGCTGCAGAGCTGGAGGTGTGCCTCTGTGTAAATCCAGGAAGTGAACAGGCAGCAGCTTCAGCTGCCCACAGTTAAAATGGTTGCAGCCAGACTCAGTGGAGGGAGATTTCTGCAGCATATTTGGCCAGAATTTCAGTATATATAAAATAATATGCAAAGTGGTTGGAGGGAAGATTCAGATTGAAAAAGATGTTTTTATTACAAATTATGTGAGCAGACTACAGTTCCTCTTTAACTGGCTTTCAGCCATCAAGAGTACTGTATGCTAAACTTGTGTGTGGTGTAAATGTGTTTTGCAATGTTATGGTGTGTGTAAAGGCAAAACCTTTTTTTTTTTTTTTTTTGGATACAGTAATGGAGAGTTAGACCCCCTGTCATGATTTGCAGAGGTCTGTGCCCCTGCTAAAGTGCTAGAGAGAATAGCCACTCTATTTGTACTAGACTATTCGCACCAAGAGAGACCGTAACAGAAAATCTTACATTTTGGAGTTGTCATGAAATCTTTCAACAGGGACCTGTTCTGGTGACAACTCTCAAAGATAGACATTGTTAAAGTGGTTGTAAACCCTCGTTTACAACTTTATGTTACAGGTAAGCCTATATTAAGGCCTATATATACCTGTAGCTAACAAGGATATCTCCTAAACCTGCACGGGTTAGGAGATATATCTGTATTTGCATGTGCCGACGTCATGCGGCACATGCGCATTTGAGACAACTGAAGCAATGGCGCTATATGCCGATGCTTCAGTTGTACTGTGCCGCTCTCGTGCGCATGCGCGGAGTGACGGCATCGCGGCTCTGGCAAATCACAGCGCCGGAGCCGCGATACCCGGAAGTCACTCCGGGAGAACATGTCGGAGGGGGAGAAGTGGACCGATGCAGGGGCTTCGATCTGAGGTAAGTGATACATAATTAGCTAGTATGCTATGCATACTAGCTAATTATGCCTTTGTCTTGCAGGGTTTTTTTTTTTTTACATTTTTGCTGAGGGTTTACTTCCTTTTTAAGGACTAGTTTGCTGATAATGACAAAAGTGGACCATGCCTGCCCAATGTATATCAGCACAAGGCCTGTACAAAGACATAGTGAGCCCTGGTGTCCCTTTAACAGAATCCTTTTGTCCAGGGAACAGGAAAGACTGCATGATCATGTGACCACTGTGATTGGCTGTCACAGTGGTCACATGATCCACATAGCTCCCAACTGTCCCTGATTTTGAGGGACTGTCCCTGATTTGGAGCAATGTCCCTCTGTCCCTTATTCCTCCTCATTTGTCCTTAATTTTGGTCTATATAGAATAGCTGTGTATAAAATGCACTTTTTATCTAAAAAGTGTTTTCCAGTGCTAAACCTTTCATCCAATTTCTAAATTGCTGCATTTGTAAATTCCAAATGCCAATATAAAGAAATAGCAGTGGTAAAAGCATTTGTGGGTTTAACCAATCTAATTTTTTTTGTACAATTCTCCTTTAAGGGAGAGTGGCAAGGGGTGGGTCCTATGCCTGCATACTTTTGCTGATAGGTATCCCTCATTCCCATCTCAAAAAGTTGGGAGGTATGGATCCATGGACTCCTGATCATTACTAGAGACCATGGGCTGTCTATGACAGCTCAGTCACAAGGCTGGGAGCACCTCTGGACACTCATGGAAGCATTTTTTAGGGGTGTGCAAAGCTCCCAACTGTCCCTGATTTGGAACAGCATGCCTCTGTCCCTCTTTCCTCCTCATTTGTCCCTCATTTTGGTCTGATCTATATAGTTGTATATAAAATGCACTTTTTATCTTTCAAAAAGTGTTTCATAGTGCTAAACCTTTTATCCAATTTCTGCTTTTGTACATTTCAAAAGCCAGTATAAGGAGAAAGTAGTGGTTAAAAAAAAAAGCATGTGTGTTTTTTTTTTTTTTTGTATAATTCTCCTTTAAGGGGCTTGACAGGGGGTGTGTCCTGTGCCTACATACTTTTGCTAATAGGTGTCCCTCATTTCCATCTCGAAGAGTTTGGAGGTATGGGGGTGTGGGCCCAGTCTATTTAGCGCTGCATATATGCATTATGTGGGCAGGAAGTGGTGCCTCCAACCTGTAAGTGCTGGATACCCTGGGTGCATTGGGCAAATCGGAATCATTTAGATCATAGAGCTAGTATTCAAAAAATGATTCCGTACAGGTATTGATCCACAGGTACAAGCTTATTAAATTAAAAAAAGCTAGAGAAAAGAAATCAGTTTTGCCTTTTTCTGGAAAATTTTAACTAGAATACTGGTTGGTCACTGGGGGGCAGAACTTTATTTTAGTTTAATATATTTTTTAAAGTAAATTTGTCAGTTGAAAATAAAACCGGACAGCAAGGGGAATCTGCATCACACATATGGATTAGGGTGTGCCCAGGCACACCCGACACACCCTGTGCGCACACCTATGAGTACTTCCCATATCAAGCGTGTTTGCTGGCAGTTTTTTCAGCTGTAGCCTGGGGTTGAGGGGGGTTATGGTCAATCTGGCAGCCAAAAGAATGAAGGGTAATTTAAAGTGAACCTGTGCTTTGCCAATAGAGGATAAACCCTTCCATGGCCGGCACGCCGCTACCTGCAGGAGTGTGTACCGGAGGTGGAGAGGGAATGTCTGCTGCCGGGGATCGTGCAGGGGCGCGGGGAGTTAACTATTGCATGCAGTACACTGACAGATCCCTCCCCCGGCTCCCCCAGCTGCAGAGCTGTTCGGCGGCTCAGGTCTCTGAGTGATGCAGAGGAACTGGCTCGCCTCCTTCATTGGCAATGGTCGAGACTAGTGAGGGGGTGTGGCCAGGCAAGGGGGGACCCCGCCTGTCACTGGGGGGGCAGAGCGGCCGGCCTCCGGGATGATCGCACGATCCTTCTGGGCAGAGCAACATGGAGGAAAAAAAAGAAAAAGGCTCTAAAAATGCTGTTTTCTTTTTTATGCAGCCACTAAGAGAAATTGGGTTGGAAACTGCTCTGCTTGATTTCTTACACTCAGGCCAGTGCTACAGGAAAAAACAGATACCATCTTGAGCTTTGTCAACTTTATTACTTCTATCTTTAGACTTTTACATATAAGTAAAAAAGTTCTGTTAGCTAACAAAGATCAAGATGGTATCTGTTTTTTCCTGTAGCACTGTCCTCACTGTAGGTTTTCAACCCAATTTCTCCCAGTGCTCTGCCTGCTGTCACCCAGTCCCCCTGCTGTCGCCCAGTCCCCCTGCTGCAGCCCAGTCCCCCTGCTGCCGCCCAGTCCCCCTGCTGCCGCCCAGTCCCCCTGCTGCCGCCCAGTCCCCCTGCTGCCGCCCAGTCCCCCTGCTGCCGCCCAGTCCCTCTGCTGTCGCCTAGCCCCCAGCTGTCATCCAGTCCCCTGCTGTAAGCCTGTCCCTCTACTGTCAAACAGTCCCCTGCTGTCATCCAGTCCCTCTGCTGTCATCCAGTCCCCCTGCTGTCACCCAGTCCTCTAAAAAACAAAATGTAAATGTTAGCAACTATGCTCGCTGTGTATGGCAGGTCAATGAGGGGGCAACAAACATCACAGGGGGGTATAGACATAATAGTACTAGCAGTGGGGCACAGGCAGTCCAGCGTGCGGCAGCATCTTTGGTTCCACCTGCAAGCTGGGCTGTCACCACCTCTCCTGAGCCTCCCTGAGTGACTGAGCGAGCTAAGGCAGAGGGAAGAAGAGGGCTCTATTTCTTGCCTATCCCCCTCCTCCTGTCAGCAGTGGGGAGATCGGCGGTGTCTCTGGAGAGGAACCGATGGCAAGTAACATGCTAAATCTGGTGACGGGATGGGTGGCAAGTGACACGCTGAATCTGGTGATGGGATGGGTGGCAATAGACACGCTGAATCTGGTGACGGGACGGTGGCAAGTGACACGCTGAATCTGGTGGCAGGGGATGGGTGGCAAGTGACATGCTGAATCTGGTGGCAGGGGACGGGTGGCAATAGACACGCTGAATTTGGTGACAGGTGACGATGGCAAGTGACACGCTGAATCTGGTGACGGGACGGTGGCAAGTGACACGCTGAATCTGGTGGCAGGGGACGGGTGGCAAGTGACACTCTGAATCTGGTAGCAGGGGAGTGACTGAGCGAGCTAAGGCAGAGGGAAGAAGAGGGCTCTATTTCTTGCCTATCCCCCTCCTCCTGTCAGCAGTGGGGAGATCGGCGGTGTCTCTGGAGAGGAACCGATGGCAAGAACACGCTAAATCTGGTGACGGGATGGGTGGCAAGTGACACGCTGAATCTGGTGATGGGATGGGTGGAAAGTGACACGCTGAATCTGGTGACGGGACGGTGGCAAGTGACACGCTGAATCTGGTGGCAGGGGACGGGTGGCAATAGACACGCTGAATTTGGTGACAGGTGACGATGGCAAGTGACACGCTGAATCTGGTGACCGGATGGGTGGCAAGTGACACACTGAATCTGGTGGCAGGGGACGGGTGGCAATAGACACGCTGAATTTGGTGACAGGTGACGATGGCAAGTGACACGCTGAATCTGGTGATGGGACGGTGGCAAGTGACACGCTGAATCTGGTGGCAGGGGACGGGTGGCAAGTGACACGCTGAATCTGGTAGCAGGGGATGGGTGGCAAATGACACACTGAACCTGGTGGCAGGGGACAGGTGGCAAGTGACACGCTGAATCTGGTGACGGGATGGGTGGCAAGTGACACGCTGAATCTGGTGATGGGATGGGTGGAAAGTGACACGCTGAATCTGGTGACGGGACGGTGGCAAGTGACACGCTGAATCTGGTGGCAGGGGACGGGTGGCAATAGACACGCTGAATTTGGTGACAGGTGACGATGGCAAGTGACACGCTGAATCTGGTGACCGGATGGGTGGCAAGTGACACACTGAATCTGGTGGCAGGGGACGGGTGGCAATAGACACGCTGAATTTGGTGACAGGTGACGATGGCAAGTGACACGCTGAATCTGGTGATGGGACGGTGGCAAGTGACACGCTGAATCTGGTGGCAGGGGACGGGTGGCAAGTGACACGCTGAATCTGGTAGCAGGGGATGGGTGGCAAATGACACACTGAACCTGGTGGCAGGGGACAGGTGGCAAGTGACACGCTGAATCTGGTGGCAGGGGATGGGTGGCAGGGGATGGGTGGCAAGTGACACACTGAATCTGGTGACAGGTGACGATGGCAAGTGACACGCTGAATCTGGTGGCAGGGGATGGGTGGCAAGTGACCCACTGAATCTGGTGACAGGTGACAGTGGCAAGTGACATGCTCAATCTGGTGACAAGGGACCGGTGGCAAGTGATGCGCTGAATCTGGTGACAAGGGACTGGTGGTGACATGCTGAATCTGGTGCCAGGGGACAGTAGCAAGTGACACGCTGTAAAGTAGAAATATTGTACTTTCATTCTTGAGAGTAGGTGCGTAAATTGGGGCAAGCTTGTAGGGGCCCCATAGCATTACTTTGCCCAGTGGCCCATGATGCTATTAAGATGGCCCTGTCCACCCTTCCCAACTGCACCTACATTCAGTTTACTCTTTATCTGTTCTATATGGGCACCAGAGAGAGGAAAACTATTTGTAAGCTAGAAGCTGCTCAGGCATCCAAAGCTGTCAGGCCCAACATCCTCCAGCTCTTTCCTACCCAGCCTGACTGTCCCTAACCTGCCCCTTTTTATTCATTGAACTTTCATTGTTCTAATCATGGAGGCACAGCACCACATGTGGGCAGCACCAAGGGCGGTCTACATGCAAACGCAGTCTGGCTAGGAACACCAACTTCTCCAGACTGACATTAATCCATTTTCATATTTGCATAACGCCTCCAAAAGCTTTTATCGGGGCTGAGTGCTCTTATGCTCCTACACACGGTCGGAGATTCCGACGGAAAATGTCCGATCGGACCATGTTAATGGAAAATCCGCCCGCACTTTTTCCGTCGGAAAAATTTGAGATCCTGCTCTCAAATTTTCCGACAACAAAATCCGATCTGACTTTTTCCGTTCGTGTGTCGAGAATTCCGACGGACAAAGTGCCACGCATGCTCATATCAAATTACGAGACCAAAGCTATTGGCTACTAGCCTCCAAGTAGTTCCGTCGTACGCAATGAACGTCACCACGTTCAGAATGATCGGATTTTCTGACAACTTTGTCCGACCGTGTGTATGCAACACCAGTGTCAGACAAAATCCATCGGAAAAAAATCAGACGGATTTTGTGGTCGGAGTTTCCGACCGTGTGTACGGGGGCTTACAAGTAGGGATGAGCCGAACACCCCCGGGTTCGGTTCGCACCAGAACCTTCGAACGGACCGAAAGTTCGCGCGAATTTTCGAACCCTATTCGTTATAATGGACGCGAACGTTCGAAATCAAAATTGCTAATTACAACGGCCAATATGCATGTTAATGTCATAAAACAGGTTTGGGGATCCGGGTCCTGCCCCAGGGGACATATATCAATGCAAAAAGAACTTTTAAAAACTAAAGTTTTTTCGGGAGCAGTCATTTTAATGATGCATAAAGTGAAAAAAAAAAAGTGAAATTTTCCTTTAAATATGGTACCTGGGGGGTGTCTAAAGTATGCCTGTGAAGTGGCATGTGTTTCCCGTGTTTAGAACTGTCCTTGCACAAAATGACATTTGTAAAGGAAAAAAAGAAGCCATTTAAAACCACTTGCGGCTTTAATGTCATGTCTTGTCCTGGCCACCATATGGCTGAAAATCCTTGAGAAAAATGGCATGGCTACCCCATCAGCCACCCCCCCCCCCCACCCCAGCCCCTTTGGGTCTTGTATGGATATTAAGGGGGACCCCGCACCCAAAATAAAACCCTATACCTACAACCCTATATACTCTGAACAGCAGTATATACAGTGGTGTGAAAAAGTGTTTGCCCCCTTCCTCATTTCCTGTTCCTTTGCATGTTTGTCACACTTAAGTGTTTCGGAACATCAAACCAATTTAAACAATAGTCAAGGACAACACAAGTAAACACAAAATGCAATTTGTAAATGAAGGTGTTTATTATTAAAGGTGAAAAAAATCCAAACCATCATGGCCCTGTGTAAAAAAGTGATTGCCCCCTAAACCTAATAACTGGTTGGGCCACCCTTAGCAGCAACAACTGCAACCAAGCGTTTGCGATAACGTGCAATGAGGCTTTTACAGCGTCCTGGAGGAATTTTGGCCCACTCATCTTTGCAGAATTGTCCTAATTCAGTTACATTAGAGGGTTTTCGAGCATGAACGGCCTTTTTAAGGTCATACCACAACATCTCAATAGGATTCAAGTCAGGACTTTGGCTAGGCCACTCCAAAGTCTTCATTTTGTTTTTCTTCAGCCATTCGGTGGTGGACTTGCTGGTGTGTTTAGGATCATTGTCCTGCTGCAGAACCCAAGTTCGTTTCAGCTTGAGTACACGAACAGATGGTCGGACATTCTCCTTCAGGATCTCTTGGTAGACAGCAGAATTCATAGTTTCCTTTTATCACGGCAAGTCTTCCAGGTCCTGAAGCAGCAAAACAGCCCCAGACCATCACACTACCACCACCATATTTTACTGTTGGTATAATGTTCTTTTTCTGAAATGCAGTGTTCCTTCTACGCCAGATATACTTGGACACACACCTTCCAAAGAGTTCCACTTTTGTCTCATCGGTCCACAGAATGTTGTCCCAAAAGTCTTGGGGATCATCAAGATGTGTTGTGGGGAAATTGAGACGAGCTTTGATGTTCTTTTTTCTCAGCAGTGGTTTTCTCCTTGAAACTCTGCCATGCAGGCCATTTTTGCCCAGTCTTTCCCTGATGGTGGAGGCATGAACGCTGACCTTAACTGAGGCAAGTGAGGCCTGCAGTTCCTTGGACGTTGTTGTGGGGTCTTTTGTGACCTCTTGGATGAGTCGTCGCTGCGCTCTTGGGGTAATTTTGGGCGGCCGGCCACTCCTGGGAAGGTTCACCACTGTTCCATGTCTTCGCCATTTGTGGATAATGGCTCTCACTGTGGTTCGCTGGATTCCCAAAGCTTTGGAAATGGCTTTATAACCCTTTCCAGACTGATAGATCTCAATTACTTTCTTTCTCAATTGTTCCTGAATTTCTTTGGGTCTCGGCATGATGTGTAGCTTTTTAAGGATCTTCTGGTGGACCTTACTGTGTCAAGCAGCTCCTATTTAAGTGATGCCTTGATTGTGAACAGGTGTGGCAATAATCAGGCCTGGGTGTGGCTAGAGAAATTGAACTCAGGTGTGGACAACCACAGTTATAGTATGTTTTAACAAGGGGGGCAATCACTTTTTCACACAGGGCCATGATGGTTTGGATTTTTTTTCACCTTTAATAATAAACACCCTCATTTACAAATTGCATTTTGTGTTTACTTGTATTGTCCTTGACTATTGTTTAAATTGGTTTGATGTTCCGAAACACTTAAGTGTGACAAACATGCAAAGGAACAGGAAATGAGGAAGGGGGCAAACACTTTTTCACACCACTGTAGGTGGTGCAATCAAGACACGGACTGTAGGTTTGTTCTTAAGTAGAATCTGAACAGGTACATTATGAAGTGTAGCTCCATCCCAAAAAAATCTATTTTTAAGCTTTGCTGCTGAGAAGAAAATATAGGAGCTCTGTGTGATGCCACTAACACACTAGAAGTCCTATGGGTGCTTCTGGGAAGAAAATATAGGAGCTCTGTTTGCTGCCACTAACACGCTAGAAGTCCTATGGGTGCTTCTGGGAAGAAAATATAGGAGCTCTGTTTGCTGCCACTAACACACTAGAAGTCCTATGGGTGCTTCTGGGAAGAAAATATAGGCGCTCTGTTTGCTGCCACTAACACACTAGAAGTCCTATGGGTGCTTCTGGGAAGAAAATATAGGAGCTCTGTTTGCTGCCATTAACACACTAGAAGTCCTATGGGTGCTTCTGGGAAGAAAATATAGGAGCTCTGTTTGCTGCCACTAACACACTAGAAGTCCTATGGGTGCTTCTGGGAAGAAAATATAGGAGCTCTGTGTGATGCCACTAACACACTAGAAGTCCTATGGGTGCTTCTGGGAAGAAAATAATAGGAGCTCTGTGTGGTGCCACCAACACACTAGAAGTCCTGTGAGTGCTGCTGAGAAGAAAATATAGGAGCTCTGTGTGATGCCACTAACACACTAGAAGTCCTGTGGGTGCTGCTGAGAAGAAAATATAGGAGCTCTGTGTGATGCCACTAACACACTAGAAGTCCTATGGGTGCTTCTGGGAAGAAAATATAGGAGCTCTGTGTGATGCCACTAACACACTAGAAGTCCTATGGGTGCTTCTGGTAGGAAAATATAGGAGCTCTGTGTGATGCCACTAACACACTAGAAGTCCTGTGGGTGCTGCTGAGAAGAAAATATAGGAGCTCTGTGTGATGCCACTAACACACTAGAAGTCCTGTGGGTGCTGCTGAGAAGAAAATATAGGAGCTCTGTGTGATGCCACTAACACACTAGAAGTCCTGTGGGTGCTGCTGAGAAGAAAATATAGGAGCTCTGTGTGATGCCACTAACACACTAGAAGTCCTATGGGTGCTTCTGGGAAGAAAATATAGGAGCTCTGTTTGCTGCCACTAACACACTAGAAGTCCTATGGGTGCTTCTGGGAAGAAAATATAGGAGCTCTGTTTGCTGCCACTAACACACTAGAAGTCCTATGGGTGCTTCTGGGAAGAAAATATAGGAGCTCTGTTTGCTGCCACTAACACACTAGAAGTCCTATGGGTGCTGTTGGGGTGCAATGCTGTGCTAACAGCACTGCGGTTGATACTACTGAAATACTGTACTAACAGTAAAACACGCACCAGACTAATCCCCAGCAGCAGCTAATAACACACTAACTGTGCAATCAGCAGCAATGAACGATCAATGACTTAGGTAGCAATGGTTTAGCAAAGAAATATCCAATGGTTTAGCAAAGAAGAGCAAATCTTTCTGTAGCAATGAATCAAGCTAAGACACAGAATCAGCAGACTGATCTCTCCTAAAGCCGGAACTCATGTGACCGGCGCCGACGGCGTGGCGGCCTTTTAAATGGTGGGGCGTGTACTAAAGCCCCTGAGCTTTAATTGGCTACAGGCGTCCTGCCTGTAGCCAATTATTGTTCTCCGAGTTTCCGGCGCTGTGATTGGCCAAGCATGCAGAGTCACAGTGCATGCTTGGCCAATCATCAGCCAGCAATGCACTGCGCCGGCCGCGCCGGCCGCAATGCATTGCGGGGCCGCTCGCATCACATTCGGGCCCAAATAGTTCTGGGCTCGCCGAGCGAGCGAACGCCCGGTGCTCGATGCGAACGTGGGTTCGCATCGAGCACTGGGCCCATCCCTACTTACAAGGAATTACAGAGGAAGGGTGCTGTGATGATTTTAGAAGGCTATGTACAGCACCCCGCAATCACTTCCCACCAGCCATGACCTGTCTGCATTGTATAGAGAAGCGCAAAGACCCAGTGATGTCTAAAATAAGGTGTAGAATGAACACATAATGTTTTATTTAAACATATTTTTTAGCAGGTTGTTGATGGGAGGGGGACTAGGGAGTGCAGAATTTTAGCTTTAATAATGTCTTTGTCTTCTTTTCAGAAAATGAAGTGATAGAGGTAAGCATCTGCTTCAATCCATATACTGCTTTTCTGTGGATAGGTTTTTATATCCACATTTATTATTACCACCTACTTGCTTCTCTAGGAGATTGAGGAGGATGATTCAGACTTGTATGAAGCCCCTCCATGCGATCTGCAGAGCAGAACATCTCACTGTATGTGGACACCCCAGGACAACCAGAGTTTATATTTAGGTAAAACAAGAAAGGGGGAAAAAGGGGATGGTCCCGTTCCTTGGTGCCCAACCTATGGCCCAGGGGCCGCATGCAGCCCTTCAGTACTTATTGTGCTGCCCTCTGCAGGTGTAGCTTGTGTTTTATCACCTAGGTGCCTACTCAGCCTGGTGAAGGAAAACATTCTTTAGATTGGGTTCTAGTTGGTAAATGGCTTGGATTATTGCTTTAACTGTATTCCTATTTTCTGTGCTAGCCTTCTCCTTTTTATATATTTTTTCTGGATAATGGATCTCGCTGAAAGAAATATCAAATGTGGATCAAGTCATTGCAGGGGGACTGTAGGGAGAACAAAAGTGAAAGCATTGATTTGTAGAGGGGCTGGATAACAGTGATCTTTAGCATGTCTCATGTGCCCCCAGTCTTTCTCCTGTGGCATTTCTGCAATCTCTGACCATCTCTTGTAGCATGCATGGGTTCTTCAGTATTCTCCTGCAGGCTCAGATAGCTTTCTGTAGCATTACTATGACAGAATAGTATTTACAGACCTTTGGTGATGTCAGAGGTCACATTTGGGTGGGGCCCCCTATATCAAGAAAGTTGACCACCACTGGTCTAGTAAGACTTGACATGGCTGCCTTGATAAAAAAAAACTTGTGATGGTAATATATTATGTACTGATAAACAGTAGTGATGGTAATACAGTATCTCACAAAAGTGAGTACACCCCTCACATTTTTGTGAATATTTTATTATATCTTTTCATGTGACAACACTGAAGAAATTACACTTTGCTACAATGTAAATTAGTGAGTGTACAGCTTGGATAACAGTGTAAATTTGCTGTCCCCTCAAAATAACTCAACACACAGCCATTAATGTCTAAATTGCAGGCAACAAAAGTGAGCACACCCCTAAGTGAAAATGCCCAAATTGGGCCCAATTTCCCCAGTGTCATGTGACTCATTAGTGTTACAAGGTCTCAGATGTGAATGGGAGCAGGTGTGTTAAATGTGGTGTTATAGCTCTCACTCTCTCATACTGGTCACTGGAAGTTCAACATGGCACCTCATGGCAAAGAACTCTCTGAGGATCTGAAAAAAAGAGTTGTTGCTCTACATTAAGATGGCCTAGGCTATAAGAAGATTGCCAAGACCCTGAAGCTGAGCTACAGCACAGTGGCCAAGACCGTACAGTGGTTTAACAGGACAGGTTCCACTCAGAATAGGATCCGCAATGGTCGACCAAAGAAGTTGAGTGCATGTGCTCAGCATCATATCCAGAGGTTGTCTTTGGGAAACAGACATATGAGTGCTGCCAGCATTGCTGCAGAGGTTGAAAGGGTGGGGGTTCAGCCTGTCAGTGCTCAGACCATACGCCGCACACTGCATCAAATTAGTCTGCATCGCTATCGCCCCAAAAGGAAGCCTCTTCAAAAGATAATGCGCAAGAAAACCTGCAAACATTTTTTACTGCTGTAGCGGTACCCCCATAAGGGCTATACCCCACTGGCTACCCCGACTCTCCAGATCCTCGCTTACGTCTGGCACCTCAGGTTCCATGTTGTAGTGAAATGTTACCAAGGAAAGTCATACACCAAACTTCTGTACCACTTTAGTTTACTGTAATATTTTCAACAATATAAATTTATTAGAGCACTTAGATATAATTAATGCAAAGAATAACCATCAATGTATATAGACATGTAATAACTCAATAACCACCTCAAGAGTGTATGCAGACAGGCGAGAAGTGTAGCTAGCATCCAATCCGACAAAGTACTTACATTGCACACTTTCCCACTCCAATCAGAGCACACACCCACTCAGCTAGCAGTGTAAAACATCAGCTCTGAGGTGCAATATACAAATCTATATCATCTACTCCAGGGCTCCCCCTAAACTGCAATAGCATTCAAGATTGCTAAAATAAGCTCTGATGCAGTATAACCAAAGGTAAAAGTCTCTTGTCATCTTCTTTCTTCAGCTAGCTTATTAGACTGCAGCATTTGTAATCCAGGGTACAAGTAAACGGCAAGTTATAGAGGAAAAGATATGCAGGTAACTGCGTGCTTGGTTATATAAGGCACCTGTAGAACTTTTTCCTTACTGGACGATGCAACACAACATTTACTCTGTAGTGCAGAGAAACCAGGCTCTAAGGCTTCACTGCACAAAGTCTATGAACAAGTGAGAGTGCTTCTGTGGGACTACAGGTCTCACCAGCCTTCTGGAACTAGTTTATACAGCAACAAAGTATTATATCAATCTGGGCAAGTGCCTGCTGACCACACAAGGCCCAGATGCTTGTACTGTTCTGCTTGAGATATCTCAGTCCCGCTCCTGGCTGTCGCCGTCACCCCGCGCTGCTCTTTCAGAGGTCCGGTCACTGTGATGCAGGAAAGGTTAAGAAGTCTTGGGCTCTCCGGTTCATCCACACGCTGGTCCAGCTGACTGTGCTCTGAAGCTCCTTGGAGGCCAAACGATTCCGCTCCATGCCGGGTGGGCCGCAGTCTGTCGATTACACACACACAGACCTCCCTGCAGGCAGGCTTTGAATGGCATCCCAAGAGACCGGAAACATGCCACGCCTGTGTCTTTTATAGCCTTACCCAGCAGGCTGTTCTGTGACTTGGGCTTGTGGGTAAGTGCACATGGCATCGTGGGTAGGTAGTTCCCAGACTGAGTTACACATAAGAGTCACTTTCTTGTTCACTACATTTCCCAAAATGCTTTGGAGCATGGCCTCAATAAACCACAGAAAAGTCTTCATAAACATTCTATAAAAAGGACACCAGGTGGAGCCAAACTATATACATTCACATTGTTATACCGAAATTAACAAGCATGGCTACACAGAAGACAAGCAGACTGACTACTGACTACTGTCCTGTGGTCTGATGAGACCAAGATAAACTTATTTGGTTCAGATAGTGTCAAGCGTGTGTGGCGGCTACCAGGTGAGGAGTACAAAGACAAGTGTGTCTTGCCTACAGTCAAGCATGGTGGTGGGAGCGTCATGACCTGGGGCTGCATGAGTGCTGCCGGCACTGGGGAGCTACAGTTCATTGAGGGAACCATGAATGCCAACATGTACTGTGACATACTGGAGCAGAGCATTATCCCATCCCTTCAGAGACTGGGCTGCAGGGTAGTATTCCAACATGATAACGACCCCAAACACACCTCCAAGACGACCACTGCTAAAGAAGCTGAGGGTAAAGGTGATGGACTGGCCAAGCATGTCTCCAGACCTAAACCCTATTGAGCATCTGTGGGGCATCCTCATATGGAAGGTGGAGGAGCGCAAGGTCTCTAACATCCACCAGCTCCGTGATGTCATCATGGAGGAGTGGAAGAGGACTCCCGTGGCAACCTGTGAAGCTCTGTTGAACTCCATGCCTAAGAGGGTTAAGGCAGTCCTGGAAAATAATGGTGGCCACACAAAATATTGACACTTTGGGCCCAATTTAGACATTTTCACTTAGGGGTGCACTCACTTTTGTTGCCAGCGGTTTGGCTGTGTGTTGAGTTATTTTGAGGGGACAGCAAATTTACACTGTTATACAAGCTGTACACTCACTACTTTACATTGTAGCAAAGTGTAATTTCTTCAGTGTTGTCACATGAAAGGATAGAATAAAATATTTACAAAAATGTGAGGGGTGTACTCACTTTTGTGAAATACTGTATATTATGTACTGATAAACAGTAAGGCTCCTTTCACACTTATACGACTTGTCCCACGATTTGGGACTGCAAAGTAGCATGACAAGTCGATCCTCGTGATTTCCAATGACAGCCATTCATATTAGTACGACTTCAAAGTAGTCCCTGCACTACTTTGGTCCGATTTTGATGCCACTTACACAGGCATTCCTAGAAATTGCGGCAAAATCGCACGACTTTAAAGTCGCACAAGTGTGAAAGGGGCCTAAGTAAGAAAACACTCACAATTTATGACACACACAGAGACATAAACTTATTTTTTGTTATTTCTTTCAGATAATTCTGCAGGGGGACCAAGTGTACGCAAGCCTCCCTTACCAGACAGAATTCAGCAGGTAAATTATTATTTTTAGTGCAGCTACCTCCGTAACTTGGGACTTAGCGAAAACAATGAACATTTATTAAATAATAAACAAAGGGAGCACAGCCTAGTACATTACCAATAGCAGTAGTACATCCCAACTGTCCCTGATTTTGAGGAACTGTCCCTGATTTGGAACAATGTCCCTCTGTCCCTCTTTCCTCCTCATGTGTCCCTCATTTTGGTCTGATCTAGATAGTTGTATATAAAATGCACCATCTGTCATTCAAAAAGTGATTCACAGTGCTAAACTTTTCATCCAAATATTAAATAGCTGCATTTGTATATTTCAAAAGCCGATATAAAGAAAAGGTATTGGAAACAAATTTCACTTGTGCGTTTAACTAGTCATTTTATTTTGTATATTTCTCCTTTAAGGGGGTGTGGCAGGGGGTGTGGCCTATGCCTATATACTTTTGATAATAGGTGTCCCATCTCAAAAAGTTTGGTGGTATGGTAGTAAATGATTATACTCAGTGTTAGGCTCATAGCATAAACCAGAAGGAAACTTTAACTTTGGCTAGGCACAGATGATACCCAATAGTATGTAGCAGACACTTTCAAGGGTATACCCTCGTCCTCAGAGCTTCGAGGTGCTTAGGTCCAATAACATTTCTAAATGCTCCCTATAACATACAGTAGGTTCCCTTTAACAGTCATATTAACCACTTCAGCCCCGGACCAATTTGCAGCCAAAGGACCAGGCCTCTTTTTGCGATTCGGCACTGCGTCGCTTTAACTGACAATTGCGCGGTCGTGCAACGTGGCTCCCAAACAAAATTGGCGTCCTTTTTTTCCCACAAATAGAGCTTTCTTTTGGCGGTATTTTATCGCCCCTGCGGTTTTTATTTTTTGCGCTATAAACAAAAATAGAGCGACAATTTTGAAAAAAAATTCAATATTTTTTACTTTTTGCTATAATAACTATCCCCAAAAAATATATAAAAAAACATTTTTTTTCCTCAGTTTAGGCCGATACGTATTCTTCTACATATTTTTGGTAAAAAAAATCGCAATTAGCGATTATTGATTAGTTTGCGCAAAAGTTATAGCGTTTACAAAATAGGGGATAGTTTTATAGCATTTTTATTAATATTTTTTTTTTTACTAGTAATGGCGGCGATCAGCGATTTTTATTGTGACTGCGACATTATGGCGGACACATCGGACATTTTTGACACATTTTTGGGACATTTGTCATTTATACAGAAATCAGTGCTATTTAAATAGCACTGATTCCTATGTAAATGACAGTTGTAGTGAAGGGGTTAACCACTAGGGGGCGGGGAGGAGTCAGTGTGACGTGTTGTGTTTTTTTTTTTACAGTAGGGGGCGTGGCTGTACGTCTGACGTCATTGATCGGCGTTCCCGATGACAGGGAACAGCCGATCACTGACAGTCAGTGTAGGAAGCGCGGGGAGAGGTTTGTTTACATAGACCTCTCCCCGTTCTTCAGCTCCGTAACCCGATCGCGGGATACTAGCGGCGATCGGGTCCGCTGGTCCCGCGGCCGTGGTCACGGAGCTCCCGACCGGGTCGCGAGCGCGCCGCTGGCGGCACGCGCGCGACCCACGGGCAGGCAAATTAAAGGGGACGTACCCGTACGTGCTTTTGCCTGCCCGTGCCATTCTGTAGACGTATATCTACATGAAGCGGTCGGGAAGTGGTTAAGGAGGAAGACCCTTAACTGCCCACAAAGACAAGCACTAGGTTTTACACTAGTGGATTAATTTTGTAAAAAGATGGCTATCTCTGTGCACAATCTTTATATATGTAAATAGGGGAGCGGAATGTAACTGCAGCAGCAGACAGTTGGGATTAATAAAAAAGCACAAGATTTAGGTTGGGTCCACATATATGCAAATTGGATGCGTTTTTGACTGCATCCAATTTACATAACATGTGAATGTGACCGGCTCTCAATAAAGCCGGGTCACACATGTCCAAGGTGCGATTTTGAAAAGGGTCCTGTGCATTTTTGGGTCCGGTTCAGGTGCAAATTCAGGCAGAAATTTACACCTGAACCAGTGAACAGAAACGCACCAGACTCTGGACTGCACACCACAGCAGGACATTTGTGAACCCAGTCTTAAAATGCCACAGGCAAAGTGCACTTCCCAAAGAAACCAGAATGAATGCTGTACTGGTCTGATTTCAATACAGAAGGAAGTTGCTATGGGTTGCTGTAGATTGAACTTTGTGCGTTTCTTCTTTGACTGCCTTCTACACATGTACATATTGGACTCAGTCAGAGGTTGAGCCCATAATGAAGGCAGCCAAAGCAGAGAATTCATTTCACTCTTGTGTAGGAAGCTTTGGCTTGGATTTTAAATTGGATTTATAGACATGCTGCTTCTTACTTTGAGCCTTTTAAAGGTAGAAATACAACTGTTGTACTGAGCTTTGAAACAGACCTATTACAGCTTAGAAACTTGCATGTCCCTCATACCTGTTTTCTTTGTTTTGTTTTATCAGAATCATCAACAGCAGAAAATGCGTACGTTTGGTATTCTTTCTTCAAGTGATCACGATTCGTGGTTGGCGTTGTGCAATCATTTGCAAAATGAAGGCAGACTATTGGGTGGATGGAGCCAGAAGATTTGGTTGCCCTGAAACCCACACATACCTACAGTATATACACCAATGTATCCATACAACGAATCCACACATTTTTTACTATGTAGCTATAGTGTATACACCAATGTACCCCATACAATGAGCCCACACATTTTTTACTATGTAGCTATAGTGTATACACCAATGTACCCCATACAATGAACCCACACATTTTTACTATATAGTTGTAGCATATATACACTATATTGTCAAACGTATTGGGACACCTGCCTTTACACGCACATGAATTTTAATGGCATCCCAGTCTTAGTCCGTAGGGTTCAATATTGAGTTGGCCCACCCTTTGCAGCTATAACAGCTTCAACTCCTAAGGGAAGGCTGTCCACAAAGTTTTGGAGTGTGTCTATGGGAATGTTTGACCATTCTTCCAGAAGCGCATTTGTGAGGTCAGGCACTGATGTTGAACGAGGTCATTGTATTTGCTGTAATATTCCTATGAAAGGGAGCCACAGCTCAACTTCAATAGTTACACCACTGAATAAATATTCTTGCAGCTATGTTTAGCAAAAAAGGAGGTCTACTTGAGAATAACGGGTTATAGAACATTTGGAGCGACTATGGGCTGTAATTGTATTAAATAACTCTTCTTTGTCTTCTATTTCAGCCCTGAAACAGGCCAGGCCTCTACCACCCTGCAAACGTGCAGTGCCTCTGCCCCTTCCTGATCGCAGGATGTCTCTTCCTTGCACTTCCATATGTTCACCACCACCAACCTTCACCAATTTCCCCAGAGGCATGGATGGTAAGCTGGGCACAAATCACATTATCTATAGAGACACTGTAACCGCTTCACCTAAGACACAATCATATACATTAGGCTTATAAAATGAATGTCTTTAACGTAGCACTGCCCCCTTGGGGACTGATGAGAATTACCTGCTCATCTGCACGGCCATGACCAAGAGAACCTTCCAACCCACCTGACACTCTGGGTTCAGACATCCTTGTAGGGCTGTGTTGCAATAATCAAACAACTCAGTATAATTCGATTCTCAAATACTTTACTTGGACCCAATAAGGTAAAGTTACTTCAAAGAGAGAGGTAAAACAATCTGTTGTGTCGAGATAACAGCATCAACTCAGCGAACAAATTCCTCCCAAAGACACAATGATTCAGCTACAACAATATTATATACATATATATGTGCACTCCCTTTTTCATCAGAGTTCACCTGCTAGTGGATGTTTCAGTTAACTACTTATGCAGCACTATAATGAAGATGTAATCTAGCCAGCCTATGCTATCCGAATGAAAAGAGCGGGCCTACAAAGTAGTAGTATAGAGGCATGGCAAAAGAGTTCCTCATTGCAGATCTGATGTTCTTCACTAGCTAGTTGGAGCTTGTTAACTGTAATCCGTTTGGGTTTGATGAAAGCAATAGATTCCTAGTGGTGAAGATCTAAAGGTGTCTAAGAACAAAGTTCAAGCAATGCAGTAAAGTGTTCTTGGGATAGAGATCGGGTTTGAAGTAGGACTCTGCGTGGTAGCCCGCGACCTCTCTCTCTGTTACACAGAGAGGTCTGTCTTGCATCAGGCCCAGGAAGAAGAGACCCCCCGTGCAGGCTTTTTGGCTCCTTTTATAGCTATTCCCAGAAATCTTCATGTTACAGCAAGGATCCCTGGGATGTGTAGTCTCAAGGTACATGGGTGCAAAACAACTCTCTGAAGGAGAACTATACGTCCCATAATTCACATTGTTGGGTACACAAATATAATAAATAATAATAATAAATATAATTAATAATTTGTAAACATTAATTTCAAGCTGACATCCCATCATATGCGTCATTAAATTAGTACTGTAGATACAGTATTTGAGATAAAAATGGCTATAGTTTACTGAGCAAACTTCCTCTTCATTATTCCCATTACTTGCTGATAACATAAAGCAGTACGTTACATAGCAAAATAAATGCTCTTGCAGACACAGTGGAAGGGTTATACATGTTGACGTGATCTGGTCTTCCTATTAGCAATCGTTAATTGCCTATAGAAAGGAGAGGAGGAGGGAGGCATGGGCAGTAAAATCAATCATTTCTTTGCAGAATGGACAGCCAGGGCTACCTGTAGGCATTCATAGGATAGAAATGGTAAAGATAAGGCTCTAGTGAAGGTGCTCATCTTATAGCAGACATGTTGGTTAGTGTTGTTTTTAACACTATTATATTAAGGTATGCCATAGATGATGCAATTTTCTTTCCAATCCCGGGTTGCAGGAAAGAAAATCGCTATATTCCCCCATTAACACACAGTGTTGATGGGGAATCCCTCTTCAACCCTCCCTGCTGGCAGAACACTATAATTACTGCTGGTGGCTATAGCTGGCAATAATCACATGCAAAAAAATCAGACAGGCTTGTTGTACTGAAGTAGATCGATGGATCAACTTTCGTACAACCAGCCTGCCCAAAGATGTCTTGAATCTCAGCTGGTCCCTACTTAACCGCTGAAATTCGATCCATCTATGGCCTGTTTAAGGCTGACCATAAATGATGCAATTCTTTTTCCTTCAACCACAGGTTGAAGGAAAGAAAATTGCTCAATTTCCCCATCAACACAGTCAGCGTCACCTTGGCTGTCCAGCTGGGTCCCTGACTTGGCACTTGCTGAAGTTTTCCCACTTCTTCACCATCCTCGGCTGGCAAGAAGTATGCTCTGGTACTGGCCTCAGCTTACTAACAATGGTCTCCGGTAACAAGGTGGATGGGCCCTTAGTGGCGACAGCTTTCCTTCTACCTCCGACCACGACTGCTTCCCTGGCTGGCAGAACTGTTCCTTCTGTTTGGACTACAAGCCCGCAGTCCCAACCCTGCGCTGCTTTTCTGCTAGCAGACAGATTTCCCCAGGCTAGGACTTAGGCTTCTGGCCTAGCAGCCCGGGGCAATAACACACGTTCACTCAAACAGCCGTCCAGGTGGCACAGAACCCCGGTGACCTTACTCCACCCAAATAAATAGGTTCTCCCAGCAGGCCAGGGGACCCAAGAAAATCCCTGCCCATTGGCTGAGACACCCCATTCATTCAATCTGTACATGCAATGCCCTTGTCTTATCTAATGTCACCAGATATCCGGCCATCTAGCAACAGAAGATAGAAGTGCAGCAATTCCAGAATTAGGGCAAAATCAATTGACCTCAGGGGTGCTACACAAGCAAAAATTATGTTTTTTTATGTTCCTTGCATGTCCCTCTCAGATCTACAGCGACTGCACTTCCAAGTGCACTTAGAAGTGCACAGTGGATTTGCCTTTAGTAAATAACCCCCAATGATCACTTCTGGTGGCTAAAGGCTGCTGGCAGTGATCACACAAAAAAAAAAAAAAAACGACATGCTGGTTGTACTGAAATCAATTAATAGATCAACTTCATACGACCTGCCTGCTCATAGATATATCCAAAACTGGCCAGTTCCTGCTGAAGTTTACACTAGCGGCAGCCTTTGCCGCCCCTCTGGAAAGTGATCAGCAGTCGGTCAATTTTTCAGAGGTGTTGGACAGGTGTTGCGGAGGTGGAATGTTATGGCTCTGTAAATGCCACACCGCTTCCCAGCAACAGCATGCCTTGCTTATAGTTGTTGGGATGGTTGTGGTACAACCACATTCACTAAACACGACATAATTTTTGCATCAGGATGTGTACTTCCCTGAACAATTTGGGGTGGTCGGGGGGGGGGGGAGTAAAAATGCAGCTCAACCCCCAACCACAAATTTAAGTCCTAACGCAGAGAAGCTTCTGTTTAGACTTGCTAGTTGTTTAGAGTTACAGAAGGTTCTAGTTATTAAATTTATAATAATCACTCTGTCATCATTGCTACATTGCCACAACTCATCAATGTTCAGTAATTACAGCAGTGGAAACAAATCACCCGTCTGAAATTTTTATTTTCTGTTTCATTGTGTGATCCTTTTCCGGGATTGTCTTTTGTTGAGAGGACACTATCTGTAGACTTGTCATTAGCAACTCAAACCCATAGGTGGTGCCATGTGTCTTCACCATCCAAACTAAAACACGTGTTTTACAATGTTGCGTGTCACAAAGCAATTCTATCCTTTATTAAATCTGACTTTATTAACAAAAGAATTCCTGTTAAAATGTGCATGACGTTGTATGTTAACATCCAATATTGAAGCAAAGAATAAATATATATATAATGCCACAAGACGCGTTAAAGTGCACTTGTCATGTAACCACATGGGGCCAATGAACAGTTGTACAGCTGAGCACAGGTTTTAAATAGAAGGAAGAGAATAACAAAATGTCATAAGAATGCATGCACATTTGCGCCATACAAATACATGAAATAAGCACATTAATAGATATATTTAATTTAAAATGTTACTAAACCCACAACAGTAAAAACAGTCTGTATATGCAGTAAAGCATGCTTGTTATACTCACGTGGAACCTAAGGGGTTAACCCTCTGTATTGTGTAAAAAGGCTGTTTGATCCTGTCTTCTCTGATCCTCCCCTTCTACTGACTCCAGAACATGTCTGGATAAGACAGAGCCTTTGGAGTGACTCTGCACATGCTCAGTTTGGTGTGTATTGCTAGAGAATTTTTTTTTTCTTTCTTTTGGAGTGTATGTGATCAGCACAGGGCCAATCAGCACTGTCCAGACATAGGGTCAGGGATCCTGATAGGACAGCTCAGTGCAGTGAGAACTCCTCCTACAAGCTTTACCAGCAACTGATAGAAACCACAAGACTGCTATACACTGCTGATGAGAAAAGGTATTTAGCAGTTTATATTTACTAAAATAATTGTATTTCCATGTTCTGTGTACTGTGGGAGACCAGATATAATGAATGCAGGGTCCTGGGTTTAGTAACACTTTAATGTTAAACTTTTGGCCAGTGATTCATATTATTATTTTCTTTCTTGCAGATTTGTATTTGACACTTCTGGAGACTTCGGTAAAGTGTACACATATGGAAATAATTTAGTGATAAATATATGATTAAATCTTATAAATAAGTTGTAGCTATTCTCCGAGGAATACCTAGAGTATGTGAAACTCATATTGGATTATTTATTTAACCCCTTCCAATTGCCCCCCAGGGCCCCTTAACTGGGTCTTAAAGCGGTAGTAAATCGCTGGCATTTTTTTTTTCCTCACCTAAAAGGTAAGGTCATAATGTGCTAGTATGCATTGCATACTAGCACTTTATGTTAAACTTACCTAAAAACAAAGCCTTCCAGCGCCGAGCTGTCACCGCTGCAGGCGCTTCCATCTTCACCCGGTATTCCTTCCGGGTCCGCGGACTCTGGCTTTGTGACTAGCCGAAGCCACGATGACGTCACTACCGCACATGCACATGGGAGCTGCCGTTTATGACAGCCCGGGTGGCCATTCCTTCAGAGTGCATGCGCCGGTGACGTCACCAACTGCATGTACAGTAAATATCTCCTAAACAGTACATAGGCTTACCTATAGGTAAAAGTCAGAGATGGGAGCTTACTCTCGCTTAAAGGGGGGAGTGGAGGGTGGGGGAGGACAGTTTCCCAATCACATCACCACTGTGACTTGCTGTCAAAAAGGTCACATGATTGGGAGTGCATCTCGCCAGCTCCCGATCATAACTGGAGTCCAATACCTGTGACAGCTCGGTCACAGTGCTGGGAGCACACAGTAAGCGCGCTCTCAGCACAGAAACCTCAGATGCCGTAGATGGACATGTGCGGCATGTGGGCATTAATGCCTACTCTCCTTGCTACTGCACATATGCGTTACATACTCAGCAAGAGGTTAACATCCCCCTCCTCTAATTAAGAAAATATTTTCATTAATTTTATAAAATTACACAAATATATAATAATAATGGCTAGAAAAAGCAACTCAGACAGTGAAAATAGGAATGCCCCTTACACTGGTGATTAGTGAAGTACCCTCCTTTAACTACTTCAATACCGGGCACTTTCACCCCCTTCCTGCCCAAGCCATTTTTCAGCTTTCAGCGCTGTCGCACTTTGTTTGACGATTGCACGATCATGAAACACTGTACCCAAATAAATTTTTAATACGTAATTTTCTTCACACAAACAGAGCTTTCTTTTGGTAATATTTATTCACTGCTGGGTTTTTTATTTTTTTACAAAAAAAAAAAAAAGACCAAAAATTCAAAAAATAAAAAGTTTTTTTTAGTTTGTCAGTAAATTTTGTAAATAAGTAATTTTTCTCCTTAACTGATGTGCGCTGAGAAGGCGGCACTGATAGGCTGCACTGATGAGGTGGCACTTATGGACACTGATTAGGTGGCACTGATGAGGGGCCACTATTATGCCGTACTGATGGGCACTAATAGGTGGCACTGATGAGCACTGATAGGTCGCACTGGTGAGCACTGATAGGCAGCACGGATAGGCAGCACTGATTTGATGGGCGGCACTGATGGGCACTAATGGACGGCACTTATGGGAATTGATGGGCAGCACTGATGAGCAGGCACTAATGGGCACTAAAAGGCAGCACTGACTGGCATCAGTAATGGGCACTGCGCGGGCATGTGGGGTGGCCGCTCAGGAGCGTCGTCATATGACGTCGTCCAAGAACGAGAGCCGCACCGTCCCTCTGTCATTTGACGGTGGGCGGGCTGCAAGTGGTTAAATTGGTTGTTGGTGTAGTGATCAACTTTAAATGGGTGGTCAGTTTAGTGCTCCCATTTAAACTGATTCTCATTGTAGTGTACCACTGGTGATCAAGTGCCCATTTACAATGGTGGTCAGAGGTGCGGTGCAGATCCCCCCGGCTGATATTTCACAAAAGCCCCCCAATGGGGCTCCTAAACAAATTGTAAAAAATTATATAAAAATTAAATTGTAAAAAATAACACAAAAAGAAAATAATAATAATAAAAAAAAACTACTGATACAGTCCACTGCCCTACTGACACCAACCTCTGCTCTACTGACACCATCCACTTCCCTACTTCTACTTCTACTGTTTCTTTGTAATAGTGCTAAAAATAAGCAATGAAATCATACCCAAACATCATCACGGAGTTGATGTCAGTAATAAATGCTTTCTGGATTTAGATTGTAGTTTTGTTAGAACATTAATTCTAACAAGCGAAGGACCCAGTTTACCCTGGATTACACCATGCATTGCAGTGGTGATGGGGGCTCTGTGTAAGGGGGACTATGTCATAGGGGGAGATTGACGTGATGCAGGGAATTTGATGTGATGGGGGTACTCTGATGTGATGGGGGGCCTCTGATATGATGGGCAGCCTCTGATGTGATGGGAGTCTCTGATGTGATAAGGGCCTCTGCTGTGATGGTCAGCCTCTGATGTGATAAGGGCCTCTGCTGTGATGGGGGGCCTCTGAGGTGAAGGAGTGCCTCTGACGTGATAGGAGGACTTCTGACGTGATTGGGGTCTCTAATGTGAAGTAAATTTCATCAAGACGGTTGTGTGCATCGCCCCATGATCAGGTTTCGTATTGATAAGTAAAATTTCAGTTTTTACATTTTACACTTGGGTGCCTGAAGATTTTGTATACTTTTAAAGGGCCTTGAGACTCAAATAGGTTTAGAAATGCGGTTGTAGAAAAAAGTAAAAAAGGGATTTGGGCAACAAAGAGGGGCCTTCTTGAAAATGAGGACAGTAGTTAAAAATGTTCTGGTCCGCTAAAGGTTAATGGTACAGAGAGTGCAGGGTGGTTTCTTTTTTTTTTTTTTGAAAGTTGAACTTTATGGACATGTCTTTATTCATCAGTCTTCTATTGAGGAACGTTCCCACTATAACAACAGCAGGACAAAAGTGTAGATAATTTGTAGAACTAAGAAGACCTTGTTTTTAGCAGTCTAATGTTTACCCCATTTTGTTCCTGCAGGCAAAATCACACAAAGATGTTGGTGCAGGTAAGTAAACACAAATGTCACTGAAATCATACATGTACAGGAACAAGGCTTTAAACTGTGTGGCTGGACCCTAAAGAAAAGCTCCTTTCCTGGCCCAACTTACGTCAGCACATAGCAGTTTAACTCCTCTGGAACTCACAGGGCCACCTCTTCCTAGTTCAATAAAAGACACACGCTCCCCAACTAAAATGTTCTTCTTTTGTGGTTACACTCCAGGCCACCTGTTAATTGCATTGACCTCATTGGGATCTTTACAGTGGGTATTCCAGTAGTGCCTTGGGCCAGGTGGCACATGAAGGCATTTCAGTTTTCCTTCCTAATGGCCCGTACAAACGATCCGAATATCGTCCGAAAACGGTCGTCCGAGGAAGGATCGTACGATTTTCGGATCGTGTGTACACTACTTTCGACAGCCGATCATGACCGTTCGTCGGACATGCGTGGAAATTTTCCTCGTACGATTCCAGATCGTACGATTTTCATTTAGTCAGTATAGTTGTCGTCCGAAAATACAATACAAATACATTACAACACATGACATCACTTCCGATTTTTTTTTTCTATCGTACGAGAATTTTCGTGACTTTATTTAGCTATTCAATTTCTACTTGCGATTATTAACCAGAAACGGTTGTACGATCGGTCGTACGATATTCGCACCGTGTGTACAGGCCATAAGTCATTGGATGGGCTGTTTATGGTCTTCGTGTCTGCACGAATTCAACATGCATGGGAATTTCGGACATCATCATTACCTCTTTTGGGGCTTGCCTCTCAGCCCATGAAATGAGATCATTCTGATGTCAGATGCCAGTCTCTTTCTCTAGTCTGAGGAGATGGGTGCAAGGCCTTTGGAGCCTGGTGGAATGCAAACACTCCAACTTGAATGGAAGGCAGCTTTTCTAGCATTGTAAACCTTTCAGGATCTTCTCTAAGAGAGCCTGAGTAAGGAGGGCTAGCTAAAGTTCTTGTGCAGCCTTCAATTGGCTTTACAAGATAGACATGCAGTCAGCACATTCTGCAAAGTTTGGGACAAGAGGCATCAATTCTTTTTGCCTTTAGCAGCATTTCTTTGATTGTCAGTGTCTCTTTTCATGTGTTCTCTCTGCCCACTTATTCTGCTAGTTATAGTGGGTATGGAAAAGAATCTTTTAAGCCCTATGTGCATGTGTCCCTAAAAATGTCATGGTATGCACAGAAAAAGCATTGTCTGACTTGATTCTTATTTAGTATTTTGAATTTGTGCACATGTGTATGACTGTTAGGGGCATAGACACCATAAGTCTAGGTTCACACTATCAACTGCATATGAATTGCCCAGAAACCACACCGCATTCCTGGGCAATTCACATGCAATACGGTGCCGTGCGATTTGAGGCCATTCATTTTGAAACCCAAGTTGCGCATGCACCAATTTTGGAACCAGACTGCAACCAGATCGCATGGTCGTTTTGTACCATGCGATCTGGTACTGGCAAAAGCACTGCATCCTGCGGTTAAGATTGCTCTGGCACCCGCTGCAGATCGCAACAACAGTGCAATTTGAATGTGGTGCGGGAAACACGCATGGATCAGTTTCATGCATCAGTTTCTAGTGTGGTTAGACTAAACTTTAAAGGTAAAAAAATGCAGTGACACTATGGGGGTTATTTACTAAAGGAAAATCCACTTTGCACTGCAAGTGCACTTGGAAGTAAAGTCGCTGTAGATCCGAGGGGGACATGCAAGGGAAATAAAAAAAACAGCATTTTAGCTTATACATGATTGGATGATAAAATCAGCAGAGCTTCCACTCATAGCATATCTACCCCTTAAGCCCCATACACACGGTCGGACTTTTTCATGGATTCTGTCCGATCGGACAATGTTGTTGAAAAATCAGACCGTGTGTATGCACCATCGGACAGTGTTCGTCGGTTTGTCCGACGGACAAAGTCTTATCTCCTGCTGGAAAGATTTGCCGTCAACACGGTCCGATCACACCAAATCCGATCGTGTGTACGGTTGTCCGACCGGACAAAGTGCTACGCATGCTCAGATCACATTACAAGACCAAAGCTATTGGCTACTAGCCTCTACGTAGTCCCGTCGTAGGCAACAAACGTCACCACGTTCAGAATGATCGGATTTTCCGACAACTTTGTCCGACCGTGTGTACGCAAAACCAACATCGGACAAAGTATGACGGACATGGTCCGACGGACCTGGTCCGCGGATTGTCCGACCGTGTGTATGGGGCTTTAGATTTAGAGCGACTGCACTTCCAAGTGCACTTGCAGTGCAAAGTGGATTTGCCTTTCGTAAATAACCCCCTGTGTTACTAATTTTAATGTTATCAGTGCTTAGCAGAGTTCTTTTTTGATGAGATTAATGTATAGTATTATTTGCTTTATTATTTTGTTACTTTTTTAGGTACTTTAATAAAATGTAGTTGTTATCGTTGATGTCCCTGTTTGATTCCAGTTACTGATTTTACATTGGGATCTTCATCACATTGGAACACAGTAACAATTTTTGTTATTTTGTATACACCTTTATTCAAAGGTTGCTCAGTCATTTTAGTTCATTTGGGAAAATTTCTCAGTAAAATTTGTCTAAAATAGAAAAACAATAGACACACGGCTAGGTTACTGTCTTTGTTAAAGTGGAGTTTACCCCTGAAGTGGAACTTCCGCTTATCTGATTGCGCATGCTCAGTAGGGACCCGGCCGTGAAGCCGAAAGGTTACACTGCCAGGTTCCTTTACCTGCAATGGTGGTGGCAGCACCCAACCAACCGATGAAAACATCAGCTGCAGTGCCGACATCGTTGGACTCCAGGACAGGTAAGTGTCATAATGTTAAAAGTCAGCAGCTACAGTATGTGTAGCTGCTGACTTTACATTTTTAAAGGGGCGGGCGGACCTCTGCTAAGCTGAACTGCAGTTATGTTTTCATTAAAACCAGTAAAGTGGTAGTACACTGCAGATTAAATTTTTTTATAAAAAATCCCCTGCAAGGCAATGTCATAATGTGCTAGCATGCATCGCATACTAGCACATTTTGTGAGACTTGGCTTAAAACGAAGGCCTCCAACGGTGCGTTGTCACCACTGACAGGGCTTCCGTCTTCACCCAGTTTCCCTTCTGGGTTCAAGGCCTCCAGCTCCATGAGTGGCTGGGACAGCGATGACGTCACATGCGTGTGGGAGCCCTTGTTTACGGCACAAGCTCTGAAGATCTGGCACTGTATGCTGGAGCGTAAGAGCGCATGCACCGGTGACGTCATCGGGCAGCATGCAGTGTGAATATCTCCTAAATAGTGCAAGTTTACATTATTCAGTCCTGGGGTCTGGTACGTGTCTGTTCACCGGTTCAGGTGCGATTTAGGTCCTAATTTTTGCTTGAATGTGCACCTGAAGCGGACCAAAACACGCACCAGACCCCTTTTCCATCCAGACCGCAGCTGATTCGGACATGTGTGAACCGGCTCCATTGAGAACCGGTCACACTTGCCTGTCATGCAAATTGGATGCGGGGAAACCAGCATCCAACTCGCATATTTGTGGACCCGGCCTAAATGGGCCCTCAATTTACTTTGAATTAAAGCAGTAGTAGAAACAAGTCAGGCTTTGCAATGTACCTGTACTTACAGGTGGAGTGTAGAGTGAGCAGACAGATTATCTCATCATTATGCTGCTGCTCATTCACTGTCTATTCAGTAGGCTTGGTGGTAGCTTGACCAATGCTTTCTGACTAAGGCCCCTTTCACACAGGCTTTCCAATCAGGTCCGCCTGTCGGTTTTTCAGTGGGACCTGATCGGACGCTCCATTCATTCCTATGGAGCGGCGGATGTCAGGGGTGACATGTCCACTGACACCCGCTGCTATCCGATCCTGTCTGCAAAATCCAGACGGATGGTGACCTTATTTTCCATCCGTCTAGTGGATCGGATGGGGTTGGATGAAAATGGACAGGATGTCCATTTTTTCATCCGATCCTCCCATAGAGGAGAGCGGGACTCTGACAGGTCCGTCTCTGCACAGTGAGCGGAGACGGACCTGTCATCTGCCTGCTCAGCTGGGATCAGCGGATCAATCCCCTGCTGAGCAAAGCGGAGTGCGTCGGACCCTAAGTTGTACTGCTGTCATGTAAGTTAGTGATTTGGCTGTGCTGCCTGGCAGGGGTACCTGGATCACCAAACTGGCTGCTGAGAACTACAAATCCTATGGTACTTAATTCCAGTTTATATTTCAACTGTGTGTGTGTGTACCTGCTTGCCTGAAATTTAGCTTTTCTGAAATTCTTTTTTTCCCCACAGGACGTGAAGAGAAAACTAAGCAGCGATCAGAGGTAAGAAAAAATGCCAGGGAAATTTCTATCAATACCGGGGGGGTCAGTCTACACAGGGTAAAGTCAGCTGTACCCACTGAAGAGACTGTGGGGGGATTTACTGAAGGCAAATAGACTGTGCACTTTGCATGCACAGTTGCACTTGTTTCACAGAGCTTAGTGAATGTGGTAAAGCTCTGCTGATTTCCATCATCTTTTCCTTGCACCTGATTGGGTAGTCTTTACAAATTGAATCGTCACTGCATTACATTTACTAAGGAAAAGGAGTGCAACGCACTTGCAAAGCGCACAGTCTATTTGCAGGGCCGGATTCCCCACAAGGCCACCGAGGCCAGGCCTCGGGGCGGCAGTGGGGCAGGGGCGGCCGGTGAGCGTAGTACATTATCTTTTAAACTTTTTTTTTTTTTTTTTTTTTTTTTTAGTGCATCTCGGCCGCGGCGGCCGCTGATTGGCTAGTTTGCTGGCAGCGCTGCATTGTGGGAGATGTAGTCCGGCTGCACTAAAGTTACTGGAGATGTGAGCGCAGCCGGACTACAACTCCCACCTCCCAGGAGTCTCTGCATATCGGCCGCGGCGGCCGCTGATTGGCTAGTTTGATACATCTGCGCTGGCAGCGCTGCATTGTGGGAGATGTAATCCGGCTGCACTAAAGTTACTGGAGGTGTGAGCGCAGCCGGACTACAACTCCCACCTCCCAGGAGTCTCTCAGAGGCAGGGGCCCGGCGTCAAGAACGTCACGTCGCACGTGACCTGCTAGGATTACGGAGGAGTGCTGGCTACAGAGAACAGAAGAAGAGACGTGCCGTGCTTCCGAAACACCCCACCCCCGAATAGTGGCAAAGATCTGCCTGAAGTAAGGTAAGTATTTAATTAATGATGTCATCATGATATTTAAAATTTTGCAGTGGCGTCTTTTTTCTAGCACCCTCCCCCCCCCCAGCAAACTTCTCTAGCACCCCCCCCCCCCCACCAGCAGACTCATCCAGCTCCCTCCCCCCCCCCCCAGCAAACTTCTCTAGCACCCCCCCCCCCCCACCAGCGGACTCATCCAGCACCCTCCCCCCCAGCAAACTTCTCTAGCACCCCCCCCCCCCCCACCAGCGGACTCATCCAGCACCCTCCCCCCCCCCAGCAAACTTCTCTAGCACCCCCCCCACCAGCAGACTCATCCAGCACCCTCCCCACCCCCCAGCAAACTTCTCTAGCACCCCCCCCCCCCACCAGCGGACTCATCCAGCACCCTCCCCACCCCCCAGCAAACTTCTCTAGCACCCCCCCCATCAGCGGACTCATCCAGCACCCTCCCCCCCCCAGCAAACTTCTCTAGCACCCCCCCCCATCAGCGGACTCATCCAGCACCCTCCCCCCCCCCAGCAAACTCATCCAGCACCCCCCCCCCCTACCAGCAAACTCATCTAGCACCCTCCCCCCCCAACAAACTCAACTAGCACCCTGCCCCCCCCAGCAAACTTCTCTAGCACCCCCCCCCACCAGCAGACTCATCCAGCACCCTCCCCCCCCCCAGAAAACTTCTCTAGCACCCCCCCCCCCCATCAGCGGACTCATCCAGCACCCTCCCCCCCAGCAAACTCATCCAGCACCCTCCCCCCCAGCAAACTCATCTAGCACCCTCCCCCCCAACAAACTCAACTAGCACCCTCCCCCCACCAGCGGACTCAACTAGCACCCTCCCCCCCCACCAGCGGACTAGTCTAACTAATCCCCTCATCTCCTGTAATGTGTCCCCAGTCTCTGACCATCTCCTGTAATGTGTCCCCAGTCTCTGACCATCTCCTGTAATGTGTCCCCAGTCTCTGACCATCTTCTGTAATGTGTCCCCAGTCTCTGACCATCTTCTGTAATGTGTCCCCAGTGTCTGACCATCTCCTGTAATGTGTCCCCAGTCTCTGACCATCTTCTGTAATGTGTCCCCAGTCTCTGACCATCTTCTGTAATGTGTCCCCAGTGTCTGACCATCTCCTGTAATGTGTCCCCAGTGTCTGACCATCTCCTGTAATGTGTCCCCAGTCTCTGACCATCTTCTGTAATGTGTCCCCAGTCTCTGACCATCTCCTGTAATGTGTCCCCAGTCTCTGACCATCTCCTGTAATGTGTCCCCAGTCTCTGACCATCTTCTGTAATGTGTCCCCAGTCTCTGACCATCTCCTGTAATGTGTCCCCAGTCTCTGACCATCTTCTGTAATGTGTCCCCAGTCTCTGACCATCTCCTGTAATGTGTCCCCAGTCTCTGACCATCTTCTGTAATGTGTCCCCAGTCTCTGACCATCTTCTGTAATGTGTCCCCAGTCTCTGACCATCTTCTGTAATGTGTCCCCAGTGTCTGACCATCTCCTGTAATGTGTCCCCAGTCTCTGACCATCTTCTGTAATGTGTCCCCAGTCTCTGACCATCTCCTGTAATGTGTCCCCAGTCTCTGACCATCTTCTGTAATGTGTCCCCAGTCTCTGACCATCTCCTGTAATGTGTCCCCAGTCTCTGACCATCTCCTGTAATGTGTCCCCAGTCTCTGACCATCTCCTGTAATGTGTCCCCAGTCTCTGACCATCTCCTGTAATGTGTCCCCAGTCTCTGACCATCTCCTGTAATGTGTCCCCAGTCTCTGACCATCTCCTGTAATGTGTCCCCAGTCTCTGACCATCTCCTGTAATGTGTCCCCAGTCTCTGACCATCTTCTGTAATGTGTCCCCAGTCTCTGACCATCTCCTGTAATGTGTCCCCAGTCTCTGACCATCTTCTGTAATGTGTCCCCAGTCTCTGACCATCTCCTGTAATGTGTCCCCAGTCTCTGACCATCTTCTGTAATGTGTCCCCAGTCTCTGACCATCTCCTGTAATGTGTCCCCAGTCTCTGACCATCTTCTGTAATGTTTCCCCAGTCTCTGACCATCTCCTGTAATGTGTCCCCAGTCTCTGACCATCTTCTGTAATGTTTCCCCAGTCTCTGACCATCTCCTGTAATGTGTCCCCAGTCTCTGACCAGCTCCTGTAATGTGTCCCCAGTCTCTGACCATCTCCTGTAATGTGTCCCCAGTCTCTTACCATCTCCTGTAATGTGTCCCCAGTCTCTGACCATCTCCTGTAATGTGTCCCCAGTCTCTGACCATCTTCTGTAATGTGTCCCCAGTCTCTGACCATCTTCTGTAATGTGTCCCCAGTCTCTGACCATCTCCTGTAATGTGTCCCCAGTCTCTGACCATCTCCTGTAATGTGTCCCCAGTCTCTGACCATCTCCTGTAATGTGTCCCCAGTCTCTGACCATCTCCTGTAATGTGTCCCCAGTCTCTGACCATCTCCTGTAATGTGTCCCCAGTCTCTGACCATCTCCTGTAATGTGTCCCCAGTCTCTGACCATCTTCTGTAATGTGTCCCCAGTCTCTGACCATCTCCTGTAATGTGTCCCCAGTCTCTGACCATCTCCTGTAATGTGTCCCCAGTCTCTGACCATCTCCTGTAATGTGTCCCCAGTCTCTGACCATCTCCTGTAATGTGTCCCCAGTCTCTGACCATCTCCTGTAATGTGTCCCCAGTCTCTGACCATCTTCTGTAATGTGTCCCCAGTCTCTGACCATCTCCTGTAATGTGTCCCCAGTCTCTGACCATCTCCTGTAATGTGTCCCCAGTCTCTGACCATCTCCTGTAATGTGTCCCCAGTCTCTGACCATCTCCTGTAATGTGTCCCCAGTCTCTGACCATCTTCTGTAATGTTAAATACGTAAAAAATGTGGCGCTTGCAGGTATTAATGGATACCACTCCAAGGGGAGGCTCCAACAAGGAAGGCTCCAAAGAAGCGTCTAACAATTAATGTCAACAATAGTCAGCGTTTAACAGCAAGTATGAAGACGGTGCTATACACACAGTGTTTTTCAGTGTTCTCGTGTGTGGAGATATGTTTTTAATTGATCTATTGTAGCAGTCATTGATAAAGGACGAGAATGGCGGTGTGTGTGTGTGTTGAGGGGGGGGGGGGCGGCATTGAAGGACCCGGCCTTGGGGCGGCAAAGGGAGTAAATCCGGGCCTGTCTATTTGCCTTTAGTAAATCAACGTGAAGGAAGGACTCCTATATCAATTTGGAACTGGAAAACATGGTGTATTTTGTGGCTTTTTGTAGGTGTTGCCATTTCTGTTGCCAGATTCTATCTGGATTTTCACGGATCCATGAAAAGGAGCATCTATAGAAAGAGTGCAGGCTGTAAACTGGGTGCTTTCAACACTTGACTAAACTATTTAATAATACAGCTTACTTCACAAAATAGTGCAAAGTGCACAAGTGTGCAATCTAAATTACTGAGTGTTTTTTTCTAACAAAATAGTTTGTGTCTGGCCTACTATGGGGGAGATTTACTAAAACTGGTGCACATAGAATCTGGTTCCGGTGTGCATAGTAACCAATCAGCTTCTAACTTCATCTTGTTCAATTAGGCTTTGACAACAAGGCTCCATTAACACTAGTGCGATTTGTCATGCAACTTTGGACACATAAAGATGCATGACAAGTTGTGGCCCATTGATTTCAATAGCACCTGTTCCAATCTATGTGACATGCCCCATACACACGGTCGGACAATGTTGTCGGAAATTCCGACCGTGTGTGGGCTCCATCGGACTTTTTCCGTCGGATTTTCCGACGGACAAAGTTTTATCTCCTGCTCTCAAATTTTCCAACAACAAAGTCCTATCAGACTTTTTCCGATCGTGTGTAGCGAATTCTGACAGACAAAGTGCCACGCATGCTCAGATCACATTACAAGACCAAAGCTATTGGCTACTAGCCTCTACGTAGTCCCGTCGTACGCAACGAACGTCACCACGTTCAGGATGATCGGATTTTCCGACAACTTTGTCCGACCGTGTATATGCAACACCAGTGTCGGACAAAATCCGTCTGAAAAAATCAGACGGATTTTGTGGTCGGAATTTCCGACCGTGTGTACGGGGCATTAAAGTCACAGTGACTTTGAGGAGGTTCCTGCACTACTTTGATTCAACTTTCTTGCAGCTGGAGTGGCAGGGAGTGTAAAGTCGCATATAAGTCGCACTCAAAATCGTGTGACTTTGAAGTCACACTTGTGTGAATAGAGCCTAAAACCTAGAAGCTGATTGGTTACTATGCACGGCTGCACTAGATTCTGTGTGAACCAGTTTTAGTATATCTCCCCCTGTGTGTCACATTAAGCAGCCTTTCACACTGGCAATTTGCGTCCCAATCAGCTGGGGATCTGCTTACAGATCTTCTGCTGATTGGAGAAAAGCAGGAGGATGACAGGGCCGTGTCTGCTCAGTTTACGCAGAGCAGACATGGACGCAGTAGCGTATCCAGGGTATGGTACATATGGCAAGTACCATGAGCGCCATATGAAAGGGGCACTCCAGAGGGGGCCATGACCCCCCAGTATTATCCTGTGCCCCCCCAATTAACCACTTCAGCCCCGGACCAATTGGCAGCCAAAGGACCAGGCCCCTTTTTGCGATTCGGCACTGCGTCGCTTTAACTGACAATTGCGCGGTCGTGCGACGTGGCTCCAAAACAAAATTGGTGTCCTTTTTTTCCCACAAAGAGAGCTTTCTTTTGGTGGTATTTGATCGCCCCTGCGGTTTTTATTTTTTGCGCTATAAACAAAAATAGAGCGACAATTTTGAAAACAATGCAATATTTTTTGCTTTTTGCTATAATAAATATCCCCAAAAAATATATAAAAAAACATTTTTTTTTCTCAGTTTAGGCCGATACATATTCTTCTACATATTTTTGGTAAAAAAAATCGCAATTAGCGATTATTGATTGGTTTGCGCAAAAGTTATAGCATTTACAAAATAGGGGATAGTTTTATAGCATTTTTATTAATATTTTTTTTTTACTAGTAATGGCGGCGATCAGCGATTTTTATTGTGACTGCGACATTATGGCGGACACATCGGACATTTTTGACACATTTTTGGGACCATTGTCATTTATACAGCAATCAATGCTATTTAAATGCATTGGTTCCTGTATAAATGACAGTTGTAGTGAAGGGGTTAACCACTAGGGGGAGGGGAGGGGTTATGGGCTGTGACGTGTGTGTTTTTTTTTACATTAGGGGGCGGGGCTGACGTCTGACGTCATTGATTGGCTTTCCCGATGACAGGGAACAGACGATCAATGACAGGCAGAGTAGGAAGCGCGGGGAGAGGTTTGTTTACACAAACCTATCCCGTTCTTCAGCTCCGTAACCCGATCGCGGGACACCAGCGGCGATCGGGTCCGCTGGTCCCGCGGCCAGGGTCACGGAGCTCCCGACCGGGTCGCGAGCGCGCCGCGCGCGACCCACAGGCAGGCACATGCACGATCACGTACAGGTACGTGATTTTGCCTGCCCGTGCCATTTTGCCGCAGTATATCTGCGTTAGGCGGTCGGGAAGCGGTTAAATGAAACTGACGCTGGGAGCATTAGCGTCTGCAACTCAGGGCCGATAATGGGCAGAAATAGGGATTATTTCACCACTTTCTGGTGCAGGCGGAGTGATCCACCACACTCCGGCTCCCAACAATTAAAGTCCTGGCCCCTTCTATATCAATATGCTGAGGCAGGCTAGGGCTTTAATTTAATTGACGGGAGCCGCAGTGCGGTAGATCACTCTGCCTGCACTTGAAAGTGAAAGTGATAGTGTCCCACACCGTGCGTTCCGTTGCCCAGCTCGGTTCTCAAGAGGAAGGGACACCACCGGTCCTCAAGAGGAAGAGGTGGGGGGTTGCTATGATTCAATTTGTGAATGAATGGTAAGCTACTCAGCACAGAGCACTTCCCATTCATTCACTGTCCAGTGCAACTGAGGCTGCAGAGAAAGGGACTGGGGAATCTCTGTCCTCAGTCCCTTTCTCTGTCTCAAAAGTGAGATATTAGGGGTCTGTTTAGATATGTCACCAAAGCCCCCCCCCCCCCCTCCCAAACAGGGCTAGACAGTGCCACCTATCAGTGCCACCTAAATCAGTGCAGCTCATCAGTGCCACCTATCAGTGCCAGTGCCACCTATATCAGCGCAGCTCATCAGTGCCACCTATCAGTGCAGCTCATCAGTGCCACCTGTCAGTGCCAGTGTCACCTATTAGTGCCCATCAGTGCAGCTCATCAGTGTCCCCTATCAGTGTTAGTGCACATAAATGCCGCAAATCAGTGCCCATCAGTGCTGCCTATCAGTGCAGATCATCAGTGCTGCCTATCAGTGCCCATTAGTGCAGCTCATCAGTGCCAATCCATAATTTGTTAACTGAAATATTAAAGAGCTTGACTTGTAGTTTTGTTAGCTGTTTTTTTTTGTTAAGGTTATCTGAAAGATGGGTTTCAACTGTTTTGACAGGGGCACAGCTTCAGTGCTTGCCATAGGCGCCATTTTCACTAGATACACCTCTGCATGGACAGACCCAGCTCTGCTGTATGGGCAGCCGGGGGTAAACGGACTCCTCTGTCTGTTTACATCTGACTACCTCCAACCTGGTCCACCCAAACTGAAGAGGGTGCAGTCCCCCATTTTTTTCGTGTGCCTGATCGAATACAGAGGTAGGCGGGTGTAAACGTACACAAGTCTATTTACACCTGGTGTGTGCCAGGTATGGTCTAATACCATCTCATCAGGTCCACCTGAAAAACTGACAAGTGGACCCGATTGGACTGCCCTTGTGGAAGGACCCTTATATAGGTACTAAAATACTTTTTATGACAGAGGGATTTTTGTTCCAACCACTGCATCCCAACACCACTGTGTAAATAGAACTGAATGAAATGTCACTTGTAAAGTACACGGTTCTAACAAAAATAGAAAACAGGGTAATGCGACAAGTTCAGCACTGTATCCTCCCAGCGCACAACTGCAGCTGTGCGTTCAATGCAGCCAGGGGGGTAGATTCACCCCAGTGCCATTTTGTGTGTTGGCCACAAGCCCAGAACTAGACTTTAAGGGCTCATGCACACTGCAGTTGAAAAAAAAATGCTTTTACAGGCATAGAAAGGGAGGACCCACCACTATGCCTACATCCAATATATAGAAGGAGGATTGAATGAGTTAAAACTCTTATCAAAAAACAAGTGGATTTTGTGGGCACAAGAGACGGTGTATATGTAAAAATATATAAATCTTTATTACAAAATATACTAATTAAAAGGACATTTAACACACAAAGCACCCTACTGACTGACAGGATCAACAAATACCCAATACAATAGGCATGGAGATATGGATATTGATAAAGTCCATATGGACACATATACTGTACAAAGTGTATGAATAAATGAGGTCCATATGCTTCTCCATGCACTCTTGTCTGTCAACGCGTTTTGCAAATTGCTTCTTCAGGACATTACTGGGTAGGTGCTGGTGATCCTCAGGAATGATCAGATATTGGGGACACCCTATTGAATAACTACGAAACCAACATGATTTCTATCCACCAATGCGGGTTCACAACTGGTGAAAGTATGAATAAGAAATCCTGATGCTTGGATTCGAGAGAAGAAGGTTCCACCTCTGATCTAGCCAAGATCATTGGTAATTCTCAGATCAAAAAATCAAGTGGATTTAACCAAGATAGATTATATGAGTGGAGAGACAAAACCATACATCGCACATATCCAATCACTGTCGGTGAAGATTACCAAGCTTGCTCCCAATCAATGATAGAGAGCCCAAAGAGATGACTGAATGTATACAATCAGAAATATTTCCAGTCCTCAGCTTGGTATGCTGTCCGGAACCTGCTAGCCCCAAAAGAATATAACCACGGGTGTCCCTGCTAGTTCAGCCTGTATAAACAAAAAGCTGGAACAAACATTTTCACGTGTTTTCGAGCTTCTTTGAGCTCTTTGGGGCACTTACTCCTCTCAAAAACGTGAGTTTGATGGAGTTTTTTTTGTTCTGCCTGTAGGAGCATATGCCTGAAAACACCTGAAAAAGCCAAAGTGTGCATGGACACATTGGCTAACATGGAACTCTCAAAAATCTGTAGGAGCCTCTTCTTTGAGCTCCTTTGAGCTACAATGTGCATGAGCCCTGAGATAAGAGTAGTAGCAATGTGAGGAAGTGATGATCACACTACCAAACCCTCACAACACCCACCACCGCAAAATAAATGCTGCTCTTGTGGCAGCTGCCCCCCCCCCCCATACCCCAGTAACGACCATCTCTACATGCTCACACACTCATCATGCATTACCAGAATTTTATAAAGCAGCTTGTGCATGTTAATGAAATGCTATTGGCAACAGCTAGGCAATGGAAAGGCACTGTTATTCTACAGGCACAGAAGGGACTGGTATTTTATGTATGGGCAACTAAGGCCCCTTTCACACTGGGGCGGTTTTCAGGCGGTACAGCGCTAAAAATAGCGCCTGTATACCGCCTGAAAAAACCGGCCCCATTCACTCCAGTGTGAAAGCCGGCGGGCTTTCACACTGGAGCGGTGCGCTAGCAGGACCGCAACAAAAGTCCTGCTAGCAGCATCTTTGGAGCGGTGAAGGAGCGGTGTATTTACCGCTCCTATACCGCTCCTTCCCATTGAAATCAATGGGAAACCGCGGGGATACCGCCCGCAAACCGCCGCTTTGCGGCGCTTTGCGGAGGTTTTTAACCCTTTTGCGGCCGCTAGCGGGGGTTAAAACCACCCCTCTTGCGGCCGCATACCGCGGGTAAAACGATGGTAAAGCAGCGCTAAGGCCCCTTTCACACTGGGGCGGTGCGGGGCGGCGACGGTAAAGCAGCGCTATAGTTAGCGCTGCTTTACCATCGTTTTACCCGCGGTATGCGGCCGCTAGCGGGGTGGTTTTAACCAAAGCGGGGTGGTTTTAACAAAAGCGGCGCTTTGCGGGCGGTATCCCCGCGGTTTCCCATTGATTTCAATGGGAAGGAGCGGTATAGGAGCGGTAAATACACCGCTCCTTCACCGCTCCAAAGATGCTGCTAGCAGGACTTTTGTTGCGGTCCTGCTAGCGCACCGCTCCAGTGTGAAAGCCCGCCGGCTTTCACACTGGAGTGAATGGGGCCGGTTTTTTCAGGCGGTGTACAGGCGCTATTTTTAGCGCTGTACCGCCTGAAAACCGCCCCAGTGTGAAAGGGGCCTAACTATAGCGCTGCTTTACCGTCGCCGCCCCGCACCGCCCCAGTGTGAAAGGGGCCTAACTGCGGGACTGGCATGTAGATAAAGCATGAAGCCTTCTGGTTTTACTACGATTGATCTGTTTTCTATTACAGAATATGGGACTGGAGAGTAAACCTTGGTATGGAGGAGAGATGGAGCGCAGAGAAGCAGAGTGGGCGCTCCGTAGAATTAATAAGGTACAAATACAATGAGTACAAATCTAAATGCAGCTTGTAGGTTCTCCTGCATAAAACTCCAATTTATATAAACTATACTTTAGTGTACTTAAAAAGCTGAAAATAAAAATTTCAACTGTTATAACTGTTTTATTACATGTGTAGGACGGATGTTTTCTGGTGCGTCACAGCTCAGCACAAAATCAGTTGCACTCATATACCCTGGCAGTGCTTTACCATGACCACATTTACAACATCCCAATTAGAACAGCAGGGACTCTTGGGTTCTCTTTGGGAAAAGAGGGCAAAAGGCATGAAGAGGTGAGTAATTACAATGTTATTTACCGTTGTCACATGTTAATTCTAGGTACATCCCTGCCATGCTGGGTAGTGAACTGTGATATGATGTGAAAAACACCTGATTGGGTAGTGCAGATTGACAGCTGTCATTGTAGCTCCAAACTTCACAAAGGGTTGGTATAGAATTGAAGCATTGTGTTTTGGAAATTGAGCTCTAATTTGTGTTGTACAGCTCATTTGCAGAAGATTGATAATGTTTATGAGAAGCAATAAATGAAATGTTATGAAAATTGAGGGGCAGGTCCATTGTGTTAATGCTTTTAATGAATTTGTTGGAAATGTACCCTGGGGTAGCCTAAGGGGCTGGACTGTTAACCAGGGCATTGCAGTCATTCCTCTGTCTTTAAAGTGTATGTTAACCCTAACAATCAAAGCGGAAGCAAACTGCATCTGAGCACAAAAAACACTAATGAATTCATTTTTTATATTCAAAGCAAACTCACTAACCCATGAATGTCTCCATGTTCTATTTTGTTGAGAAATCACTTTGTAAGGGAAGATGATTCATGCAGCATTTACTTCCTGGAATCCAGCTGCCTCAGGCATTTAGGCAGGAGGGTGTGCTTAGTTGAGAAAGCCCCCCCAGATGAAAGAAAAAATGACCATAAAATCTCCTGGGATGCATAACATAATTTAATAATTTTGGCCTAGACCAGAAACCAGGAAACAACTGAAGAAATGTAAAAAAAAAAAAAAAAGAAAAGAAGTAAATTTAGTATACCCTCTAACTATTTACAAATGTTAGCCACATAAGGATTAAAAAAAGTTAAAGTGATACTAAAGTCAACTTTTTTTTTTTTTAGCTAAAAATAACAAACTTGTTATACATACCTGCTCTGTGAAGAGGTTTTACACAGAGCAGCCCAGGTCCTCCTCTTCTCAGGTCCCTCTTCAGTGCTCCTTGCCCCCCCCCTCCTGTTGAGTGGCCCCACAGCAAGCAGCTTGCTATGGGGGCACCCAAGCTGAGCCACAGCTCCCTGTGTCCATTCAGACACGGAGCCCCGGCCCATCCCCTTTCTCTCCTCAATGGCTGACTGACTTTGACTGACAGCAGCAGGAGCCAATGGAGAGAGAGTTTAGTTCCCCTTTAAGTACCCGTATTTGTTCCCTTTTGAACTGTTAACTATACAAGCATTGAAATCATTTAGTTATATGTATCTTTTCAATAGGTACAAGAAAAATCATGTGAGTTGATAATTTCCCGTGCTCTCTGCCTCTGCTCTTATGTGTTGATCTGTGATTTCCAGTGTTAGGAATCTTCAGATTCCTGCTTTTAGAATGATGTGTGTGAACAGCTGTGGCTGCTCAGCCCATACAGTGACAGGCCAACAGCAGCTATAGCTACAGTATTCATGACTGTTTGCCCAGCCATGGAACACCTACTGTGATCGAGGAAGGATGCACACAAAATTATGTTATAGATGTGCAATGGAACCTTATGACAGTCATGTGCCAGAGCCCCACCGTATGGCCCCTTTCACATCTTAAAGTGAACCACCCCTACAGATTCCCCCTTTTTAAAGTGATCCTTGCTAACAACCTAATCTCTTAACATGAACTGTGTCAACAACCTCATCACTTAAAGTGACCTTTACCAACAACTATCCTGATCATTCCACATCTTAAAGGGACAGCATTTTACATTGCACGCCAACGTAAGGGCCCCAACTGAGCCAGCAGAAGAACCAATTTTCAGACTGCTTCATAATCAAGGTTTATCCAGCAAGCCCTACTGGTTCGCAGGCGGTGACACGTACCTTGTGGGTGAGCCTGACGTGCAGAGGGAGACCTCTCGTACAGCCCTGGTTCCTGGGACACGAGTTGGGGACAGTGACCGTAGGAGCACAGTGAGGTAGGAGTGCCTGCAGAGTTCTCTGGAGCTGGAGATGATGACCACTGGGGAGTGCTGAGGAACGCAGGTCGGCTGGATGCAGGTGCGCAGGATGCAGGTCAGCGGGATGCAGGTGCGCAGGATGCTGGTCAGCAGGATGCAGGTGCGCAGGATGCAGGTCAGCAGGATGCAGGTGCGCAGGATGCATGTCAGCAGGATGCAGGTGCGCAGGATGCAGGTCAGCAGGATGCAGGTCAGCAGGATGCAGGTGCGCAGGATGCAGGTGCGCAGGATGCAGGTGCACAGGATGCAGGTCGGCAGGATGCAGGTGCGCAGGATGCAGGTCAGCAGGATGCAGGTGCACACAGCGGGCAGGAACAAGGTCAGACAAGCCAGGTCATACACAGCGGATCAGATCAGACAGAATCGGCAGACAAGGGATGGTCAGAGTCCAGGCTTAGTCGGCAACAGAAGATCAGGTATGCAGGTAAACAAGCAAGGTCAAATAGCAGCCAGAGATCAGGAGAGAGCAGCGTGGTCAGGAAGCCAGGTCAGGTGTTAGATCAGATGCAGATACAGGGGCGGGTCCCAGGGAAGACTACAGATCAACCAGCAAGAGCTGAACGGTGGGAGCCCTTTTTAAAGGCCCACTGGCGCCAAAGCCGCTGGGCGCCTGCTGGCCGGGATGCGCCTCAGCCTTGCTGCAGTTCTGGAATCTGTATATCCATGACAGGCGGTCTTACCAACTTATCAGGCTTAAACCTAGACTCTCCTTACTAAGAGCCTGCAAGTGAGCCAGCCAGTTTGTTTCGCACTTGGGGAGTGATCTCCCAGTTGGAGGGCTATTGCTTAGTCCTGTAGGACATCAGTGGCCATGTTTTAAAGGGTGTTTGACTGTACTGTATTGTTACTGTTGCATTCACTTTTTTATTGCTACCAATACAACCTGGTCATTTTTTTTTCACAGCTGGTGTGTATCTTTCTTGTTTGATTCCCCACAGCCCCCCCCCCCCCCCCCCCCCCCCCCCCGGCCAAAGTATTTTTGTATTTTTGTATAGCTGTGGCTGCTCAGCCCATACAGTGACAGGCCAAGAGCAGCTATAGCTATTCATGACTGTTTGCCCAGCCATGGAACACCAACTGTGATCGAGGCAGGACGCACACAAAATTTTGTTATAGATGTGCAATGGAACCTTATTACAGTCATGTGCCAGAGCCCCACCGTATGGCCCCTTTCACACCTTAAAGTGAACCGCCCCTACAGATTCATCCTCTTAAAGGGATCCTTGCTAACAACCTAATATCTTAACATGAACTGTGTCAACAACCTCATCACTTAAAGTGACTTTACCAACAACTGTGCTGTTTAAAGGGAACTATCCTGTTCATTCCACATCTTAAAAGGGACAGCATCTTACGTTGCACACCAACGTAAGGGCCCCAACTGAGCCAGCAGAAGAACCAATTTTCAGACTGCTTCATAATCAAGGTTTATCCAGCAACCCCTACTAGTTTGCAGGCGGTCTTACCAACTTATCAGGCTTAATCCTAGACTCTCCTTACTAAGAGCCTGCAAGTGAGCCAGCCAGTTTGTTTCCTTGTTAATACAAACACGTCGCACTTGGGGAGTGATCTCCAAGTCGGAGGGCTATTGCTTAATCCTGTAGGACATCGATGGCCATGTTTTAAAGGGTGTTTGACTGTATTGTTACTGATGCATTAACTTTTTTATTGCTACCAATACAACCTGTCATTTTTTTTATAACAGCTGGTGTGTATCTTTCTTATTTGATTCCCCACAGCCCCCGGCCCCAGCCCCCCCCCCCCCCCCGGCCAAAGTATTTTTGTATTTTGTATTCTTGTGGTGTCAGCAGGAGTGAGGCTCCCATTAGAGCCAAGGAAAGAGCAGAGAACCCAAATCTATCAGTCACTCCTTGAGGATAGCACTACAAGGGTATCACTTTAACATCAAAACTTTCTGCATTCATTATTGGCTAACACAGTACAAGACTCTGATAGATACATTCATCTGTAATCCCCTTCCCTTCTTATTTGATGTTAGTGCATCTTTTTTTATTTTCATGTTCTATTAGGTAGAAGTGTGTCCTAGTGTGTGTCTATCTGCAGACATGTAAGAAGACAGCAGCCATGTAGGATATTTCATAGGGTGCCATGTAACCTAACAGTACAAACTGTTAGGGGCCATGTAACCTAAGGTTGTTTGTGCACCATGTCTACGTCATAAGCAGGTCACCTCTTTAGTGTTTGTTTTGCCTGTGAGTAGGTACACGATGTTCCAGCCAGGAAATATAGAAACATGGCAAGATTTTAACTGTGTTTTTACCGTGAATGACTGCTCCACCAATCCACAGTTGTGCAATAATGATTTACATAACAGATGAAACAAATGTAATGCTTTTGGAAATAACCTTGTAACAACGCATTTCTTTAGCTCCACCCAATAAAAGTAAGGTTTCCGAGAATGCTGGCCTAGGGGCTTTTCACTTAGCTGCACAGATAACCTACATTACGAGGACAAATAGACTAGTATCAGCATGTTTAGGAACCTGACTACATAGCATGTCTTATATCACATGTTTGGATTATTTAACACTACACAACAGTTACCTAACTCCATTACATGAGTCTACCTTGAGCAGAGGGTTCCCAGTCAATTACAGCATAAGATATACTCATTCATTTATGTAGGTGTGAGAAGTAAAGAGGAGCCACTGACCTTTTGTACATGGCCATCAAAAACATTCTGTTTGGTCTTTATGATTAGGAAGTTAAAAGGCACTTCAACAAATGCTGCTTCCATCCTTTGGGACTCAATGTGCTGTACACGTTACAGATTTATATCTTTAGTATGATGGGGGTCATAAAATAGGTTGAACAGTAAAGGTATTTTGGGCCAGAACTTTCAGAAATTGGGTTTCTTGAAGAGGAAAACAATTTCATAATGTATTTCCAGTAAAGAAAGAAAACAGAATTTAAAAGCTTTTTGTTTTATTCTTGGCATTTTCTGTTTTTCTGTGCCTCAAGATTGATGATTATGTGGGGGTAATGATGTGTACTCCCTATGTTGCTAATATAATGTCTCAACGATCATTAAAGCAAACCAGAAACATCACAAACCTACCTAACCCCGCTTCATCAGCACATACTGTACAGGGCCTTTCCTCGGCGTAAGCACACCCTATGCTCAGAAATGCAAAATGCTCTGAAATACACTTACTTTTTGGGTAGAGGAGTCGTAAGTCTGGCCCCGATGTTTCCATCTTTAAAGCTGGCCATACACTGATTGAAATTTGTCTGGTTCAGCAGGGACTGGCAGGATCTTGATCACTGTGTGGCCATACCCACTCGTCATTTCATTGACTTTTGTTGAAGAGATATGCCCTATTGATCAGCAATTCTTAGTGACAGTTCCAGTGCCGGTGGGAATTCCTTACTCCACCTTGTTTGTGTGGAAGTAGGAATCTGTTCATTTTTTATTACATTCAGGCCACTGGCTAAATGAAAATAAACTGTGTATGGCCAGCCTAAAGCCCTGTACACACAGGATGAATGTTGGGCGACGTCGGCCGGTTCAATAAAAAATGGACAACATTCGGCCCGTGTGTATGGCAGCCGGTTCGACAGTAGCTGCCAGTTTGGCTGACTTCTGTCGGATGAGCATGCTGGAAAAACCAGCAGCTGACCGACTCCCAAGCAGCGCTCTCAGCCAATGGCTGAGAGTGCTGTTTAGAGTGTTCTTGGGAGGGGGGCCGTGCCCCTGTCAAAACACAACAGCTCAGCCAGGGAAATTGCTGTACTAACCTCAGGTCGTTAGTGCAACGGCTCTGTTCAACCCGCTGGGTTGAGTGGAAAAAAACACGTGTGTACCAGGCTTAATCCTCACTATTGGTCGAAGATCCTCTATTTGAATGGCAGCCAATATTGTAAGCAATGTGATAAGGCAGCAGTGTAATTGGTCAGATAGTAGTCTGGTATTTGCATTCTGTGCAATTCATTGTAACCTTCTGGAAGACAATGGTGCTGGGTCTGTGATGGCCAAGTTGCTTGGATACAAGATAAAGAAATGACTTTGGCAAACCTCAAAGGGACCAGGTTCCTTATTTTTCAGTCCTCTTGAATTGGAAGAAAGATTGATCTGGTGTTTAAAACACAAATTCTATCTAATGTAACAATTAGCTATGCACATGGTCAGAAGTGTACCGATTTTTCTGTTGGCTGTTCCCTCTTGCTGCCATTTTCTTATCAGCATTCATCCTCCTAACACAAATATTTCAGTAGTTTATTGTAGCCAATTGAAGCACATCTATTCTTGCAGCTAGTACAGGCGGTCCCCGGGTTACAAACAAGATAGGGTCTGTAGGTTTGTTCTTAAGTTGAATCTGTTTGTTAGTCAGAACAGATGCATTTTTTTAAGTGTAGCTCCAGCCCAAAAAGGTTTTTTTAAGCTTTTTAGATAGCATGGGAAGGGTTAACACCCCGTAACGTTTGTTTTGCTGTCTGTGCCCCTGTTCAGAAGATTTCACCTCACCTTCTGTCCCGGTGACAATTGGATTTTGAAAAATTTGGGTTGTTGTGGAAACAAGCCTTGGTGATAAAGCATCAGTGGAGGTACCCTTTTCCCATAATAACTCTTATGCCTCGTACACACGGTTGGATTTCCCGACGGAAAATGTTCGCTGGAAGCTTTTTGTCGGAAATTCCAACCATGTGTAGGCTCCATCGGAATTTCCATCACACAAAATTTGAGATCTGGAATTTTTTCAAAATCTGTTGCCGGAAATTTCGATCGTGTGTACACAATTCCAATGCACAAATTTCTACGCATGCTCGGAATCAAACAGAACTGGCTATTGAACTTAATTTTTCTCCGCTCGTCGTACGTGTTGTACGTCACCGCGTTCTTGACTTTGCAATTTCCGACCAACTTTGTGTGACCGTGTGTATGCAAGACAAGTTTGAGCCAACATCCGTTGGAAAAAATCTATGGATTTTGTTGCCGGAATGTCCGATCAATGTCCGATCGTGTGTACGGGGCATTACAGAAGTGAATTTCCCTTCCTAGGGGTAGATTTCCTGTCACTTTCTGTTGTCTCCCTCCGTTTATAAGTAGGAGTCGTTTGTAAGTTGGATATTTTTAACTAGGGGACCGCCTGTACATGGAATTAAACACACTGATATTTTGTTTTTAACACATGGCTCAAAGGGCAAAAAAGCTGGTTGTGATTTCCATAGCAGTCGTTTTACAGATTAAAGAACAAATAATTAGAATTTCTTGCCTCTCAATTTGTTCTCTGATCTACAATGTCTCCCATGACAAAGGAATTAGAGTACATAATACACCCTCAGATGCCCCCTTTATCTTCTAATGTATTGATGTGTTTTTTCCTCCACTAATGCCCATGTCTTTGTGTTTTCCTCAGGTGTTTCCCAGTATTGTGCACCTGATTGAGCATTATCAGAATGAACAACTGTACTTGGTGAACCGTCAGACTTCAGAAAGAGAGTCCACCGCCTTGCTGTACCCTGCTCTCCTATGAGACGTCTCTGCACCTGTGTCTGTTCTGGTGTTACAGCTGGATTCCTCCATAAATTACTCGTAGATCACTATGACCACAGCAGTTAGTGTTCACCATTCTACAGCTAGGGTATAACCCCCACCAATGATATTAATGTTTCTATAGCCAGCACGTTTAACCCTCATGGCAGAAAATAAGTAGGAGATATTGGTGTCCGTTTAATATATTGAGATATTTCAGATCTCAGGAGTTCTCGGCTCTTCTCTGAGATATCTGTTCTCCCCCTTGTGGCAGTTTAATAAACATTGTAGATCGCTTCTCTCACTGAGAATAGAAGTGATCTACAAATGTTTTGAGAATCCCGAACGGCTTCTGTTTCTGTAATCTCGCGATAGCTCGGGAGATTTCAGTGTCAGAACCCCAAAGTGAAACACGAAGCACTCCACATACACTGCACATATTAACTTAATAATAAAGATATATTCCCCCTACCCAATAAACAGACACCCCATAACAGTAAAACATTATAATGATTAATACATAAGCATAACACATGTGCATATTTATGTGAATGGTGTATTCTGAAATGATTGTACTGTATTTGTCATACAGATATGCACCATTCATATAAAAACAATTAATATATATATTAAATAGTTCAAAATAATAAAAAAAAAAGAATAACAAAAAAAATATAAAATTAACTATTAAAATAAATAATTTTAAATAAAGAGAAACCCCCGTATAATAAAATTAGAATAGTCCATGAGCTGAACCAAATTTTAGGTTTGAAATAAATAAAAAAATAATTTAAAAAATTAAATAAAATATAGAAAAATGTATTTAACCACTTCAATACCAGACACTTAGACACCTTCCCGCCCAAGCCAATTTTCAGCTTTCAGCGATGTCGCAATTTGAATGACAATTGCGCGGTCATGCTACACTGTACCCAAACAATTTTTTTATCATTTTGTTCCAACAAATAGAGCTTTCTTTTGGTGGTATTTGATCACCTCTGCGATTTTTATTTTTTGCGCAACAAACAAAAAAAGACCGAAAATTTTGCAAAAAAACAAGTTTTTCTTTGTCACTGTTAATTTTTTTTGTAAATAAGTGCATTTTCTTCTTCAATGACGGGCACTGATAAGGCGGCACTAATGGGCACTGATAAGGCGGCACTGATGGGCACCGATGAGGTGGCACCAATTAGGGGGCACCGATGAGGTGGCACTGATGATGGGCACTGATAGGCGGCACTGATGGGCACTGATAGGTGGCACTGATGGGCATTGATAGGTGGCACTGGTATGCGGCACTGATGGGCACTCAGGTGGCACTGATGGGCACTCATAGGCGGCACTGACGGGTACTTATGGGTGGCACTGATGCACACATATAGGTGGCACTGATAGGTGGCATGGATGGGCACTGATAGGTGGCATGCATGAGCACTGATAGGTGGCATGGATGGGCACTGATAGGTGGGCATGGGTGGGCACGGATGGGCACTGATAGGTGGCACTGATGGACGCTGATGAGTGGCACTGATGACACTTATGGGTGGCATTGCTGGGCATCCCTTTTTTTTACTTTTTTTTAAATTAAATATGATGTGCCAATCAGTGCCCATCTGTGGGCACTGATTGGCATATTTTTTGAATTTTTTTTAACATGTGGATGGCCATGGGGGATGTACCTGGCCATCCACATGCTGGGGGCTTCCCTGGTGGTCCTGGGGGCTTCCCTAGTGGTCTAGTGTGGGCATCTGGGGGGGGGGCTGCGCTGATAAACAATCAGCGCAGACCCCCCTGTCAGGAGAGCCGCCGATCGGCTCCCCTCTACTCGCGTCTGTCAGACGCGAGTGAGGAAAAGCCGATCAACGTCTCTTCCTGTGTACATCGTGATCAGCCGTGATTGGACACGGCTGATCACGTGGTAAAGAGCCTCCGCTGGAGGCTCTTTACCGAGATCAGTGTAGCGGTGTGTCAGACTGACACACCGATCCACCGATCGCCGCGATGCGCGCCCCCACGGGCGCGCGGCGGCTGTTATCCTGAAGGACGTCATATGACGCCCAGTCAGGATAACGAAACCACTTCCCGGACGTCAATATGCTATTGACCGGGCGGGAAGTGGTTAAATAATACCAGTTCAAAGGAAGTGCTTTTTGTTATTTTAAATACTCATCAAATTTAATTGATAAAATAGGCATTTAACAAATATATATGTTGTGTCAAAAAACTCCCATACTATGTTAATAATGGTACAACCCTGTAAAAGTAAATCACTGTTAAACTATTAAGCATTTGAGGGTATAAGATAGTAAGCAAGATGGAGGTTCAGAAAAAAAAGAGAGGTGCAAAATTTTCTTACACACAAAATTGCGTACTTGTGTCACGAGTGGTTGGCAATTGGGATCGCCTATATGGTCAAAGATCTCGGATGCTGGCACAATCTAAAAAAGATGCTATATGGAGTAGCATAGTAGAGGAAGTGAATGAAGCATTGAGACCTGCAAACGTCGCATTGCTGATATAAAAGGTCAAATAAAAAAAAATTGACCATCATTGCAAGGCACCAAAGAGGCACAGGATTGTAAGATTGTGTGTGAGAGAGAGACAGAGAGAGAGAGACTTATATGGTAGTACATCCGGTAATGCTATATCATTCCTACGACATACACATTGAAATAAACATACAGAGCTGATGCTCTCTATTTGACAGGCAAAAAGATGCATGGGTCTGAACACACAGGTCTTGCTTTAGGCCCCTTTCACACATGCGGACCATATGTCCGTTTTTCATCCATCCGTTTTTGGATGAAAAACAGACATACATGCATGTCTATGGGATAGCGGGTCATCATCATGATCTCGGCTTATCACAGTTTATTAAACGGACACCTTAGACTTTTGCTATTTCGGATTGTCCCACTTACTTTCATTTTTCAGTATCAGTGTAAAAATTCTTTGTTCTTTCCCCAGAGAGAAACATATGAATTGACTTCTCACTTTATAAATGCTAGTTTGCTCGGCTGTCATGCCAATCACTCTGATATATGCAGATAAGGACCTTTGACTTTTCTGAGATGCATACTTCCTCCTGGTCAGTGACTTACAAGAGTCAGTGGGTTGCTATACCAGCAAGGCAATTAGCATTTTCAGTAATAGGTCAGCAATGGCACCTTCCATATTTTTAGCAAAGATTTATTTTTAAGCTAAACTCTATTTAGACAGATATAAAAGACACAAATGAATGCAAGACTGTATTAATTAATAGATCATTAAAGAAAATCTATGGCCACAGCATACTTTTTCATTATACAACATCAGCATTGTAATAATACAAACAACAGTTATTTTTTACAATTCAACATAAACTTACTTGAAAAATCTCCCTTCATGTTCTGAGTTCTGCCTGTCTTCTGACTCATTTTTCACAATTTCATGGGTTCCCTGCACGCTTTGCAGCTTCTCCTCTGCTGTTGACTTTCAATTTCTAAGGACTACATATTCCATGGTACCTTGCTACCGACAAGCAGTGATTCCTGCACAGGCTCTGCCTGCTGGAACTCCTCCTCTCAGCACCTCTGTAGTTCAGAAGGCAGGCTCTGTGAATTAAAGGAAGTAAACGTGTGTCTTTACAAAGTAAGTTTACAAACTTAAAGATCATTCAGATTAATAGGTGAAATACAGTGTAGAAATTACTATATCATGTTACATTTTGACCATAGATAACTCTTTAAACACAAGCAGTTCCAGTTCTGAATTTGACCTGGTATCAGCCTCCTGCAGTACAGCAGGTCTGGAGTGTGGAACAAAGCTGCAGCTCAAGAGAAAGCAGAGATTAGCTCATCACTGCACTGCTTCTCCTTTCACTGTCCCATCACAGCCTGGGGCTGGTCCAGGATGACCTGGGCTCAGAGTTGGTGGGTTGAATAATGCAGAAATATTAACTGAGAGGGAAATCTCTAGATTGAAGGTGAATCTTGCAACAAAAGCTGGTTGTGTTATTTTATTTTTTAAATGTGCTATGCATTCTATCTTGCTATTTTTGGCTATAGTTCTGCTTTTATTATAAGGGCAAATAGCGTTTGTTTTATTATTTACAACTCCCAGTAGGCCAAAATGTCTGGTTCTTAAATAGGTAGGGTTTATCCAACATAAGTGTGAACTGGTGGAATATTATCAAGGTGTGACCTATAAGGCCCCATGCACACGGAACATTTTTTTCTTCCTCTGGATGCTTATGTGTTTTGCAAAAGCTTGGGCGTTAGAGCACATTTAGACGTGTTTAGATGTGTGTAGGCGCGTCAAGCATTTTTTGACACTAGAACACTCCTCTCCCGAACGTTTTTTTTTCCTGCCTCCAAACACCCGCACAAACTCCTGTGTTCGCTTATGTACAGTATGCATACGCAAGAAAAATCCCCCAATATAATGGGATTATAGCGGCCCAAAGAAAAAAAGTAAAGTCATGTATAAAAAGAAATATATATAAAAAAATATAACAAATTTATTACAACATTTAAAAAAAACTGACATACAACAAGAAAAGACTGGTGTGCAATTAAAAAAGAGCCATAGGTACAACATGTACATATAAATAACACAGTTGAGCTTGTTCAAAGTGAGCCTCAGCAAAGCCAAGGAACAAAATATAAATTGTGTTGAAACAAGTAAGTATTAGGACACAAATATATTTATGAAAATATGGTGTCTCTGTAAAGTAAAAGTGACAGTGAAATTGTGAATCCACAAATAAACTCTCGCAGTGAAAAAGTTCCAACAGGATGAAATCTTCCAAAGTTTTCTACCACCACCAAGGGGAAAAGAAGTTTTTGTGTAAAAAGCTACTCTGTGAGTGGGAACTCTTACCAGAAACTTTGGACCTCCTTATAAACGAGGTCATATGCGCTTGAAGATATAGTCCTTTGCAGGGTCAGATGGTTCGCCTCGTCCCAGGGCTCCCTGGCTATTGCTAGAGATCCTCAATATCCAGTCTGCTGGGTACCAAATGATGGGCACAGAGGCTGCAAATGATGGGCACAGTTGGCTGCATATTATGGGCACGGTTGGCTGCATTTGCTGGGCACAGAGGCTGCATATGATGTGCACAGTGGCTGCATATGATGGGCAGAGTAGCTGAATTTTCTGGGCACAGTTGGCTGCATATGATGGGCACAGTGGCTGCAATTGATGTTTTTGCTTCAGAATTTTTCAGTTTGTTTGCGTTTTTTTGAGCACTGCCTAGAATAGATAGTATTAAAGCCAGAGACAGCCAGGCATCTAGTATTCTAATGCCCCGTACACACATTGGACATTGATCGGACATTCTGACAACAAAATCCATGGATTTTTTCAGACGGTTGTTGGCTCAAACTTGTCTTGCATACACACGGTCACACAAATCTTGTCGGAAATTCCGAACGTCAAGAACGCGGTGACGTACAACACTTACGACGAGCCGAGAAAAATGAAGTTCAATAGCCAGTGCGGCTCTTCTGCTTGATTCTGAGCATGCGTGCCACTTTGTGCGTTGGAATTGTGTACACATGATTGGAATTTACGCAAACCAGATCTCAAATTTTGTGCAACGGAAATTCTGGCGGAAACTGTCTGATGGAGCCTACACATGGTCGGAATTTCCCGACAACAAGCTCCGATCGCACATTATACGTCGGAAAGTCTAACCGTGTGTACGCGGCATCAGCCCCTGTATCTCTTTCACTACGGATTTCTATTAAATAACCTCTGTACACCAATGTTATCATCAGAGAAAATGCTGGAACATTGTAAATGATCATGTTTTCCTGTCTTAGGAGCTGACCCCTGCTAAGGTAAAAAAAAAAAAAAGAATGAATTGCTGTGTGCAGTTCTACAACTCTCCAGATGGCGGCGGTACACTCTCATATGCTGAAGCCTGTAAATTTTAATAAGCAAAGAGGTCTGTAATGGTGCTTAGAAAGTGGGTTGTTTATTGAATAAATCCATTGTAATTAAACACAAAGTCAAGTCTACAGCAGGTTAGAACTTCAGTCCAACAAACTATAATCTACCTGCACTTAAACTAATTGTTAATTAACAATTAATTGGGGATAATCTCAATGTAAACTTGACGGATTGTTGCGGATTGTTCGTAAAAATATTTTGGAAAACATATTCATCTTTGCGCTTAAAATTTTCTACAAATTTGCAGCATATTGCAACTCCAATCCTCAAGTACCCCCGACAGGTCATGTTTTCAGGCTTTCCATTATTTTGCACGGGTGATTTGATCAGTTTCACTGCCTTAGTAATTACCACAGCCATTTCATCTGAGGGAAATCCTGAAAACATGACCTCTGGGGGGATTAGTTGAGGACTGGAGTTGAGAAACATTGATATTCTATAGGATAAGGAGTGTTTTATTAAAAAACAGAAATATTGGTTCAATCTGTGTCTAGAATTGGGGAAAGTTGTGGGTGGGCTTCACAAGTGTGCTGATTTTCATTAATAAAGAGTCAGCCCAGGTTCGCACTTGTGCGATCTCAGACATGGCATGTGATTTGCACCCGCACCGCAGGTGCCGATCACGTGCGATGTCTGTGCAGTGCGAGTTCAGCCATACAATTGTATGGCTGAATTCGCATTGGATTCGCAGAAAAATAAGTGCAGGGACTTTTTTTTCCCCGCACTGGAATCCTGTCTGAATCCACAGTTCACACTGCGATCTATGATCTGATCTGGGGGTGTCATTAACATTCACAGAGGGCAGTGTGAACTGCCTGCAAGTGAGATGCGATGCGGGAACCGGCGCTGTAATCGCTCTGGTGGTTCCCGCATTGCATTTGTGTGAACCCAGGCTCAGGGGCATGAAGTATAAAGAACTGCAATCTCTGAAAAGGTTTTCTACTCTCTTTATGTTATTTTAGAGTAAGGGCCATTTCACACAGGTGGTAAAGGGCAGTTGATCTGAGTTTTTACTGACCACCCTCCTAAATCCTGCCATTGCAGCCAGATGGTGTAGTACACATGCCAAGGTCAAAATGCGTTTTAGTCGCAGCAAAAATAGTTCCCATATACATATATATAACTTTTTGGAGGTGACCTTTAACAACCCCTGCAGTGTTGGTCCTGCTTAGTCCCAATATTAGAAGTAGCAGCAGATCATGTGAATTTCAGATCCCTCGTTTATTCACAGGGAATGGTAGCTGAACTGAGACACAGGATTGGATTCTCATATGCCCACTTTTCCATCGCATTAAGGCTCGATTCAAACTACTGCAACCTATGGTGTGACTTTGCCTGGCGATTTGCTGGTGACCAGTAGCGGCCGTGGTATTTTTTTGGGGGGAGCGGCAGACAGTGCACAGACAGCCATCCGCCCCCCATTTAAGAAGGGGCCCACAGATCCCCCCCCCCCCATGTGAATGAGTATCGGGTATAAGTACCCCTACCCTTTTACAAAAAAAATTCACAAAGTAAAAAAAACAGAGATAGATTTTGACAATTCCTTTTATTAAAAAATAAAATTGAGTACTGTCCGTGATACTTATTAAAAAAATTGTTTCCCACTAATGTAAATCCATTTTGCCACCCGTGTGAAATCACGGTCAATCACGACGCCACCACCACCGAAACACACGGTCATTGGCAATGTCTCTGCCACCACACGGTCGGATGGCAGGGAACTCCTGGAGCAGAGCGGAAGGAGAAACTGTTGGTACGCATGGTCCAGTTGAAGTTCCTCATCAAGGACTCAGGGCTGTTGGAAGGTCGGTGAGTGTTACCACAGTGGGGCTGGAGGTGCCAAGGGCTGGAAGTGCCAAGAAGTCTGTGAGGGAACTCTGCTAGTACACGGTCAATAGTGGAGTCTTCATCAATACACAAGGTGGATGATGGGGAGCCCTGAAGCAGAAAAGAGACTGTGGGGATCTGTGTCAAGTCGATGCTGCCTGCGGGCACATGATTTGCAAATTGGGCTGGCTGGGAACAGTAGTCCATATTTACTATAAGATATGCTTTTAACCCACTGGGCCTCTGGGGAGAGGTTCGGCAGGCCTCAGGCCTAATGGCAGCGAGTAACCAGAGCCACAGTAGGGAGGCTTATTCAGAGTGGGCCCCTATTATTCAATAGAAGAGGATGTGTCAGATTTCAATACAGTAACTTCAAGTTTTGTGCAGGAGGAACCAAGTGTACAGGAGGAAACAAGTTATGGGCAGGAGGTGAAAGAGATCTAAGAACGTTGCTTTTACACGGTCATTAGTGATGTCTCTGCCACCACACGGTCGGATGGCAGGGAACCCTTATGCCGCGTACACACGATCGGAAATTCCGCCAGCAAAAGTCAGATGAGAGCTTTTGGTCGGAAAATGCGACTGTGTGTATACCCCATCGGATGCACCATCAGCAAAAGATTGAGAGCAGGTTCTCAATTTTTCGGTCGGAAAATCCACTTGTGTGTACGCGGCATTAGATGGAATAGTCTGCGGAGGTTGAGCTGCAGGAGGAGCAACAGTCTGCAAGGAGATGCAGGAGGAGATTCGTATCTAATTCAATTTGCACATTTAATCTTCTGGCTCTAACTTTATTCAGAATGTACTAAATCCTTAAATATGATGTCAATAACTTATCCTATGGGCATCCCATATTCCTAATCCCTATCCAAGTTGTACCCCCCAATAAAAACCACAAAAACAAAGACTGTCCATTGTCTCTGGAAGTGATGTATGAAGTCTGGCAGTGGGGTGATTTAGTGGATTTTTTGTTACTAGCTGCAACACCATGGCTACACATATTAAAGGACTGGTAAGCTGCAATACAGAGCTATATTGTTTTTAGGTTTGATGCCAATTTAAAGGTATTTTGCATGTACCCAGCGTAAGTACCAGAATCTTTCTTGATATTAGCTCCTTTAATCTCCAGCACAGCAGTGCTTGGACGGGTGATTAAAGGTTCACTCTTTTTGACATAGCACGTCCAAAGAGCCAAACTTGTTAAGCTTTGAAAAAATAAAATAAAAACTGGAAATAAAATTGTGTAATACAAATAAATAGAGAAAAGCACAAATGTGTGATGTAAGTGCTCTCCTACTCGTCTTTGTTCTCCATGTTACTTCTGGAAATGGAGTTGTAAATTCACACAAGTGTCCTGATCCAGATTATTGTTTTGTGTGGTTTAACCTTATTGCGGATTATTGTAGGTTATATCCATTTGGCTAATTAAAATTACTCCTCATTTAAGATGTCAGCTGATAAGTCTCACTATAAACACGTCTAAAGATTAACTCATCATGCAATCAATTTATGTTACAGTCACAGAAGGGATCCTCAGGAGCCTGATATTGCATTAGATAAAAGGTGATAGATATTTCTATCAACTCACACAAGCAGTTATTCTTTTAGTGTGTGAATTAAAAAAATAAACATACATATTTACCTACTTGCTGCAGCATCGGTCCAAAGCGGAAGCTGCCCCCCCCCCCCCCCCCCGATGCCTCTAACCCCGAGAACTGAGCGATCATGTGGTTTGTTTTGAGTAGAGAGTGGGGACAGTCAGTCACCAATCTGAGCTCTGCCTCCAGTGCTCACTGAAGTGCCGGGCTGGGGAGGGGGTTGGGAGCAGCTGGTTTAGTGTGCTGAGAGGCTGAGCCAGACATTTGGGTGGATCCCAACATTATTGTTTGGAAACATCCAAAGTCTGGAGCAGCTCTGTGATGTCAACCAACAGCGGGCTTTAGCCTGCTATAGGCTGATCCTGGGTCACAGGAGAGCACAAGTAAATGAACTCCTTAAGGCCGGCTTCACACTGGGGCGGTGTGGGCGGCGACAGTAAAGCAGCGCTATATTTAGCGCTGCTTTACCATTATTGGATAGTGATGTTTATTTTATTCCGCCCTCTTCAAAAAACACCGCTCTGCGCTCCTAGGATGTGTTACTAACAAGTTTGGATAGGTATATAGGTGTACCAGACCTGTATTATGTAGATTCGTTAAATATATAAATATATAAATAAATAAATAAATAAATATATATGTATATATGTGCAAGATAAATATATAAAAATCAAAATATATATATATATATATGCTTGTGCATAGATGTGATGAAATTATAATTGTGATGTGCAAGAATAATCTCCATGTAATGTGTATGTACAGTAGACCTTATAGATATATCATTAACAGCTGCTGCCTAAAACAAAGAAATATGGGAGAGTACAAACAGCATTGGGTGGACCGTGCTTGGTCCACTCAAATCGGTGTTTGTAGCAGCGCTATTTAGAATTTTTCAAGTTAATGGAAAAAACATTTAATATATACACTCAAAATAGATGACCATATATCACATAGAGTTGTGAAAAATTAATCTTATATGTGTAATAAAATTAAAAATATGGATCACCACTCTCACTTGATCCATATTTTTAATTTTATTACACATATAAGATAAATTTTTCACAACTCTATGTGATATATGGTCATCTATTTTGAGTGTATATATTAAATGTTTTTTCCATTAACTTGAAAAATTCTAAATAGCGCTGCTACAAACACCGATTTGAGTGGACCAAGCACGGTCCACCCAATGCTGTTTGTACTCTCCCATGCTGCTTTACCATTGTTTTAGCCGCGGTATGCGGCCGCTAGCGGGGTGGTTTTAACCCCCGCTAGCGGCCGAAAAAGGTTTAAAAACCTCCGCAAATCGCCGCTGCAGCAGCGCTTTGCCGGCGGTATCCCCGCGGTGTTCCATTGATTTCAATGGGTAGGAGCGGTGAATACACCGCTCCTTCACCGCTCCAAAGATGCTGCTAGCAGGACTTTTTTTACCGTCCTGCTAGCGCACCGCTCCAGTGTGAAAGCCCTCAGGGCTTTCACACTGGAGACACAGCAGCAGCTGTTTCGGGTCGGTTTGCAGGTGCTATTTTTAGCGCAATAGCGCCTGCAAACAGCCCCAGTGTGAAAGCAGCCTAAGAGACGTATGGGCAAAATGGGACAGTTCACTAAAGAAGTCAGCCATGCATGGCTTAGTTTTTTTGTTCAGTCAGCTGAACAAAAAAAAACTGAATCAATTTCCCCATCTACACATTCGAGGTGGATGTTGTAATCCTCACCACTGTGTCATTGTATTCTGACAGTGGAGGATTGAACTAAAGTTTTCCAACAAACCCATCCGTGAGCAGTCAATCAGTAGATCAACTGCTCTCGAACAGGACTGGCCATAGATGGATGAAATTTGGCTGGTCCCTGCTGAACTGATCTATCTATGGCCAGCTTAACCACTCATACCCCAATTATAGGTAGATAATGGCAATTGGCTGACAGTGGTGAGATCTCCACACTGGAGTTATCTGATTGCGTCACAAACCTTAGAGTCCTCTGTGATTATCTGTATGCATGAAAACCCCATCAGGAAAGAAAAGACTACCTGAAATGTCCATGGCAGGTCTAAAAACTCAGGTGCAGAGATCCCTGAAAATGTTAAGATGTATGTGGGAACTTAAGTTGGCTAGTGTAGATTTTTGAACAAATATTGTGTAAAAATGTCATTTTTGGAATGAATGAATGATTTGTATAGCGCTACAATGCGAACTGAATCGCCTCAAGGCGCTGTATTCGTGCTTTGTTGTCAAGCTTCTTAGAAGAGGTAGGTCTTGAGTTTTTTCCTGAAGGACTGATGGTTTTCTTCCATGCGGATGTAAGTCGGTAGAGCGTTCCATAGCCGTGGTCCTTGGACAGCGAATCTCCGTTCCCCCCTTGATTTGTAGCAGGATTTGGGAATGAGGAGGAGGTTTTGGTTAGACGATCGAAGACTGCGATTGGGTGTGTAGTGTTTTATTTTTTCGAGAAGATATGTAAATTTGAAGGAGAAAAAAATACATTCTGTTCCTTAGAATTTTCTCACCACTGCAGAAATGAATGAGCATGTTAATTTGCGCCTACTAACCATTTGAAGATCAAACAAAACATACCTGAGGCAAAAGTTTTCCAGCAAAATTCTTCTAGTATATGGCCAGCTTCAGCTTATGCCGCGTACACATGATCGGACTTTCTGGCAGACTAGGACCGGCTGACCGGAATCCGTCGGACAATTCGATCGTGTGTGCGCTCCAGCGGACTTTTTTTTCCCAAAACGGACCTAGAAATAAAACATGTTTCAAATCTTTCCGACGGACTCGAGTCCGGTCGAAAAATCTGTTCGTCTGTGTGCTAGTCCGACGGACTAAAACCGACGCTAGGGCAGCTATTGGCTACTGGCTATGAACTTCCTTATTCTAGTCCGGTTGTACGTCATCACGTTCAAATCCGTCTGACTTTGGTGTGCTTGTGTGTGGCCAAGTCTGTTCGTTTGGAAAGTCCGTCGGAACTCCGCCAAAAGACAGTCGGACCTAGTCCATCAAAAAGTTTGATCGTGTGTACGTGGCATTAAGGTGCAGAGATCCTGGAAAAAAAAGAAGTTGTTAATGGCCTGACCTCCTTAATGGTCTATACAGTAAAACCTTGGTTTGAGAGTAACTTGGTTTGAGAGCATTTTGCAAGACATGCAAAATGTTTTAATAAATTTTGACTTGGTATACAAGCGATGTCTTGATATAAGAGTAATTTTATGTCACAAGTATAAAAGAGAAGAGAGGCGCCTCTAAGTGTAGCAATATGTTACATTTAATGAAGGTACAACATTTAGCAACTCACATGGTTGATGATTAAAAGAGGCACATCTAAGTATGCAGGCATCTGGGGTAAAGCTGTCCACATAGACCATCCTCCTCACCACCATCAACGTTATCCTTTCCACGCTGCGCTCCACGAGAGCTTCAAGCCTTGCTTTCAGATCGGGGTAGTCTTCCTGGTCACGATTGCAGACTGACAGCAGTGAGAGCCGGCGGTGTGGAGGATGATCTATGTGGACAGCTTTACCCCGGATGCCTGTGCCATGTGCCTATTTTAATCATCAACCATGTGAGTTGCTAAATGTTGTACCTTCATTAAATGTAACCATATTGCTACACTTAGAGGCGCCTCTCTTCTCTTTTATACTCTGTAGCTCCTGCTGGATTTTGCTTAAAATCCCCTTGTGGGGGCTGCCATTTGTGGATGGACATTTTATGCTTATGCAACCTGGTCACATTGCTATAATCTTTTTATATGGACTATAAACGGAAGGACTTATGAATAAATGGTTGTGGAACAAATCATCTGAGTTTACATTATTTCTTATGGGGAAATTCGCTTTGATATAAGAGTGCTTTGGATTACAAGCATGTTTCTGGAACAAATTATGCTCACAATCCAAGGTTTTACTGTATGTGTCAAGGGTGTTTCCTGAATGGGCCATTGTGTAAGATTATAAGTTGTCATCTCTTATGAGGTGGCATACTGCATGCTGAAGTGAATTGTAGAGGTGGCAATGGTAAGTTTTTGGTGAGCCTATGTTCAGAGTGCAGGGGTCAGAAGTATGTAATGTACAGAGTGCAGGGGTCAGAGTTATGGAATGTTCAGAGTGCAAGGGTCATGGTATGTAGTGTACAGAGGTCCAGTGTCAGAAGTATGTATTGTACAGAGGCCAGGGGTCAGGAGTATGTAATGTACAGAGTGCAGGGGGTCATAGTATGTAGTGTACAGGGATCTGGTATCAAAAGTATGTAATGTACAGAGGTCAGAATTATGAAATGTGTAGAGTGCAGGGGTCATAGTATGTAGTGTACAGAGATCTGGTGTCAGAAGTATGTAATGTACAGGGGTCAGAATTATGTAATGTACAGAGTGCAGGGGTAAGAGTTATGGAATGTACAGAGTGCAAGGGTCATGGTATGTAGTGTACAGAGATCCGGTGTCAGGAGTGTGTAATGTACAGAGGCCAGGGGTCAGGAATATGTAATGTACAGAGTGCAGGGGTCATAGTATGTAGTGTACAGAGATCTGGTGTCAGAAGTATGTAATGTACAGAGTACAGGGGTCAGAGTTATGTAATGTACAGAGTGCAGGGGTCATAGAATTTAGTGTACAGAGATCCAGTGTCAGGCGTGTGTAATGTACAGAGGCCAGGGGTCAGGAGTATGTCACGTTCAGAGTGAAAGTGTCAGAAGTGTGTAATATACAGAGTGTGGGTGTCAAGAGTATGTAATGTAAAGAGTGCAGGTGTCAGGATTACGTAATGTATAGAGCGCAGGGGTCAAAAGTATATAAAGTACAGAGTGTAGGAGTCAGCAAAAGTGTGTAATGTATACATTGTAAAGGAAGCCGGTATCAGGTGTATGTAGTGTACAGAGTACAGAGGTCAAAAGTGTGCAATGTACAGAGTGCAGTTGTCAGGAGTACGTAATGTATAGAGTGCAGGGGTCAAAGGTATGTAACGTACAGAGCGCAGGAGTCAGGAATATGTAATGTACAGATTGCAAGGTCCAGAAGTGTGTAATGTACAAACTATAGGGGTCTTGTTATCTTAAAATATCCAGCATGAAGTATCAGCTAAGATCGGTGCCGTTCCTGAGCATGATGGGATCCCCCAGCAATATGGGGATACTGAAATAGAAATTCAATGCAAAAGCAGAGAAGTCACAGCGTCCGCAGTAAACATTTAACGATCTGCTAGGAAGAGACAAGCAGCAGTGGGTAGAACTTGGCAGCCCAACCAGTGAACAGTGCCTTGTGTTATAAATTAAACCGGAAAAGAGGATGTAGGGATCCCTCCCTCCAGCTCCTGCTCCACCTCCTGTGGGTATAGTGTGCACACTTCAGGGAGGGGGGAAGAGAACGTCTGCAGACAGACGCAGGAAAGGCAGACACAAAGGAATAGACAAACTGACCCCCAAGTTGGGCCCCCAGCTATGCCCACTATGAATGACCTGTGCCCCCCCCGTATTTCTCAGACTCTGCTGCAAGCTGAGATGTTCCATGAGTCGAGGTGCACTGCTTCAGTTCATCGTGTGCGATCAGCGTATTGTTGGCCTTGTACCCAATCCCTTTACGTGCAGCTGCAAATGACAGACATGGTTATGGCCGCAAACTGAATTAAATCCCTTTTCTCCAAAGTGTGCACTAAGTGAATCCACAGTGGCCCCATCCCTCTTGGGGCCCATGTGCAATGCACACACTGCAAAATATCTGATGTGGGAAAAATAGCTGAAGCACCCTGATTTTTAGGCAGGGTTGCTAGTAAATATACCTGCCAAGTATAGTTGCCTTGGCCAATTGATAGGAGATCAATTGATTCCACCCTAATTCTGGAATTGCTGCACTTTTCTCTTCTGTCACTAGGTGGCCGGGTATCTGGTGACATTAGATAAGACAAGGGCATTGCAAAGACAGATTAGGAATAGATGGGGTGTCTCAGCCGATGGGCAGGAATTTTCTTGGGTCCCTTGGCCTGTTAGGAGAACCTATTTATTTGGGTGGAGTCAGGTGATCTGGGTTCAGTGTCACCTGGACGGCTGTCTGGGTGGACATGTGTTGTATTGCCCCGAGCTGCTAGGCCAGAGCCTGAGGCCTATCCCAGGGACATCTGGCTGCTAGGCTGTCTGAGGGCCTATCCAAAAGCAAGAGAGCAGCGCAGGGTTGGGACTGCGGCTTGCAGTCCAACCTACAGTGATGGTTCTGCTGGTCGCAGAACCTGCCATGGTCGGAGGTAGAGGGGAAGCTGTCGCCACTAAGGGACCATCCACCTTATTGCCAGGGACCACCGTGAGTAGCTGAAGCAAGTACTAGAGCAGTATTCTCACCAACCGGGGACGGTGAAGAATTGGGAAACTTCAGCAGGTGTCAAGCCAGTGATCCAGCCAGTAGAGGTGATGCTTGCAGAGCAGTCTTATATGTCAAGCCAGGGACCGAGCAGGCCAGTGGAGTCACGCTTGAAGAGTATCTGTGAGCACTAAGCTCGGGACCCAGAAGGAACACGTGTCTACACATGCAGGTGTGGCGTCCGGCTGGGTGCCTTTCCCTGCATGGCTGTCTACTTATAGAAGTCTTGGAGTCTGCTAATTAACATTGCGACTACTAATGCTCCGTACACACTGTCAGAAATTCCAACATAAAATGTCTGATCGGACCATGTTGTCGGAAAATCCGCCCGTGTGTGGGCTCCATTGGACTTGAGATCCTGCTCTTAAATTTTCCGACAACAAAATCCGATCGGACTTTTTCTGATCGTGTGTAGGGAATTCCAACGGACAAAGTGCCACGCATGCTCAGATAAAATCACGAGACCAAAGCTATTGGCTAATAGCCTCTACGTAGTTCCGTCGTACACAACGAACGTCACCACGTTCAGAATGAACGGATTTTCCGACAACTTTGTCCAACCGTGTGTATGCAACATCAGTGTCGGACAAAATCCGTCTGAAAAAATCTCACGGATTTTGTGGTCGGAATTTCCGAACGTGTGTACGGGGCATAAAGGGTGTCCTGGCCCTAGTCTATTATTATTGATTACACCCCCCGGAATATATTCGGTGAGTGCTACTTGTTTAATATAGGCAGGATTCCCATATGCTCTCAATTTTTTGTATACATGTCCTGGCCCTAACCCTCTCTCCCACAGTTCTGTTTAAGAGAAAATAAATCTCTTTGCATTCAAGAAGTGTCTGGTACCCATTAATCTACCTTACATTGCACCCACCATGCCTCGTAACCCACTCTATACAGAAAGATGGCAGCTGTCCCTAACACTGGAGGTCACCATTAGGCCTGGAGAGGCCTGGGAATTGGCTACATACATTTTTTTATTATATATGTATTAAGTCATTTTTGTAGATTTTTATGCATACACCCCATCACTATATATTAAAGCTTCTCTCGTAATATGCACATTTTTCCTGTATATTTATTACATTTTTTATGGTAGCAGTATTTTACTGTTCCAGGAAATATAGTAGTAAAACGGCATAGCATTGAAGGAATGTCATTCAATACTCGCGGCCTCCATCTCTCTCTGTAGTGGAAGCAGCAATGTATAGAGAGCTGGTACTCGAAATGTATGAGAACTCTTGCATCATGCAAGGTTTCATCATCCTTGCATCAGTTTCTAGCAGAAGAATCAGCTTCACGCTCTGCAGTAGAATAGAGAAGGGATAAAGCCGGAATTAAAAGGGGGTGGGGGGTGGGGGACTAGCCAGTAACCCCCTCATTGCTGGCTCGATGTTCCACAGTCAAAGCCAAGAGGAAATGGGATTTAAAAAAGGGGGTGCTTACTGAGGCAAGAAAAAAATCAAATAAAGCTGAAACACAGAAATATTATTGTATAGGGGGCTTTACAGGATGTATTTAATTGTCTTTCTTTATAAATGACGGTAATGGTATTGTAAGGGTTTCCTGTGTCATAAAGATGTTATTCATGAACAATAATGTGAGTTGAAAGGTGCTTTTAATTTAAAAAGTCAATTTATCTAAAACTGATGATCAACCTTTAGTAGGTGCTGAAGAGTTAAACCACCTGTCAGTTTCTTCTACTTTATGGGCCTGCCAGTTTCTTAGAATTTGTTGGACTGCCAGTTTTTCTTCTAAATCCTGCAAGCTGATGGTGTGATCACACGGTTTAAAGCTGAACACCAGACACACAGTAACACAAGAAACCACTGCTAATACGAAATATGAAGTTATTTTAAAATGATAAATACCTTTCAAAGTTGTCAAATACTGCCCATGCAGTTGTGGTGCTGCAGTTGTGGCAGTTGTGGTGCTGCAGTTGTGGCAGTTATGGTGCTCCTGCACTTTGCATTTCACGGGTCCTACTGTAAATGCTCATCCACAGCCCCCCAAAAAATGGACCTTAGTTATTTTTATCACCTTGCAACATAGTGCAGGCGTATTCTATTGCATGTGTTGCAGTGTCTAGATCAGCCATTCTCAACCAGGGTTCCAGTGGAACCCTGGGGTTCCTCCAGAGGTTGCCATGGGTTACTTGAGTTGTGGCTGATGAACCACCTTTTTGAAGGTGCCTACAGAGTTCAAGGTTCAGCATCACTTAGCAAAGCCAGCAGCATGACACAAAATATATTTTTAGCTGTCTTTAAGGGTGGCATTCTGAGCACCACTTTAAGAGGAACATTCTTCCCATTGACCACCAGTATAAGGGGTATTGTTCCTATTGACCCCTGATGAATTGGTTTTAGTAAGGGTTCCTCAAAACCTGAAAATTATTTTTGGGTTTCCTCTAGGGTTAAAAAGGTTGAGAAAGCCTGGTCTAGATGGTCAGGTGTGTTTGGCCTGTGTATGTGCATTTTGGCCCAACGCACAAAACAAAGCACATACAATGCATGTTGCGCTTTCAAGTGTTGGGACGCATTTAAAAATTTGTGAAATTTAGAGAAAAATGGGGGCTGCTAATTTTCAAATGGAGCGTTCACAATGGAAGCCTCCATATTTCCCCTCAAGATAAAAATTGGAGCGTTATAGGAATGTATAGAATTCAACTTCTGCGTCATTACCTGCTGGCCGTGTGACTGAGAAGCACTCAGCAGATACCTTGAGTCTGGGAAGGGGCATATCAGGGACTAGACGTGCAGTGTATAGGAGCAATGCACAGAAAAAGCTGTCACCAAGCTGAACGCTCGGCTGAAAGTTCAGTGCAGAAGATGTATATACAAATGAGTAACCAAGTGTACAGGCAACTACCATTTCAGACACTACATTTTCAATGAGCCCAGAGTTTTTATTTTTAAAGCTAAACATCAAATGGAATATATGAGGGTAGTTTAACCTGCCAAAGGGTTTGTATATCTATCCATCCAGTTCTAAGATTTTCACAGCTCTGTCACACAAAACAGCGATATTTTACAGATTACATTACTGTATCAAATAATTTCACATCCCTTTTGTCCCCAGTGCTTTGTCCAGTGCCCTGCATGCAGTTTTATATTATAAATACTGTTCTTTCTGCCTGGAAACTTGAGATTGTCCATGGCAACCAAAAAGTGTCCCTTTACATCAAAAGCGGTTTTAGTCCAGCTAGAAAACAGCTATAGTAAATTAGAACACTTGCAGAATTGAGCGATAGTGAATTGTGGAGAAATTCATTTTATTATTATTATATTTTTCTTTTTTTATAATTATTTATAGTTATTTATTATATTATAATTTATGATTTTGTGTTTCAAACTTAATCATACCCGGAATGTCTACTAGACTCTGGTTTGGACAGATTTAAGTGTGTTATTAGCAAGAATTACAGGCCTACAATATAAAATGCCAAATTTCTATGCGAAACATTGTACCGCTTTGAGATTCAAAAATCTGACATAATCATACCGCCAGGGTGGTTAATCTAGTTATTGAGTTTCGTTAAATTGGGTTGATTCATTCAATTCGTATTCGAAATTTTTCAAATTTTCTTTGAATTTGCCGGGTTTTTTTTTTTTGATTCAAAGTGTTCGAATCGATAGATTTCAAATCGGTCTAATCCAAAACTTTCGATTTTTTTTTTTTTTTTTTTATTATTCCAATGTGGCTAGGTAAACAAACAAAGGAAAAATCTTCATAAACTGATTACAATGACTCTTTAACTACGTGCGCATACCGCTATATGAGACCTACTAACTTATCCTAATAAGGGGTCGATCCTGGCCCCTTACCACGTGATCAGCTGTCAGCCAATGACACGTGATGTAAACAGAAGCTTGGTGATTGGTATTTTTTTCCCACCGGCTTCTGTCAGAGGGACATCGGTCCCTCACACAGAAAGCCGCGGCTGCATTTTCTGTGCCCACCACCTGCCAGTGCCCACTGTGCCACCTACCAGTGCCACCTATCAGTACCCACCAGTGCCACCTACCAGTGCCCACAGTGACGCCTACCAGTGCCCACAGTGCCACCCATCAATGCCCACCAGTGCTGCCAATCAATGCCCATCAGTGTCTCATAATCAGTGCCACAGATCAGTGCTGCCTACCATTGTCACCTACCAGTGCCCATCAGTGCCACCCCCATCAGTGATCATCAGTGCCCATCAGTGCCACCTATCAGTGCCCCTCAGTGCCACCTATCAGTGCCCTTCAGTGCCAAAGATTAGATTAGAATTTCAGTCCAAATTTCCGAAATTTGTATGAATTTATTTTCGTTATTCGGAGCATTCGGTAAAATTTGTTTATATTGTAATTCGGGTATTCGGATATATCCAAATCTCCGAATAACGAAAATTCTTCCAAATATTTATTTGGAACGAAACGAGCCTCACAACGCTAATGGCAACCTGGAGGTGTTCTGTGCACAGATGGTGTACAGCAGGCCTCAAAATTTCAGGTCCTGAGCTACTAGCCAGGCCTTAAGAGTTACTCGCCACCTGTTGCCCCACCCAAACCCTACCCTGCCCCGCCCCTAAACACGCCCTTGTATATGATCTAATGAAATAACACATGCTCAACACCTCCTACCTCCAACGCCTCCCGCAGTACACCTCTACCTCCAACGCCTCCAGCAGTACACCTCTACCTCCAACGCCTCCCGCAGTACACCTCTACCTCCAACGCCTCCCGCAGTACACCTCTACCTCCAACGCCTCCCGCAGTACACCTCTACCTCCAACGCCTCCCGCAGTACACCTCTACCTCCAACGCCTCCCGCAGTACACCTCTACCTCCATCACAGTACACCTCTACCTCCAACGCCTCCCGTAGTACACCTCTACCTCCATCACAGTACACCTCTACCTCCAACGCCTCCCGCAGTACACCCCTACCTCCATCACAGTACACCTCTACCTCCAACGCCTCCCGCAGTACACCTCTACCTCCAACGCCTCCCACAGTACACCTCTACCTCCAACGCCTCCCACAGTACACCTCTACCTCCATCACAGTACACCTCTACCTCCATCACAGTACACCTCTACCTCCATCACAGTACACCTCTACCTCCATCACAGTACATCTCTATCTCCAACGCCTCCCACAGTACACCTCTACCTGCATCACAGTACACCTCTACCTCCATCACAGTACACCTCTACCTCCATCACAGTACACCTCTACCTCCAACGCCTCCCACAGTACACCTCTACCTGCATCACAGTACACCTCTACCTTCAACGCCTCCTCCAATGCCTCCCCTCTCCATCACACCTATGTCTCCAATCCCTTCTACCCTAGCACACCTCTATACCTACAATCTCTCTTCTTAGTATGTCTCTGCCTCCAATGCCCCCCCCCCCATTCTATCATACCTATGACTCCAATTTCTGCCCTCCCCCATTCTATCATACATATGTACCTCAAATTCCCACCCCCCCTCCCATTCTATCATACCTATGACTCCAATTCAGCACCCCCTCCCCCCATTCTATCATACCTATGACTCCAATTCCCGCCCCCCCCCCCCCCCATTCTATCATACCTATGACTTCACTTCAGCCCCCCCTCCCCCATTCTATCATACCTATGACTCCAATTCCCGCCCCCCCCCCCATTCTATCATACCTATGACTTCACTTCAGCCCCCCCTCCCCCCCATTCTATCATACCTATGACTCCAATTCCCGCCTCCCCCCCATTCTATCATACCTATGACTTCAATTCAGCCCCCCCCTCCCCCCATTCTATCATACCTATGACTCCAATTCCCGCCTCCCCCCCCCCATTCTATCATATTGTATGACAGATTGGGGGGGAGGGGGGGCATAATTGGAGGCATAGGTATGATAGAATGGGGGAGGGGGGCATAATTGGAGGCATAGGTATGATAGAATGAGGGGAGGGGGGGCAGAATTAGAGGCATAGGTATGATAGAATGGGGGGAGGGGGGGCAGAATTGGAGGCATAGGTATAATGGATTGGGGGGAGGGGATGATTCAGACCTATGCCTCCAGTTAACCCCCCCCCCCCAATCCAGCATTCACAGTGTCACATTTTTAACATACCAGGCATTGTCCAGCAGCCAGGGGGTCAGGCATCAGTGCATTCCTCGGATGTTTGGGAGGTGGAGAGGGGCGGTCCTAAGCGGCGCCAGAATGGTGAATTTATTTTCAAAAGCCTGTGCGGGACAGATGTGGAGAGGGGTGGCGCGGTGTGTGGACGGTGGAGAGGGGCGGTGCTAGCTGGCACACTTCTTTGCAAAGCTCCGCTTTGCTGCTAGCTAGGACAGAGATGTGTGTGGAGGGGCGGTAATGTGTGGACGGTGGGGAGGGGCGGAGCTGGCTCCCGCAATAGCCTGTGCAGTGGCGATGTATCGGGGGTGGAGAGGGGCGGTGCTGACTGGTACAATTACAATGTGCGGGGCAAAGATGCAGGCAGCTGCATAGTTAACTGACGGCGACGGCACAGCACTGCTGATAATTTATCTCGCCAAATGCGAGTAGGCGAGTACAATTTTTGAGCCCTGGTGTACAGAACGCCCCCCAGAACCATAATTTCCGGCTTGTGTGATTGGCTCACTGAATTTTTCAGAAGTCTGCACTAAAATACAAGTCAGATTTTTTGCATCCCCTCAACAAAAAGGTTATTTTGGGTGAGATACTCCTAAAGGGAAATCACTTAAATTACTAAAGGGATTCCGACCCTGCCACTTACCTCATTAGAGCCCTGCAAGTGCAGCAGCTGATTGATAAATTATAAAGTCACTCCCATTGATATTCACTTTGCACATGGACAAACAGCTATTTCTTCAGAATAACACATTTTAGAAGTCAGCAACAAGGTTTATAAAAATCCTTGCAATGTACATAGATTACTCAGAGGGGAGTGCTATGTCTCAACAAAAGTGGAGTCACTCTTTAACTGCTTCCCAACCAACCGCCGCAGTTACACTGCGGCAGGTTGGCTCCCCTGCACGAGCCGTCGTAGATATACGTAGCCTCGCAGGGACAGGATAGCAGGCGCGCGTGCGCCTACTGCACAGCGGGGCTGCTGATGCTCGTGGCTTCCCTGTTATTTTCTGACAGGAGTGACAGATCGTGTGTTCCTATTAGCTAGGAACCACGTTCTGTCACTTCCTCTAGTCAGTCCACTCCTCCTTCAGTTAGAATCACCTACACAGTTAACCCCTCGATCGCCACCTAGTGTTAACCCCTTCACTGCCAGTGACATTTTTACAGTAATCAATGCAATTTTATAGCACTGATCACTGTATAAATGCCAATGGTCCCAAAAAATGTGTCAAAATTGTCCGATGTGTCTGCCATAATGTCGCAGATTCGCAGATCGCCGCCATTACTAGTAAAAAAAAAAAAATGCTATAAATCTATCCCCTTTTTTGTAGACGCAATAACATTTGCGCAAACTAATCAATATACGCTTATTGCGATTTTTTTTTTTACCAAAAATATGTAGAAGAATACATATCGGCCTAAACTGAGAAAAAAAAAAATTTTTATATATTTTTGGGAGGATATTTATTATAGCAAAAAGTAAAAAATAATGCGTTTTTTTCCAAATTCTCGCTCTTTTTTTGTTTCAAGCGCAAAAAATAAAAATCACAGAGGCCATCAAATACCACCAAAAAAAAGCTCTATTTGTGGGAAAAAAGGGCATCAACTTTGTTTGGGTACAACGTTGAACGACCGCGCAATTGTGAGTTAAAGCGACGCAGTGCTGAATCGCAAAAAGTGCTCTGGTCAGGAAGGGGGTAAATCCTTCCGGGGCTGACGTGGTTAACTTTGCAAAGATAAACAAAATAAGTACTCACGGCAGTTTCTTTTTAAATTTAAAAGTGCAATCATCAGAGTCTGATCCACTATAAAAATCTATTGGAAGGGTTGTACTAGGCATGCTGGCTTACCAAAGGTTGAAATGATTGAGCCCAGCAAAACATGTATGTAAAAATAAACAACTGATAAACTGCTATATGAGGATCTGGGTGTTTGAAATAGAATTTCTACAGAGCAATATTCCGGTTTTGGTTTTATCACTGTTTTTACCAGATGAAGCAAAGTAAATATTTGCCCTTCAGCCCTGAAAGCGAGCAGCAAATTCCTGGAAAGAGTGTGTGTGTATATGGAAGAGATAGGGGCTTCTGCATAAAGGCCCATACACGCGATGCAAAAATCGGTAGTAAAATTTAGTACGACGAACGATCTGCCGATTTTCGGATTGTTGTCATGGTGCTTTTCGACAGCCAATTCAGTTTTTTCATCCGACAAAAGCTGGATGTGCAGACTATAAAATTTTTGTCGTACGTGAACACAACGTCCGATTTTCGTTTCATTAGTACAGTACTGACAGGCTGACAGTATCTCAGCTTTAAGCACTTTCCACAGACAAGCAATGATAAAAGGAATGCAAGAGGGCATTAGCCTCTGCATGCCTCTTGCTTTTGCCTGTCTAAACAGTAAAAATAGAAAAAAAAAAAGAAATGTACTCTCCGTTCACACTAGTGCGATTTCGGGTGACTTGAGTTGCACGAAATCACATGACAATGGAAATCACATTGTTTTCAATGGTGACCATTCACATAATGCAACACAGCATGGCAGGATTTTGGAAAATGTTCCTGTGCTACTTTGGTGCGATTCCAGTGCGATTTTGGCTCCATAGAATATGCAAACCACTTCAAAATAGCATCCAAGTTGCACCACATAATCCCACTGAAAGTCAGATCAAAATTAATTGCAGCAGTGGGAACTAGCCTCAAAGGAAAAGCGAGGGATAAAAATAAAAAAAAACAATCATAATTGCCTATGTGGCTGCAGCATCGATCCGAAGCTGCAGCTATCCCCCTGCTGGCTCTAAGACCAATAAACAAGCGATCACGTGACCGCTAATTGCTCAGTTCTAAGTCTTCACTGAGCAGTGCTCATTGGAATGCTGGCAGGAGAGGGGGCGGAAGCAGCTGGCTCAGGCTCTGAGTGGCACGCTGAGAGGCTAAGCCAGCTGCCAGTCAGGCTTCTCTGTGGATCCCAACATTAAAGTCGGGATTCCTGCAGAGTGCAGAAATAAGAGCACCCCTGTTTTGATCAAAAAAACTTTGGCCTTACTTCTCATTTAATGACAGATCTTCTTTAAGGCTGGTTGATTATACCACTACAGGAACCTTCTACCAATCTTTTTCTCTAATACAATATTGCAGGGGTAGACAACCTTTGAGAGGTGGAGATCTACCTGAACAACATAAAAAGAGATCCCTGGGGTTTAGCACCCCTTTTTTTTTCTTAATAAATTAGCTAGTAAGACAAGGAAAACAAATGTTTTATTATAAAAATATTAAAGATATATATTAAAAATATAAACTTTGCCCACCTTAAAAGTTAACTTCAGCGAGCAACTCATTTTTATTCACAATTTTTGGTAATTGGTCACCTGTCCGATGCAGTTGTCTATCATAAAGACAGAACATCTAATACTGCAGGCCGACTTGCTTGACTAGTTTCAAGCCTGCCTGCAGGGCAGTGTATAAAGGTCAGTGATAGGTACGGCAGAGTACAGGAGTCAGCAGTTTGTAGAGAAGATTATTGAGGTCAGTATGGCAGAGAAGAACAGTGTACAGGGGTCAGTAGGACAGTAAACAGTATCAGTCAGTAGAGCAGAGGATAAGATCAGGTAGTAGGGCAGTGGATGATGTCCGTAGGGCAGTGGATGGTGTCAGTAGGGCAGTGGATGATGTCCGTAGGGCAGTGGATGGTGTCAGTAGGGCAGTGGATGGTGTCAGTAGGGCAGTGGATGGTAGTTAGTAGGGCAGTGAATGGCGTCAGTTAGTAGGGCAGTGGATGGTGTCAGTTAGTAGGGCAGTGGATGGTGTCAGTTAGTAGGGCAGTGGATCATGGCAGTTAGTAGTGCTGGGATAGTGTAAATTAGTAAGAGTTGGAGCACCCTCTGGTGTGCTACTAGTGTTAGTGTAGGCAAAACATAGTCTGGCTCAGGGCTAAGTCTGAGTCATGAAATCTGGGTCAGGGTTTACTAGAATTCAGAACTGGATGACTCATGCAGGTAGGTCTCTGGTGCCTCACCCTGGTTCTGGAAACTGGAGGGCAGAGCCTAGGAGAGTTGATCTGCGTACTTGGGGGAGTTTGGCCTGGCAGGAGGTTAAGCCAGCCCTTAATTATGAATGAGTCATAGTTGCAGGGGGGTTGGTGGAAGATGGAAATGAGTACTGAAGGGTCTGTAGGTGGCCTTAAGGGGCCCTCTGGGTCTAGGGGACCCACAGGCTGGAGATTCGGGCTGGCTCAGGAAGGATCCCTTCAACAGTACAGTGTGATTGGGACCACCACCTGGGAGCAGTGGAAACAAGGAGAGGGCAGTGAGTACATCAGCACACCCAGGGATTCACAAGGGGAAAGACTGGCAGAGGGTTCCTAGCCTGTAAAGGGCTTTTGCTACTAAATTCTACAGCATTCTGTGCTGAATTACTAAGAAGGACCTACTGAGTAGTAGAGCTGGGATCAGATCCCAAGAGGGAGGGGGAAACACTCCTGCAAGCAGTTACCCCAAGTTTTAGCTACTTTCCAGAAGAGCCCAGGGCCCTTAAGCCCCATACACACGCTCGGATTATCCGAGGACCAGGTCCGTCGGATCATGTCCGTCGTACTTTGTCCGATGTTGGTGTTGCATACACACGGTCGGACAAAGTTGTCGGAAAATCCGATCATTCTGAACGTGGTGACGTTTGTTGCCTATGACTGGACTACGTAGAGGCTAGTAGCCAATAGCTTTGGTCTTGTAATGTGATCTGAGCATGCGCAGCACTTCGTCCGTCGGAATTCGCTACACACGATCGGATTTGCTGTGATCGGACTTTGTTGTCAAAAAATCTATCCAGCAGGAGATAGGACTTTGTCCGTCGGACAATCCGATGGAAACTGTCCGATGGTGCCTACACACGGTCGGAATTTCCGACAACATTGTCTGATAGGACAGAATCCATCGGAAAATCCGACCGTGTGTATGGGGCTTTAGTCTGTAATGGACTCTTGCCATTGATTTATCCAGGACTGTAAGTTTGTACAGAGGGAAGCAGTTCGAGATTTTTGGACAGAGCGAAAGGAAGATTGTCCCCAATTTTGCTGTGTTCATCATCTGCTGGGCAGAATCCCATAAATCCCTTCACCCTATCCAAGTTGTTATCCCATAATAAAAATAACAAAAACAAGTTACAGGACTGACTTCTTGTGTCTGGCTGCAAGTGGAGAAATGTGTGTTGCCTGGCTGTGCGGGGATAGGTGAGTCGTTTACCAGGGGCCCCTATGGTGGTAGCGCTACACAGTTAATAGGGCAGTGGATGGTGACAGTTAGTAGGTCTGTGGATGGTGTTAGCAGTGCAGAGGGTGGTGTCACTAGGGCTGTGGATGGTGACAGTTAGTAGGGCTGTGGATGGTGTTAGTAGTGCAGAGGATGGTGTCAGTAGGGCTGTGGATGGTGACAGTTAGTAGGACAGTGGATGGCGACAGTAGGACAGAGGATGCTTAAGGTTAGTAGGGCTGTGGATGGTGACAGTTAGTTGGACAGAGGATACTAACAGTTATTAGGGCAGTGAATGGTGTCAGTTAGTAGGGCTGTGGATGGTGTCAGGTAGTAGGGCAGTGGATTTTGACAGTTAATAGTGCAGAGGATGCTGACAGTTAGACCCCTTTCACACGAAGGCGTTTTTCAGGCACTAAAGGGATAAAAATAGCGCTTGTAAAGTGCCTGAAAAACACCTCCCCTGCAGCTCTAGTGTGAAAGCCTGAGTGCTTTCACACTGGAGCGGTGCGCTTGCAAGACTTTAGAAAAAGTCCTGCAAGCAGCATCCGCTCCTCCACCGCCCCTGCCCATTGAAATGAATGGGCACCGCTGCCAAAATGCCTGCAAAGCGCTTCGGCAGCAGCGCTTTTCAGGTGCATTTAACCCTTTCTTCGGCCGCTAGCGGGGGTTAAAAGCTCCCCCCATTAGCGGCCGAAAAGCGCAGCTAAAACTACGGTAAAGCGTCGCTAAAACGATTTTGCTGCAACTTTGTTGTAACTTTGACATGTCTTGAAGCAATGCCTGTGTAATCTTGAAGTCTATGGACCTCAAGTCACATCAAAGTTGGACCAAAGTAGTGCAGGGACATCTTTGAAGGCTCTGCAACTTGAAGTCGCACAGATATGAATGGTACTCATTGGAAATCATTGGGTATGACTTGTCCTGCAACTTTGCAGTCCCAAGTCGCAGGACAAGTCGCACAAGTGTAAAAGGGGTGGGGCCTTAGTAGTTCAGAGGATGCTGACAGTTAGTAGGGCTGTGGATGGTGTCAGTTAGTAGGTGAGAGGATAGGGTCAATCAGTAGTACAGTAATGTATGTACAGGTGCTCACAGGAGAGCAGAAACTTTCCTCACATGCACAAAAGGGAACCGCTGGTGACCAACTACTCTTCTTCCTCCTGGCGAGATAATCCTGGCCACCCCTCCTCTCTCCTTCCCATGTAATGTCACACACTAGCGCCTGGGATGGATGAGAAAGAAGGGCCGGCCGCAATCAGCGCAGCATACTAGGTAGTTCCTTCCCTGTGCCACTCTGCAATGTGGGAGGAGCAGCAAAGCAGGGCCGCGATCTATCCATCACCTGCCCACGATCGATGGGTAGATCACGTAGATCATGGGTAGAAAGAAAAGATCTAAGTGCTCACCGCTTAAGTATAAGATTTCATTTTTGTGTTCAAACACAAACTACTCATATAAAGATGATAAAAACACAGCATGTAAAGCCGACAATCATGTTAGTTCCGTAAGGCAGCAGCGGGTGACGTCATGTGTAGCTCCTCCCCCATACGCGTTACGTTCAATCAGAACTTCGCTGTCACTGGACTCCTCCCCCTTCCCTTCGTTAGCAGACGGAGGCATTTGGGGAAGGGGGAGGAGTCCAATGACGTTGATGTCCTTGATATCACCGGATCTCTGACGGAACTCTTTTGATCAATCAAAAGAATTTTGATCGCTCAAAAAAATTAGTCGATTAATCGAGGAATTAATCTTTAATTTCCACAGCCCTAAATAAAATCATTACAATAATAACTCAATATATGAACTTTCTGAAAATACATTAAAAATTTTCATGATCTTAAAGCCTTCTATTTCAGCAGGTGTACAATTATCAGCTAAATAATGACTGCATCCAATCAGATGCACTAACTGTTCAGCCGTGGCTTTAATAGAATGGAGATTCCTTCATCCACAATGTTTAGCATGGATATGGGAGCTGAGTAATTTTATTTCTGTCTCTCGTGGGCGGAATGGCCAAAATTTGAGCTGCTTATGCCCAGCCATAGACAGTACTGAAGCCACTGGGATAGCCTAACAGCCGGGGGACTTGTATTTTCAGAAACAGTGTTCTGTGATGTCCGCCTCCCCGGAAGCTGGGGTACAGCCTCCATCCTGTGTTATATAAAAGGGAAGAGGTCTGGGTGCCAGGGGCCAGAACCTAAAGAAAAGACGGGACACTTGAAAGGGTTTTCTGGGCCCTGTAGATGCCAATTCACCAGGACCTCCCAAGAATATGGACCCCTTCCCGTTCAAATCTTTTCAAGATATTACTTCACCTGTTCAGGTAACCTGGGGCAGCCTCAGTTAAGTGTAGTTAGGCTGAGAACTTTATTGCATGTCATACATGTTCTACTGAACTTTCAGTAATGTTGTTTCAACTATATAAAGCCTGGTCTGCAGTTATTCAAAGGGGTGCATGTTGGGTCTTGGCGTATTCCTAAAGAACTTGGGTCTGTAAAAGCACTATGGTATTCTGTATGTGTAACACCTCTACAAGAGGTTAACCTACAAGGCTGAGAAGAGGTGATAGTTGCCATGGGTAACCACAAGGGAGAACAGCTACAGCAACCAGTCATTGGCGTGGTACCTGGTTATGTGACAGGTTCTCCACTAGCGAGGGAATTGGTGCTCTCACTCCCTCCCTAGCTGTCCATCTCCTCCGGTCACCAGTAGAAAATTAGCGTTACGGAGATTCAAAGCCTGATCACTAGGTACAGGTAGGAAAGAGTTAATGAGCACGCATTGGGGCCCGCTATGTGCTCAGTAGGACTCCATTCTGTTACTGGGAGTGAGGTAGCAGAGGTATGCTGGACTGGTGGAGTGGGCAATGGCCCTGCATATCCCTCCGAATGTAACACATATGTAGCAAGGTCCCAGGCATCCTTCGGTCTAATGAGAACCTCCAGAGCCAGTGATGGCTGACATCCTTCTGTATGTGAGAAACAAACAACCACCGCTCCAAGACTCTCCTTCCCAAGCGAATGCTCCTGCTCCTGTGTGGGAGCCCCAGGTGCTGGCTAATAGCACAATGATTGGAAATCAAAAAAGGAAGAACTCCGGACAGCCGCACACCGAGAAAATAAAATCCAAAAAGTTATTTAAAAGCAAAAAACACTGCATTCCATACACGGCAAAAAAGGGGGGGTACAGAGCTGACGCGTTTCGCACCACAACTAGTGCTTACTCATAGCTATGAGTAAGCACTAGTTGTGGTGCGAAACGCGTCAGCTCTGTACCCCCCTTTTTTGCCGTGTATGGATTGCAGTGTTTTTTGCTTTTAAATAAACTTTTTGGATTTTATTTTCTCGGTGTGCGGCTGTCCGGAGTTCTTCCTTTTTTGATATCCTTCTGTATGTAGGGGTTGTGGGGGGAGAGGGTTAGGGCCAGGACAACCTTAGATAGTTGCAAACTCAATTAGTAGACTCCGAGACTTCAATAGAAGAACAGCCATGCAGGGAAAGGCCTCCAGCAAGAAGCCGTGCAGGAATGCTGTCTCCTATGGCAACAGTCTTTAACAGTTCCTACCACAAAGCATAACAGTCCTTTCAGGTTCATTACAACTTCTTGTAGTTCTTCCATACACTGAGCTCCCGGTCTCTCACTAGACCCACTGATTCACTGCCACTGAATCCCTTGAGCTCCTCCAATCTTCACGGTGGTATCTTCCGCAAACGTCACACCCGCTTCTCTGCTGGGTCCCTAGCTTGGCACTCTAGATAACTCTCAAGCTTCACCTACGCTGGCCCGCTCGGTCCCTAGCTTGACACACAAGGCTGCTCTGCAAGCGTCACCTCCACTGGCTGGGTCCCTGGCTTGATTCCCAATGAAGTTTCTTGATTCTTCACCATCCCCGGTTGGTGAGAATGTTGCTCCGGTAGTTGCTTCAGTTACTTACTGTGGTCCCTGGTAATAAGGCGGATAGTCCCTTACAGGCGACAGCTTCCCCTCTACCTCCGACCACGAAAGGTTCTCCAGCCAGCAGAACCGTCACTTTTGGTTGGACTGCAAGCCACAATCCCAACCCTGCGCTGCTCTCTTGCTTCTGGACAGGCCCTCAGACAGCCTAGCAGCCAGATGTGCCCGGGATAGGCCCAGTCTCCAGCCTAGCAGCCTGGGCAATACGACACATGTCCACCCAGACAGCCATCCAGGTGGCACAGAACATAGATCACCTGACTCCACCCAAATATTTAGGTTCTCCCAGCAGGCCAAGGGATTCAAGAAAACCCCTGCCCATTGGCTGAGATACCCCACATACCATAACCTGAACTTGGGTTGCCCTTCTCATATCTAGTACCACCAAGTACCCCGCCACCTAGTGGTAGAAGAGAAAAGTGCAACAAGTCCAAACTTAGGGAGAAATCAATAGATCTCTATCAATCAACCAGGATAACTACTCCTGGCAAGTAAATTTGTGAGTAGCTCCCTGCCTAAACTACAGGGTGCTACACATACATCGGTTCAAATGTGTAGTGACATGGAACATCTTAAGGAGGAACTTTGTACATTTACTGCACACAAGTGGCTCATCTCTAAGTCGTGGACTACCTTAACGTTTGACTCTTTGCATTATCGCAACCTTCGCCTGGTCCCAAGCATTGATGAGCACGCTTTCGGGTCAGGTGTTACCCCACTACAGCCCGCCCACAAGATAACAGAGGTGCGCAGGACTGGTGGAGTGGGCACAGGCTCAGCAACATACATGTAGAGTGTGTAGTGGGATGGGATAAGTCGCTTTTCAGAGGAACTCTGCACTTTATTACTGCACACAGTGAAAACGCACCTCTAAGTTGGGGAACCGCCAGACTTAGAAAGTTCCTGACAAGAAAATCCCTGACTACATGTAAGGTAACATCACTGCTCCATTGAGAACTACAAGTCCCTCTGCTGTGGTGGGTTTTTCATTCACAGATTCATGTAAATGAATGACAGCTGTACGGGCAGAGCAGTGCATAGTTTCGCCGAAATCGAATAATTACAGGGGCCAACGGGGAAAAGAACCCCCAGATTCTGTAAAAAGTGTCTGTTTCCTGGTGGGGGGTTGCAGACTATGACCATGTTTCATGGTAAACCTTAAATATGGGTGTAACATGAAAAATACAGTAGTCAGAAGGAGGATGGACTTATTTTTTAAGAATGAGGAAGAGACACTCGCATTATGTGGAATTATTATTTTCCCAGGATTCCTCTAACACATGTCCATCTCAGGATGAGTAGAGGCAGACTGTTGTGAGAACAACCTTTGTGTGTATTTAGCATTGTGCTGAGTCACTGTGAGAACATGGCTGTGTGACATGATTCAGCAGCGAGGACTGAGATTTCGGCTCTACAGATTAATTGGCATCAACAGTGATAACTACCAATGCAAACAGTGAAGCTTTCATTCATGCCAATGTAAAGCTGGTCTCCTGTTAACCCTTACTGATGAGGTGTATTCAGAGACCAGCACAATGGCCGACATTTGAGGAGAGGCGAGGATCATTCAGGCACAAACTGCTTAGTCATAGTGACTGGCCCACAGAAGATGGTAGCCTGCCAGTGTGTTATTATGTTTTCTGTTTCCTCCTAACACTAAGCTGTCTATGGCTTATTATTGATCAATAGCCTTAAAATAGATGTAAACACGAAAATGTGGCACAATATAGAGTATGGGATTTCAGATCAGCTGTGCCCAGTCTTGCCACAAAGAGTTAATCCAGCTCTGAGCAATCCTCATATCGTTTTTCAGTGAAATAAAACGGACAAACTGAGAAAACTTTGTCCGTTATTCCCCCTTGCTGTGATTGACAGGTGATTTACATATCTCGTGCACTAGCCTAAGACATGCATTATTTCTTAATTCCCATCCTTTCCTCAGCAGCTCTGCAAGGATTGGCTGTTCCACTCCTCAGCATGATTTGGCATGCTGAAGTCATGTGGGGACTTTTCTGGGTTTTGACTGGATGTTAGTGATCATAGCAGAAGTTCAGTTTAATAAATACATGCATGTTGATAAGGGGACTGTAGTGGTGGGCGGGCAGTCTACTGACATCCCGACTTCACCCACTGAGCCCTGGAAAACAGAAATCAGCAGTTTTTCGGGTTTCATAGCAGACAGAGGGGAGACATTTGACAGATAAGTATACATGCAGGAGGCATGTCTATCCCTCTAGATAACCAATATTGCAGTAGTTTAGAAAGGATGAGAGTGGGTTTACATCCACTTTAAAGCCTGACTTTGCTAAATGCATTGGAGTCAATAAGGAGGGTGGTCACTAAAGCTTTTATCAAATATTCTGCACCTTTTCTTGTGTCAAAAAAACAGCCTCTCTCTAGGATCATTATATTACAATTTAGTAAAAAAAAGCGGAAAAAAAGAAAAAAAAAGTGACAGTACACAAATGACAACCAACACATACAAAAGAACACTAAAAACAAACACAAAAAAAGTTTTGACAATATAAAAGGTAACTAATGGAAACATATTGTATTCTGGTATGTGGATAATACTTGAAAAGGTTGTACTTATAATATTAATTATTTTTTTTTACTTTAGGTTGGCATGTCAACATGCAGAAAAAATATAAGCAAGGTATATTAACCACTTTCAGACCGGACCATTAGGCAGCCTAAAGACCAGAGGACTTTTTACAATTTCGCACTGCACTGGTTTAACTGGTAATTACGCGGTCATGCAATGTTGTACCCAAACGAAATTTGCGTCTTCCCACAAATAGAGCTTTCTTTTGATGGTATTTGATTGCCTCTGCGATTTTTATTTTTTTTTTTTGAAAAAAAATGATATTTTCTACTTTTTGTTATAAGAAAAATCCAATAAACTCAATTTTAGTCATACTTTTAAGCCAAAATGTATTCAGCCACATGTATTTTGTAAAAAAAATGTCAATAAGCGTATATTTATTGGTTTGCGCAAAAGTTATAGCGTCTACAAACTAGGGTACATTTTCTGGAATTTACGCAGCTTTTAGTTTACGACTGCCTATCTCATTTCCTGAGGTGCTAAAATGGCAGGGAAGTACAAAACCCCCCCAAATGACCCCATTTTGGAAAGTAGACAACCTAAGAAAATTGCTAAGAGGCATTTTGAGCCCATTTATTTTTTTTTTTGTCCCAAGTGATTGAATAATGACAAAAAAAAAAAAAAAATGTTTACAAAAAGTTGTCACTAAATTATATATTTCTCACACATGCCATGGGCATATGTGGAATTACACCCCAAAATATATTCTGCTGCTTCTTCTGAGTACGGGGATACCACATGTGTGGGACTTTTTGGGAGCCTATCCGTGTACGGGACCCCGAAAGCCAAGCACCGCCTTCAGGATTTCCAAGGGTGTAAATTTTTGATTTCACTCCTCACTACCTATCACTACCTATCAGTTTTGAAGGCCATAAAATGCCAAGATGGCACAAAACCCCCCCAAATGACCCCATTTTGGAAAGTAGACACCCCAAGCTATTTGCTGAGTGGCATGTTGAGTCCATGGAATATTTTATATTTTGCCACAAGTAGCGGGAAAAATGACAAACTTTTTTTTTTTTTGCCCAAAGTTGTCACTAAATGATATATTTCTCACACATGCCATGGGCATATGTGGAATTACACCCCAAAATATATTCTGCTGCTTCTTCTGAGTACGGGGATACCACATGTGTGGGACTTTTTGGGAGCCTATCCGTGTACGGGACCCCGAAAGCCAAGCACCGCCTTCAGGATTTCCAAGGGTGTAAATTTTTGATTTCACTCCTCACTACCTATCACTACCTATCACAGTTTTGAAGGCCATAAAATGCCAAGATGGCACAAAACCCCCCCAAATGACCCCATTTTGAAAGTAGACACCCCAAGCTATTTGCTGAGTGGCATGTTGAGTCCATGGAATATTTTATATTTTGCCACAAGTAGCGGGAAAAATGACAAACTTTTTTTTTTTTTTTTTTTTTGCCCAAAGTTGTCACTAAATGATATATTTCTCACACATGCCATGGGCATATGTGGAATTACACCCCAAAATAAATTCTGCTGCTACTTCTGAGTACGGGGATACCACATGTGTGGGACTTTTTGGGAGCCTATCTGTGTACGGGACCCCGAAAACCAAGCACCGCCTTCAGGATTTCCAAGGGCGTAAATTTTTGATTTCACTCCTCACTACCTATCACTACCTATCACAGTTTTGAAGGCCATAAAATGCCAAGATGGCACAAAACCCCCCAAATGACCCCATTTTGGAAAGTAGACACCCCAAGCTATTTGCTGAGAGGCATGTTGAGTCCATGGAATATTTTATATTTTGCCACAAGTAGCGGGAAAAATTACAAACTTTTTTTTTTTTTTTTTTTTTTTTTGCCCAAAGTTGTCACTAAATTATATATTGCTCACACATGCCATGGGCATATGTGGAATTACACCCCAAAATATATTCTGCTGCTTCTCCTGAGTATGGGGATACTACATGTGTGGGAATTTTTGGGAGCCTATCCGTGTACGGGACCCCGAAAACCAAGCACCGCCTTCAGGATTTCTAAGGGCGTAAATTTTTGATTTCACTCCTCACTACCTATCACAGTTTTGAAGGCCATAAAATGCCCAGATGGCACAAAACCCCCCCAAATGACCCCATTTTGGAAAGTAGACACCCCAAGCTATTTTATGAGAGGCATGGTGAGTATTTTGCAGCTCTCATTTTTTTTTTGAAAATGAAGAAAGAAAAGAAAAAAAAATTTTTTTTTTCTTTTTTCAATTTTCAAAACTTTGCGACAAAAAGCGAGATCTGCAAAATACTCACCATACCTCTCAGCAAATAGCTTGGGGTGTCTACTTTCCAAAATGGGGTCATTTGGGGGTATTTTGTGCCATCTGGGCATTCCATGGCCTCTGAAACTGTGATAGGCAGTGAGGAGTGAATTCACAAATTCACACCCTTAGAAATCCTGAAGGTGGTGCTTGGTTTTTGGGGCCCCGTACGTGGCTAGGCTCCCAAAAAGTCCCACACATGTGGTATCCCCGTACTCAGGAGAAGCAGCAGAATGTATTTTTGGGGTGTAATTCCACATATGCCCATGACATGTTTGAGCAATATATCATTTAGTGACAACTTTGTGCAAAAAAAAAAAAAAATAATAATTAATTATTATTTTTCCCGCAACTTGTGTCAAAATATAAAATATTCCATGGACTCGACATGCCTCTCAGCAAAAAGCTTGGGGTGTCTACTTTCCGAAATGGGGTCATTTGGGGGGTTTTGAACTGTCCTGGAATTTTATGCACAACATTTAGACGCTTATGTCACACATTACCCACTCTTCTAACCACTTGAAGACAAAGCCCTTTCTGACACTTTTTTGTTTACATGAGAAAATTCTTTTTTTTTTGCAGAAAATTACGTTGAACCCCCAAACAATATATATTTTTTTAAAGCAAAGGCCCTACAGATTAAAATGGTGGGTGTTTCATTTTTTTTTTTCACTCAGTATTTGCGCAGCGATTTTTCAAACGCATTTTTTTGGGAAAAAACACACTTTTTTAAATTTTAATGCACTAAAACACACTATCTTGCCCAAATATTTGATGAAATAAAAAATTAGATCTTAGGCCGAGTACATAGATACCAAACACGACATGCTTTAAAATTGCGCAGAAACGTGCAGCGGTGACAAACTACATACATTTTTAAAAGCATTTAAACGCCTTTACAGGTTACCACTTTAGATTTACGGAGGAGGTCTCCTGCTAAAATTACTGCCCTCGATCTGACCTTCGCAGTGATACCTCACATGCATGGTGCAATTGCTGTTTACATATGACGCCAGACCGACGCTTGCGTTCGCCTTTGCGCGAGAGCAGGGGGGGACAGGGGTGCTTTTTTTTTTTTTTTTTTTATTATTATTGATTTTGCTTTTTTATTTTATTTTTCAACTGTTCCTTTCATTTATATATATTTTTTATCATTTTTATTGCTATCTCAGGGAATGTAAATATCCCCTATGATAGCAATAGGTAGTGACAGGTACTCTTTTTTGAAAAAATTGGGGTCCATTAGACCCTAGATCTGTCGTCTGCCCTCAAAGCATCTGACCACACAAAGATCGGTGTGATAAAATACTTTCCCAATTTCCCAATGGCGCTGATTATATCCGGCGAAATATAAGTCATGAAATGCTCGTAGCTTCCGGTTTCTTAGGCCATAGAGATGATTGGAGCCATTCTGGTCTCTGATCAGCTCTATGGTCAGCTGGCGGAACCACCGGCTGCATTCTCAGGTTCCCTGTTGGGACAGGAGAGCCAGAGAAAACCATGGAAGACGGTGGGAGGGGGGGGGGGCATTCCCTCCCACTGCTTGTAAAAGCAGTCTAGAGACTAATTAGCCACTAGGATTGCTTTTACATGAAAGCCGACCGCTGGCTGAAAAGAATGATACCAAGATAATGCCTAATCCTGCCGGCATCATTCTGGTATAACCACTCAAAGTCAGCAACATACCAGTACGTTGCTGGCCCTTGTTTGGCATATATTGTAATCTTTTTTTTCATGCAGCCTGTGGGCTGAACGAAAAAAAAAGATTGATCGGTGGGTATGCCCACCATTAGAACCTCCCTTCATCCACCCACTTCTAATGATGGGCATACATGCACCATTTTGTTTTTAACTGTGGTGGTGAAATCACCTCCAACAGCGCTGGAGTCACGGATTTATGTATCGTGGGAGCAAGCGCTGTTGCTGCCAAGATAAATAAATCCGCGCTGCAGCTGAATGGCGTACCTGCTAAGCAAATTATGGTTAACAATAAAACAAAGTAACATTACAGTATAACAGTAAGATTTACCATACCTGCAAAGCAAATACCAAAAAAAACATAGTAAAAAATAAAACATTTTTTAATGCAACCTGTGCCTAAAATATATATATGCCGAAGCATGGGGGCATCCTCCCGCAAAAAAGTTATGCCGCGTACACACGGTCGGAATTTTCCACGGGCAAGCCTCCGTCGGAATTTCAACCGTATGTAGGCGGCATTAGGAGCAAATCGCTCCTCCGCCCTCTGCTGCCCCCATGCTTCGGCATATATGCTCTTTTTTTTTAACTGTGGTGGTGAAATCACCTCCTACAGCGTTGGAGTCACGGCTTTATGTATCGTGGGAGCAAACGCTGTTGCTGTCAAGATAGATAAATCCGCGCTGCAACTGAATGGCGTACCTGAAAACAAAAAAAATGGTTAACAATAAAACATTGCAGAATAGAATACAGTAAAAAGGAGAACAATAGAGAGAGAATAGAGAGAAAGAGAACAATAAAACAACTATTTTTGTTTTTTTTATTTTATATTTTTTTTGTTTTATTTTTTACTTTTTTTTTTTAAACTTTTGTTTGTAACTGTAACAGTTCTAACGGAACTGTTGTAACGGTTCCATCGGTTTTGGTCTCAAAATGCGATGGCATTCTTGAGAACGTGTGCCTAGTCTGTGCAATGCTGTACCCTACGCTAATACTCAACTAGTGTATGGTAGCGTTCAAAACATTCACCGATGCAAAGACCAGGATTGTCAGGACAGCGGGGACAATAATAGCGGGTGTCACGCCTAAATCCGCGCTTTCTGCAGACACGACATTTTCTTTGGGGGGCTTGTTGGGTAGGGGTACTCGGGAGGACATAAATAAAATGCCGCTCATGCAGCCGGCTAACTGCATTTGGTTGGGGAATGTGAGGCGGAGCACCGTCTGGAAACAGAAGGGCTCCGATGATCTCTTCCTGGAATTTAAGGAAGGATCCAGTACGTCCTGAAGCTCCGTATAGCACATGAGCGTTCAGCAAAGCCAATTGGAAAAGGTAAATAGACACTTTTTTGTACCAGCGTCTAGCCTTACGGGCAACTAGGTACGGCGCCAACAACTGGTCGTTGAGGTCCACCCCTCCCATGTTTTGGTTGTACTCGTGGACACAGAGGGGTTTCGTCACAACACCAGCCGCCGTAGTAATTTGGACCGTCGTGTCTGCATGAAGGGAGGTAAGAACGAAAACATTCTTATTATCCCTCCACTTCATAGCGAGCAAGTTATTACACTTCAAGCAGGCTCTCTCCCCCAGCCTAAGACGGGACTCTACAAGCCGCTGGGGAAAGCCCCGGCGATTAGGTCGCACGGTGCCACATGCTCCAATCTGATGATCAAACAAATGACTAAACAGTGGCACGCTCGTGTAATAATTATCCACGTACAAGTGGTACCCCTTTCCAAATAAGGGTGACACCAAGTCCCACACAATCTTGCCAGCGCTCCCTATGTAGTCAGGGCAGTTTGTCGGCTCTATGTGGCTATCTTTGCCCTCATAAACCATAAATTTACATGTATAGCCTGTGGCCCTGTCACAGAGCTTATACATCTTGACCCCGTATCTGGCACGCTTGCTGGGAAGGTATTGTTTGAATGACAAGCGGCCAGTAAACTTAATCAGGGACTCGTCAACGCAGACAACTTGATGGGGAGTAAACAAGTCTGCAAAACGTTGGTTGAAATGGTTTATGAGGGGCCGAATTTTATAGAGCCGATCGTATGCAGGGTCTCCACGAGGACGACAGAGTTCATTGTCGTTGAAGTGCATGAACCGCAAAAATCTGTTCGTATCGTGCCCTGGACGTGGAGGCAGAGAACACGGGCATATGGTACATTGGCTCAGTGGACCAATATGAACGCAACGTACCCATTTTAACTATGCCCATGATGAGGGAAAGGCCCAGAAAGATCTTAAATTCGGGGACCGTAATTGGTCTCCAATCTCTGGCAAGGGTGGACAACTGGGGATTAGCAGCGATGTGTTGACCAGCGTACAAATTGGTTTGGTCCACAATAGATCTATAGAGATCTTCGGTGAAAAACAGCGAAAAAAAATCAAGTGACGTAAAATCAGCTGTTTCCACCTGAATACCGGGTTGGCCAGTGAATGGGGGAAGTACGGGTTCTGCAGAAGTGGTGGGCACCCAATCAGGATTGGCAAATTCTGCAGGAAGGGCACTATGGGCACGACGGGCCTGTCTTTGTCGTCTTCTTGGTGGCAGCGGGACACTACTTGTGCTTGCCACCTCGCCAGCTGAAACTGCACTTATGGGACTCGCCACGTCACCACGTGATACTGCAGTGCTGGTTTGACTACGTCCAGGGTGTACTAGGCCGCTGGTGCTTGCCTGTTCACCAGAAGGAATAGCGGCTCTAGTACGTCTCTGCCTCCTACGAGCGACCTGCGGTTCCTGCACCTCAACAACAGAAGAAGGAGTTTGGGGTCTGGTACGCCTGACCTTAGCAGGGACCACAACTCCGCCGTCAGAGCTATCTGTCATGGAGCCGCTGTCGTCTACTGGGTCGTATTCTGAGCCTGATTCTGACAGATGAGTGACCTCCTCTTCACTATCTGTCATGCTCAGAAACAAGTAGGCCTGTTCACTAGTGTACGTTTGACTTGCCATTTTGGGCTCTAAATTTAGTAGTACACTAGTGAGACTCACAGGAAAAAAAAAAAGCTCCTGACTGTTAGCGACTGAATCAAAACGCTACCAAAAAACTGTAAGCGATCGCAGGGATCAGGCCTGACTCTGCGAACGCTGCAGTTATGTGTGCTTAGTGTTTTGTAAGTGACAGTGATCGATCGATACTGCACTTGGGTGGGCTGGGCGGAGGGGGAAAACGCAGGTGCTAGCAGGTATCTGGGCTGATCCCGCTAACAATGCGTTTTTGGGAACCCTAAACAGCTGGGGACGCTAGTATAGATCTGATCAGATATCGATCTGTTCAGATTCTATACCACTAAGGGAGGTGTATGCTGCGTGCGTGGGTGTTTGCGGTACTGGCACTAACCCGACGCTGCCTGGGGCGACGCAGACCCTATTTGACTCTAAAACCTTACTTATATCACCCGCCGGGCGATCAGGGGGTTAAACCTTTATTAGGTAATAAACGGCGGGTGCCCTGAAACTATAAAAAATAAACTAACTGACCAGCGTCACCCGTAACAGTTATATGGTGATCACTGGTGAAAGGGTTAACTAGGGGGCACTCAGGGGGTTAAAACCTTTAGTAGGTAGTATATGGGGGGTCCCTGACCCTATAAAACGCTGCGGCAAACCTAAATACCTACCTCCCTAACTAGCGTCAACTGTGACACTAATACAGCGATCAAAAAAACGATCGCTTAGTGACATTGGTGACGGGGGGTGATCACGGGGTTAAACCTTTATTAGGGGGGGTTCCTAGACCTAAAGGGGGCTAAATCTAACTGCCCTAACAGTTATTAGGGTCACAATGCACCAATGCAGTTAACAGTAAAAAAAAAAAAAAAAAAAAACTGCTTTGGTGTCACTGTGACAGGGGGTGCAGGGGGGCAATCGGGGGGGGGCTGGGGTGTGAAATGTGTGCCTAGAATGTTCTACTGTTAGTGTAGTGTAGTGTAGTGTAGGTGTTGTGCAACTCACGTGTCTTCTCTCCTCGGCGTCGGTTCGAAAAGACCGCCACGAGGAGAGATGACCTCACTTCCCCTGGCTCTGTACACAATACAGAGCCAGGGGAAGCATTCCATTGGCTGGGAGCGATCGCGCGGGGGGGGGCACGAATGAGTGCCCCCCCCTCATCTCCGATCCCTCCCCCAATGTCCCGGACAATTTACAGACACGGGGGCGGGCCCGATCGGCCCCCCACCCGCGTCTGTTAGGGATGACATCACTTCCTCTAGCCCTGTTTACATGACGGGGCTAGAGGAAGTGTTTCATTGGCTGGGAGCGATCGCGAGGGGGGGGGCCACGAATGAGTGGCCTCCCCCTCATCTCCGATCGCTCCCCCAACGATGCCGACCGCCGCAGGCACCGGGGGGGGGCCCGATCGGGCCCCCCACCCGCAGACAGGTAGGGACGTATATATACGCCCTCCTGCCTGTACGTGCCATTCTGTCGACGTATATCGTCGTGCGGCGGTCGGCAAGTGGTTAAAGGCCAAAAAAACAAAAATTAGCACACTGAATGTTATAATTACATGATTTAACCACATACAGTTATTTAAATACAACATTTTTTCAGGATAGCGGTACTTTAAACTTTTTCATTCAGTTTTTTTCTAGAAGTAAGTTATGTTTTGATTTGGTGCATTTCACCTTAAAGCGGTGTTTCAGCTTAAAAAAAAAAAAATGTAAAAGTCAGCAGCTAAAAAAAAAGTCGCTGCTGACTTTTAATAAGTACACTTACCCTCCCAGGGCGCCCGCGATGCCGTTCGTGGAGGCCGAGATGTCCCTCCGCGTTCCGGATCCAGCGCCGCCATCCTCAGTAAGGGAAACAGCTTTGCGCGGCCGACTGCGCATGCGCGAGTCGGCGCGCGGCCTACTGCGCATGCGCGAGCTGGCGCGCGGCCTACTGCGCATGCGCGAGTGGGATTTGTGAATGGGGAACGCAATGTGTTGTGGGACACCGTTCCCATAACACACCGCGCCCCATTCACTAGAAGACGGAAGGAGAGAAGATCACCGCGGCGCTGGAGGAGGCAGATTAGGACAATCTGCCTAGCAACAGCCATTTCTGGTAAGTAAAATTTGAAATTTCATTTGAAATTGTTACTAACATTTTTAAAAGTTTTTGTTTTCAGGGTGTCCCACCACTTTAAGGCCTTGTTTGGCTGCACATTATTTTTGTGTTTTAGGTCCTTTTTCAAGGTCTCATAGCCTTCAGCATATCAGTATCTTTGGCATATTCAAGGTTCTTTGCTATCTAATTTAAAGACATGCTGCCAGGGTTATTGCCATCTTCTGCACTCATGATGTTTTCTAGGGTGACATTAAACAGCAAAGGTGACAGTATGTCAGCCTGCCTCAATTCTTGGTGAATGCCAAAACCTATGATAGTCTTAAAGTAATATACAGCAATTTAAGTGTACTGTATGTATTTCCACATTTTTCTGTTCACTTCCTGTGTCAGATGAAATCTCTTAAGGTGAATTCCACGTGTGGTTTTTATTGCATAGTTATATTGGTCCAGCTTGGACCAATGTAAGTAAACATATTCCATACTTCTGGGACTGCTGTGGAAGTGGAGAATCACTGTACTAGTCAAAGCTACTACAGGGATCACCACGATCTATGATGTCACAGCCCCTCCTCTCCAACTTGTATAGTCAAATAACACCTTGTATTCATTGAAAATATACAAGGCACTTTGTGAAATGTGGTTGTGCTGAGCAAGTGACCCCCTGTGTTCGATATGCAGAAGGGTAGCTGCTTAGCACAGGACTTGGATGACCAGCTACCATAGCAGTTCCAACAGGTACAGTTTATGTATACTTATGTAGCACTTACCACCGAATGAGCTGGTGATAATTGATTGTACTCTGCTCTTCCCACCCCCAATGATTTGGCTCAACCCGCTAGACACAGCTGTGTAATGCCACGTACACACGGTCGGAATTTCCGATGGAAACAGTCCGATGGGAGCTTTTCATCGGATTTTCCGACCGTGGGTATGCCCATCAGTCTTTTTCTGTCGGAATTTCCAACAGACTTTGGATTGAGAACCTGTTCTTAATTTTTCAGACAGAATACCTTTCTATCAGATTTTCCGATCGTGTGTATGCAATTCCGACACGCAAAATTCTGACGCATGCTCAGAAACAATTTGACGCATGCTCAGAAGCATTAAACTTCCCTTTTATAGTGCAGTCGAGCGTTTTTTAAGGCGTGGTGTTATTGACCATCGGAATTTGGTGTGACCATGTGTAGGCAAGACAGTTTGAGCGAAATTCCGTCGGAATTCCGACAGGGAAACCATCAGAGCTTTTTCCAACGAGAATTCCAACCGTGTGTACGCGGCATTACAGTGTTGGTGCGAAACCCAATAATAAAGGGACAATTGAATAATCACAGATTACATGCGCTTTACCTGTGTTGTCACCTGGGTATACACTGCTACACCTGTCTAGAGAATGAACAAGCCTCACAACAGATTGTATTAAACCAGAATATATGTTTACTGGAACAGGTTCGAACATTAAACACAAGAACTGTAATGCCATCCAAGTCTGACACAATACTGAGGCAAATAGTTGTGAATGGCTATCACACAAAGTTTACCTGGACTACCCCTACAGGCGTGTCTCCAAGTGGGACTAATGCTCAGGCAATAAGATCTCAGCACTGGGTACCTTCCCACTTCCAGCAACGGCCGTGTAGGCACTATAAAACCTGTAATGTCTTTCACAGTGCTAACAAGACAATATAATGCAGTACAATTACTCAAAGGTCCCCCTGTGAAGAAATGCAGTTCTTGGTATGTAGTGACAACACTGCAAGGCCTTACAGTAAAGGATATAGTCTCTTGTCTTCTTTTCTTCAGCTAGCCATTATACTGCAGTATTTGTATTACATAGGGTTTCCAAAAAGTCATGTAGTGTAAAATAATGTACAACAGTAACTTTGATCTCGCAATAAGCTTATGAACTCCTTTCCGGGGAATGTACTCCCAACGTCAGTCAATTGTTACTGAAATTGGACCTTTAGGCCTTTATGAGTGCAATTCAACCGGACTGAACTGTTCCGTGGGACTACAGGTCCCAGCAATGATTAGATTAGTTTAGATTAGTCTAAGTGTGTGAAGTACGGTATATAACTTCTGGGCATCAGCCCTCTCACCACACCAGGCCTGAATAACTGGATGCCTCCGCTCCTTTGGTTCTCAGTCCTGCTGCCAGTCAGCTCTGTCACACTGCATCGCTCTGCAAGATGACTGGGACCTCCATCTGGCTCTGTCAGGCACTCTGAATCCTCCAGTTGGATCGCACCGCTGCTCATGCACACTGTGATGACACTTTCAATAGTTGCTGCTCCACTCAATGTAGGCCGTGGCTCTTCCAGACGCCCACACACAGATCCCTGTAGGCAGGCCATGCGTCCCAGCAGGAAGAGACAGAAAATGGCCGCATTGGGCCTTTTATTACCTACCCAGCATGCAGTTCAGCCACTCGGTGTTCATGGGTAGGTGAGTGGGCATTGTGGGTAGGTGAGTCCTTTCATAAATTAAATAATTTAGTCACTTCCTGCTTAGCTGTTATGTGAAAGTTAAACAAGTCTTTGTCATTGTATACCAGTAGAGGGAGCCAAATACCAATCTATGAACATAGTCCTATTAATAGCGTTACATGGCAAAAATTCCAACGCTACACTTATATTGGTCTAGGCTGGACAAATGTAACTCCAATAAAAAGGTACCTACAGGTCAGCTTTAAAGAGGAACTATGATTACAATTTTACATTGTTCTGCCTCCACTGGGATAAAGTACATGTAGCACTTTGTTCCATGTAGCTAGGTGCTTCCTAAGTCTAAGTATAAGGTTAAACCAGGCCCCTCTCCTCTACCCCTGTGGCTGATCCAATAACAGCTAGGAAGGTCAAGGATGGATCACAACAACAGCTTGTCTTGGCTGTGAGCAGTTTCCCAAGAGAAGAGGAATGCAGAGGAGGGAATTGTCAGCCTACTGCCTCTCTGCATTCCTCTTGCCACAGCTTGTCTCAGGAAAGTGCTCAGAGCCAATACAAGCTGCCATAATGATGCGTCTGTTGTCTTCCTAGCTGTTGTCAGATTTGCCACTGGGGGGGGGGGGGGGAAGTGGGGCAGGTTGGACCTAAAACTAGGCTTAGGAAACACTTAGGTACATGGTACAAAGCACTACATGTGCTTTGTCCGATGGTGGGAGGGAAAATGTAAAAAAAATTAAAAATGTAATGATAGTTCTTCTTTGAAGAAAGGGAAATTCCACTCTTATGCCGCATACACACAATTGGAAATTCGGCCAGCAAAAGAACGATGAGAGCTTTTAGTCGGAAAATGTCTGTATGCTCCATCGGACTTTTGCTGGCCGAATTCCAGCCCGCAAAAGATTGAGAGCATGTTCTCAATTTTTCGAACAGAAAAAGTTCCAATCGGAAATTCTGATCGTCTGTAGCAATTCTGACACGCAAAATTCTTACGCATGCTCGTCGCAGTGTTGTACGTCACCGTGTTCTTGACGGTCGAAAGTTCAGCAAACTTTTGTGTGATCGTGTGTATGCAAGCCAAGCTTGAGCGGAATTCCGTCAGAAAAAACATCCAAGATTTTTCTGATGGAAAATCCGCTCGTGTGTACGCGGCATCAGACAGTTGTTCCTGTGACAGGTGTTCCCACTGGAAGATTTGTCCTTACCTTTTATTATAAAAGTACAACTCAAAAATGTCCTCACCAATACAGGGGTGAATTCCCCAAGTTGTAAAATAGACAATAAAAACTTGACAAAGGGTCTAACCTTTCCCAACCCTGTCTAAAATTGCAAAAAAAAAGATTTTTTTTTTACCTACAGTAGAGATGCACTTTAAGGCCCAAATAAAGTCACAAATTAGATACGCAGTTAGACAGCCATCTTACAACCCCACTTTCACAGAGTTACCTCTTCTTTCTTGTTGTAGCAGTTGTACAGGGTGTCCAAACATGACTGTGCAGTCCAACAGGAGTTAGACCCAATGCAGTCTGTAGTATAACAGACTTGGTCAGACATGCCCCTTCTCTAGCTCTGCAATACACGTCTATGTGAGGGCACTTGTGCTGAGGGGTGTGGCTGTTACTCAGCTCTGCTAACAGCGCACCGCAGAGAAGGGCAGAAAATTGTATTTTAACACATTTATATTGGCAGCAATAAGAACTTGAGTTTCATTTTGTACCCTATATAAGCTTATATGCTTATATGCTTACAGTGTACAGTTATCCATTTTCTTGTTTTGGAATGTGTTTTTGATAGGGATTGATTAAAACCTCTGTCTATAAAGGCATGAGATTTCAGTTGTATTCTAATGCTGTTATTAGCATGTATTAAATTAAAGTGGATGTAAACCCAAATTTTTTTTTTTATTTTTTTTTTTTTTTTATTTTTTTTTATGTCATAATGTAGAGTATAAGATTTCCTATCATTTGAGCCCAGTCTTGAGCAATCCTCTTTTATTGTTCAGTGAGATAAATCTTGACAAACAGAGAAAAACCTTTGTCAAATCCTCCCCCTTGCTGTGAGTGACAGGTGATTTACATATTTTGTGCACTAGCCTAAGAGACATGCATTATTTTTTAATTCCCTCCCACTCCTTTCTTCTGCTGCTCTGCCAGGATTGAATGTTCCACACCTCAGCATAATTGGGCATGCTGAAGTCATGTGGTTACTTTCCTGTCTTTTCACTGGATGTTAGAGATCATAGCAGAAGTTCAGTGTAAGAAATACACAGGAGAAAATGCATATTGACAAGGGGAGTGTAAAGGGGGCAGGGAGTCTACTGACATCACCGAGCTCCAGACAACATACCCACCCACAGAATCTGCAGTTTTTCGGGTCTCATAACAGACAGAGGGGAGACATTTGACAGGTAAAGATACATGCAGGAGGCATGTATATCCTTATAGATAACCCCTATGGCAGTAGTTTAGAAAGGATGACATTGGGTTTACATCCGCTTTAAGGAAAATAGAAAATGGGGCTACACTGCTCAGTTAGAGTCTCCATGACTGCAGCAGTGGGCTCTAAATTAGGAAATGGACTGGGCTGTTCCTCAGGCCAGTCTGGCATTGTATGAGTAGGTGCTGGCGGGACTATATACCCAAAACAGAATGCCACATCCTACTTTGTCCTTTATAACAAAAGGCATTCTAATGTGCCAAATCACTCTTATTCCTGTGCATTATAGGAAACGTCTATAATTTCTCATTATAATGTGTAGTAAAATGCCTGTTGTTGTATGCACAGAAATGAACATTTCAAAACAATGGGACTCTGTTGAGATTCAGTTAGAGTGTACCTGGAAGTACACTCAGAAAAAAGGTTGGGACTACGTAGTAACGGCTGGCACAGAGGTGTCCCAAACAAGGTGACTGGCTCTGGTACACCACCCTCTGGGCCTAAACAAAGGGGGGGTATATGACAGTGCTAGACCCTGCCATGGTGTGAGTATAGGAAACATGTACACTGGATTCGCACTAATGCAGAATATTGTTTCTAAGTGGAGAAGACCGGCTTGTCAATGTTCTCTGGGCTTTGTAATCCCAAATTGAGGTCTGGAACTTGAAGGCTTCAAAGTGTCTTGGGTGGGACAAAACTTTCAATCCTGTGTCCATATCTTCCTGGAGACCTGTAGGTTGTGTGTGTGTTCAGCTGTACACACTCATTATAAGCGAGGCCTGGCCATAGCTCAGGGGCCCCATCAGGAGGGAGCTGTGTGTTTCTGCCACGAGATAGAGGTGTTTTACTTGAGAGACTCCACTCCATGTTGGAGTAGTTCCTTGAACATAGGACTGAGGAAGTCGGACAGCTAAGAGAGTTTGGGAGACTAACAAAGTCTGGGAGACTGAGGAAGCTGAGGTGACTGGGTAAGTCCAGAGTGATGAGGGAATCCTACATCTCAGGGGAGTGAGAGAGACTAGGGTGTCAAGAGAAACTGTGTTGAGAGGCTAGGAGTGGGCCTGTGCAGCAAGGAGCTGCAATCTACAAGACTGAACGACACAGGAGAGAACCAGGAGAGCTGGGGATACAGTCAGCTCTTTTACCCCAGCGATCACCCCTCTAATCGCATTAATTATCAAAGACTTTTTTTTCATTTAGAGAAAGTGCACTTGAGATATGGATTGCTATAGTCTCTGCTCTAATTCAATAAATGAATTCAGTTCTATCGGGTTGAGTTCCGGACTCTATGTAGGCCAGTCAAGTTCCTCCACCCCAAACTCACTCATCCATGTCTTTATGGACTTTGTTTTATGCACTGGTGCACAGTCATGTTGGAACAGAAAGAGGCCATCCCACAAAGTTGGGAGCATTAAATTGCCCAAAATGTCTTGGTATGCTGACACCTTAAGAGTTCCCTTTACTTGAACTTAGGGGCCAAACCCAACCCCTGAAAAACAACTCCACGCAATTATTTCCCCTCCACTAAATGATTTGGACCAGTGCAAAAAGCAAACCCATAAAGACATGGATGAGCGAGTTTGAGGTGGAGGAACCTGTCTGGCCTGCAAGGAGTCCTGACTTCAACCCAACATCAGTGCCTGACCTCACAAATGCACTTCTGGAAGAATGGTCAAACATTCCCATAGACACGCTCCTAAATCTTGTGGACAGCCTTCCCAGAAGAGTTGAAGCTGTTATAGCTGCAAAGGTGGGCCAACTCAATATTGAACCCTACCGACTAAGAATGGGATGCCATTAAAGTTCAAATGCCTGTAAAGGGAGGTGTCACAATACTTTTGACAATATAGTGTATATTGTCATTGGGACATAGTCATAGAGATAGACAAATAATTTCTCATTATTAAAGTTTTAAAATAGAAACACACAGTATGCCCCAGGCACATGCTACCTCTCAGCAACCCTATTTTTGGGGTGTATCAGGTTTGGGTGGTTTGGTGATGATCGATGTTACTCTGCAAGTTTTGGAGTCCATACAAAAATGAGGTTGGGCAACAGCTTACGTCTCAATTGTCCTTTTTGGCCCAAGAGCTATAGATGTATTTATTCCAGGTATAATATTCGTACAGCTCCTGCTGTTTGGAGACGGTTTGGTATAAGATAGAATGTGATTATTTGAACTTAAAGGGGTGTTCCAGCGGGAATTTTTTTTTTTTTTTTAAAGTCAGCAGCTAAAAAAAAAAGGAGCTGCTGACTTTTAATAAGGACACTTACCTGTCCAGGGCGCCTGCGATGTCGGCCGCCCGAGGCCGACCGGTCCCTTGGCTCTCGGGTCCCGGCGCCGCCATCCTCACTAAGGGAAACAGGCAGTGGAGCCTTGCGGCTTCACTGGCCGTTTCCTACTGCACATGCGCGAGTCGCGCAGTGCTTTGTGAATAGGACGCGCTGTGTTAGGAAACACACAGTTCCCAGAACACAGCGCGCCCCATTCCCCAGAAGACAACGCGAGGAGGAGAGAAGACCGAAGATCACCGCGAAGTTGGAAGAGGCAGATAAGGAAGACTGCATAGCAGCAGGGGTTTCTGGTAAGGTAAAAATATATATTTTTTTCAAATGTTTTTTTTTTTTTTAATTTTAAGAATATTAATGCTGTTTTTTATTTTTTTTAGGATGGCCCTCCACTTTACCCAATGGGTACACCTTGCACGAAATGTTTGTATACAAACATCCATAGCCCATGCACATGGAATTACTATCAGGTTATGTTTAGATATCTTGTTTTAGTAGTACAGCTGCCAAAGGGGTGTGTAAGGAAAACTCCCAGTATGAAGATCAATGGCTGAACTCTGCCAATCTGCTATCTGGGAAACAGAGGTGTGTAACACATGCTGGAAAAACATTTGACCTCTTGCATAACAACACGTTCACTATGTCTTACAGCTGTCACCCTTGTTTACTTAAAGTTCCAGTTTGCATGGTTCCTTGTTGGAGCAGTGATCCACTTTCATTTTTATGAGTATCAAATAAAATAATTGATCTGTGTTAAAAAGTTGAAAAACTCCTATTGTCCCAGTTGCCAATGTACATTATGTACATTTTGTATCGATGGTTCCTTTATCTTGCATGTTTATGTATTGCAAAGTATACATAGAGCCATTCACATCTATTACTTCTCCAGTCTAAAGTGAGCATATGAGGACAGACATATGGGAGCTGCCATTGCTTCCTTTTAAAGAAGTATGGTCAGTCTGTCCCACCAGTCATTGACCTGAAAACAACCACGCAGGGCAAACATTTTCAGACTTACTGGGTACATAATGGTTGCAGGTCATTCACTCACTAAGCAGTGAATCTAGAATCAAAATGATAGCCCTGTAGACTCCAGCAATGGCAGCACTTGTTCTATAATTATAGATTCCCTTTAATGTCCATTCCATTGTAAAAGTTGCACTTACTGTATATCTTAGAGCTGACATGCCTACCCAGCTTACCTGGCCTGTTTCTGAATTGCAAGAGAAAACCTAATACCTGGAGCATACTTACAAATCTAGTATGATAAAGGACACCTTTCAGCCCACAGTATGTAGGTAAAGGACGCATTCCTGCCACGCTCCCGGTTTCTAGGACCACAAAGATTTAATATGCAGAAATTGATTGGTTAAACCACACAAGTGCTTTTTTGACCTCTATTTTTATTTTATATTGGCTTTTCAAAATAACATATGCATTAATATAGTGGTTTGATTAAAAAAAAAAAAATTAAAGCGGTATTCCACCCTAAAGTGGAACTTCCGCTCATCGAACCCTCCCCCCCCCTGGTGTCACAGTTGGCACCTTTCAGGGGGGAGGGGGGTGCAGATACCTGTCTAAGACAGGTATTTGCACCCACTTCCGGGCATAGACTCCCGTGGGAGTCTATGCCTCTTCCTGTCCCGGCGCGCTGTCTGCCGGGACACACACGGGTCCCAGCAGACAGCGCGGGCGATTCTCATTGTGCTGCACGACTCGCGCATGCACAGTAGGGAGCTGGGAAGGGAAGCCGCAACACTTCACTTCCTGATTCCCTCACCGAGAATGGTGCCGGCAGCAGCAGAGAGCTGAGCGATTGACCGGCCTCTGCTGCCGACATCGCTGGACCCTGTGACAGGTAAGTGTCCATTTATTAAAAGTCAGCAGATGCAGTATTCGTAGCTGCTGGCTTTTAAAAAAAAAAAATTCAGGTACAATCCCTCTTTATTGCAGCATACCACTATTGATTGTAAAATAGAACATTTTGTATAGAGATGTGCACATCAGACCAAAAGGAAAGACAATTGAGGCCACACAAGGGACAGAGGGATGTGGTCTCAAAAGAGGGACAATAGAGGGAACCCAACTAACCACAGGAGGAGAGTATACAAACTCTATTCCAGCCTTTTTCTACCAGGGTGCCTTGAGGCTTCCTTGGAAAAATGTGTAAAAATTGATCAAAAATCGTATACAAACCAGCAGGTGGATGAAGCCTGCCTTTTAGTTACACAAAATCACAGGTTTTTATTACGACTTTCTAGACACTGGCATCCTAACAACCAATTATGTCCTCAGTTGATAAGGAGGATGTCTGTCCCCTCCACAGCATACGTGTTTGACCCTTCTCTGTCTCTCTCCCTCAGCACGGGGGTGACATTAGCTGATTGAGACATTGAGGGAAAAGAGAAACATTGGAATACTAGTCAGTACCAATGTGCAAAAGTGAATTTACTTTGGAAAAAAAAGCACCTCTAACTTTGGGTGTCCTACGTGTGGATGTTGCTGCATTATGTACAATTTAGAATAGTCTGACAACAGGGTGAATGCATCCCTGAGCAATTATTGTACCTCTTAGGAGTTTGACCTACCTACATCTGTTTTATATGACCTACCATTTATAGAATATATCCATACCTATGACACGCCAACGGTGTACCTTCTACCCTTTTTTTGTTCATTTACTTACTATTTAGATCCCATAGTGTCAATCTCTCAATTTATTTATTTTTTGTTATTTTTGGTTATGGGTAGGTTAATATTGCAGAATTTAGTTGCATTCAATTTTATATAGAAGTTACATTTAATCAAAATCCTCTAGTAATTTTTATATTATTTTATAAATAATTTTATTAAAAAAATTGTTCCGTATTTTTGAGTAAATATGAGGAATCCAGGCTGCGGTTTAGAGCTGCCATTGTGCCATTATTTTAATAAAGGGCAGTGAACTTTTAGTTGTCAGTAAAAATAAAGTGTTTGCCTTATAGCTATAATTAATGGCTTGCCTTGGGAGGGGTTTACAGTAACGTTTTATTTCTAATTTTATTTATATTTTACCCCCGGGATGCATTTGGTTAAGCCACAAATTAAGCAGACAAATGGTAAGGTAAATTAGGGGTTTGGGCATTTGCCCTGCTTTGTAATGGCGGATCGGTGGAGGCGGGCTGAGTGTTGGGAGCTGGGTGCCTCCAGCCGAGTCCTATTTGTACTGTAGTATGTGGCCGTGTGATACGGCCACACACTGAGTTCAAAAGTAGGCAGCCCATGCAAGTTTTATGTCTAGTTGTGAGGTTATGGGCATTTGCCCTTCTTCAAGATGGCGGACCAGGAGCTCAGAGATGGGCGTCAGCACGCCGCCCGTGCCCCAGGAAGAAGTCATTCTTTGACGAAACCGTGTAGGGTGAGCGGCATGTTGACATCACCTCCATTACCCGTCTATCCAGGAAGCTACGGGTAGCGATAGAGAGAGCCGGCCAGCTCGTTTGTATTACATGCCTTATAAATACATCTGAAATGTAAGTGCAATATGTACCAGTACATTTTATATTAAAGCAGTTCATACGGAATTATGCTATGGATCTTCTTTTTTTCCCTGCATAAACGAATATTTGTGATGGTAAGGGAAGACTCAGGCAGGAACCCATAAGTTGATTTGAGTATTATAACATCCGGAGTATCTGGGATAGAGACCCTGGCAGGGTGATAAGCCACAGGCCTTTTGGATCTCCTTAAAAAAGAGATCTAACCAGCTGGTAAGCTGAAGTTATTTCATTGGTGGAGGATCTTTTCTTCTTGGTGTATTCCATCATGTTTCTGAGGGTGTTGAGTGCAGCATCACCATTGAAGTTTAACAGTGGACCCTTTATCATATATTGTGGACTTTGTGCATATTCTTTTCATTTTTATTTTTCTACTTTTTTATTTTTATTTTTTCACATGTTTTATATTCTTATGATATTTGTTTTTTGAGTTCAGGTTTCATACACCTTCATTAACTTTTTTTCATTTATATTTTATGTAGTTTATGTTGATATAAATTTTTTGCAGGTCATTATTGATTAATGCCTAATGTATGGTAGTAGAGTTACATTACAACCACCATTATCACTTGGTTTATGTATCACGTATATAATTTTCAGCGCAGCTATTTTTTCATTTTGTATTGTACTGTGTGTATCTCACATTAAGTTGCAGCAGAGAATTTTTATTTTATTATTTGTTTAATTTTTAGAATTAGTTCACTACTATTGTAATCGTTTCACTCTAGAAATAGTTCACATTTACTAGACAGCGATGTTTCCCCACTATACACAATAATACAAGGTTAGCTATGAAACCAAACACACGGTTTATGAGTAATCAAGTCTTATTTATTTCCCAAGGAAATAAGAAAGCTAACATAAGGTATTAAAAGAAGTTACAATATTACATAGCTTACAATCAGAACACAATACAAGAATATACTTAGCACATCCTATTGGCTGGCCTCCTGGTGTTAAAAAGGGGTCTGGGCCACATAGAGTTTAGGCCCGAGCCAGCACTGAGAGCAAGGCCTCAAGATGGCCGAGCCACATGAAGCTTGCACAGACCACCATCAGAGAGAGAAAAGGGCAGAGAGAGATAATTGCCTGAATGTGTGCTCTTTTCAGTCAAACATACATGCCTACTCATAGCCACCCCCATTTGCCTTCCATCCAATAGATATCACCAAGAGGTAATCCTTCAAATGGCTGCCCATTCTCCAGGAAGCATGCTGTATTGTCCACTAGGGGCAGCATCTCTATTAGCCCTGGGCCATCCTAGCTAGCTTGAGCCAAACCATTGTTCTTCTGATTACAAAGCTTTGATGTGTTTCATTCCAATTGAGGCTACCTGGCTGTATCCACCAGGAAGTGAAATACCAGAAGTATGATATTGAACCATGTTGCTATCCAACAGTAACCAGGTTTTCTTTTTTTTTTGCTGTTGCTTTATTCTGTTAACCGCTTCATCATTCTACATGTTGCCTAATTTTGCTCAATAAATTTTTTTTGTTAAAAAATAAAATAAAGAATTTAGAATAGTTTTTTAAATTTTAGAATGGGGTGCCTGAAGACTGTCCATAATTTTAAAGGGTGCCTGAGGACTGTCCATAATTTTAAAGGGTGCCTCGACTGAAAAAAGGTTGAGAAACACTGCTCTATTCAAAGAGGTTTCTTGTGGCATTCATATCTAAAATCTCAGTGCTGCAAGGCATCAGTGCTAACCACTGTACTGCCAAATTCAGTGCTTGGCAGTGGCATATCATCCATGGGTTCAATGTGTGCAGTGCCCTGAGGGTGGGGGGCCCACTGTGCACACAATGCACACATGTATGAGCTGCAGCTGCTCTTCCTCTGCTTCAAAATGCCCCATCTTCTTTGTTATGCGCTTTCCCCCTTCCCCCAGCACAGATCTCATGTAATTTCTGTGCAGCTGCCAGCTCCTCTCCCTTCCCGCCAGGTCTGAGCTCAGACGCAGACCGATTTGATTGGCTGCTTCACTGGCTAGTAACACAGAACAGAAGCCGTAAGGGACTCACTCTTCTGGTTTCTGGTGTCAAAGAGAGGGAGGAAAAATATCAGTTCCTCTTTCTCTGTGCAGCTACAGAATTCCACCAGTCAAAACAGTCCTGGGCTCCCCGTTGGGACGGAAGAGCATTGGCGGGGGGGGGGGGGGGTGACACCGGGATGATGCCTGTAGCTGCAGGCATCTTCATGTTATAACCACTTAAACCTAGTACAATCCCCTTAGGTCAGTCTGAATGACTTGGGGGAGTTAAACTTTGTGACAGACTGACCTGGGGTATACTATACTGGGGGACAGATTGATCTGGAGAGGGCGGGAGGATTATGCTGGGGGGCAGAGTGACTTGTGGGGGATTATAGTGGGGGAGGAAGGATTACAATGGGGGACAGACTGACCTGGTGGGATGTTACTGGGGGACAGACTAACCCTGTATGATTTACCCAGGCCCCTTAAGCCCCTCCCAATGTCAATGCAATTTGGCCACGCCCACTGCCTTCTGTTTGGCATGTCCATCAATGCCCCAGGTCTTTTACAATTCTATCAACACCCATGGCACAATGAAATCCATGCCCACTCTTCACTATGGCACACCAAGCACACAGGCTCACTGATTTCCTAAAACGCCCCTGGTGCTTTGTCATTTTCACCAGTTTAACAATATAAATTAGGTAGGATCTGAAAGCTTTATATTGTAAGTCCCAAGTTCCTACACATTGTTCTTATTGTTAAATAGAATTTCTAGACAATAGAATCCTTCTGAAGTTCATTGCACTAAAGTCTCTGCATATTGAAATTATATTCTTAAAGGATTTTGGTGAGTTCAGTTACATCTCTGATAGTGGGTCCCTTTCACTGAAGCTATAAAAAAAATGTTTGTTTGTGAGACTGTTTCAGCCAAATATATGGCTGTATATGAAATGCGATGCCCGAATTCCCAAAAATCACAGACTGTCCAAGTAGGAATTTTCGTTTTTTTTTGTTTTTCATTTTGTTCATCCCACTGTACCATGCCTACTGCCAGTGGCGGTGCGTGCATAGAGGGCGCAGGAGCGCCGCCCCCCCTCTCCTGCACCGCTCTATCACCAATAGATAGATTCATGCATTGCATGAATCTATCTATTGTCACCGCTGCCGCCCCCTATTCAGGTGTCCGGCCCCTGATCGGGCGCCGGGCATCTGAATTACAGTGGGGGGGGTGTTGCTGGAAGCGCCCCTATTAGAGCTGTAAGCTCTAATAGGGGACCCTATTAGAGCGGTGTGCTCTAATAGGCTTCCCTAAGTGTAAACAGCGGGCGCACGGCTGTGCGTTCGCTGATTACACAGTATTGTGTTAGGGAAGCGAATACATCGCTTCCCTAACACAGACCCGCCTCTCAGCCAATCAGGTTGCCAGGTCTGTTACCTGTCACCTGATTGGCTGAAGTCACAGGCGCTGTGATTGGACGCTAGGCGTCCAATCACCTAGCGTCCAATCACAGCAGAAGAAGACAGGAGGAGCGCGGGAGAAGACATCTGACGGAGACACCGCTCGTCGCCTGACGCCGTCACCAGCTGCACACCGGGACAAGGTAAGTGCAGAGGGCAGGCAGGGGGCACAGTGCAGCACTTGAGGGGCACAGTGGCAGCACTTAAGGGGCACAGTGGCAGAACTTGGGGCACAATGGCAGCACTTAAGGGGCACAATGGCAGCACTTAAGGGGCACAATGGCAGAACTTGGGGCACAATGGCAGAACTTGGGGCACAATGGCAGAACTTGGGGCACAGTGGCAGCACTTGGGGCACAGTGGCAGCACTTAAGGGGCACAGTGGCAGAACTTGGGGCACAATGGCAGAACTTGGGGCACAGTGGCAGAACTTGGGGCATAGTGGCAGCACTTGGGGCACAGTGGCAGCATTTGATGGGCACAGTGGCAGCACTTGGGGCACAGTGGCAGCGTTTGATGGGCACAGTGGCAGCGTTTAATGGGCACAGTGGCAGCGTTTGATGGCACAGTGAGGCTGTTTGTTTGCGCCCCCCCAAAAATTTTGAGCACCAGCCGCCACTGCCTACTGGATAAGCAAATCATTCACAGAACCATTCAGCTGCATTGCATAGTTCCACTCAGTTGGATAGTGGAAGTTAGCTCCTTCATTTCAGAAACATTAAGCTATATACAGTATATACTCTACATGAACTTTCTCAGGGCCCGTGTACTTTAAATAAATGACCCACCAGGGACATTTCTAAATCAGTCACAGCAGCATTATAGAGACAAATGATTCTTTTTATAGATATTTCGAGAAAACTTGCTCCAGAGAAGGGGCGCGGGTAGTTCAGATCACAGCAAAGCTCTGGCTTTCACATATGGGCTGAAGGTGTGGAGGCAGTTGAATCCTGTATGTCCTATGGCAAACGCATACTTTACAACTTATCTAGCAACATCACTTGACTAATAGATTGTACATTGCTGCCATGGGATTTTGTGGCTTTCAGTTCAAATCTTTGATTATACTACACAAAGCTACATGGAGCCCAAAACTTTGCATGTGGGTGGGGCTTCCGGAGGGTGTCAGTGTCTCTCCCAGGCCCGTCTACCGCCAGGAACAGGCGGGCTCCTTCCCCAGCGATGAGCCAGCGGGGGCAGAGACTCAGCTTGGGAATCGTTCTGCCACAGCAGCTGGGCCCTTTACCTCCACGGCTGGCGGCTCTCCCAGGACCAGTCAGCCCCATGTGATGTTGGAGGAGCAGCGTTTTGCTCCGGTAAGGCGACCCGGTAATTAATGGGCAGATTCGGTATGAGGAGTCGGGGCCAGCAGCAGCACGGATCCTCGGCACCTAGGGCCACTACTTCTGGGGTGCTGCTGGGGAGGGGAGCTGTGGAGACACAGTAGAGATCAGAGGGCGAGCTGTCCGCTTCAGAGGGGGAGGAGTGGCATGGATGCCCTGCATCGAGTCTGGACCTGCAAAAGACTTCTCCTCGCACTCATTCCAAATTGGGGCGGCCACAGAAGCCGCCAGGTGTGGGTTGGATGATGAAGCGGTCAAGCGTATTGGTAGGTGGGAATCGAGGAGGTTCCAGCTATATGTTCGTCCTCATCTGTTGTCTGCTTGGGGGGGGGGGGGGGGTAGGTCATTTTGTGAGTGTTATGTGTTGGTAAGCCTGTGTTTGCATGCCTGTTTGGTGTTATTTGTGGTGTTGTTTCTTTTTTCAGGTGATGGGCCTTGGTGATGGGTCTTGTCTGGATATTGGGCCACTCCTATGTGTTATGGGGGGCCTGGCGAGCACACGTTAGGCCCAATGGTAGGCAACTAGGTATTTCAAGGCAGGAGGCTTTGTCCGCTGGCTGGGGGTACCAGGCTTGCTGTGGAGCAGGATGGTGCCGGAGGTGATTTGCTTTGCAGGACTGGATAGACCGCCTGATGTTCTGGTGCTCCACGTCGGCGCCAATGATTTAGGATTGTTGGACATCATTCGTGATGTCAAGTTTGATTTCCTGCGGCCCATGGCCTTTCTCGGATATGATCGTCGTGTGGTCCGACATTGTTGCTCGGACGACTTGACGTTTAGCTAGGTCGGTGGAGCTGGTCAATAAGGCGGTCTGAGGAGGGTGGTCTGAGGAGGCCTGTAATGCTGCACAGTGTTCTGGATGGTCTGAGGAGGCCTGTAATGCTGCACAGTGTTCTGGATGGTGGTCTGAGGAGGCATGTAATGCAAACAGGGCTCTGGACAGTGGTCTGAGAAGGCCTGTAATGCACAGTGCTTTGGACGATGGTCTGAGGAGGCCTGTAAATTCTGCACAGTGCTCTGGACAGTCTGAGGAGGCCTGCAATGCAGCACAATGCTAAGCACACCACATCACTAAGCATGCTATGGTCGCTATCTTGCTTGCTGGGAGGGGAAACACCCAAGGGCTTTACTCTTGGAGCACCAAGGAAACCAGGAGTTCACGTGGGTAAAGGCTCCTCCCTCACATTTTAGCTCCGTTTTCATTCGTTGACGAAAATAGAAATTGATTTTTGTCATGGTTTTCTTCAATTTACGTAAATGTGGGGTCATTTTCATTTAGTTTTTGTCACTGGAAACATGCCACTGACAAAAATTATGACGAAAATCTTTTCATCATCTAAATTAACACCACTCTCAGGTTTTATTGCAATCTGAGATTTTGTTATAAAGAAATACATTTCTCCTTACTTCCTGTCCAATCGACAATGTAGTCCTTTGCATGAGAAGTGTGGATTTTTTTTTTAAAAGAAGACATACCGAAACTAAAATCTAATGGAATTAAAGTCCTGCCATACTCTTGCTGCTGTGTCCTACTTAAAGGTATCTACAGTATCTCTTTTCTTCCAGTTCTGATGACACATTGGGGTTGATTTACTAAAGGCAAATAGACTATGCACTTTGCAAAGTGCAGTTGCACTCTGAGCAGTCGCCTCAGAGTTTAGTAAATGAGCAGAAGCTCTGCTGACTTTCATCATCCAATCATGTGCAAGCAAAAAAAGCTTTTTTTTTTTTTTTTTTTTTTCTTGCACGTGATTGGGTATTCTTGGCAAAGTGAGGCTTTACCTCATTTAAGCTCTGGAGCAACTGCATTTTTAGAATGCAACTGCACTTTGCAAAGTGCGCAGTCTAGTGCACAGTAAAGGTGTACAGCTGCCTGTTATCTGCCTTTAGTTGTTTCCAGTGCAGGTAGTACAGGAACTTCTCCCTAATGGGGCCACCACACCAGTGCAAAAATCATATGCTATCCATAACTCAAAAAGGTTTTGGCTGGAATTACACTTACCTTTTAACATTTTAATATATGTTGTAGCTGTGTGTTATCTGCTGCGCTACACCATTTTCAAATTTCTGACAATTCCCAGCATGCTCTGCTTGGCATGATTTGACTGCACATGTAGTATCCCATAGCTCCCAACTGTCCCTGATTTCGAGGGACTGTCCCTGATTTAGAGCAATGTCCCTCTGTCCCTCTTTCCCCATAATCTGTCCCTCATTTTGGTCTGATCTATATAGCTGTATATAAAATGAACTTATCTTTCAAAAAGTGTTTCCCAGTGCTAAACTTTTCATCAAAATTCTAAATGGCTGCATTTGGAAGTTTTAAAAGCCAATATAAAGGAATAGTAGTGGTAAAAAAGCCCTTGTGGATTTAATTAACCTTTTTTTTTGTTAATTCTCCATTAAGGGGGTGTGGCATGGGGCGTGTTCCATGCCTACATACATTTGCTAGTAGGTGTCCCTCATTCCCATCTCAAAATGTTGGGAGGTATGGTATCCCCAATCCTGGAATAAGACAAACTGGATTAGTTGCCTAATTTTGGCTCCTGGCAGGCAAATATGTTCTTATGTGGATGGTAAGATTTTCTGTGCAGTTGAACATGCAGTATTTATGCGCCAAATCTTTTTGTCAATATTATGGCAAGTCTGTTACCAACAGCAAATAGCAGGACTTTGTATTGAAAAAAAGACAAATGACGCCTAAGGGATAGATGAATAAATAATGACTCATCCAGCAAACTCAGAGATTAGCCTTATGGTAGTTTTACAGCTTACAAAATAAATGGTGCTTACCTCTGGGGTTGGCAAACTAAATGGCAAGGTGGTGAAAAGCAGGTCAGTGCCACATCTACCATTTAGAAAAAAAGGACATTACCTAAATGGAAGAACTTGTATGTATAGAAAAAAAATAAAACAAAAGCAAAGTAAAGGTGTACAGCTGCCTGAAAACCTAAAAAAATAAGCTAGCACACCAGATATTTAGGCATTTTAAACAGATGTAATATTTCAAACAGAATAATTATTACACATTAAAACCAGTAGATCTGTTCAGAATGCCATTCAAAACTGCTCAGCTGTGCTATACATATAATTGGAAACTGAAGCTACTGGAGAATGTCAGCACCACAAAAGAATAAAATAGAGAAGTGGCCCCATGGGCTTGTCACCCCTAACACACAATCGTTTTATAAATAAATTTCACTCTTAATAGAGGGCTATGATAATTGTTAAGTCTCTCGATGGCTGCTTTGCTGGTTCTTTCTATTTTGTGCTTCAGGTGACAAGCTGCCTGCTGTTGCTAGGAAGATTTACCTCAGCTGCTGAGCACTGGATTGGTGACAAATCCTTTGGCGGGAAACATCTAGCCAATGAGTGTAACCTTTTACTTATATCCTCTCCTGTCACTGGGCAGAGTTAGAATTTACCTCAGGTCTCTCAGCTGGACTCACCTCTGGATTCTCCTCAGCCTTCCTTCTGGATCTTTTAACCTGCTCTCCCACCCTCCCTTGTAATTTCCCCACGTTGCGGTCCCTCTTTATGTGGGTAATGTCACATACTTTTTGGGTGGACAGTGGTTGGTACGCTGTTACTTGGTTGGTATAAAATATTACTGCTTGAGTCTTAGTGACTAAGCATGTTGGTCTGTTATTGGTTACCAACAGTTCTGATTGATATTGAAGGTCCATCTTTTTGGGTACTGTCGCCCACTTTGTGGGTGGACAGTGGTTGGTAAACTGTTATTTGGTTGGTATAACATATTGCTGCTTGAGTCTTAGTGACTAAGCATGTCGGTCTGTTAATGATTAACAGCGATTCTGTTTGGTATTAAAGGTTAAAGTTCATTTCATAATTAAAATAGTTTTAAACCCAATAAAGGGGCAGCGGCCTAAACTTTTCCACAATCCTTGTTGCGTGTTTTATTTTATATTTTAGGTATGTTTTTATGGTATGATGGGTGTTAATGGGGTGTACAATCCCAAGATAAAGACTGAAGAGGTAGCTGGAAGATATCCAGTACAAATAAACAGTATAATACAACAACTGCATACCGAACACAAGAAAAGGACACCCAGTACAGGTGGAGGAGAAAGTGGTGACCACGTTTCGGGGTAAAAATACCCTTTTATCAAGTCCAGTCCCACCAAGCAGTAAAAAAGTAAAGAATGCAAAACATATACAGTACATACAAACATAACACCAAAAAGTTGAATCTATAATTCTAGGTGGATGCATTGCCATGATGCCATGACATCACTTCTAGTCTGTCTGGTCTATGCATCCTATCCAAAGCCCAAGTAGGAGGTTGATCTGATAAATCAAAGTATGCAAACTGCAAATAAACATACTCAGTTGTTTTTCTTCATTCACCCAATTTAGCTGCAAAGTGTGAATTTATATATTCAGTTCAGCTCTCCTTGCAAAGTCAGGCATACCTAATTGCCACCTTGACTTGAGCATCCTTGATGACCACAAATCGCAACTGTGAACAATGCTGTTCATATGCCCAAAAGTGTGACTGCCAAAGAAGTGAATTCAGTCTAGCTTATGCCACTACTATGGTCTTACCCATATAACCTAGGCCACACAGGCATTTAATAAAATAGATCACAATTTTAGTAGAATAATTTAGGTGCTACCCCTAATGACAAAATTACACTGAGAACATTGCCAGCAGGAATATGTTCCAGTGGGCTGTTTGATAGCCAGAAAGCCAATTGGGTTCCCCCACTGGTAAGCTGTTCTCTACGAGTGTGAATCAGTAATGTGACTGTGCGAGAAAATAGGCTGTTTTTTTTTGCTTTAATAAAATGAATTTAGTGAACACTATATAGCGACTTCTTTTTTTATGGTGGTTTGCACATGGGGATGTAAGTGGAACTGGAGTCTGAATTACCAAGTATTTCTGAGAAGTGCTCAATATTGATGATCCCTTAAAGCGGTTCTGCACACATTTCATTTAGTAAATCTCTTTGCCTTCCAAATCAGGCAAAGAGTACTAAATGAAATGTTTTTTTTTTTTTTTTTTTTTTTACTTACCTTGTAATTGATGACTTCCTGTCTTCTGTCTCTTCGGGGGTGGGCGGGTCTCTGCGTCGATCGTCGTCACGCCGCACTGTCTCCTGGGATCTGGTGTCATTGATCCCAGGAGTCAGTGCGGGAATCTTCCGAAATCTCGCGAGATTTCGGCCACATCTTCCGAAATCTCGTGAGATGTCGGCAGATGTGCCGTTACTGCGCACGCGCGAGTAACGGCGGTGCATGCTGGGCCATCTAAAGTGCCTGTGGGGTTTCACATGCCCACAGGCAAGATGGACCCCAGCAGACAAGAAGAAGATGAAGAATTTTATCGGAGGAAAACCGGCGGCGATCGAGATGGAAGATGGAACAGGTAAGTCCCCCAATTGAGCTATATGCCCTTGGCATATAGCCCAAAAAAAAAAAACGAGTGCAGAACCGCTTTAAAGGGAAAAGGCCTTTTTGACCTCATATATATTTAGGGGTCATATTATTGAGGTATTTGAACATTATGTTGGTGAAGAGTTCTGCATTGCACAAGAGTGAAGAATGAATAAAGAGCACCTGTTTTACTCACCTGAATGGAGACTTTAACACATATGAACTGTGTGATATGGATTCACATTTTTGAATTTGAGTCGTTACATTTTATCACTTTATGCACTTTTTAAGGACGCAATATTGTCATTTGTGAATTGTTATATTTATATACAGTACATGCGTTGAGGAATTCGTTATTTTATATTTTTAGCACTTTTATTAGGACTATTATTGGAAGATATATATGATTTTTAGCACTCAGTTTTAAGGGATTTGGGAGGATTCTAATTCGATATTAATGTTTACACTGTGCAAAAAAGGGTAGAAGGGGAACCATGCAGCAAGTTTTTAAAGTGAGATGAAAGGAGGTATACTTACGTGATTGCCTGAGGAGACGAGATGATGTGAAGGAGTGTAGAAGTATGGACTGCAGTGAGGGGTTGGACTGTAACAGTCAGAGTCTGGAAGTCACCAGATTAGCAGCCCTCCCTCCCTCCCTGCTTCTTGCTGGATAGGCAGAGAGTTGGATAGGAGACAAGGTCTGGTGGACGGCAGTTGGGGGTGCTTGAATGGGTTGAAATCTGTTGTTGTGGGATAAAAGTGGGGGCCCATCTTTTGGTATGGTGTCCTCTGGTTGGGTGTGGTCCAATAATAGTGACCAGGTAGTGGTGACCTGTAAGGTGTCTACGGACAATTCGTAATATCCCCCGAGACGGTGTCTTGCAGCTGGGTGCATATATAGTCATGTGAAATTAGTTTTTTATTTGTTATTTATTGTTATGTTGTTAATAAAAGGCCTTATGCCTCGTACACACGATCGGATTTTCCAACAACAAATGTTGGATGTGAGCTTGTTGGCGGAAAGTCCGACCATGTGTATGCTCCATCAAACATTTGTTGTCGGACTTTCCACCAACAAATGTTGGCTAGCAGGTTCTCAAATTTTACGCCAACAAATGTTTGCTGTCGGACTTTCCGATCGTGTGTACACAAGTCCGTCAGACAAAAGTCCACGCATGCTTGGAATCAAGTACGAGCCGGAGATATAAATTGCGTTTGTAATGGAGATATCACTTACGTCTTGTACATCACTACGTTCGTAATTGTTGGCCAACATTTGTGTATGCAAGACAAGTTGGAGCCAACATCCTTCGAACAAAAATCCATGGTTTTGTTTTCGGAAAGTCCGATAGTGTGTACAGGGCATTACGGTCATTTGACTCCACTTCGAGTTTAAATGTATTATTTTGGTGGGGTGGTGGAGTTTGCTTGGAAGGCTAGACGTTTTGGGGTGGTGACCTCTGATCTACCTTAACCATGCTTATTGGAAAGGGGGTAGTACTTGCATGTTTGTTTACATCCACCTGACCATAGACTTAACATGGGACTGTTAAGCTCCAGGGGGGCCAAAGTGAACACACACAGATGTCACAAAATATCAAAGGGCCCTAAAAATTTATATTAATACATAATAATATTAAGGCTGCTTTCACACTGGGGTGGTTTGCAGGCGCTATTGCGCTTAAAATAGCGCCTGCAAACCGACCCGAAACAGCTGTTGCTGTGTCTCCAGTGTGAAAGCCCTGAGGGCTTTCACACTGGAGCGGTGCGCTAGAAGGACGGTAAAAAAAGTCCTGCTAGCTGCATCTTTGGAGCGGTGAAGGAGCGGTGTGTTCACCGCTCCTATACGGCTCCTACCCATTGAAATCAATGGGAGACCGCGGGGATACCGCCCGCAAAGTGCCGCTGCAGCGGTGCTTTGCGGAGGTTTTTAACCCTCTTTCGGCCGCTAGCGGGGGTTAAAACCACCCCGCTAGCGGCCGCATACCGCGGGTAAAACGATGGTAAAGCAGCGCTAAATATAGCGCTGCTTTACCGTCGCCCCCCCGCACCGCCCCAGTGTGAAAGCAGCCTAAGGGAATTTTTACAAATTTACTGTGAAATATTACCATTCTTCATCATCTTTGGGTAAAGTTTTTATTTGTGGTAAGAGACATCATTTGTACAAGCCCTGCTAATGAAGTAATGGAAATGTCCTATCCGCTGAGTGGCCCATTGCTTTCATTTATCAGATTTAATGTCATTAGCGCCTTGCTCCTGCAGACCAGTTGTGTTGCCTACGTAATACTACAAGATAATATCAATAGTCCTAAAACCTAATGCAATTAGAAATTGCCTTAAGCTAAAACACCGTCAGTATGCAGAAAACAAGAATATTTAGTTTAGGAACATTAAGGACAGATGGTATTTGTCATAGTCAGCTCTGACTCCAGACTTCCAAAAGATGTGCTGGTATTGGAGCAGAGTACACCCTTGCAGCATTATTTCATGGAACCAGCATTGCCTCCAGCACTGGATAGGAACATCAACTGTACCAGGTAACAACCACCCCAACAGGTTCCCTTTGACAGATAACTATAGTCAGAATAAACATTTCCAGTAAACTCCCTAATGTCATGCTATATATGAACACAGCATTACTTTTTCTGATTGAAAACGGTGGCAGTACCTGAAATGAAGGGTACAAATCACTTCCAGCAAATGGGAGCAGAGTTATATTTTAAGGTATTTTGTGAACGGGGAAGGACCAATGCTAGAACAACATTGTGTGCAATAGCTTGTAGGTGTATATAACCCACAGAAGATGTATATTTTCCAAACAAGAGTTTCCTACAAGTCAAAAAATTTACGAAATATTCAGATTTTTTTTTTTTCATAACATTTTACGTAGTGCTATGACTATATGCAAAGTACAGTAATCTAAAGCAAGGAAACAGAACTCCATTTATTGTAGTCAATATGGGTTAGTGCTACCTTTTTACTATGCTACATTTTTTTCTTGCAAACACTGTATGGAATAAGGTTGCATGCTGCTAACAATTACAGTCAGTCAGGAGAAAAAAAGGGGTCATGGCTAAGCCGCACTCTGTATGTCAATGGACGCAACAAAGCCAGCTCAGGATTGCCTCCATAGCAAAGCCAGCATGGGCCCCAAGAAGAGGAGGATTGAGCTATGCTGTGCAAAACCATTGGACAAAGCAAGTAAGTATAATATATTTGTTTTTTAAATAAAAATTGTGCCTTTAGAATAAATTTTATCTTTACAACCTCTTTCGCTTCCAATAGATTTTTTTTAGACAATTTAAGGTACAAAACATAGCATAAGAAAACTTTTTGTAGTTGCCAAAAAGATGTTAGACAGCTGGAATGTAGCTGTTGAGAATATAAAAACGTCCAACAGTATGGTCACCTGTAAATAGATTTGCCAGTTATCGGCAGTCCTTTCTTTACACGCTATCTCTGTGTGAGGAAAGAGTGCCAGTGACCAGCAAGGCTGACAGGGCACAGTTAGTACATTTTTTACACTGATACTCAGTGCAGCCCCATCAGTGCTGCCTATCAGTGTCAATCAGTGCAGCTTCATCAACACACATCAGTGAAAAAAGAAAAATTACTTATTTGTAAAATTTTATAACAGAAAATAAGAAAAACTTTTATTTTCAAAATTTTTTTTTTGTTTAGCAAAAACTAAAAACCCTGGGGGTAACTAAATACCACCAAAAGAAAGATCATTCGCCTCAAAAAATTATAAAAATTTTATTTGGTTACAGTGTTGCATGACCGTGCAATCGTCATTCAAAAATGCAACACTGAAAGCTGAAAATTGGCCTGGGTAGGAAGGAGGTGTAAGTGCCCAGTATTTTTAAGAACACTTGCTTTGTAATTTTTTATAAATTATTTATTTATTTATTTGTTGGTATATTTGCACTACTCATGATAATTTTTATGGAATATGAGTTTTATTATAAGCACAGTGTAATCATTATGATCTTGGCAGGTTTGCACAATTGAGAAAAAATGTGTAAGGGGCACTATTAAAATAAACCTCTACCTATAGCTTATCAACTTATTATTAACATATGATGCTTTCCACTGCCGAGTACCTAAAACCGGAAGCCAGGGACCCGAAAGTGCGCCTCGACGTACGTTTCGTCTTGCAATGTCATCAGGAAGTGTCATCTCGCTTCCTAAAGACGTTGCAAGACGAAACATACGTCCCGCCGCACTACTGGTCATGTCCGGGCCCCTGGTTTTAGTTACTCAGCAGTGGAACGCACGCCGACCCTTGAGCCGAAACCGGGCGGCGGTGGTTCCATTCAACCTTGAATGCTGGCAATCCTCAGTGCCAGGTTAACATCCTTAACATCTGATTACTCATTAGCTGTCAGCAGGCTTCCCCGCTGGCAGAAGAATGTAAACAAAAGAATGCCAGCAATAAAAAAAGATCTAAAAAATTCGTGCCTGGTATGGATTTTAAGGGAAACCCTATGCCAAAATGTAAAATAAAATGGATTGGGGGCCCCCCCAAGATCCATACTAGACCATTATCTGAGCATGAAGCCTGGCAGACCAGTGCACCATACTAGGCCACATCCCCTCAACATGCAGGTGGTGCTTTGGTTTAGGGTTGCTCTCTCTCCCCACCCCAAAGCACCTTGTCCCCATGGTGATGGGGACAAGGTTCTCTTCCCCACAACCCTGGGCCGTGGTTGTGGGGGTCTGTGGGGAGGGGGGGGGGGGGGGCTTATCGGAATCTGGAAACCCCCATGTGAATAAGTATGTCCTACCCATTCACTAAAAAAGTGTAAAAAGTTAATAAAGACACTATACACATTTTTGACAATTCCTTTATTAAAAAAAAAAACAAAAAAAAACAATGTCCCCTGAAGTAGATCCAATGTCAATCAAGACGCCAGCCGCACTTCCGGACCCGAAAAAAACCCTCTAGCCTCATCAAGTGCTCCTGCCGGCTGCCTGCTCTGCCGTCTGACATTTCTTAAGCTTGGTCAGTGACGTCATTGGGTGACTGCGCCCCTTAGCTATTTAAGAAATGTCAGACAGCTGAGCAAGCAGACGACGGAAACCTTCGGCGAGACCAGAGGGTTTTTTTTTTCTGGTCTGACTGTGTAGTGGGCATCATGATTGATGATGGATCTACTTTGGGGGGCATTTTTATTTATTTTTTTAATAAGGAATTGTCAAAAACTTGTGTACTGTCTTTATTCACTTTTTGTACTATGTACACCATAATCATTCACATGGGGGAGCCAGGATCTGGAGGCCACCTTATTAAAGGGGTCTTCCAGATTCCGATAAGCCCCCATCTGCAGAACCCTACAACCACCGCCCAGGGTGGTGAGGAATAGGCTCCTGTCCCCATCAACATGGGGACAAGGTGCTTTGGAGTTGAGGGCATGTGGCCTGGTATGATTCAGGAGAGGGGGGGCTTGCTTGCCCCCTCTCTTTCCTGGACTGCCGGGCTGCATGCTGCAGCTGTGGATAAGGGTCTGATATAGATTTTGGGGGGGACCCTACGCATTTTTTTCTAAATTTTGGCATGAGGTTCCCCTTAAAATCCATATCAGACCCGGAAGGCCTGGTATGGATTGGGGGGGACCCACACTGTTTTTTTAAAGAATTTTCTATTACCGGGATTCTTACGTTTACCTTTCAGCTCAGCAGGGAAGCCCGTTGACAGCTGATGAGTCATCGGTTGTTAATGGTGTGTCGGTCGGCTTCCCGGCTCGCTCCTTAACAATCAGCTATTCTTTATACAGAATTTGAATCATTCAAAAAATGGGGAATTTGTTTGAAAAACGAATACACTAAATTAAACGAATTTCAACTAAATTCATTACTATTTCATTTGGAGATTTGGATCCATCTGGACCAAATTGAATTGCACATGTCTATTTTGTACATACCAAGAGCTAGTAACATTTTACTGCCATGAAACAGATCCAATCCTTCCCGCTTCTAAGTGAAAAAGGAGAAACTGAGCCTGCATGCACCACTTCTGAACACCAGCCCCATACTGGCAGGAACTCATGGGTAGGCAGATGTCTCACTGTAAATCCTGAGATGACAGGTACCAATTTGTGGTCATCTAACGTCTCAGAAACTATTCATTACTCCATAACAGGCTGAAATTCCAGTCCCTTTTTCATCTTCTGTAGTTCTTCCTGCTGCTAATCTACAGATAAAACTTGATTTACTAGATCATTAATGATTCACCAAGGCCTTAATCTTTTGAACATTCTAAAACCATCAACACAATACTAACGGATCATGTATTTAAACTGAAGCAATTAAAGCGGAGCTCCACCCTAAAGTGGAACTTTCACTCATCGGATTCCTCCCCCCTTCCGGTGTCACAATTGGTACCTTTCGGGGGGAGGGGGGACTGGATACCTGTCTTTGACAGCTGATGAGTCTTGCAACCCATGGATCAGGGCCAGGGTCTTTTCTCTTCAGAAGAGGACCATGTGCTTCACTTTTGAGTGCTCACTTTTTTTATGCACCTGGTGTTTTGTTTTTTTGTGTGCTCACTGCATAGTGGAGCTTAAAGAAAAAAGAAACTGTACAGGGGCAAAGACAAGCAGTGCAATATGGGTTGTTCCTAATTCCGAGTGCAAACTTGGTCAATTGTTTGCAATTCAAACTAAACCCGAATTCCAGGAGCCTGGCTCAAACCCACCACTGTTCATCAATAGGTGTATACTGCACACCCTAAACTGTAAAAAAAAGCCCTAACAAGACAAAAGCCCACTTTTCTTTAAACCCAATCAGAAAATAAAATAGACGTATGTTAAATGAAAGAAACACAACTCCAATAAATCACAAAAGAAAAAAAAGAAAAAAGTGTCGCACAGAGGTTGGCAAGCAAGTGCATCTGATAGGGACTAAACAAGGCTAAAGCCTCGTGCACACAATCAGAATATGGTACAAAAAATACCACTTTCAAAGCAATCATATGATCGTTAGTACACAGCTTTGTCCAAAAAAAGGGACAAACAAAAATGTGTCTCGTACGATACCAGATTGTACGAATTTCGTTTAATCAGTACAGTTTTTGTTCCAAAATTACATCACTTCCAAATTTTTATTCATATGAGAATTTTTGTACTTTAGTAACCTACCGTGTTTTCCCCGAAAATAAGCCCGGGTCTTATATTAATTTTGTCAGTAAAAGACACAGTAGGCCTTATTTTCGGGGTAGGTCTTACCATGTAATGTGCTGTCTTTTCTCCCCCTCTCTGTCCTTGCCTGACAGGAATCCCCAGTGTGAACCAAGTTAAAATGCTTGTCAAATCCTATAATCCCCTCTATTACAGTAGTATATAATGTACAATGTGTGTGTTTCTGTAATATAATTGTGCCAAATACCTTCATTATAGCGCCGCTCTCTGCGTTTCTGTGACCCACCAGAGCTCTCTCCCCCACAATTATATTACAGAAACACACACATTGTACATTATATTCTACTGTAATAGAGTGGATTATAGGATTTTACAAGCATTTTAAACTAGGGCTTATTTTTGGGGTAGGGATTATATTTCAGCCCTGCTGGAAAATAACGCTAGGTCTTATTTTCGGGGTAGGTCTTATTTTCGGGGAAACATGGTATTCGTTTCTGATATGGAGACTAGCATCCAAAAAAGAACAGACAATCAATAGTTTAATAATCTTATCGCGTGTATTAGGCTTTAGTCGTTTAAAACATGCAATCTACAGTTTAGCACGTTGTAACGCAGAAGAGCACAGTATATCACAGTATACCAAAGTATAACCCAGTACACCCGTACCAAAGGCCGTCAGGAACCGGACAACTTTTGGTATGTGTACCGCTGTTGAATATTCTTGCTAGAAAACCAGCATTCGATCAGCATTTGCAGCCAATGCCTGCCAGCGCTGATCAGTGTATTCTAGAGGGAGTGGGGTGGGCGGGGACTTTCCCTGTCAGAATGCAATAGCACAGCAGGAGAGCTCCCTGTATCACACATCGTGGATCTGTCTGTGTTTTTTTTTTTGTGGTTGAACGCAAAAAACTGAATGTGTATACCCAGCCTATCTCTCCTTACACAGATCTGTCAGCTTCCCCTAACCAGTTCCAACACACTGAAAATATAGTGACTCAGAGCTCATCCCTTTAGGGCCCTTTTACACTGATGCATTTAAAAATGCATTATGAGCTTTGTAAAAGCACATATTGTGTTTAACGTGTTTTCAATATGTTTTTGGTGATTTTTTCTGGATTCTTCTCAGCATGCACCTGTGAAACTTGGAAACATGACTTAAAAAAACACAAAAAAATTCACTTCTGATGAAAGTTGTAAGCGTTTTTGGTAAATTTCCTATAGAAATCAATAGGTGGGTTTTTGAAAAAGGGCAGCATGCAGGACTTTTCAAAACACACCGCTGTGAGGAGTTCCATAGGATTTAAAAGGAAATATTTTTATTGCATTTTTGCTGCGCTTTACAGGTGCGTTTTAGCACAGCAAAAGTGCATCAGTGTGAAAAGGGCCTTTTCCTGACTGACTCCATGGCAGCCTACGTATGGGTTAATCCCGCCTCTCATACCTCATAGGACCCCACTCCCATAAATCTTTGCTCCTAATCAGAGACCGTGTTCCTTTTTTGTCCTCCTCCTTAAGGACTAAAGTAGTAGTTCTTACCTCAAGGAGTGGTGAATCCGGGTCCGGTTCCTGTTGCCGTTGCACGCATGATGAAGAATTGGTGTCTGGAGTCCATTAACCCGGCTACTAGCAGGGTGGACATGGGGATGAAGAGCGTTGCCATGAAGAGCTTACTATCTAGCCACTGGCTGGAAAGCGGCAGTATGGCCATTCGTCCTAGCGGGAGGCCTTTTTCCCTGAATAATCCCCCAGTGACGTGCCTGTGGACGGGAGCCAGGTCGGGTGGTCGGCGTGCTGGAGCGGTAACGTATGGCAGCCTGTTTGTATCTGTTTGTTTGTGCCATTTCCGGGTGTATAGCGGCTGGAGCGCATCTGCGTCTCAGACTGCCGCTTTCCTGTACTGCGCAGCCGCCTAGTCTCGGTTGAGATCGAGGCTTGGTCGGCGCATGCGCAGTACAGACGAATGGCGGCGTTCGCGCATGCGCACGAGCGCCGTGGGGGTGACGCTGACGGCGTTGTGACATCATTCAGGCGGCAGATTCGAATGCCTGTCAGATTTAGACAGGCTTGCTGCTGCATCCAAACAAACGCTGTGACGCTGTTTTCTCTGCTTTACTGAGGTAAGAGGCTTGATGCCTTATCCCCTATTGATTTAACAGATGTCTATGCAAAAATGACTTTGGCAAATTGATTTATTTATTTAAAAAAAAAATGGATTTTAGTAAATGTTTTTTACTATGGATATTGTTGCAGCCTGTCCGAATTGTGACTATGGATGTTTCGTCCAGACCTTGAAGCTCCAGGTCCCTCCCGTGACAATTTCTCTTTCAGCGAATCTTCGGACAGCGAAGCTGAAGTGGAGGATCCCAGTGCAGGATTTGACTTTTCCAGGTCCCTCATCTGGTGAGGGCAGTGAAGGATGCACTGAGATGGGAGGAGCCAGTGGAAGCACCCTCTAAACAGGGGAAATACGTTAAGCATCTTAAAAAAGAGTGCTCAAATTTCCTTTCCTGGGTGAACTGGGAGAAATTATCTCGGATTATGGAGCAAAGTGGAGAGAAAGAATTCTCTTATCTCTAAAGTGGCCAGAATGTATCCGTTTAAAGGTGAGGAAGTTAAGTACCTGGAGTCTGCTCCTCTTATTGATGCCGCCTTGATGAGGCTGGTAAGACATGTCACGCTCCCACTGGAAGACACCATCTCTGTCAAGGATGGTCTTGAGAGGGAAATTGATACGGATTTGAAGCGTATATACATCAAGGCTGGGATGGCCTGTAAGCCAGCATTGGCCTTGGCAGCATTATCCAAAGCAATGGAGTGTTGGACGGATGATATGGGTGCAACCTTGGGAAGTATGTCCGAAGAAGCCCTCAAGAGCTCTCCAATATGCGAGATGAAAAGGGCACGTGTCATGCTGTCTTCCATTACAGCTAAACAAGCTTTATGGCTACGCCCTTGGGTGGCGGATCCGGCCTCTAAACAGGCCTGGTGCAAAATTCCCTTTGAGGGTTCTTCTCCCTTTGGGAATAAGCTTGATTCAGCCATCACTCGTGCTACCGGTGGGAAGTCTGGGTTCTTACCCCAGGATCGCCTTCTGTTTGCCCAGAAGAAAGTCCAGTCCAGGTCAGACCCGGAACGTGCTAGGGATGCACGCCGTTACAGACCGGGTCGGGAATTTAGGAAGAACTGGAGGAGAAACCAGCCTTCTGGCCAGAAGCCTTCAAAACCTACATCTTCTGGGGGCCGCGAAGCGTCAAAGTCTTTTTGATATAGTGCCTGTTCAGGCGGAGCAAGTAGGGGCTCGTTTACTATGCTTCTGCCACGTCTGGGCAGCCTCGATACAAGACTACTGGGTCATAAAGACAGTCTCTCTAGGACATGCCTGGGTGTTCAACAATCCACCCATACATCCGTTCGTTCCCACAAGCCTTCCTTTGTCGGAAGAGAAGAGAGAGGTTCTATTGACCTACACGGACTCCCTTATCACCCAAGGTGCTGCCATTCCAGTCCCGTCCGAGGAAAAGTTTTAAGGGATTTACTCCCCCCTCTTTATGATTCTCAGAAAGAGCGGTTCCTGGAGGCTGGTTATCGACCTGACTTACCTGAACTCCTTTATAACAAGGGAAAGTTCAAGATGGAGACATTGTTGACCTTTCGCCAGACAATCCAAACAGGCGATTGGCTAGTGTCAATAGACCTAAAAGATGCGTACTTCCATGTACCAATAGCGAAGGACTTCCAAAAATATCTCTGATTCTCGGTGGGTCAAAAACACCTCCAATTCATATGTCTCCCATTCGGGCTTACGACATCGCCACAGGTGTTTTCCAAGCTCTTACTGGCGGTGGTCGCCTTGATCAGAGTACATCAAAAGACACTGGGGTACCTGCAGTCTCTCCCTTTTGAAGGAAGTGAATCCAATTATGTCCTGGGCTCAGGCGAACTTGAAGGACCTGACGGCAGTATATCTTCCTGGAGTCCAAAATGTCCAGGCGGATTTTCTGTCAAGAACCTCCTTGGACAACAACGAGTGGTCTCTCCACTCGGAAGTCTTCGACTGGATCCTGTCATTGGGAATGGTTCCGGAAGTGGACCTGTTTGCATCTCCTTGCAATGCCAAGATGAGGAATTATTATACCAGGTATCGCTGTCCCCAAGCCATGGGAGTGGATGCTCTCATGGATCAGTGGAATTTCCACAAGGCCTATGCCTTTCCACCAGTTCTGATCATTCTTCGGTTCCTTTCGAGACTCAGACAGGAGACGGCAGAGATAGTGGCGATCATCCCATACTGGCCCAACAGGCCATGGTTTCCGCTCCTGTTGCAGTTGAGTTACCGGGACCCAGTTCCGCTTCCCTCCAGATTGGATCTTCTTCTACAGGGAACATCCCTTCATCCGTGTCCGTCCCATCTCCATCTGATGGTCTGGTGGTTGAGAGGAAGCATTAGGAAGTCTGGAAGCATTAGGTTGCCCAAGTTCAGCAATTGCTACCCTGCTGAATGCTAGAAGGCAAGGTACAAATAAAGTTTACCAGAGAATCTGGTCTAAGTTTATGGACTATGTCTCCCCTTCCGGGGGTTCCTGTAGTAATCCAGAAATAAAGGATGTACTAGGATTTCTCCAGACAGGGTTGGATCTCCCTTTGTCTGTAAACTCCCTGCGAGTTCAAGTTTCGGCAATATCTGCTTTTACTGGTATTTCCTGGGCGAGGAATCCCCTTACCAGACAATTTTTCAGAGGAGTATCAAGGCTTAGGCCCCAGAGGAAACCAAGGTTCTCTAAATGGGATCTTCCTCTTGTGCTAGATTTTTTCTCAGAAGATTCTTTCCAATGGATGGATGAACTATCCATGAAGGACATTTCCCTTAAAACAGCCTTTCTAGTAGCCATAACATCGGCTAAAAGAGTGTCGGAAATCAGTGCTCTAGGTTCTAAAAAGCCTTTCCTTACCTTCTTCCCTGATCGGGTAGTTTTGGTTCCAATGCTAGGATCAAATCCTAAAGTATCATCAGTGTTTCATGAGAACCAGGAGATTGTTTTCCTAACCTTTCAGTCAGAGGATTCTTCAACTAACCATCCTTTGGATGTCGGTGAGGTCTTGAAAAGCTACTTAGAAGCTACTGCACCCTTCAGAAGATCAGATCATCTGTTTGTCTACTTTTATGGAAAGAACAGGGGTTTGCCTGCTTCCTCTAGAACCATTGCAAGTTGGATTGTCCAAGCTATACAAAGGGCATATGCGGCTAAAGGACTGGTTCCTCCAGAAACAGTGACTGCTCATTCTACCAGGAGTATGTCAACATCATGGGCGGCCTCCCGACACGTATCGGCGGAGGTGATCTGCAAAGCAGCCTCTTGGTCGTCAATAAACACTTTTATGAGGCATTATTGTGTTGAGCCAGCGGCTCTTTCCTCTGTTAATTTTGGTTTAAATGTTTTATCTGTTTGAACGGGGCCAATTAAACCTTTCTCTGTTGAACCAGCAATTTGTGCCCACCCGAGTCTGTATAGCTAGTTATTTCCCATACGTAGGCTGCCATGGAGTCAGTCAGGAAAACGGAAAATTTATATCAAATACTTACCGTAATTTTCCTTTCCTGATGGACTCCATGGCAGCCGGAGTCTCCCTCCCATTTGCTGGAGTAGGCTAAGTTATGGAACACGGTCTCTGATTAGGAGCAAAGATTTATGGGAGTGGGGTCCTATGAGGTATGAGAGGTGGGATTAACCCATACGTAGGCTGCCATGGAGTCCATCAGGAAAGGAAAATTATGGTAAGTATTTGATATAAATTTTCCGTTATATTGAGTTGGCTAGCTTGTCCATTCTTTCAAATGATTGTTTCTCAGGGACCCATCTGACCATGAACAAGGGTTACACAGTGCATCAGGGTTTCTATTCTATTTGCATCTATTTGTAGAACACCTCCAAAACCCAACTACATTCCTATTTCTGACCTGCAATTTTGATGATAGGTGGACAATATTAAATGGGATTTCCAGTGTAATCCCCAAGAAAGAAGTTCATATTAAATTTAGGCATAATTGCTATTTATGACCTGATTGTTACAAACATAATAAGGGGGATTTATCAAAGCTGGAACAGTCAGAATCTGGAGCAGCTGTGCATGACAACCAATCAGCTTCTATTTTTAGCTTGTTAAGTTAAATGTTGAAAATTAAAGATAGAAGCTGACACAGCTGCTCTAGATTCTGGTTGCTCCAGTTTATATAAATTCCCCTCAATAGGTCTCTTAAAGTGGTTGTAAACCTCAGACATGAAATATGAACAAAGCATATCCTTCTATAGAAGGGGTCTCTAATGTTTCTAAACAAAGGGCCAATTTACTGTCCTTCAGACTTTAGTAGAGCCGGACTGTGCTCAGTGGGAGTGGAAAATGCCTCAGTGGGGGAAACAGTGCCAATGCCTTGTATCAGTGGGAGAAATAGTTCCAAAGGACTGGATAGAGGCAAGCAAAGGGCCAAATCCAGCACTGGGGCCAGCTGCTATAGTGTATATGTCTCAATTAAGAGCACTTATGCAGCGTACACACGAGAGGACTTTTCGACAGCAAAGGTCAGACGGAACGAATCCATCGGACAAATTCGATCGTGTGTGGGCTCCATCGGACTTTTGCTGTCGATAGACTTTAGAAATAGAACATGTTTTAAATTTTCCCGCTGGAACTCCGCTGGACCCAGTTCCTATCGAAAAATCCTCTCGTCTGTGTGCTAGTCTGATGGACAAACAACAACGCTAGGGCAGCTATTGGCTACTGGCTACGAACTTCCTTACTCTAGTCCGGTCGTACGTCATCACGTTCGAATCCGTCAGAATTTAGTGTGATTGTGTGTGGCCAAGTCCGTTCATTCGAAAAGTTTGTCGGAACTCCGTCGAAAGTCCGTCGGAAAGACCGTCGGACCTAGTCCGTCCAAAAGTCCGCTCGTGTGTACGCGGCATAAGTGTCAATTCTGTCTGCTGCTTCATTCGTCTGCTATCAGCATTTTTCAGCTTTGTCACAATTTGAAGGACAATTACTCAGCCATGCAACACTGTACCCAAATTAAATTTTTATAATTTTATTAACACAGAGCTTTCTTTTGGTGGTATTTAGTCATCACTAGATTCTTCTTTTTTTTTTGCTATATAAATGAAAAAAACACTTATGCCGCGTACACACGATCGGAAATTCCGCCAGCAAAAGTCTGATGAGAGCTTTTGGTTGGAAAATGCAACCGTGTGTATGCTCCATCTGACTTTTGCTGGCGGCCAGCAAAAGATTGAGAGCATGTTCTCAATTTTTCGGTCAAAAAAAGTTTTGATCGGAAATTCTGATGGTCTGTACCAATTCCGACACGCAAAATTCTCGGAAACAATTCGACGCATGCTCGGAAGCATTGAACTTAATTTTCTTGGCTCGTCGTAGTGTTGTAGGTCACCGCGTTCTTGATGGTCGAAAGTTCAGCAAACTTTTGTGTGACCGTGTGTATGCAATCCAAGCTTGAGCGGTATTCCGTCGGAAAAAACATCCAAGATTTTTCCGACAGAAAATCCGCTCGTGTGTACGCCACATTAGTCTCTGTAATAAAATTTTGCAAACCATTTTTCTTCATAAAATTAGGCCAACGTATTCTGCTACATTTCTATGGTAAAAGTAACTTACATATCAGTGTATATTATTTAGTTTAGAGTTCCTCAACCTGGGTTCCATGGAACGCAAGGGTTCCTCCAGAGGTTGCTGGGGGTTCCTTGAGCAATGAGCAACTTCTGCCTCTCAGATAAGTTCCCACTGACACCATTGATATTTTTAGCTATATTTAATGGGGCAATTCTTCCTAATGACCAGTGACCACAAGTGTAAGGATCAATTTGATCTCCTTCAGATTTTGTAAGTTTGCCCACTTACAAAGAAATTAAGGGTCTATTAGTTATCATGGGTGTATTTTAATTGATAGAGAAAAAACACGATACAAATGTTATAATACAGACAGGCTACAGTATGTGCTCATGTGGTACACAGATTAGTCCAGTCAATTTAACCTCCCTGGCAGTCTGATTATGTCAGTATTTTTGAATGTCAAGGCGGTACATTGTTTTGCATGTAAATTAGTAGGCCTATAATTCTTAGGAATAACTCACTTAAATCTGTCCAAACAAGAGTCTAGTAGACATCCCGGGTATGATAAAGTTTGAAACACGAAATCATAAATTTTAATATAATAAATATTTATAAAAAAATAATAATAATAATACATTTTATTCAATAATGTATTCAAACCAATAACACTGAAATGTGTCCAAACAAGGGTGCAATATTATTAGTCGCTGTAATACTAGACACTGCATATTTAGTAATCATCCTGGGTATGAAAAATTTTGAAACACAGGACTGCACAAAGTCCGACGCCACAATCAGAACAATGGAACCGGGTTTAGTTTCTGATTCTCTTTCCACTGTCATCTCACTTCGAGCAACAAACCACGCACATCCTTGTAGGCGCTGACTTTTTCTCGGTTGGTGGGGTGTAGTCCATGAAGTGACGACCAGTCAGGCGTTCCGGGTTGACAACACCAACAGCACGAAGTCCAGCTCTATTCACAGCCATTGATGGTGTTTGGTGGTTCACAAAGATACGTTTGGCAACTTTCCACATGAAGTCAGAATGGAAAAGTGGGTACATTTCAGGTACCCACAACATGGAATTGTGGCGGCCACAAGATTTTATAAAAAAAAAATTAAATAAATTCTGGTACTGTACCTTTAAATCTTGAGCCAGCATGTCACGGGTATGTTAGGCGGGAAACACATGCATTGGGGGGCTATATAAGCCCCCCACATGCAGGCTCCCGTCGCAGCTGACCTTGGATCGGCTTGGTGAGCCCCCCTCCCTCCCACCCTGTTGCAGCACCTTTTATCTGGTTTTGTCACCCTTGATCAAGGGGGGACTTTTACTGAATGTATTATTTGATGCTATTCGCTCGAGTTCTATGACTGAGCGGTATATATATTATATATTTAAAGAAAAAAACGTTTTAAATATTTATTTCTATGAATTTAATAAAATGTAATTGTTTAATTTTAATATAAAGGTGCCGCGGCTATTTTAATACCACTTTGCTGTACGTTTGGTTTATTTTAAGTGTCAATTATTTTAGTGGTTAAGTGTGCAGCCTACACTCCCTTGAATCACAGGCTTGTCACTTTTTTGAGCAGAATGTAGGCATTCCACAAGCATTGCTCAAGAAGAAGCTCCTGAAGATATTGTAGTATTTATTTTGCTGTTTCCTCATTGCTGGTTGATATTCTGTCTCTATAATTTAAAACACACCTATGATAAAAATTATAGACCCTCCATTTCTTTGCAAGTGGGCAAACTTACAAAATCTGCAGGGGCAAATAGTTTATTTTTCCCACTGTATATACAGTATATATATATATCTTGAAATAAAAATGAATCTTCCCAGCCGGCGATTTTCCTGACCTGGCCAAGCAATGTGATTTTAGGCTGATCTGTCAGCTAGAATTGTATTGGTTAATTGGACCCTGCAGTTATGGAATGCCCTGTAGATATTTTCTTTCTGAGGAGCTGCTATGAGGATTTTGGCAGGAGACTTAGCCTGGGTTCAGACTAGTGCGGTGTGAATTGAAGGCCCTGCGTGACTGCGCAGTGAAACGTTGGCTGTTCTGCGGTTTCTCCGCGTTTTAGGTGCGAATCAGCTGCTAACATAAATTTGCAACTCATTGTACTACTTCTGAAGGGGAAATCCATGCCAAATTTTTATAAAAAAACGGCATGGGTTCCCCCTCCAGGAGCATACCAGGCCCTTAGGTCTGGTATGGATTTTAAGGGTACCCCCTACGCCGAAAAAACGGTGTGGGGGTCCACCCAAAAGCCGCAGGGCGCCCCCCTTCCCCAAAGCACCCACCCCTCATGTTGAGGGCATGCGGCCTGGTACGGTTCAGGAGGGGGGGGGGCGCTCTCTTGCCTAAGGTTCAGGAGGGGGGGGGCGCTCGCTCGCCTAAGGGCCTGGTATGCTCCTGGAGGGGGAATCCATGCCGTTTTTTTTTTTAAATTGGGCGTGGACTTCCCCCTCAGAAGTAGTACAATGACTTGCGAATTTTTGTTCACAACGCAAGTCAGGTGCGAATCAGATGCGTGCCCGTAGAAGATAATGGGCCTGAATTCGCACCTGATCCACACCGCACCAAAGTCGGTTGCGGTTTTTCTGCAATGCGCAGTGCGCATGCACCGGACATATGTGAACATGCCTCATTGAAAACAATGTATTTTCAAATGTCCTGCAAATTCGCAGTGTTTTCCACTGCTGCGAATTCGCAATAGTGTGAACCCAGGCTCAAGCTGGCCATACACTATACGAAAAATTGGCCGAAAATTCGGCCATAGAACGTTCGTTCGATTTTTCGGCCAGTTTATGGACACAAAATTGATAATCGTTTGGAAGTTTTTGAGCCGAAAAAACGAAGGACAAGTTTGGAAATTTTCTGCCGAACGAACGATAAATTGAAAGGTTAATGTGTTTCCCGTCCGACCTGTCTGCACTAGGTATATGTAAAAAAACGAACATAAATTTTTTTTAATTTATGTTCACTGAACGATTTATCGTTTGCGCTCGCGGCCAAACGTTCGTTTTTCGAAAATGGGTTCGGCCGATTTTTTGTATAGTGTATGGCCAGCATTAGGTGCCCCATACTATCTACCTGTCCATACATGATCTATGGGCACTGATCTTCTAACTCATCCAAGAAGGCACTGCAACTTTGCTAAAATCATAAAGTTAATTCTGTAAATTTTACAATCCTCGCTAGATATAGCAAGCTTTTAATCTCTGTTCTTAGAAGGACTGAGACCTCTTGTCAAATGATTGTGTGTTTCGCAATTTTCTTCTGATTCTCAGTGTATGTATAAAGTCACAGTGAGTGATACTGGAACCATAACATATACTGGCTCACATTTTCGCAGGCTGAAAGAAGAGGATATTGGCAGCCATTAAAAATAAGCCATCTAGGGAGTCAGATGATGAAAATGAACATAAGAAAGAAAATCAGAGCTACACTGCAAATAGGACATGTCCCTAACATAGCTTTTAAAGCAATGTTCTGGTTTGACTGCCATGTAAACTGATTAATATTTCTATTTTGTATTGTATTTTTATTTTTAGATTGTTATTTCTACTAACCAATTACATTTTAGTGTTTGCCATATTAGTGAATGCAGACCAAAGATAGGTTTCTTTGATTGGCTTCTGTTGGATATGACATATTGTCATCCCATCCACCATGCTAGGACAGATCATATTCTTTAGCCACAGAGATAAAGCTGCAAGACTTCATTCCATTACTATGATCTACAACGGAGACCGGAACAGCTAGGCAAACCAGACTGGTAGAAGTGAAAAGATACATTTTCTACTCTGAAATGTGTGCGTGTCAGTGTGCTTGTTGTTTGCATTGGTCTATTTTGTTGTGTATTATTCAACCCTGTTGGTTTGGAGGGTTAGCATTGGCTATGGGACTTTATGTTATTGTAATATATGTAATGCATAATTCTCTAAAAGGCAAAAAAATAAAAAATAAGTAAAAAGGAAAGATAGATTTACTACAGAAAATAAAACCTCAAAACGCAGCTCTACATAACAAGTAAAATCAATCAGAGAACTATTATTCTATCCAGCATTTACTGCTGTTGTTGTGATGACAGTGAGATCTGCGGAACCCCAGAATGAGTAGGGAGAATAGATTTGCAAGCATTTATGGGAGGTAACACAACTTTGCTTCAGACACATAGACACAAAGCAGATCAGCTAAAAATGGATGCAGTAACATCAAACCCTACTTAACCCAGGATGCGCAGAAGAATCTTTTTGTGCTTGGTGCACATGAACATCTTTGGGTCTAGTTTTTAACCTAAAATTGAACTACCAGAGCTAAATGCTATGAAAAATCCATAATATCAGCTATAATAGAGTTATATCAATAAAATATGATTTCACAAATGTATCAGTTACTATAGACACCAAACATGCCCATATTACAAGATTCAGCAGGCCAATGGAACACGGGATCTCCAAAGCAAAATTTGCATTAGATTGTGATTATATTTGGTCTCTAACAAATAATAATTTTATTCTGTGCAGTATGTTGGTTGTGGGATTGTGACCTCAACAGATAAAAATATAGATGCATTTAGAAACACTGCCATTATCCCTTTTAGTATCAGCAACATCAAACTTCCAGCTGGCCACCTCTGTAAATTTTACTTCGCTGGCATTCCCCCTTCTGCTATAAGTTCATGGTCACTTCAGCAGACTCTGCTGAATAAAAGAATAGCAGCGATCAGTGGTTAACAAACCGCTGATCACAGCTATGCACCTAAAATGTGACCCTCCCCATTACTGTTCTGCCCTATCTCTGCTTCCTGCATCACTCCACAATCCCCTGCCGCTGTGTCATCTCCCTGCACCCTCTGTAAAATGCCCCCACAACTCATATCTGCCCCTCCAACTACAACCACCCCCTAGAGCACTGATACCCCCCCCCACTTGTATTGCTGCCAGCTTCTCCTTCTCTCTCTGCCATCAGCTTCCACTACTGCAGGGGAGCCTCAGAGAGAGTTCCAAATAGATCCCCCCCCCCCCACTGCTCTGATCCCCTGCATCCCCTTCCACCCTGAAGAACCAATGCCCCAGCACACCTTCTCTGCAGCACTGCTGACCGGCTTCTCTCTCTTTCGCCAGCTGTTGCTGCAGGGCACATGGCGGGGGATCGGTGTCAGGATGGAAAGCGATCAGTAGCCATATTTACAGTTTTTCGTGTAGCACCCTAATGTTTAGGCAGGGTTGCTATTAAATTTATTTGCCAAGTGATAGTTGCTTTGGCTAATTGTTAGGAGGTCAATTGATTTCACCCTAATTCTGCACTGTCTTCTGTCGATAGGTAGCCAGGTATCTGGTGACGTTAGATAAGACAAGGTCATTGCAAGGACAGATTAGGAATAGATGGGGTGTCTCAGCCAATGGGCAGGGATTTTCTTGGGTCCCTTGGCTTGCTGAACGGACCTATTTGTTTGGATGGAGTAAGGTGACCAGGGAACTGTGCCACCTGGACCCCTGTCTGGATGTACGTATGTTATGCTGCCCCGGGCTGCTAGGCCAGAAACCTAAGGCCTATCCCAGGGACATCTGGCTGCTAGGCTGTCTGAGGGCCTATCCAGAAGCAGGAGAGCAGCGTAGGGTTGGGACTGAGGGCTTGTCGTCCAACCAGAAGTAACAGTTCCACCGGCCGGGGAACCAGTCATGGTCGGAGGTAGAAGGAAAGCTGTCTTCACTAAGGGACCATCCACCTTGCTACCGGAGATCATTGTAAGTAGACATGTGCGATTCGTTTCGTACGAATTCGTAATTCGTACGAATTTTTCGAAATTCGTACGAATTTACGAATCTGTAGTACGAATTTTTTTTTTTTACGAATTCCGTACGGAATACGAAATTCCGTTTACGAATTTCGTTGCCGAATGATTCGAATGAATTCGAATGAATTCGAATGAATTCGAATGGATTCGAATGAATTCGAATGACAAAGTGTAATTTTTGCAGGAAAAATTCCGTTTACGAATTTCAGCTCCAAATTATTCGAATCCAACTACCAATATCAAATTTCAACTAATTCAAACGAAATTATTATAGCAGATATAACGAATGAATTCGAATGACAAAGTGTCATTTTTGCAGAAAAAAAAGCTATTTAAAAAACAGTCATTCATTGATATAAAAAAAAAAAAAAAAGCGTAGGGGTCCCCCCAAATTCAATAACCAGGCCCTTCAGGTCTGGTATGGATATTAAGGGGGACCCCATAAAAAAAAAAAAAAAAAAAATGGCGTGGGGGCCCCCCCAAATATCCATACCAGACCCTTCAGGTCTGGGATGGATTTTAAGGGGAACCCCGGCCAAAAAAAAAAAAAAAAATGGCGTGGGGGTCCCCCTCAAAATCCATACCAGACCCTTTATCCGAGCACGCAACCTGGCAGGCCGCAGGAAAGGAGGGGGGGACGAGAGCGCCCCCCCCTCCCGCCTGAACCGTACCAGGCCACATGCCCTCAACATTGGGAGGGTGCTTTGGGGTCCCCCCCAAAGCACCTTGTCCCCATGTTGATGAGGACAAGGGCCTCATCCCCACAACCCTGGCCGGTGGTTGTGGGGGTCTGCGGGCGGGGGGCTTATCGGAATCTGGAAGCCCCCTTTAACAAGGGGACCCCCAGATCCCGGCCCCCCCCCCTGTGTGAAATGGTAAGGGGGTACAAAAGTACCCCTACCATTTCACCAAAAAAGTGGCAAAAATGGTAAAAATGACAGGAGACGGTCTTTGACAATTCCTTTATTAAAATCTTCTTTCTTCTTTCTTCTGCTCTTCCTTTCTTCATCTTCTCCTTCCGGCATCTTCTTCCATCGTCTTCTTCCTTCGATTCGCTTCTTCTTCCTCCGGTCTTCTCGTCCCTCTCGTCCGGCGTCGTCCTTCTCGGCCGGCATCGTCGTCTCTTCTCGCAGGCCGCTCCTCGCAATGGGAGGCTCCCGCTCTGTGAGGCTCCGCTCCGGGTGACAGGTCTTTTATAACGAAGGCACCTGGTGACCCCGCCCCCTCTGACGCACGGGGACGTCATGTGGAATTCCCTATGGCTTTCCCCATGACGTCAGAGGGGGGGGCGGGGTCACCAGGTGCCTTCGTTATACAAGACCTGTCAGCGGAGCGAAGCCTCACAGAGCGGGAGCCTCCCATTGCGAGGAGCGGCCTGCGAGAAGAGACGACGATGCCGGCCGAGAAGGACGATGCCGGACGAGAGGGACGAGAAGACCGGAGGAAGAAGAAGCGAATCGAAGGAAGAAGAAGATGGAAGAAGATGACGGAAGGAGAAGATGAAGAAAGGAAGACCAGAAGAAAGAAGAAAGAAGATTTTAATAAAGGAATTGTCAAAGACTGTCTCCTGTCATTTTTACCATTTTTGCCACTTTTTTGGTGAAATGGTAGGGGTACTTTTGTACCCCCTTACCATTTCACACAGGGGGGGGGCGGGATCTGGGGGTCCCCTTGTTAAAGGGGGCTTCCAGATTCCGATAAGCCCCCCGCCCGCAGACCCCCACAACCACCGGGCACGGTTGTGGGGATGAGGCCCTTGTCCTCATCAACATGGGGACAAGGTGCTTTGAGGGGGACCCCAAAGCACCCTCCCAATGTTGAGGGCATGTGGCCTGGTACGGTTCAGGCGAGAGGGGGGGCCGCTCTCGTCCCCCCCTCCTTTCCTGCGGCCTGCCAGGTTGCGTGCTCGGATAAAGGGTCTGGTATGGATTTTATGGGGGACCCCACGCCATTTTTTTTGGCTAGGGTTCCCCTTAAAATCCATCCCAGACCTCAAGGGTCTGGTATGGATTTTGAGGGGGACCCTACGCCGTTTTTTTTTTTTTTTTTGGCTGGGGTCCCCCTTAATATCCATCCCAGACCTGAAGGGCCTGGTTATTGAATTTGGGGGGACCCCTACGCATTTTTTTATCAATGACTTCAATGAATGACAGTTCTCTGTATTACGGATCCAACAATTCATTTGCCGGCAAATAGCTGCGACTCGTGATTTTAAATAGTTTTTTTTTCCTGCAAAAATGACACTGTGCGGGAACAGTTCTCTATATTAGATATACTGAATCTCGAATCATTCGAAGCATTCGTTATATCCGCTATTATAATTTCTTTCATGTTAGTTGAAATTACATATTTGTTAGTTACAATACAACATTCGAATTGTTCTCTGTATTGCGGGAATCGGCAATTAGCCGCGAGTGATTTTAAATGTCTTTTTTTCCTGCAAAAATGACACATTGTACAGAGAGAGTTCTAAACACGGGAAACATGACCCCATTCATAGGCATACTATAGAGTATATAGTATATAGAAGGGGGGTCATGTTTCCCGTGTTTAGAACTCTCTCTGTACAATGTGTCATTTTTGCAGGAAAAAAAGACATTTAAAATCACTCGCGGCTAATTGCCGATTCCCGCAATACAGAGAACAATTCGAATGTTGTATTGTAACTAACAAATATGTAATTTCAACTAACATGAAAGAAATTATAATAGCGGATATAACGAATGCTTCGAATGATTCGAGATTCAGTATATCTAATATAGAGAACTGTTCCCGCACAGTGTCATTTTTGCAGGAAAAAAAAACTATTTAAAATCACTCGCAGCTATTTGCCGGCAAATGAATTGTTGGATCCGTAATACAGAGAACTGTCATTCATTGAAGTCATTGATAAAAAAATGCGTAGGGGTCCCCCCAAATTCAATAACCAGGCCCTTCAGGTCTGGGATGGATATTAAGGGGGACCCCAGCCAAAAAAAAAAAAAAAATGGCGTAGGGTCCCCCTCAAAATCCATACCAGACCCTTGAGGTCTGGGATGGATTTTAAGGGGAACCCTAGCCAAAAAAAATGGCGTGGGGTCCCCCATAAAATCCATACCAGACCCTTTATCCGAGCACGCAACCTGGCAGGCCGCAGGAAAGGAGGGGGGGACGAGAGCGGCCCCCCCTCTCGCCTGAACCGTACCAGGCCACATGCCCTCAACATTGGGAGGGTGCTTTGGGGTCCCCCTCAAAGCACCTTGTCCCCATGTTGATGAGGACAAGGGCCTCATCCCCACAACCGTGCCCGGTGGTTGTGGGGGTCTGCGGGCGGGGGGCTTATCGGAATCTGGAAGCCCCCTTTAACAAGGGGACCCCCAGATCCCGGCCCCCCCCCCTGTGTGAAATGGTAAGGGGGTACAAAAGTACCCCTACCATTTCACCAAAAAAGTGGCAAAAATGGTAAAAATGACAGGAGACAGTCTTTGACAATTCCTTTATTAAAATCTTCTTTCTTCTGGTCTTCCTTCTTCCTTTCTTCATCTTCTCCTTCCGTCATCTTCTTCCATCGTCTCCTTCCTTCGATTCGCTGCTTCTTCCTCCGGTCTTCTCGTCCTTCTCGTCCGGCATCAGCGTCTCTTCTCGCAGGCCGCTCCTCGCAATGGGAGGCTCCCGCTCTGTGAGGCTCCGCTCCGGGTGACAGGTCTTGTATAACGAAGGCACCTGGTGACCCCGCCCCCCCTCTGACGTCATGGGGAAAGCCATAGGGAATTCCACATGACGTCCCCGTGCGTCAGAGGGGGCGGGGTCACCAGGTGCCTTCGTTATAAAAGACCTGTCACCCGGAGCGGAGCCTCACAGAGCGGGAGCCTCCCATTGCGAGGAGCGGCCTGCGAGAAGAGACGACGATGCCGGCCGAGAAGGACGACGCCGGACGAGAGGGACGAGAAGACCGGAGGAAGAAGAAGCGAATCGAAGGAAGAAGACGATGGAAGAAGATGACGGAAGGAGAAGATGAAGAAACCGAAGGATGAAGAAAGAAGAAAGAAGATTTTAATAAAGGAATTGTCAAAGACTGTCTCCTGTCATTTTTACCATTTTTGCCACTTTTTTGGTGAAATGGTAGGGGTACTTTTGTACCCCCTTACCATTTCACACAGGGGGGGGGGCCGGGATCTGGGGGTCCCCTTGTTAAAGGGGGCTTCCAGATTCCGATAAGCCCCCCGCCCGCAGACCCCCACAACCACCGGCCAGGGTTGTGGGGAAGAGGCCCTTGTCCTCATCAACATGGGGACAAGGTGCTTTGGGGGGGACCCCAAAGCACCCTCCCAATGTTGAGGGCGTGTGGCCTGGTACGGTTCAGGCGGGAGGGGGGGCCGCTCTCGTCCCCCCCTCCTTTCCTGCGGCCTGCCAGGTTGCGTGCTCGGATAAAGGGTCTGGTATGGATTTTGAGGGGGACCCCACGCCATTTTTTTATTTTTTTTTTGGCCGGGGTTCCCCTTAAAATCCATCCCAGACCTGAAGGGTCTGGTATGGATATTTGGGGGGGACCCCACGCCATTTTTTTTTTTTTTTTTTGGCTGGGGTCCCCTTAATATCCATACCAGACCTGAAGGGCCTGGTTATTGAATTTGGGGGGACCCCTACGCTTTTTTTTTTCTGCAAAAATGACACTTTGTCATTCGAATTCATTCGAATTCATTCGAATTCATTCGTTATATCTGCTATAATAATTTCGTTCAAATTAGTTGAAATTCGATATTGGTAGTTGGATTTACTAACGATTCGTAACTATTCATAACGATTCGTAACTATTTATAACGATTCGTAACGATTCGTAACTTGAAATTGAAATTCGATATTTGTAGTTGGATTCGAATTGTTCTCTGTGTTATGAGAACCAACAATGCATTAGCCGCGTTAACGATTCGTAACGATTCGTAACGATTTGTAACTTTACTAACGATTCGTAAAAAAATTACGATTCGTCCGAATTTCGTATTTCGTACGAATTCGAACGGAATTTCGTACACGAATTACGAATTACGAATTTTTTTATATACGAAACGGGACGAAACGAAACGAAACGAATTTTTTGACAGTTCCCATGTCTAATTGTAAGTAAGCTGAGGCTAGTACCAGAGCAGACTTCTTGCCAGCTGGGGATGGTGAAGAAGTAGGAAGGCTTCAGCAAGTGCCAAGTCAGGGACCTAATGTGTCAGCAGGGGTGAAGCTTGAAGAGTATCTGTGAATGCCAAGCCAGGGACCTAACGTGTTACCAGGGGTGAAGCTTGAAGAGTGTCTGTGAGTGCCAAGCCAGGGACCCAGCAGTGAGGCGGAGTTGACGCTTGAGGAAGATACTGAGTGCTACAGTGGAAGAGCTCAGGGGATCCAGTGGCTAGTGGATCTGAAGTCTAGTGAGAGAAACTGGAAACTTGTGGAGTGAAGACCCACAGTGAGTAAGTGTGGGGTAAAGAGAACTGTTCGTGTTGCAGATAGTTGAATACCTTTACCGTTAGTAACAGCTATAAGTTTGTTGCCATAGGAGACGGCGGTCCTACCTATACAGAAGTGGTGTTGGGCTTGAGGCCTTCACCTGTATAGCCTGTATCTGTAACCTGTATCTACTTATAGAAGTCTCAGAGTCTGCCAATTAACATTGCATCTACCTAAGATTGTCCTGGCCCTAACCCTCTCTCCCACAGTTCTGTTATAAATCTCTTTGTATTCAAAAAGTGTCTGGCGCTCACCTGTTCTTCTTGCATTACACCCACCATGCCTTGTAACCCACTCTACAATGAAGGATGTCAGCTCTCCCTAACTCTGGAGGTCAATATTGGGCCTAAAGAGGCCAGGACTTTGCTACATTCGTACCTTTAATTTTCACCATTTTGCAAAAAGGTTCAATTTGAAATTTACAATCATTCATTATTTATTAACTCAAGTTTTAGCTTTTATATGTGGTAGGATTTAGCAGGAATTTTGCTGTCTGTGTCCACTAATAATTATTTTAGTATATTTTTAGTGAAAATATTGTACAAATATAATGGGGCCTAAAAAATCAGTAGTACCTTCTTTTTTTCCTACTGGTCCTATGCTTTCAAAAAATTCCTGGCTTGGGGAGTCTTTGACCACTTGCTGACTGTGCTTTAGCTGAATGATGGCTAAAGTGTGGTCGTCCATTTCTGGGAGGGAGTCCATTGATGTCTTCACAGAACCCCATTACCTCACGCACATCGGGTGCGCTCTGTGATTGCTGTGTGTCTTTTCGGACACAGCTGATCATAGATCGAGGCAAAGGGTCAATCATGACGGCCCTTTACCATGTGGTGAGCTGTGTCCAATCATAGCTCATCACGTGTAAACAAATGCCGGTTATCAGCATTTCCTTTCCTCAGCGCTGTCACTGTCTGAGGAAAGGAAAGCTGATAACTGGTGATCCTGTGACAGGAGACATTTACAATGATAATCAGGGCATCATCAGCTGCCCATCAGTGCAGCTTATCAGTGCCACCGTATCAGTGCTCATCAGTGTCACCACATCAGTGCCACCTCATCAGTGCAGCCTCATTTGGGTCTATCAGTGTAGCCTTATCAGTACACATCAGCAAAGAAGAAAAATTACTTATTTGCAAAATGTTATAACAGGAACAAAGAAAAAAACATTTTTGGTCTTTTTTCATTTGCTTAGCAAAAAAAAAAAAAAACACAGTGGTAATTAAATACCACCAAAAAAAGCTCTACCTGTTTAAAAAAAAAGATACAAATTTCAGATGGGTACAGTATTGCAGGACCGCGCAATTGTCACTTAAGGTGCAACAGAGCTGAAAGTTGAAAATTGGCCTGGGAAGGAAGGGGGTAAATGTGCCCAGTAGGCAAGTGGTTAACAAACTGAAAGCTGTAAGAGAAAACAAAAATGGAAAAACTGAAAAGATGGTCTGGCCATCTGAGTTTAAGCCTGGGTTCACACTATTGCGAATTCGCAGCGGTGGAAAACACTGCGAATTTGCAGGACATTTCAAAACCCATTGTTTTCAATGAGGCATGTTCACATATGTCCGGTGCATGCGCACTGCGCATTGCAGAAAAACCGCAACCGACTTTGTTGCGGTGCGGGGCGGATCAAGTGCGAATTCAGGCCCATTATCTTCTATGGGCACGCATCTGATTCGCACCTGACTTGCGTTGTGAACAAAAATTCGCAAGTCATTGTACTACTTCTGAGGGGGAAGTCCACGCCCAATTTAAAGAAAAAAAAAACGACATGGATTCCCCCTCCAGGAGCATACCAGGCCCTTAGGTCTGGTATGGATTTTAAGGGTACCACTTACGCAGAAAAAACGGCGTGGGGGTCCCCCCAAAATCCATACCAAACCCTTATCTGAGCATGCAGCCTGGCAGGTCAGGAAAGGGGGTGGGGACGAGCGAGCGCCCCCCCCTCCTGAACCGTACCAGGCCGCATGCCCTCAACATGGGGGGGTGGGTGCTTTGGGGAAGGGGGGCGCCCTGCGGCCCCCCACCCCAAAGCACCTTGTCCCCATGTTGATGAGGACAAGGGCCTCTTCCCGACAACCCTGGCCGTTGGTTGTCGGGGGTCTGCGGGCGGGGGGCTTATCGGAATCCGGGAGCCCCCTTTAATAAGGGGGCCCCCAGATCCCGGCCCCCCACCCTATGTGAATGAGTATGGGGCAGGGTCACCTGCTCATGTCACATGGTGACCCCGCCCACATATGATGTCACAGTCCCAGCATCCCCCGTCCCAGCATGAGCATGTGACCCTGCCCCCTTGTCCCGATATAAGTCACAACACAGCGCGTCTATGCCATTCCGGCCAGAGAGAGCGACGAGTCAACATCGGAAGAAGAAGAAGAATACGGCGCAGAAGGCGACGACAGCAGCAAGAACAGAAGAGACCCCGGAAGACCCCCGAAGGGGGAACGAGACCCCCAGACGATGGCGCAGAAGAGAGCGGAGGAGTCCGGCGAGAAGACCCCCCAAGACGGAAGAAGACCCCCGGAGGAGTGCAATAAAATATTTTAAAAAATTGTGTGTTTTTTTTATTGACACTTTTACACCTTAGGTGAATGGGTAGGGGTACATCGTACCCCATAATCATTCACATAGGGTGGGGGGCCGGGATGGATTTTGGGGAGACCCCCACGCCGTTTTTTCGGCGTAGGGGGTACCCTTAAAATCCATACCAGACCTAAGGGCCTGGTATGCTCCTGGAGGGGGAACCCATGCCGTTTTTTTTAATAAAAATTTGGCATGGATTTCCCCTTCAGAAGTAGTACAATGAGTTGCGTATTTATGTTAGCAGCTGATTCGGACCTAAAACGCGGACAAACCGCAAAACAGCCGACGTTTCACTGCGCAGTCACGCAGGGCCTTCAATTCGCACCACACTAGTCTGAACCCAGGCTAAAAGTGGGGCCTGGAAGCAAAAGGGTTGTCTGCTGGCCATTAAAGAATATTCTGCAGCCCCTTCAGCATACCCCTCAAGCTCTTTAATTGATTTGTTAATTCTTTACATCCTCTTCAGCAGGGGTAGGCAACCTTAAAGAGGTGGAGATCTACCTGAACAGCATGGGAGAAGTCAAAGATCACCGGGCACAATGTCACCTCCTGATTTAAACCTCTTAAATGCTGTACTACTGTGCCACAATCGTGTGCATTGCACGGCAATCATGGGATATTGCCTCCTCACCACCTGTCAAACACACTTGGATCGCTTTTCAGAGGACCAGCAGTACCTGCTGCACTTGTGAATAATGCCCTTAGTTGCATTCGGCAGCAGCACCCTTCTGGCTCATTCATACATAAAGTTGGGGGGTGGTACGGTTTAATTGCAGTTTTACTGTCCCAATCCCTCCACTCTTTAGGTGCTAAGGCAGCATTGGCTTATGCAGCTCTTGCTCTCTACTACAGCTCCAACTTTACAATTAGTCCCTCTGCATCTCACTCTGTTTTATTCTCTGGGATGGTGGATCGACAAGCCCAGGCCATGATCTACCAGTCACCTGTCCGCAATTTACTGGTAGATCACAATCTACAGGTTGCTGACCCCCCCCCCCCTTCAGGAACAAAAGAAGAAGGCTGCAATTGGCAGCTACAGCTCTCATTCAGAAGAGGAATTCTAAGGCCCTTTAAACACTTGGGTGCCTTGGCAGCGCTACAGCACTAAAACGAGCGCCTGCAAAGCGCCCTGAAACAGCCGCTGCTGTGTCTCCAGTGTGAAAGCCAGAGGGCTTTTAAACTGGAGCGGTGCACTAGCAGGACGGTCAAAAAAGTCCTGCAAGCCGCATCTTTGGAGCGCTGTAGGAGCGATGTATTTACCGCTCCTAAAGCGCCGCTTCCCATTGAAAACAATGGGGTAGCGCTGCAAACCCATCTGCAAAGTGCCGCTGCAGCGATGCTTTGCGGGCGGTTTTAACCCTTTTCCACCGAATAGCGCAGCTAAAACGACGGTAAAGCGCTGCTAAATATAGCGCCGCTTTACCACCAACGCCTGCGACGCACTAGTGTGAAAGTAGCCTAAGAGTAATTTATGAGAGCCAGGGACTCTGATACAGTGCCTTGAAAAAGTATTCATTCTCCTTGAAGTTTTTCACATTTTGTCATGTTACAACCAAAAACATAAACGTTAATCCAATTGAGAATCTGTGGCAAGACTTGAAAATTGCTGTTCACAGACGCGCTGACAGACCTTGAGTTATTTTGCAAGGAAGTGTTGTCAAAAATGTCACTCTCTAGATGTGCAAAGCTGGTAGAGACATCCCCAAAAAGACTTGCAGCTGTAATTGCAGAGAAAGGTGGTTTTACAAAATATTGACTCAGGGGGGCTGAATACAAATGCACGCAAACTTTTCACATATTTGTAAAAAAAATTAGAAAACCATTTCATTTCCTTACACTTCACAATTATGTACCGCTTTGTGTTGGTCTATCACATAAAATCCCAATAAAATACATTTACGTTTTTGGTTGTAACATGACAAAATGTGAAAAATTTCAAGGGGTGTAAATACTTTTTTCAAGGCACTGTACATCAGATTGGATTTATGCAGCAAACCAACTCCCTGAAACCAAAGACCAGGTGAACTTTTCACTTTTAATCCTGTTTATTTTATCAGTTAGATAGTTTGCATAGGTGGCATGCTTTTTCTTATCATTCAATAAAACAATATTTAAAAATTGTTAATCTGAATTTCTGAATGCCCTAACTAAAAATTCAGAAATGCAGCTGTGTTAAACTTTTAGAAAAATCTATTTACCTCGATTGCATTTATTTGTAAAGTACTACAACCAGAATCCCGAGAGCACCTTACAAGGGGACAGGGCAGGTATCTACCATAATCTGTGCTTTGTAACTTCCCATCACTCTGATTTTCTCATCAATCAGATTGAAACTTCAAAGGCAGGTTTGAATCTAATTGCTAGATGTTAGAAACTTCTTAGTAACAGTGCTATTTACGGGAGCCTACCGTGGGTTAATTTGGGATCTTGCATTACGGTCAGGGGTTCTTAAATCACCAGATTACTGACAAAATAGACCTAGGTAGACAGTTGTATTACAGCAATAGAAGTTGGAGTTTTTTTTTTTTTTTTTTTTTAGGGAGCGGGTACCTTGTTTTGACAGGTACTCGCTCCCACTTCCACTTGGGTCGCCTAGGTGCTCGGGACAGAAGTTCGCCTGTCAGCCCCAGGGATGGAGGCAAATACCCAGTATGGGTAGAGAGGACCAGGTGACAGTATTGGTGCTTGGTAGCTGTCACATGAAGGTGGGGAACCAGATAGACCTGTGTAAGCTCTGAATGGAGCAACTTAAGCCAGCCATACATTGATTGAAATTTGGCAGGTGTAGCAGGGACCGGACAAATTTCGATCCCCATATGGGCAAGTTGGTTGTTCAGGTTTTTCTGGAACAATAAGTGCTACTGGCTATACTCGGGAACACCGATCATTGTATTCTGACAACAGGGAAGGCATAATATCATAGGGAGTGATTCCCCAATAAACAAGAAATGTGGGGATGGGGGAATCAAGGCATTTTCTTTCACTAGTTAAATGAAATCAAATGCATGGTGTATGGGCTGACTTAGAAAGAGCTGTGTTTTTTTATTCCTAATTGCTAACTATAGCAGCAGACCAAAGCTTGTCATAGGCAGCTCGAGCTTTGGGCAATTTCTGCTGTATCACCTGAAATTTGAGCCATGGGTGGCCCTGCAATCACTATCTGGCTCATCAAAAGTTGATTTAAAAATTGACTGAGCTGGGTGGAAGATTATAAGCCGAACAATCTCTGAATCCTATCAAATGCAATCACTGTTGTGCAGTGCAACTGTATTTAGGCAGGTGCCTCAGCTGCCTGAATACAATAACCAGCAGTGGAGATTCCTCCATAAACTGTATTGTTGGGGATGAAGCAAAAGAATAATTTTCTCTCTTTTAGCCCACAGGCTAAACAAATGAATTTGAGCTGTGTATGGCTACTGTGACGGATTGCCTGGCACCCCGTCTGGGTGCCTCCACCAAGCTACAGCTTCCTCCACTCTGGAACCAGGAACCAGGTATTATAGCTGATAATTGCACCCAAGAACTAGACGACACTAGCTTAGGTGCAAACTGGAACTGACTTTATTGTAATCTCACACAGAATATATACCACACAAAATCAGGTAAGAGCTTGATCACATAGCAAACTGTAAACAGTAATAACAGTACACGGGGTAGAAAGAACAGGGGTGGGAAGCACAGGGGGCTAGAGAGCACTGTGGGGGGTGGAGAGCACTGGGGTGGGATCTGGAGAGCACACATCTAATGAACAGCTAGCAGCTAACAGTAATCTAAGCACAGTGATCTAATTAACAGTAAGCTAATGATCAGCTGGCAACTAACATCTACCAGTGACCTAATCAAACAGCAATCTAATTTACAGCTAGGCACCTGAACAAGCTTTGATTAGTCAGGGAGTGACCACCCCAGACAGTCCGGCAACAGATCTCAATAAACAGCTTTCTTTCCACCTCCATCTTCTCACTGAGTCTCAAGTTGGCAGAGACCATCATGGCTTCCTTGACTGTGAAACGTGGTAATAACCTGTCATCTTGTATTATATAACAAGACATCTTCCCGAATGCTTGTAGCTTCCTCAAATGCCAGGGCCCATAATCAGTAGGCAAGAGGCTACCCTGCAGTCCCCTCCAAAAGCCCCTGCCCAGTTGGGTCTGTCACAGCTACCTTAAAGCCTAATACACACCATCAGTTTTTTTCATTCAACCCAGCGGGCTGAACAAAAAAACTGAGGAGCTCAGGAGGAGCTCATTGTACTAACTATGCAGTCTCCCGGCTGAGCTATTGTGTTCCGACAGGGGAACTGCCCCCTAGCCAGAGCACAGCCATTGGCTGCCAGTACTAATCGGATACCGATCAAATGCTGGTTTTCCAGCATACCCGTTCAACAGAAGCTGGTTGTACAGCCTGCTTCAATTGGACAGGCTGGTGTACACATGGGCCGAATCTCGGCCAGTCTCTGTTGAACCAGACGATATTCAGCCTGCGTGTACCAGGCTTAAAGAAAGGTAAGTATGTGAAGCTGAAGGGGGTATTAAGATAAATATGTTGCTTTGTCATGCATGATAAACACACAGGTTTATTTTGAGATTTTCATATTCAAGATCTGCAAGATCTGAAAAATTCAGAGGGACTCGTGCAACAATTCAACCATGCATAGATTGAAATAATAAAGACATATGAGGAACAGAAGCCCCATGTGGGTAGCTCTGTTATAGCAGCCTGTATCCTGTAAGTTTGAATTCTTCAGGGTTAGACACTTTTATAACACTATACCTTTTCTACTACCGTTTACCAACTACATATTCCTCTGATAAATATATACAAAATTATTTGATGCTATTGCTCATGATGAGCATACCATAGCATCAGATCAGTGCTACTCTAGAGTCTCAAAGGAGATTGCTTACCAAGTCAGGACCTGGGGGTAGCTAGGCCTCTTTTGGCAGTCATCCTTAAATCTGAAATCATGTTACAGGCTGCGGGAACAAGGGAGGAGGGTGGTCTCAGCATTCCTTGGAAAGGGTCCAATATTTTTCTCTGTTCAGAGTTCCTGAGGCCACGGTACTCAACATATTCCCCAAACAGGCACTCCAGTAAAGAGTTAATTACAGCACAGTCTCCATTTCAGTATCAAAGTTCCTCTTGATACGGCTGTGATAATCTCCCAACAGTTCAGTTCCCCCAATTAATTTATGTAATGAGCACAAGAATTAGCAGCATTTAAACAGTTCCAGGCAGTACTATGTGTGTATAGTAACACCACCCCTGGCTGTAACTGAACTCTGTACGAGAGGGGCTAGCTGTCTCTATTGTCCATAGACTGTCCCTTTTTATCACCAAAATCCCTAATGCCTATCTTTCCTCTGCAACTTTAAAGTATAACTATAGGTAAAATATAGATATATATATATATTTTATTTTGAATCTCTGTCCCATTTGGGAGATTTACCTTAATTTCCTGTCTTGTGGTCAAACATGAAGTAAGAGGAAATCCCTGCAAATTAAGGGAATCTCTTAGTGACCCCCAGGTCACCAGAACTAGTGTCCCCATTGGAAGATTCCCCCTCTATTACTTTTCTGGGGACAACCTAAAATTTGGGATTTTCTTTTACTTTCACTTTCAATGATAATGGTAAACAGGACAAATATGGAGGGTGAATCTCCCTAATGGGGACACAGACAGCATTAAAAACTGACGGTTGTTCTAATCCATCTCTCCTCTATACAAAACTTAAAAAAACAAAGTTTTGCCTAAAGTTATACCTTAACTTTTTAAATGTATCTAAGTGCAATTTTTTTTTCTTGCCTTTTTGTATTGGCTTTTGTAACCAAACAGAATGGGCCCTTTCACGTGGGAATTCCAATCAGGTCTGCCTCTCTGTTTTTCAGGTGGAAACGATCTGAGGCTCCATGCAGCTCTATCGACAGGTGTATGTAAACAGACTGTCCATTTACATCCATCTACCTCCAAGTCCATCCAGGTCCAAAAAAATATTTGGACCCAAATGTTAAGGAGATAGGATCTTATCCTGAAGTCCATTCACATACAACTACTCATAGAGCCATTATGGGTCCGCCCGTGCCTTCTGTGTAAATGTGGATATACACTGAATGGGGACAGATGTCAAAACATTGAACTCCTTCTGGTTCAGCTCTGATATAGCTGGGGACATCCTTACAGATCCTCTGCTGAACTGAGCAGAGCAGCTCTCTGTGAAAGAGCCCTAATTGATAGGAAATCATACAATGTACAGCTGTCACCAGAACAGGATTAAAAAGAAAATCTTCCAAATGGACTCCTATTCTGATGACAGATGTCACAGAAAGTGACGAGAAATATATCCAGTGGGACCCAGACAGCCATCAAAAATGACAGACATTTTAACCATTCCCTAATCCGCATTTCTCAAACTTTTTTCAATCACTGCCACCTTTAAAAGTATGCAAAACATTGAGGTACCCCTCAAAAATGTTGAAAAAAAACCCATAAAAGTTACATATAATCAATGGGAAACCTGAAATTGGAATGATGCACACAATCTCCTTAACCGCATATCAGGAGCCCCCCTTCACATCAGAGGTACCACCATCACATCAGAGTTCCTTCTTCGTGTCAGAGTCCTCTCACAACATATTTAAAGCAAACTCACCTATCCATCCACGTCTCCATGCTTTTGTTTTGTTGAGAACACCCCTCTAGCATTTCTAGTCATGGCTATCTTGAGCCAGGGCAAATAATTTAAGAAGCATTTACTTCATGGAATCCATCTGTCCTTAGTGCAAACATGCAGACAGGAGAGTGTGCTTAGTTGAAAAAGCCCCTTCCTTCAGATGAAAGAAAAAAAAATGCCCATGAAGACTTTTGGGATGTGTGACATAATTTTGGCCTAGACCAGGGGTCTCCAAACTTTCTAAAGAAAGGGCCAGTTTACTGTCCTTCAGACTTAAGGGGGGCTGGACCTTGCCAAGTGGGAGTAAACAATGCCCGATCTTTGGTATTAGGGTAGAAATAGGTGGTGTCAGTGGGAGGAATAGTGCCCCATTTTTGTTGTCAGTGGTAAGAATTATGCCCCATCGTTGGTGTCAGTGGAAGGAATTATGCCTCATCATTGGTGTCAGTGGCAGGAATTATGCCCCAACGTTGGTGTTGGTGGCGGGAATAAGGCTGGATAAAGGCAAGCAAAGGGCCGCAGTTTGGAGACCACTGACCTAGACCAAAAACCAGGAAGCAACTAAAGAAAGGCAAAAAAAGGTTATAACACGTAAATATAATATACTTTCTTAGTTATTTATTAAGGCTAGCAGCATAAGGAAAAATTGTTAAATGTTAAGAGTTAGAAATAGTTAATGTTACTTGAGAATAGAATAGATCACTTACTGAGCAGTTTACCAGTATTGCCTGATTTCTCGAGGTCCTCATTTCTGAATGCCTTGCTGGCTGCATTTCTAGGGACACTTTGGGGTTTATTTACTAAAGGCAAATAGACTGTGCACTTTGCAAGTGCAGTTGCTCCTGATCTCTGAAAAGTCCTCCCCTGGATTCTCCAGTCGCTTGGTTTCTCCCCGTAGGCAAGACAGCACAGGACCACCCCTGGATCGGTAGGCCCCAGGACTTCTGGGCCTACCCTTCAGTTGCGAAGCCTCGGGCCAGCCGGCCCCCGAGACATAGAAAAAAAGGCAGCACACAGCTTAGGCCAGGAGGGCCATGAGGTCAGGATAACGAACAACCCCGATGTTTCTGAGTAAAGGGGTACCCAATGCATTCAGCCTGTTGCATTTCCAGCACTTACCGGTGGCGACAGCGACACCCACGGCCAAGTGGAAATTAGCACAACCCAGCTGAACTGGTACAGAAACCAGAACTTTGGCATAATTAGTCTGAGCCAAACTGCAGCTTCAAACAAACTTAAATTTACAAAAATAATAGTGTCTGTATTGAAAATACCAGCGCTACACATGCAAGGAAGATAAAAAAAAAAACAGCATTTCTGCTTGCACATGATTGGATGATGGAAATCAGCAGAGCTTTTTCTCATTCACTAAGTTCTGGGGCAACTGCACTTGCAAAGTGCGCAGTCTATTTCCCTTTGGTAAAACAACCCCTTTCTGTCTATTTTTCTAAATGCAAATACTAATTGCCTACCTAAAGCCAAAAAACACTTTGGTAAGTATTTGAACAAACGGTCAATGATTACCTACTAAGATGACTGCTTCAGTAAATGCACTGAATACAAATATAAATGCATTACAAATATCAGGTGCTTTTGTTTTTGTTTTTATGAATATTACCAATGTCCTTACTAATCAAAGGAGGTTAAAGGGAAAACCTTGGCAGCGTCTCTTTAAATCAGTCCACACCACACTTAATCTGCTTACATGTCTAACAGTGATGGATGCATAAAATGGGCATTGTACACCCCAGGTTTTCCTCTCGGCTCCCTCCAGCCTTCCGTTAATCTCTTGGGTACTTTTTCTTAACATGGCAGCTTCCGCCCCTTGGGCTGTCCGTGTCTGGGAACACACAGTGCCAAGGTACCATGATCCTTATCTCCACAACATGTTGTGTAAGTGAGTTATCAGGCCGCCTAGAGCGTAAACAGAATTTCTTACTCATTCTGATCATTTCAGCAGTCAGTTCACGTGCTGGGCTCCAGTTAAGTGGCGGGAGAGCTGGGGGCACAAAGGATGAGACCCAGAGCTTCTGTCACTATGACAACACACTAGTTGACCCTTTTGGGGTTTTGATCTGATAGATCTCAGTCTGGCTTAGCATCATGATGATGATGCACCAGCTAAATGGGTACTAATATAATAAATGCTATTAATATTTGTAAAGGTGACCAGGTAATGCTGTTTTTTGCATTATTTCACAGAATGAAGGGGAACCACAAAATTACATTTGCTGTCGACCAAGCGATATGCCTAAAATATGAAAAATCGAATCAAATCAAATTGAACTTTGCTTTGCCCGTACAGGACAAATCAACAGGTTCACTTTTTGGCCATGTCATATTAGTAACTTTGTAGAAGAGCTTTAGAAAATGGATAAATCTCTCTGCTTATTTTCTCCAGCAATTTGTAGATAGACACACAGAGACAGAGTTGTTGGTGTAACTGGCTACAATGCTTTTCTAGGTAGCTACAAATAATTGGTGGGCCATCATCACTACTAACAGCCACACTGGATAACAGAACTAGCTACTTAGTTTGCCAAATCTGTCAATCAGCGAGCTAAAAATTGATTGGAAATTTTGCAACATGGATCTTTTCTTGAGTGCAAGTAATTTTTTTCCACCGATGAAAAAAAAACACTAATGCCCCATACACACGAGCGGAAATTCCGCCAGCAAAAGTCAGATGAGAGCCTTTGGTACGAAAATGCGACCGTGTGTATGCTCCATCTGACTTTTTCTGGAGGAATTCAAGCCAGCAAAAGATTGAGAGCATGTTCTCAATTTTTCGGTCGGAAAAAGTTCAGATCGGAAATTCCGATCGTTTGTACCAATTCCGATGCGCAAAATTCCTACGCATGCTCGGAAACAATTTGACGCATGCTCGGAAGCATTGAACTTAATTTTCTCGGCTCGTCGTAGTGTTGTACGTCAGCGAACTTTTGTGTGACCGTGTGTATGCAAGACAAGCTTGAGCGGAATTCCGCCAGAAAAACCATGCAAGATTCTTCCAACGGAAATTCAGCTTGTGTGTATATGGCATTAAGGCCTGGTTTACATCTATGCAGGTTGCAGTTAATGCATAGTCCAGGTGCATTTTGCATTTATCAACACACGTTTTTGATCCATGGAAGGCTATGGAACCAAAAACACAACCTGCTGGTCCCTGGCCCCTTTCCAGAAAATGCTAACGTTAAATGGACTGTAGTTTTTCTGCAAAACTGAAAATGCACTAAAAAATACATAGGTGTGAACCAGGCCTAAGGGCCCATTCAGACTCCTGCATGTCATTCATTGTAAATTAATGTAATAGTGGCCATCACATGGTAACACATCACAACGCATATGTTGTACATTGAGGTGTGCTACGTTCAAAGGCTTATTCATGGTGATGCATGGGCAATTCACTCAGAACGAATGGGATACATTAAAGTGGTTGTAAACATCTGACATGAAAATGAACAAAGCACATCCCTCTATAGTATGTACTTGTCTCAGCATCTGTCAGCTGGCTTGTTTCTCTGCTATCAGCATGAGTCCAGACACCAAAAGGTAAAAAGTTGACAGGCGAGAGAACTCCAGCACACAGCCAGTGATTGACAGCCTCAGCTCTGTTCATTTGTGCTATGTGAAGGCAGTGTGTCCCTTCCCTACAATCGTCTCTCACTGAGCTCTGTAGAGTGTAACTTTCTCTCCCTGCCCCCTGCTTTCAGAAAGCTTAGACAAGCTGCATAAATTCTGGATTTTGAATAGCTGTAGAAAAGAGAATACTGCAGACAAACAGGTACAACTTATGTAGGAGGATTTGTTTCATCCCTGTGTATTACCGAAGGCCAGTCACTTCACTGGGTATATGTGAGGGTTTACAATTACTTTAATGTAATGCTTGTGTGCTAATGCACTGCAATGGAGCACTAGTGTCTGAATCTGCTCTAAGGCGAGTCTTCTAAATTGCTCTGTGACATGAGCCCTAATGGGAGCCTTAGTTATCTTCGCTTCACTCCCCACTGCTCTGCTCATGTGCTGGAGTAATTAGAGGAAGCCATACATAAACTCCAAGTTGCAGCCTGGAGGCTTAAGATTCTCTTGCTGCTATGTCAGTGCTTTCTGTCGGTTACCAAACACCCACACCACTCACGTGGGAGGAAGGTGCGTAAGTCACATTATTCCCATACCTGGAAGTACAGGAATTTTTTTAATGCTCCCACCAGCTGAACAGAGCAAAGAGCTAGTGAGTATAGGTGAGTGTATGTTGCTGGTGTAGTACGTGCCCTGTATAAGCAAAGCACAAGTTTGCTTTAAGTGCATTAAATCTATATATGTACTGTATATATGTAGGGCACTGCGTAATTTGGTAGCCCTATATAACTACCTGTAATAAATAAATAAATTCAGATTGCCTACATCAGGGGTCTTCAAACTATGGCCCTCCAGTTGTTCAGGAACTACAATTCCCATCATGCCTAGTCATGTCTGTGAATTTCAGAGTTTTACAATGCCTCATGGGATGTGTAGTTCTGAAACAGCTGGAGGGCCGTAGTTTGAGGATCCCTGGCCTACATGATACACATTTTTAAAAGGCAGTGATAATCTGGCAGGGAAAAACTGACAGAAAAATCAAGTATTTTAAAGGGTTAGTTCACCTTCCCTATACATTACATCTTCCCCAGTAAATTAATATACAGTCCTCCATTTTGTAAATTAATGCTTATTTTTCGAGTTGTTTTTTTCATTATTATTTCATTGGGCTCTCCTCTTTGTCCTGTTTAATTTGCGCATCCACAGCACCTCACAAACAAGCATTCGGCTTCATTCCCTGCACAGCTCCCATCCCAGGCGGAGTGATACCAAATGCATTCCACCTCTAATGCTTTCTAGTAGCCTCGAGAGCGATGCTGTTAGCAGCTGCAAGAGGAAAAGAAGGTCTATGTATTAAACAACCCATACACTGGGCATAATAGCTTTTGCAATAGGCATATTAGCGCCTATAAAAGGGTTAACAACTATAAGGCTGCTTTCACACTTTTATGGCAAACTTTTGCCATAATATATAAGTACAGCTCACTCACATGTGATGGTGCCCTTAAACCGGCACCAGTGCAAACAGCTTCTTTTTTGGAGGTTCACTCCGCTTGCATGGGCCGGTGTGCTTTTCAATCACTGGATATGGGAACTGGATGTGTCACCTGTGACAGGATGTGAGGAAACTTCCTGAAGAGGCCATCTTGGTGAAACACGTTGAAGCGCATGTTGCTGTCATTTCCGGGTAATACGTGACGTCACATCAGGTTCCCATGTCCAGTGATTGGAATGCACGCTGGCCTGAGCAGCTGAGCAAACCTACAAAAAAAAAACCTAAAAAAAAAACAAAGAAGCTGTTTGCACTGGTGCCCGTCTAAGGGCACCATCACATGTGAGTGAGCTGTACTTATATTTTATGGCAAAAGTTTTAATCAATAAATACTGCACAATGATTTATTTATATTTAGCATTCTTCTCGGTTTGTGGTTGAGTATAGAGAAAGTGGAAATTGCTGTTGGAAAGTGAAGGAAGATTATCAGACCCACTCTGGTTGAAAATATATAGTAATTAAGCGTTTTTGGCCTTCCTTCGGGGGTCATTACTTGTGGTGAGTGCGCATTTTATAAGCACATGTGGTGGAGTTTATGGTGGAAGAAGAGGTGCATCTGAGGTTTCAACATTCTGTGGTGTTGGGATTGACCTTTGACTTGGATTTGTCTGTATCTCTTTTTTCTTTTTTTTTGGACTTTGAAGTGCATAATAGTTTATTTTGTATTACATGAAATAGTTGCACTATATAGTAGCACCGGACCTTTGTTTATGTATTTTGACATTAAAAGAATGTGTTTGTTTCATTTAACTATGCCCCTTTCCTACTTTTCTTGGTGCCCCCAAAGGTGCCCAAGAACTTTTACAATCCTACAGCGTATACTAAAAAAAAAAAAATTGCTGTGCGCCGCTAAAGTGTTCAGTTTGGCTTGAAGAAAAGGTGGCAACCCTATTGAGGGTTAAAATACAGATCTGTACAAATAAATGTTCTGTTTAGTTTCCAGAAGTGTTTATTCAGTATTATGTTTCCTGTAAAGCTGAAGATATAAGTCTTGATACAAGCAGCAGATGCCTCTGGTATTGTTTGTGACAGCGGAGACATATACAGGTGCTGTATTGAGCTCTGCCAATTGTTCAGAACAGTTATTACAATAAAAGCTTTTCCAATGTGTTAGCCAATTCTGCTCTTTTCTATAGAAAGAGGGAACAAAAGTTTTATTGAACACAAGCTTCATCCATGTATCACACCAATCATGAAGATCAAGCCAGCATGAAAATCGTTCTGATGGGCAATTTCTCAACACCAAAAACTATATGGTAAATTTGCAATGTATTTAATAACTTTTTTTTCCCCTGAAATGATGTCAGTATAATATAGTTGGTGCAGGGTTGTGTACTTTGCCTAAAAATGTTAACTCTAAAAATATATTTGAAGCATACTCTATCAGGTATAATATTGTTTTCAGTTTCATGTGCTTTTAAGTACAGAAATACAGTGACTTGCTGTCCAGACCCATCCTGACCCAAATGTCACCAACTAGTGTTTTGAAATTCAAAGGATGACATTGCTGATGTATATTACCACATTCCACGCAACAGCCCTTAGTTCTTGCCAACAGCCTTGTGACGTATTGCACTACAAGGCATAGCAACAATATGCAATGTTATATAATATTATATGTGTTAGTACTTGTGACAGATGACACAGGCGGTCCTGAGATAACAGTCTAAATATATCACTTTGTGACCTAGAACTCCATTACTGGCCTAGCTGAAACTCACTGACAGTTGCTATTCTTACTCCACGATCAATAATACAAATGGGGATGTCTATGGACAATCAGAGCCTGCACAAGTTGTTGGTGCAATCGTTCTTATATAACAGCCCTATCTGTAAGAGACTCAATGCATGTCACTCAACTTTATGAGATATAAAAAGACATATATATATATATATATATAAATATATATATATATATATATATATATATATATACATATATACACACACACACATATATATATATATATTTATATTTATGTTTTATTATTCTTTTTATTGCAGTTTTATAAAAAAAAAAGTAGAAATAGATTTGCACCTGTAAAACACTAAGGTGCCAGGTGTTCGAAAGTAAGATCTTAGATAATGCAAAAATACAGCCCCCGCAAGGCCTAGCCAGAGTCAGAGGCCTAGCCAGAGTATTCATACCCCTTGAAATTTTCCACATTTTGTCATGTTACAACCAAAAAATTTAAATGTATTTTATTGGGATTCTATGTGATAGACCAACACAAAGTGGTACATAATTGTGAAGTGGAAGGAAAATGATAAATGGTTTTCAAAATTTTCTACAAATAAATATGTTAAACATGTGGCATGCATTTGTATTCAGCCCCCCTTTACTCTGATACCCCTAACTTAAATCTAGTGGAACCAATTGCCTTTAGAAGTCACCTAATTAGTAAATAGAGTCCACCTGTGTGTACTTTAAACTCAGTATAAATAAAGCTGTTCTGTGAAGCCCTCAGAGGTTTTAGAGAACCTTAGTGGACAAAACAGCACCATGAGTGCCAAGGAACACACCAGATAGGTCAGGGATAGAGTTGTGGAGAAGTTTAAAGCAGGGTTAGGTTATAAAAAAAATATCCTCCAAGTGGTCGACCATGGTGCACAGGGGACTTTTGAACACTTCCCTGGTAGAGGCGAATCTTAAGGTTTTGTCATGATGGTACCTCGTTCCGACACGGATAACCAAAATACACCCAGATGCATTGCCTCTCTGTTTCAGGGGGTGTGGTCAAGAAAATAAATTCTCCACACCTGGTGGACATGTAAGAAAGTCAAGAGATTTTGGATAAGAATTTTTAACTTGGTTTATTCGGTGACTGGGGTGAACATACCAAAAAATGTTAAGAGTGAACTGCCCAGACACCTCAGATCCCTCAATTATTTTTATCCTCTTGGCAGCTAAGTTCACCATAGCGCGAGCATGGAAAACCACTCTGATAAACTTGGCATTAGTAAAAAATTTGTAAAAAACTAAATTTCCTGGATCATAATAAATGAAAAATTAACTAGTATTCGTCGTGACCAAAAAAATCGATTTGAAAAGGTTTTCAGTAGACTGGATATCGTTCGCACATTCTCCCTTCCTCTTTTTTCTCACTCTCTTCTTTTCCTCCTTTTCTTTTCTTTCATCTCTTCATACAAACTTTTACTTTGTTCCCATAGTTGGGTTCCCACATGCTTGATAGTGGGCTCTAAAGTACATTAAACCCAGCGTATACTTAATACCTAGGTTTTCTGTTATAACTCCAAGCTGGGAAATCTGATTCCACCACATGATAGTCCCTCTACAGGGAATTTCACTGTTCTATCTCCCCCTCCTCCTCCTCTATTACTTTTTTGCAAGGCCTTTCTGGGTTACACCAGAATAGCCTTGACTAGTTATAAAGGTTATTAATACTATCATTAGGTGTACAGTGAACAGTTTTATTGATAGTGTGTGTAATGCCACGTACACACGATCGGACTATCCGGCGGACTAGAGTCCGCCGGACAATCCGCCCGTGTGTGGGCTCCGGCGGACTTTTTCTTCCCAAAAGTCCAGCGGACTAAGCCCCCATAAACACGGTCGGAAATTCCGATGACCAAATCCGTCGGATCATTTCGGACGAATTTTGTCCGAAGCTGGTGTTGCGTACACACGGTCGGACAAAGTTGTCGGAATTTCCGGTCGTCAAGCACGCCGTGACGTAAGCTGCATACGACAGGACTATAAAAGGGAAGTTTAGCCCCACGTCTGGCACCCTTTGGGCTCCTTCTGCTGATTTTGTGTTTATCGCGTGTTAGTAGAAGTTTGGTTTGAGACGATTCGTGCTTTTCAGACTTTGATTTTCAGTGCTTATTGTCCGCTCGTTTCTGGTTTTCAGTTCGTTCTTTCTGGCCTTGATGTTTATCGGTGCTTTCTGTTAGTCCGTTCTGGCCAGCAATGTTTAGTGTACGTACTCGTCGTAGAGTTCATGCTGTGCAGGGGCTTGGTGTTGGGCTTTTAGCTTTGATACAAGCCCACTCTATGAACAGGCCGAGGAGGAGTTCATGGACCAAGAATTGGTTGCTCCAGCGTGACCAATTCTCGCACATGCCTTTGCTTTGTGAGATCCGGGAGAATAATCCTGATGATTTCAGGAACTTTCTCAGGATGACGGACCCCGTTTTTCACCGTCTGTTGGCTTTGCTGACCCCTTATATCAGCAGGCAGGATACCTGCATGAGGCAAGCCATCACTGCGGAGCAGAGGCTAGTTGCCACGTTGAGTTATTTGGCGATGGGGAGAAGCCTTCAGGATCTCAAGTTCTCGACAGGCATCTCCCCCAGGCTCTGGGGATCATTATTCCAGAGAGCTGTTCTGCCATCATACAGGTCCTGCAGAAGGACTATATGAAGGTAAGATTTCTCCTTTAACATCACATTCTATGTATTTACTGTTTGCTAATGTATTGTATTTCTTTCCTCGTTCCCTAATTACCAGGATTGCAATATGCTGTAATATGCTGTGCCCCTTTGTTCTCATGCATGCTGGAAGCTTTTAATGATTTTTTTTGTCCTTCATGCATTTTTGCCTTCACTTACCTCCCCAGCATGCTCTCCTGGGCCCATACACCTATAGCCTAGTCACTTAGCAATGTATTTTTTCATCTCCATAGTATTGGTTTCCCCTAAACACCCCCTAAAATCTATAAAAATGTTATGTGTGTGTTTAAATTCATGCAGAGTGCCAGAGGTTTTTTTTTGGTGGGCCAAACTCATTAGGAACCCCCCCTGCTGATACCAATCCTCTATCTGCTGACTTTGCCAAGCCCAATACACACTATACCTACCTCTTTAGTGGTCAGATTTATGGATAAATTCACCAAACCATGTAGTGCAAGGGCCTGCCTCAATACTTTCAAATGCTACTTTTTAAAGTTTTTTTTTACTCCTATTATTATCTTGATAGGTAATAGCAGAATGTAAAAATGTGCTTCCATTTGTTCATTTTTGGTGATATTTTTTTGGTATTATAATCTGCTTGCAATGTTTATGTGCAAAATTACTAATTATTTTTCTTGTTTGACTCCACAGTTTCCTTCAATGCCACAGGAATGGCAGACTGTGGCCTCCCACTTTGCCAGTCGTTGGGACTTTCCCAACTGTGGAGAGGCAATTGATGGAAAACACGTCCCCATCGTCCCACCCCCCAACTCGGTCCTACTATTATAATTACAAGGGGTATAATAGTATTGTGATGTTGGCGGTGGTGTCAGTGACATATGACTTCCTGTATGTGGACGTGGGGAAAAATGGCTGGATGTCGGACGGTGGAGTGATCGCGCAGACGGAGTTCCACTGGCATCTCCAGAGTGGCAGTCTGGGAGGACTCCCCTTCATCTTCGTCGCAGATGAGGCGTTTGCGCTGTCAAGCCATCTCATGTGGCCTTTCCCGATGAGGACCCTCACCCCGGACCAGAGGGTCTTTAATTTCCAGCTGTCCAGAGCCCAAAGAGTAGTGGAGAACACTTTTGGGATAATGGCCAGCTGGTTCTGCCTATTTTTGACACCCATCCACATGGCGGAATATAAACTCAATCATATTATGCTTTCCTGCTGCATTCTGCACATTTTTTTTTAAAAACTGTCACAAAACTATGTGGTCTCAGTTGGTCCTGATGCTGACTTATCTTGCCCCCCCCCCCCAAAACGCCCGCGAAGTCAGAACAAGATATATGGAGTACTTTGTGGGTAGGGGGACCATTGATATGCCAGACAATGTCTGAGAGGCATTTTTTAAATAAATATTTATTTTAAAATTAAATAATATTTCTTTTCATTTACTGCTTGGGTTTGTTTTAGGTGTCTCCTAGCTTATTTAATGGTTTATTTTTGGGCCTTTATCTTCAACAGTGCAAACCCACTTTCTGGGCGAGATGAGGTGACAGTCTCTTCTTCATCCAAATAATATTTGAATGTTTTGGTTCTGCTACACCCACCTTGTTTTTGTTGTTAATGTATGTACTGCATTACTGACAAAAAGATTACTCATTTTCAGCACCATGACCGAAATGTGTGGAGTCCTGAAAATGGTGTGTTTTTGCTTACATAAAAAGCACTGTGGGTGTTATTTACTTAAGGCAAATCCACAATGCACTACAAGTGCACTGCAAAAGTGCACCTGAAACTGCACTTGGAGTGCAAAGTGGATTTGCCTTTAGTAAATAACACAGAAAAAAACAACTTTACTACAAATACTGCTTTTGGGGTTTGTAAAAAGGAAGCCACACATTGTTGATGATTAAACTTTTTACTTCAAGCACATTCACATGTGCATTTCTAAAAGGGTTTTACAACAAACCAACATATTTGGTGTATAAACATTATTTTTGCTAACATTAATATAACTTGCCGTTTTTGTGTAAACAGGCATGTATCAAAGCAGAACATACAGAACACAGGAACTTACAAAGTTCAACTTGGAAAAGTGAAGACAATATCACACATGAGTATGTCCAAACTGTGTTGATATTGCCTTCATCACATGGGGTGTCCCCCCTGTAAAAGCCAAATTTAGAAGATGCATACAAATTGGGGATCAAACTGGGCATTTTCTCCCTGAACCCATGCCTAGAATGTCAAAATGTACTATCTCCCATTATGGGGGATCAATGTACGTGTTTTGGGGGTGCAACCCCTTCACCTCAGCCACTTTAGTAGCAAGGAAGGGGTTGCACCCACAGAACGTGTATATTGATCCCCCATGATGGGAGATAGCACATGTTGACACACTGTGTGCATCTTCCAAATTTGGCTTTTTTTTTAATGTAAAATTTTGTGGTTTTAAAACTGAAAATGGATGCTAGCTCGTTTGGGGGGGGGGGGGGGGTTTCAGATTCTGCCTAAAACATCAATGATGTTCTTCATTTTTTGTTGAACATCATTGATGTTTTTCTTGATATCATCTAAATCGCAATTGCACCCCATTATCTCCCCGATGAGGATCTGGGCACTTTCACTGGTAAAATGTGAGTCTTCTTCCACAACATCCACATCACCTAAAAATAAACCCAAAAAAACACTGTGTATTATAAATATGCAGGCATACATTGAGTACCTTACCTGAAGCTGTGGTCTCAGACACTCACCTGTTTTGGTGACAATTTTACCAATTTCTACAACCTCTCCTTCCACCTCCTCCTCTGCGTCTGGTGTTTGGTATTTCCCCTTCTTTGGGAAGTGTGGGGTCCCTGGTGTCCTCAGACATCCCGAGTCTTCTCTCCCCTATGAGAATGTACAAAAGGAATACTTAGCACACAGATCTTTGAGGGCAGAAATAGGAATATGAAACATTGCTTGGAAGTGTCGTACAATTGTGTTTTTTGGCCGAGTTCAAAGCAGAAAACATTGTTTGGGACACTTTCTAAAGCTGGAAAACTTACCTGTTTTGTGAAAGTTTGTCAGATGCATGTGGAGCACGTGTGTGGGACATCCTAATAAAAAGGGTGTTCTGGTGTCCCAGCACTAGTGCTCCAGAGTCCAGATGTGTAAACAGCTACTGAGTATCCTCTCCTTTACACTGAATAAAGTTTGCATTTCATTCTATTAGCAAGCCCTGTAGCAGAAACTTCCTTTGACTAGAGATAGATAGGCCTGAACAAATGTAGTTTCCTGCAACTTGCCAAAACATTGTATTTGAAGTGGGCGAACGATCAAGGTTTATTACGAACGATTGAACCCACGAACATGTGGCCATTTTAAACTGTACAACATTAAATCAAAGCACATGGAGCAGTATGCAAGCAATAATAATAATATGAACACACGACAACTACTTACTTTTTTGAAGAAGTCGCTTGATCTTTCGGTACTGATCGTGCTCCCTCAGTTTCAGGTCTGACCAGCGTTTCCTCAGTTTATCCTTGGATCATCGTACCCCAAAGTTCTTCTGCAGACTCTTCACAACTTTAGCCATGATCTTGGCCTTTCTGACATTTGGGTTGGGGTAAGGCCCATACTTCCCATCATAGTCGCTCCTCTTCAATATGTCCACCATCTCCGCCATCTCTACAAAAGACATATTTGAGGCCTTAAATCTTCTCCTCCGGGATCGGGACGTTTCTGCCTCCGGGCTTTCCTTGTCCTCCTCCTCGTTAGTGTAATTAGCATAGACCTGCTGTGTCTCTGCCATGTGCTCTCCCAACTGCGCCAAAAGAGAAGGGGCGGGGAATAGACTAGAAAGATCGTCAGGGGCGTGCGGAGTTTCACGCATGCGCACTGTATATAAAACGTCACACGAGTGTGTCGTACGTACGAGCTGTGAGCAGAGGGAGAGAGTGAACAAAGGTACAATTTGAACTTGGTACATCACTAGCCTATACTGCTTCTAGATTGAGGCTTATTTTGGGACAAGATTAGAGTTAAGCCTGACATTATTATGGTTTGTCTTGTGTTGTGTCTTGCAGAGAATACTATGGATTCTTTTGACCTGCCATATTTTTGCCTCATGATCATTGATCAGCTCAGGGTGCTGCCCTGCCTGTGGCAGATTTCACACCCATTTTATAAGGACCTAAGTAAGAGGAAGGCAGCGCTGGATAAACTACTTGATTTGGTAAAGATCATGGTCCCCACGGCAGACATCACCTATGTGAAGTCCAAACTTCGTGTCCTGAGGAGTACATATCTAAGGGAGCGCAAGCAGTTCCAGATTTCCCTGCGATCAGGAGATCCAAATGACATTTATGTCCCCAGGATGTTGTTATATGACAGGCTGCATTTTCTGGCAGCCCCGAGGGAACCCATGCCATCACTTTACTGTCTTTCAAGGCTTCCTTCCCCCCCAGCTGAGGCTTCCGATGTCCAACCTGGGCCTTCCAGGCAGCAACATGTGGAGGGGCCCAGCTTGAGACAGATATAGCATTGTTGAACATATTTCTCGTTGTACATTTAATGATGTTAACTAGATGTTATTATTGATCAGTTAAGTTGTGATTTAACAAAGTGGTTGACATATCAATAGACAGTAGTGACCAACAAGGATTGGGACAAGAATGAAAAATGCTGGGCTCAGAATGATAGTATGTTCTATTTATTAACATTCAATTTGCACCAGTCATGAGCTGAAAATTGTGTGATTGATGAACAAAGAACTAAAACTATGTCCCATTTTCATACACAGGAAGACCTCAGCCAGGAGGAGGCTGTGGCAAGTGCCACAACTAGCAGAGCAGAGCCACAGCCTGGAAGGAAGCCAGGAGGGAAGTGCTTAAGGAAGACCAGAGAGTGATGGCCTGGGTTCAGTCTGGTCTGACAGAAGATGCAGCCTCTTGTATGACCACATCCTGGGGACATAGATGTCATCTGCTCTTCCTGATCGCTTGGACTTCTGGACCAGACTGTTCTCCCTTAGATATGTACTCCTCAGGCCTCCAATTTTGCAATTACATATTTGATGTCTGCCCTGGGGGCCAAAAGGCTTCGCCAAATTGACTAGTTTATCCAGCGCTGCCTTCCTGTTTATTTTGTTTAGGAGACCTAATAAAGTTTTTTTTAGTTCAATAAATATTTGCCTATGTGTTTTACTTCAAAAGGGACAGTTTATTTGTGAGTAGGCAGGTACATTTCCAAAATACAAAGTCAAATTAACAAGGGGCACCAACACCAATCAACCTCCTAGAGATTAAAAAAAAATATATAAAATAAAATGATAATACTGTAATGGTGTTGGGGTAAGTTGAGACACACAAAACACAAAAAAAATTACGAAGATGAGCAAAATGTAAAATAAAGGAGATTCTAGTCATCAAATCATGAAAAAGAATAAAGAAATAAGTTTTGGAGAAGCCTGTGTGAATATGAGCAGCAAAAGAACTTCATTCTTCTAGCATTCTAAAGAAAAAGAGAATGCGCTGCATTAAAATTTTTTTAACATTGCAGACTACACACGATTGGAATTGCCGTGATCGGATTTTGTTGTGGGAAAATTTAAGATCCAGCTCTCAAACTTTTTCCGTCGGCAGGCGCCGTTCATCTTCGGAGACTTTCGGCATCTTAGAAGGAGTTGTAAATTCTGTAGAGGAATTTAAACTGGCAGAGACCAAGTGTTTAAAGGGAAAATTCCACATCTTCCCAATCTTCTCTTTGCAAATCGGGAATATACTCCACCCGCCTTTCCTTACAATGGGCCACCGAAAGTGGCGTGACTTGAAACAATTCTTTGTAAACCCCTGATGGAGTTTTGAGTCATCAGGAAGTAAGATTTCAATGATACAAGGCCGAGTCTCTAGGGAACGGAACTGTGGCAAGAAGCATGGCGTAATTGGAAGTAGTGGAAAAAATTGATTAGGAAGGGATAATTCGGCTTTTAACATATCAAAAACAACAGCTCTATGCCTGCTTAAATCAACAATGCATAAATATATACAAAACATACACTACCATTCAATGGTTCATATCCACTAAAGTGCATGAATAACATAACATGCTTTGCATAAACTTAAAGTGCTTCAAAAAAAGTCCAAAGTGTCTTGTGCTATGCTTTCAAGGATAAAGTGCTCAATGTCCTTAACCACTTTAAGACCAGCTTCGTTTTGGATTTTAGGTGTTTACATGTTTAAAACAGTTTTTTTTGCTAGAAAAAAACTTAGAACCCCCAAACATTATATATTGTTTTTTTTTTCTAACACCCTAGAGAATAAAATGGCGGTCGTTGCAATACTTTTTTTCACACCGTATTTGCGCAGCGGTCTTGCAAGCGCACTTTTTTGGGAAAAAATTCACTTTTTTGAATAAAAAAATAAGACAACAGTAAAGTTAGTCCAATTTTTTTATATATTGTGAAAGATAATGTTACGCCAAGTAAATTGATACCTAACATGTCACGCTTCAAAATTGCGCCCGCTCGTGGAATGGCATCAAACTTTTACCCTCAAAAATCTCCATTCTACAGGTTTCATATTTTGCGTTACAGAGGAGGTCTATGGCTATAATTATTGCTCTCGCTCTACCGATCGCGGCCATACCTCACATGTGTGGTTTGACCACCGTTTTCATATGCGGGCGCTACTCACGTATGCGTTCGCTTCTGCGCACGAGCTCGTCGGGACGGGGCGCTTTAAAAAATGTTTTTTTTGTTTTTCTTATTTATTTTTCTTGATTTTATTTATTTTTACACTGTTTTTAAAAAAATATTTAATTGGCTCACTTTTATTCCTATTACAAGGAATGTAAACATTCCTTGTAATAGAAAAAAGCATGACAGGTCCTCTTAAATATGAGATCTGGGGTCAAAAAGTCCTCAGATCTCATATTTGGACTTCAATGAAAAAAAAAAAAATGTCATTTAAAAAAATGACATTTGAAAATTCCTCTTTAAGAGGTATGGGCGGAAGTGACGTTTTTGACGTCGCTTCCGCCCTCCTATGGTATAGAGATGAGTGGCGGCCATCTTAGCGTCACTCATCTCTATGCACAGGAGGGGAAAGGACCAGATCGCCTCCGCCGCTGCCGACGGTTCCGGTAAGCGGTGGAAGGCGCGGGAGAGCGGCGGGAGGGGGGAGCACCTCTCCCGCCGCCGATAACGGTGATCTCGCGGCGAATACGCCGCGATGACCACCATTATCGGAATGCCGACCGGCGCCTGAAGAGATGGATATCTCGGTTGTGGCAGCAGCTGCTGCCGTTACCGAGATATCCCTCTTCAAAAAAGGGACGTACATCGTCGTGCGCCGGTCGGAAAGTGGTTAATCCGTCATTCCATACGCTATTGTGAAGGGATCACCTATGTGCCATCCCCTCCATAAAAGGAAACTCATCTGACAATTTTGGTCCTTTTCTATTCATGGGTAATGGAGCGCCTTTCCCCTTTAAAGGAGGGGATCCCCCGGACCCCACTGAAGTCTATCCTCTCAATACACTCCACACATAGGGATGAATGCCACCATATAAAAAAGAAAGGCTCATATATTGTAAAACCTTCTTTTTTGATGGAATCATAGAAACATATAAAAGTGATGGCAGAAAAAAATGGCAGTCTGCCCAATTGTTTTATATACATTTTTTTTTTAATTAAAATCAATTACCACTAAAAATAATTAATTGGCCACTCACATTCTATTGTGCATGATCTTGCACCAGGATTTGCATCGCTTAAGTATGTAAAGCAGCGGCTTTGCTATCACAGCTCTCCTAACAGCCAAAGCCCTGCTTACTACCGGGACTTCCGGGGGTATGTAGCGGGATGACGTCACTTCCTGCGGGCCCGCCCCAAATTTGTTTTTTAAATGGTCAAAGGTCATCAGCCTACCATCCTGCACTACATCCCCTAATAATTTTATACCATTAGTAGCCCATACCGCAAGGCCTGGAAGGGTAGTGAACCGTAACAGACAGGGATTCAGCCACAAAGGGGAAGGGGGGGAGACACGGGTCATCTGTGGATGCAATATTTTTTGCGCTCCCAGGCTTTAATAGTGGCCTTCATGGAGCCAGTGAGGGGCAGAGTAGAACGAGTTTCCCCATGAAATACATATTTCAGGCTCTCATAATATTCCAAAGGAAAGTGTAGGGGAAGGTTAAATCTCATGCTGGTTCACTTTTTACTGTCTGTGTACCCGAGATTATTTCCCTGCTCATCCTTTCCTGTAGATGCAACAGGAAGTGAGAGGAAACCCCTACAATATTAGAGGACTTTACATCTCTTTCTGGCCTTTCTGTCTCATTGACATTAATCATCAGGACAACTAGAGAGGGTAAAGCTCCCCAACTGATGCAAAGACAGCAGTACAAGCCTAACACAGGTTCTGATATGGTCATATTCCAACCAAAACAACAAAATGGCTATACATTCACTTTAAAATATACCTGTCATGAGAAAAATATGAAGCTTACTCTAGCTGGCCTCTTTCTCAAAAAGCTCCCTCATAAAACTTGCCTAGCTAAGTTTAGATTAAAAAAACCTTTCACTCTGACATTTTGACATCTTTTCACTGAAGATATTAAATTATTATGCAGTTTCTCATCATATGCTCATGTTAATTTTCTAATCTAGACCAATGGTCTCCAAACTGCAATCCATGGGCCAAGATCCACCTTTTGCTTGCCTCTAACTGGCCCATGGAGCAGAATTCCTCCACCAGTGATGGGCCACTACCCCCCCCCCTCCCCGAATGACACCAATGGCACTATTCCTCTCAATGACACCAATGATGGGGCACTATTCCTCTCAATGACACCAATGATGGAAAACAATTCCTTCCACTACACCAACTACAGGGCACTATTTATTCCTCTGATACCAACAATAGGGCACTATTCCTTGCACTGACATTAACAATGAGCACTATTTTTTCATCTGACACTAACAATATAGGCCCATTTCCTCCCACTGTGCTCAACAGTAAAACAGTATAACTTCCACTGACAGCAACAATAGGGGACCATTCTTTCTACTGACACCATAGTTGGGATACTATTTGTTCGAGTAATACCAATGATGGGGCACTATTCCTTCCATTGATGACAATGATATGGCACTACTCCGTGCACTGACAGCAAGGATGTGGCATTATTCTTCCTCCCACTGACCACGGAGCCTGGGACATTGTTTACTCTGACCACTGATGCTGTGGCATTTTCTACTTCCACTGGCCTCAGTCCAGCCTCCCTAATGTCTAAAGGACTGGACCTTTTGTTTGGTATTTTGAGGACCCCTTCTTTAGGCTATCAGACACTTGGGTGATATTTGCTAAGGGTGAATTACTTAGCTGTACAGGTACTAGGCACAGGTACAGGTAAAGACACTTGGGTGATATCTGCTGAGGATGCATTACTGCTGTACAGGTATGACATGTTAATGCATGTTACCTCCAGGCTTAAATTTTTCCCTTCTACAGCAAGGCCGGTTTTGCACTTTGACATATTTTCTCAGGCCTCCATCAGATAAGACACTTCTCTGAAGCTCTATCAGCAAGAGTTTTATCACGTAGGCCATAATCTGAGCACACGTGGACTCTGCCTTCAAACACACCATGGATATCATGCTGGACATCATAGGTGAACATTTTCTTTCTGCAATGTGCCTACTTCACAAAGCAAAGGCCTGTTTGTTTGGAAGTGAATTAGCCAAATCTTAAGGCACTTCAAACAAGGCTTCCCCCTTATCTATGCCATAAGACTAGTTACCATTTAGGAATGCAGTTGCTGTCCCCAAGTTAGCATATCTGTGGCAATTTGATCAAATGATTGAACGGTCATTTAAATTTTTTGTCAAAATAACAAAGCAATCTAAGCCCTGGTTCACACTTGAACATTTTGACATGTGATTTGACATGTCAAATTGCCAGCAATTGCCGTCCTAATCAAGTCGTTTCTGTACTACTTTTTGCGATTTTGGGCTGCGATTTACATTGACATCTGTGCAGAAACCTGCACAGATGTCTCTGAAATTGCAGACAAAATCGGGACTGACATGCGGGAGTGAAATCATGCGAGTTCAGCTGAACTCGCACAGCTTCATTCCCGCAGCTCAGTGTGAACCTGAGCTTAGCTATAGAATGATGATTTCAATCGGTCACAAGTAGATGAAATTGAAATTACCTCTGTGATAACCAGCATGAAAATCCAATTGCTTTCTAAAAGAATATTATAGTTTTTCCAGTATCACACCTGTTGCAACATACATTTTGCAAATGGAAAGGCTCATTCAGTCAATACAAGCCCAGTGAAGGGCTGCCAGTATAATCACCTCTACCTGTAAAACCTGCAGAATAGTGTGTCGGATGCCATGCATTGTACCTGTCAGCAGGGCCAGACTGGCCTACTGGGATATCGGGAAATTTCCCGGTAGGCTGCCTGCCCTGGGGCCGCTTTGTAGGGCCAATCCTGGGCGGGTGCCCAGGCACTGCGAGCTGAGGCAGAGGGGGGTGTCCAGGGCTGGCCCTACCATGGGTCCAGCCGCTGGGTCCATTGAGTTGCCTCTGAGGGGAGGGGGGGGGGGCGAGCGCCACCTGATTACATAGAGCAGAGATCCCCTGCTTACCCGGTGGCTGCTGTCATATGTAGTCCCCGTTTCCTGGACCAGCTCCTATGATGGATGTCACACTGGTCCAATGCCGGGACGTGTGACGTCCATCATAGGAGCCAGTCCAGGAGGCGAGATTTCGTATGACAGCGACTGCCTGGTAAGTGGGAGATCCCCGCTCTGTGTAATTGGATGGAATATTTATATATTTTAACCACTTAAAGACTGGAAGGATTTGCCCCCTAATTACAACTAAAAATTGCGCAGTTGTTCGACATTGTACCCAAACAAAATTTATGTCCTTTTTTTCCCCCACAAATAGAGCTTTCTTTTGGTGCTATTTGATCACGGTTTTTATTTTTTGCGCTATAAACAAAAAAAGGTTGACAATTATGAAACAAAATATGTATTTTTTTTACGTTTTGCTATAATAAATATCCCCCAAAAAAAAGTAAAATAACAAATTTCTTCATCAGTTTAGGCCAATATGTATTCTTCTACATATTTTTGGTTTGCGCAAAAGTTATAGCGTCAACAAAATAGGGGATAGATTTTCTTTTTTTAGGCTTTTTCCCTGTGTTTTCACCTGGTGATCTGGCCAGTAACAAACTTCCTGTATTAGGCCCCTTTCACACTGGGGCGGTTTTCAGGCGGTACAGCGCTAAAAATAGCGCCTGTATACCGCCTGAAAAAACCGGCCCCATTCACTCCAGTGTGAAAGCCAGAGGGCTTTCACACTGGAGCGGTGCGCTAGCAGGACGGCAAAAAAAGTCCTGCTAGCAGCATCTTTGGAGCGGGATAGGAGAGGTGTGTTCACCGCTCCTATACCGCTCCTTCCCATTGATTTGAATGGGACACCGCGGTAAAACCGCGGCAATACCGCCGCAAAGCACCGCTACGGCGCTGCTCTGCGGGGGATATTAACCCTTTTTTGGCCGCTCGCGGGGGGTAAAACCGCACCGCGAGCGGCCGAAACCCGCGGGCAAAACTACGGTAAAGCAGGGCTAAATATAGCGCTGCTTTACCGTCACCGCGGCTTCCCGCCCCAGTGTGAAAGGGGCCTTAGGGTGCCTACACTCTGGATGGAGGAGCAACAGAGACACCTTTGGATAGCAGCATTGTAAATCTGCGGGAGGAAAGTGTTAGATGGACTAGCAGATTTAGATACAATAGCTAATACACTTAGCCAAAGCCCAGTAAACATCTAATAAGCAGTTACAGCAACAGATTTTTTTTTTTTTTTTTTACTTTTGGGATAAAGATTTTACATGAACCAGTAGTTTAGAAAGGATGAGAGTGGGTTTACATCCACTTTAATGAAGCCATCACATCTAAGAACTGGTAAGCTGCAATATAATAAATGTGTAATTTGGTTTTATTACTGCTGTAAGTGTTGTTACAGGTGTCTGTTATTGCATTTTTAGTGTTACTATATAATTCTTTTGTTTTATACAGAGGGAATATTCCATGGTGCATTCCATAATAAAATGATTAGAGGTAAGATGTCACAGTGACCTGTCACTTCACAGAATTGCACAGTGCATATTGATTATACAGAGTGTTAGCTGTATCTGAGCAGCAGATAGCACCTGCCAATGTGGAAGGTTAAGATTCACACTCAGACCACTTTCTATAGGTTTAAAGTTCACAGTTAACATTTCTTTAGCATCTAACAGATAAATCACTGGCTGCTGTGTACTTTACAGAGGGTGATTTGTACGATCCAAAGGTTAGTTGGCATAGAGGCCTAGCACCTTCCTGCCAACTCATCTCCTTTGCTCTGCAAAGTGAACTGTAATGACCTACTTGTGCTGCTGTACTTACCCATACTGGATAACTATATACAGTAGCATAGGCTAAATAATCCCAGTATTTTAGCAGGTAGTGCTCCTAATGGCCCATACACACGATCAGAAAATTGTAGGAAAAATACCGCATTCAAATCGATCGTACAAAAATCTGATCGTTAGTACACAGCTTTAGAGAGCCGATCGCAATTCATATGATATTATTATTATTTATTATTATTATTTGATGGGACAAGCATGCAAATTTTTTGCTCATACGAAAAAACTGATTGTGCGAATTTAGTTTAATCAGTACAGCTGTCGTTTGAAAATACAATACAAATACACTAAATACATTGCATCACTTCCAAATTGCATGCAAAAAAAAATTCAAAGTTAACGATCATTCGTCTGATAATCTCATCATGTGTACCAGGCATAATTACATCTCTCACACTTTGATTGCATAGATCCAGGGCCGGTGCTACCACTAGGCAAACTAGGCAGCCGCCTAGGGCGCCATGCTGCCTAGGGGGCGCCGGACACTGGTTTTCCTACTCTCTTCTCTCTGCAGCAAGCAACTAAGTCTCAGCATCAGCAGGCAGCCACCCCTCTGTTCACAGATAGTGTCAGAGGCGCAGCGGCGGTGAAGGACTGTGTCTGTGTCCCGACTCCTGAACGAATGGAAGCAAGCAAACATTCATTGATGGGCACTGGTAGGCTGCATTTGATGGGTCCTGGTGAGGCTAAATGTGATGGGCGCTGGTGAGGCTGCATTGATGTGCGCTGGTGAGGCTGCATTTGATGGGCGCTGGTGAGGCTGCATTTGATGGGCGCTGGTGGGCTGCATTGATGGGCGCTGGTAGACTGCATTGATGGGCGCTTGTAGACTGCATTGATGGCCGCTGGTAGGCTGCATTTGATGGGTGCTGGTAGGTTGCATTGATGGGCGCTGGTGGGCTGCATTTTATGGGTGCTTCGTTAAAAAGGTGGGGTTTACATGGGCAGGGAAAAGGCAGGGCAGGGGTGGAGTCAAGGGGGGTGGCAAAATTAGGTTTCGCCTAGGGTGTCAAAAATCCTTGCACCAGCCCTGCATAGATCCTAACTGTTCCTCTTTATAACCTAAAATCGTATGTCCCTGTTTCCCTACTTTAGGTCTGATACACAGATCTGTATATGTACTAACTGGGTAGTTTCTGCTGCTCTTAGGCCCGATTCACACTGATGCGACAATGCGACAATTTGGAGCGCTTGTTGCATCAAAGGTCGGATTCCAGTTGGACCCCATTCTGTGCAATGGAACCGTTCTATTTGGTGCGACTTGAGTTGCTGACTTAGAAAAAGGTTCCTGCTCTACTTTTGGTCCGACTTCTGTTAAAGTCGCATGCAAGTTGTGCCAAAGTTGTGCTGGGGTCTATCTTCAAAGTTGCGTGGAAGTTGCGCGACTTTGAAATCAGGGGCAATGTGAACCCGGCTCTGAGAAAACGTGTCGTGGCCTAAATTATTGTTTGGTTCTAAGGTAAAAATTACATTGAAGTGGGAGTATCTGCTTTAATCCTCAAAAACAATTTCCGTGTTTACGTGCAAACATGAGTGTCCGCAGAACTTTTTTTGGGGGGGGGCATACTTTTAAGGTCTTCAGGGCCGGACTGGGAATAAAAACCAGCCCTGGAAAAAAATTTCACACCAGCCCCATAGCATTTTAACCACTTCAGCCCGGGACCAATTTGCAGCCAAAGGACCAGGCCCCTTTTTGCGATTCGGCACTGCGTCGCTTTAACTGACAATTGCGCGGTCGTGCTACATGGCTCCCAAACAAAATTGGCGTACTTTTTTTCCCACAAATAGAGCTTTCTTTTGGTGGTATTTGATCGCCCCTGCGGTTTTTATTTTTTGCGCTATAAACAAAAATAGAGCTATAAGAAAAATATCCCCAAAAAATATATAAAAAAAAAATTTTTTTCCTCAGTTGAGGCCGATACGTATTCTTCTACATATTTTTGGTAAAAAAAAATTAGCAATTAGCGATTATTGATTTGTTTGCGCAAAAGTTATAGCGTTTACAAAATAGGGGATAGTTTTATAGCATTTTTTATTAATATTTTTTTTTTTTACTAGTAATGGCGGCGATCAGCGATTTTTATTGTGACTGCGACATTATGGCGGACACATCGGACATTTTTGACACATTTTTGGGACCATTGTCATTTATATAGAAATCAGTGCTATTTAAATGCACCGATTCCTATGTAAATGACACTGGCAGTGAAGGAGTTAACCACTAGGGGGGCGGGGAGGGGCTAAGTGTGACGTGTTGTGTTTTTTTTTTTACAGTAGGGGGGCGTGGCTGTACGTCTGACGTCATTGATCGGCTTTCCCGATGACAGGGAACAGCCGATCAATGACAGGCAGTGTAGGAAGCGCGGGGAGAGGTTTGTTTACACAGACCTCTCCCCGTTCTTCAGCTCTGTGATCCGATCGCGGGACATCAGCGGCGATCGGGTCCGTGGTCACGGAGCTCCCGACTGGGTCGTCAGCTCGCCGCCGGTGGCGCGCGCGCGCGACCCCACGGCTAGGCAATTAAAGAGCACGTATATATACGTGCTTTTGCCTAGCTGTGCCATTCTGCTGACGTATGTACAGGCGGCGGTCGGGAATCGGTTAAAGAATTTCTGCACAAACTGTCAGAAACCGTCTCAGGGAAGCTCATCTGCATGCTTGTTGTCCTCATAGGGGTCTCGACCTGACTGCAGTTTGTCGTCGTAACTGACTTGAGTGGGCAAATTCTCACATTCAATGGCATCTGGCACTTTGGAGAGGTGTTCTCTTCACGGATGAATCCCGGTTTTCACTGTACAGGGCAGATGGCAGACAGTGTGTATGGCGTTGTGTGGGTGAGCGGTTTGCTGATGTCAACGTTGTGGATTGAGTAGCCCATGGTGGCGGTGGGGTTATGGTATGGGCAGGCGTATGCTATGGACAGCGAACACAGGTGCATTTTATTGATGACATTGAGATACCGTGACGAGATCCTGAGGCCCATTGTTGTGCCATTAATCCACGACCATCACCTCATGTTGAAGCATGATAATGCACGGCCCCATGTTGCAAAGATCTGTACACAATTCCTGGAAGCAGAAAACATCCCAGTTCCTGCATGGCCAGCATACTCACCGGACATGTCACCCATTGAGCATGTTTGGGATGCTCTGGATCGGTGTATAGGACAGTATGTTCCAGTCCCTGCCAATATCCAGCAACTTCGCACAGCCATTGAAGAGAAATGGACCAACATTCCACAGGCCACAATCCACAACCTGATCAACTCTATGTGAACGAGATGTGCTGCACTGCGTGAGGCAAATGGTGGTCACACCAGATATTGACTGGTTTTCGGACCTCCCCCCCCCAATGCAGTAAAACTGCACATTTTAGAGTGGCCTTTTATTGTGGTCAGCCTAAATGCCGCGTACACACGTGCAGACTTTTGCCGGCGGACCTAGTCCAGCGGACAATCCGCCGGACTTTCCAGCTGGGTCCGCCGGACTTTCCGAGCGTCTGGACTTGCCCACACACACGCGGACTTTCCCACACACGCACGGACTTCTCCGGTGGATAATCCGCCGGTCAAGACAACATAGCGCTACCATGGTCAGACCACCACGCTATCAAATTTGAGATCGCCACCAACATCTCCCTGCAAAAACCAAACCCAGCAGCAACAACACACTGGATTAGATCGCAGAAGAAACTACATTCGGAAATCTTCAAAACCACACTAACACACAAAATGGGTACACTAAATCAAAACCACTCAACAGAACGAATACTCAGCTTCATAAACAAGGCACTTCTACAAACAGCAGACGCAGTCGCCCCGAAACATCGAGTACCCATCCGCAAGAAAAATTCTGGTTGGTTTAATGGCACGCTTACTCTACTGAAACGGGAACACAGAAGAGCAGAAAGAGCCTGGAGAAGAAACACCACAAAGGAAAATCACACAAACTACAGAATACTCACCAAGAGATATCATAAAGCAATTTTCACAGCAAAAAAAGAACATGTCTCAAACACCCTCTCAAAAGCCTTAAACCGACCACGGGAACTTTTCAAACTAGTCGCCCAGACTATGAACCCCACCTGCCTTGAGCCCCTAGGAAACGAAACTCAAGAATACTGCAACAAATTATCAGATTTTTTCATCAACAAAATAGACAACATTCAGAAAATAATTCAACAAAAAAAAACAACAACCAGCTCTACTCAACTCAACCCAGGTAAGGAATTTTACATCCACAGCGCACAAAGCACCACATTTTTCACTTACCCCGATCACAACGGATGAAACCAAAAATGTCATCAAGAGCCTCCGAGACAGCACCTCGCCAAACGACATCATCCCCACAAAACTCTTGAAAGAATGCTCCGACATTCTGGCCCCCGCTATCACACACCTAGTAAATCAGTCGTTCAAAGAAGGATTGGTTCCGAATTCCCTCAAGCAAGGCATCATCAAACCATTACTAAAGAAACCCAACCTCGACCCCAAGGATCCGAACAATCGCAGACCGGTAACAAGCCTGAACACCATTTCCAAGATCATGGAGAAAGCAGTAGTACAACAGCTTCAACTTCATCTGGACACACACAAGCTCCTAGACCCACTACAATCGGGCTTCCGCCCAGGCCATGGCACAGAAACGGCACTTCTGAAAATATGGGATGACGCCCTAGAAGCAGCGGATGAGGGAGAATCGTGTCTTCTGGTATTGCTGGATCTCAGTGCGGCGTTCGACACAGTGGACCACAACATGCTTCTCAGCCGCCTCAAGGAAGTGGCAGGAGTTACAGATGGAGATCTGCCATGGTTCGCTTCCTTCTTAGGAAACCGGTCACAAACAGTGAAACTAGGAGCCTTCACTTCGGAAACTCGGGCAATCACTTATGGAGTCCCTCAAGGATCACCATTGTCACCAGTACTGTTCAACATTTACATCCGACCACTCTTCAAAATTATTAGCAAATTGGATCTGTGCTTCCACTCATACGCGGACGACACTCAACTGTACTTCCGGATCACCGGACAAAAAGACCAATACCAGGAACTAGGAAAATGTCTCACATTGATAGATGACTGGATGACCACTAGCTCCCTCAAACTAAATGGATCAAAAACAGAATTACTGCTCCTCGACGCAAACTCAAGGAAAAAGACGAAGACCCCTTGGACACCACCAACCATCTTGGGACAGACCATCCTTCCAAGCAACAAAGCCAAAAGCCTCGGAGTAATCTTTGATTCAGAGATGACAATGGAGGCACAAATAGGATCCGTAATCAGCGGATCCCACCATCTCCTTCGCATGCTACGCAGACTCATCCCCTTCATCCCGGAAAAGGAAAAAGCGGTAGTAGTAGGAACGATCATCAATTCACGGCTCGACTACGCAAACTCACTCTACATAGGATTACCGGATTACCAGATTGCGCGCCTTCAAATTGTCCAAAACACAGCAGCAAGAATAGTCACCGGAAAGAAACCCTGGGAATCCATCTCCCCATCCCTAAGGATGCTCCATTGGCTCAAGGTAAAAGACAGGATCACATTCAAGACCCTCTGCCTCACCCACAAATGTACACAAGGAAATGCGCCTCAATACCTTTGTGAGAAAATAGAAAAATACATACCGAATCGCAGACTTCGATCAACAAACCAAAATCGCCTTCTCATCCCCAAAGCCCGCTACAAATCGAAGGGAGAACGAAGATTCGCAGTACAGGGACCCCGGCTATGGAATGCTCTACCAAACAACATCCGCATGGAAGAAAACCATCAGGCCTTCAGGAAAAAACTCAAGACCCACCTCTTCTAATACATGGCATCCCAACATGAGCAGTCAAGCGCCTCGAGGCGATTCAGTTCGCAGTTGCAGCGCTATACAAGTCATTCATTCATTCATTCATTCAAAGTCCGCGGGACTTTTGAAAATGAATGGACTTGCCCACACACGGAGCAGTCCGTTCATTTAGAACGTAACTTCAGGTTACGTAGCTAGCGTAGGCAGTAAATGCCGCCGCGCTAGCTCCGTAACCTGGCATGGATTTAAAGGGACTCCCTACGCCGAAAAACGGCGTGGGGGTTCCCCCCAAATCCATGTCAGACCCTTATCCGAGCACGCAGCCTGGCCGGCCAGGAAAGGGGTGGGGATGAACGAGCGCCCCCCCCCCCTGAGCCGTACCAGGCCGCGTGCCCTCAACATGGGGGGTGCCCTGGGCAAAGGGGGGCCGTGCGCCCCCCCCCACCCAAAAGCACCTTGTCCCCATGTTGATGAGGACAAGGGCCTCTTCCCGACAACCCTGGCCGTTGGTTGTTGGGGTCTGCGGGCGGGGGCTTATCGGAATCTGGGAGCCCCCTTTTATAAGGGGGCCCTCAGATCCCGGCCCCCCACCCTATGTGAATGAGTATGGGGTACGATGTACCCCTACCCATTCACCTAAAGTGTAAAATGTAAAGTACAAAAACACCCACACTTTTGAAAAAATATTTTATTGCACTGCTCCGGGGGTCTTCTTCCGTCTTGGGGGTCTTCTCGCCGGACTCCTCCGCCATTTACCACGCTCTTTTACCGAGCGGAGAAGTCCGGCTACCTTCTTCGTCTTCGCCGCCGTCGTCTGGGGGTCTCGATCCGCCTTCGGGGTCTCTTCTGTTCTTGCGGCGGTCGTCGTCTTCCGCGCCACCGGCGCCGCCTTCTTCTTCTTGTTCTTCTTCTTCCGATGTTGACCCGATGCTCTCTCTGCCCGGAATGCCAGATCCGCGCTGCTCTGGGACTTATATAGGGACATGGGGACAGGGTCACATGCTCATGTCACATGGTGACCCCGCCCCCTTGTGATATCACAGTCCCGGAGGATGCTGGGACTGAGCGATGAGTGGCAAGTCCGTTCATTTTCAAAAGTCCGGCGGACTAGCCTACTAACGGCGGGATTGTCCGCCGGACTGCCAAGTCCAGCGGATAATTTTAAAACCAAACTTAAAACTTTGGTCCGCCGGACTTTGGCGCCAAAAAGTCCGCCCGCGCCCACACACGAGGGCATTATCTGCTGGACTTCAGTCCAGAGGATAATCCCGCGGGATAGTCCCTTCGTGTGTACGCGGCATAAGGCACACCTGTGCAATAATCATGCTGTCTAATCAGCATCTTGATATGCCACACCTGTGAGGGGGATGGATTATCTTGGCAAAGGAGAAGTGCTCACTAACAGATTTAGACAGATTTGTAAACAATATTTGAGAGAAATAGGCCTTTTGGATACATAGAAAAAGTCATAGATCTTTAAGTTCAGCTCATGATAAATGGGGCAAACACAAATGTGTTGTGTTTATAATTTTGCTCAGTGTACATATGAGCAAATTCTGGTTAAAAGTGGTACAAGTGGAGCAATCATCAAGGGGGACCCCATTAATGTGGGGGGGGGGGGCTCTGGTGATCAGAGACCACCTCCTGCAGAAAGAATACACTAAGGTAAGGGGGGGTTACTAATATAAGGAGTAAGACCTTTATATCAGTGCCCCCTTACATAATTGTATTCACTCCCCCCTTACATTAGTGACCCCCCTCAGACTGGCCTGGTGGCGCTGTCACTGACCTGCTCTCAGGTGCACCGTGCAGGGATCAGTCACTTGGCTCCAGCTTGGTGGCTCTGGTTTTATCCAATAGTCTCCTCTCCACAGTCCACACACGTCTGACTTCTCCCATGACCCCTGTCCAGATGACACTCCCACTCTTGACTCCTCTCCAGACTCCCCCCTCAGAGACTGCAGACATGATAAAAGACAAGAGATGGTCAGAGGCTGTGGACATGATACAGGAGATGGTCAGCTGCTGCGGACATGATCCAGGAGATGGTCAGAAGCTGCGGACATGATACAAGAGATGGTCAGAGACTGCAGACACTGTACAGGAGATGGTCAAAGGCTGCAGACATGATACAAGAGATGGTCAGAGACGGCAAACGCTGTACAGGAGATGGTCAGAGATTGCAGACATGATATAAGAGATGCTCAGAGACTGCAGACATGGTACAGGAGATTATCAGAGACTGCCGATAGATTACAGGAGATGATCAGAGACTGCAGACATGATACAAGAGATCAATGCTGCCTCACCACTGCACATCAATGCAGCCTCACTCTTCCCATCAATGCAGCCTCACTGTGCTTATCAATGCAGCCTCACTGTGCCCATCAATGCAGCCTCACTGTGCCCATCTGCAGCCTCATCAGTGCCCATCAATGCAGCCTCACTATGCCCATCTGCAGCATCACTGTGCCATCAATGCAACCTCACTGTGCCCATTTTCAGCCTTGCTGTGCCCATCTGCAGCCTCACTGTGCCCATCAATGTGCTCATTCAACTGTTAGTGGAAAGGGATATTGTGGATCTAAAGAGAGGATTGTCTACTGTCTCCACCCTTGCCACAGACAATTTAAATAAGTCTGAAAGGGAAGCCCTTACCCGTTTGAAATCTCAGAACGATATAGTGTTACGGGAAGCTGACCAGGGTGGGGCTGTGGTGATCCTCTCTTCTGAGAACTATAAGGCAGAAACAATACAGCAATTGAGTGACATCTCTACATACTGTGTCCTAAAAACAGACCCCACTAACATTTTCCAAAAGCAACTGTCCCAGCTCCTAGATATTGGCAAGGAAATTGGAGTTTTGACAACCAAATTAGCAGACTCCCTTATAGTGGATTGTCCGGTTAGTCCGGTTTTTCACTATTTACCTAAGGTGCACAAAGGTGACACTCCAGTTAAGGGATGACCGATAGTTGCAGGTATTGGCTCCCTGCTTGGAAAACTTGGGGAATAAGTTAACCAATACTGCAGCCACTGGTAAAATGACTGCCAGGCTATATTAAGGACACATCCACAGTGTTGTCTTACACTAAAGATATTAGATGGCAGGAGTCATTTTTGTGGGTCACTTTGGATGTTCAGTCTTTATATTCATGCATTCCACACAATTTGGCACTGGATGCCTTGAGATTCCATCTACATTATTATAGCACATACGTATAGTGCAGAGTTGAAAGAGTTTTTGGTCATGTCAGTTGATTTTTTGTTACAACACAACTATTTTATTTTTGATCAGATCTTTTACCTGCATTGTAGAGAAGCCTCTTTGGCGAACCTGTACATGGGCTGGGGGGAGGAGAAGTTCCTGTTCTCCCATTCCAATCCATGTACGGGTGCCATTAGATGGTATGGCAGATTCAATGATGACCTCATACTTGTTTGGGATGGGGCTGTCAGGAATCTGTCTGCCCTCACGTCCTATGTCAATATCAATCACCTTGGTTTGGAGTTTAGCCATGAGAGTAATCGTAGCATGATTAACTATTTAGATATCACTCTTGTGGGGGACCATACAACAGCTGCTGTTTACACCCATACATTCCACAAAATATGTGCTGGTAATTTGTTTCTCCTGGCAATGAGTTGTCACCCCTCCCACATCATATGTTCTACTCCTGTGGGGAAATTTATCAGAGCATGACAGAATTGTTCCAGCACAGATAGCTTCTTGCAGGAATGTAATATTATCACCTCGGGGCTTAAAGAGAGGGGTTACCAGGATTGGCATATTTATAGGGGTGTCACAATAGCTAAGAACAGAGATAGACGCACACTCCTTACCAAGACAAGCTACGGGTATTTGTCTGAATCTAACAAGAGTCACTTTTGTTGTGTTCCACCTGGTGGGCATGTCACAGATTAGGCGGTTCTTGGGCAGGTTAAATTCCTTTTGGAGGTCAGCCAGCTGAGCACTGACATTATATGACCGGCGGAAATGCACACAGACTTTCCTGGCCTGCCTCAGGACATCCTGTAAGCCCGGGTACCTGCCCAAGAACCGCTGCACCACCAAGTTAAGGACATGAGCCACACAGGGCACATGGATCAGTTGTCCCTGTCGGAGGACGGAGAGGAGGTTGGTGCCATTGTCGCAAACCACAATTCCTGGCTTAAGCTGGCATGGCGTCAACCACCTCTCAGCCTGCCCCTGCAGAGCTGACAGAATCTCTGCCCCAGTGTGGCTCCTGTCCCCCAAGCACACCAGCGCAAGCACCGCATGGCATCTTTTTGCCTGCGTACTTGCGTAGCCCCTTGAATGCCTAGGGAGCACAGCTGGTTCCGAGAACAAAGCACAGGAAGAGGCCATAGAGGAAGAAGAAGAGGAGGGGGTGGAGGAGAGAGGTGTGTCAGAATCACCAGTAGTAGCATTTTGGAGGCGTGGTGGCGGAACAACCTCCAACACTACTGCACCTTGTCCTGCATCCTTCCCAGCTGTCAGAAGAGTCACCCAATGTGTCGTGAAAGATAGGTAACGTCCCTGTCCATGCCTGCTGGACCATGAGTCAGTGGTAATATACACCTTACCGCTGACCGCCCTGTCCAGCGAGGCCAAGACATTGCCTTCCACATGCCGGTAGAGAGCCGGAATCGCCTTCCGTGAGAAAAGGTGGCATTTGGGAACCTGCCACTGAGGAACCGCACATTCCACAAACTCATGGAAGGGGGCAGAATCTACCAACTGAAAAGGCAGCAGTTGAAGTGCTAGCAATTTAGCCAAGCTAGCATTCAACGGCTGGGCATGTGGATGGCTGGGAATGAACTCCTTTTGACGGTGCAGCAGCTGGGGCAAAAAAATTTGCCTGGTACAATCGGACGTCGGTGTACCGATAGCAGATTCCCCGCAAGTACTTGGCTGTGACACACCTAATTCTACACCTTCATTCCTCTCAGTGCAGGTTTCAGAGAGGACTGAAGGTATAGTGGGGTTGGAGATCCCAGCTGATGAGTAGCAAGGAGAGGTCCGCTTTGTTCTTTAGTGTGGGTCTTTTAGGTACGCTTGCCAACGAACTGCATGGCAGGTCGACATATGTCTTGTCAAGCATGTGGTGCCCAAGCGGCTGATGTTTTGGCCACGCGAGATACGCTTGAGACATATGTTGCAAATAGCAGTGGTGCGATCTGATGCACTCATCTCAAAAAAGGCCCACACCAAACAACTTTTGGAATAACGCGCACAGGCAGCGCCCTGCACATGCAGAGCTGTGCGGTGTGATGCAGTCAGTGTGCTGCCCTTAAGCTGGCCCCTGGAGGGCATCCTGCCTTATTGGAGATGTGCCTCCTCCTCCTCCTCTCTCCTATCAGGCACCCATGTGGAGTCAGTGACCTCATCTTTTCCTCCCTCCTCATCACTGGAGCAAACCTGGCAGTATGCTGCAGCTGGGGGAACATGACTGCCAGATTGCTGTCCTTCTTGGGCATCCCCTCTCTCTGGACTCCAGTTACTGCCTTCCTCTAGCTGGGTATCATCATCAGAGCCTTCAAAACGCTGGGCATCCTCATGGAGCATGTACCCAACACTGTGCTCAAACAGTTTGGGGGACTCCTCAGGAGGACATGGTGGGGCTAGGGAAGGAGTGACTGATGCCATTGAGCCGAGAGAAGAGGCCGCGTTGGCAGCTGCTTTGCCAGTACCCTGAGCCTGGGTGAGAAAGGATGAGGAGGATGAGGATGGCTTGGTCATCCACTCTACCAAGTCTTCGGCATGTTGCGGCTCAACGCGTCCAGCTGCCGGAAAAAAGGACGAGCGTGTCCCATGGCCACGTGCTGTTGAGGATGCACCGTGTCCATAACCAGCACGGTTGCCTCTAGATTCAGAGCCTGCTTTCCCTCTTTTATTGGCTTGTGCCTCTCCTTTTTGGCCTTCCAGACATACTAATGGCCTGCAGGGAGATGTAGCTGCACAAAGCTGGGATGTATATACTGATATACTGCAGCTAGCAGAATCAACTGCCTGCCTGTAGTATTATTAGTATGAGAACACCAGCAATTGGGGTAGCTTTATGTGCACACTGTGCAGAGTACACAGTACACCAACTGTAATTACTGAACCTGCCTGCGGATAGGATCGGCAGAACACCAGCAATTGGGGTAGCTTTAAGCGTACACTGTGCAGATAGCACAATACACCGACTGTAATTGCTACAGCAGCCTGCGGATAGGATCAGCAGAACACCAGCAATTGGGGTAGCTTTAGGCATACACTGTGCAGATGGCACAATATGCCGACTGTAATTGCTACAGCTGCCTGTGGATAGGATCAGCAGTACACCAGCAATTGGGGTAGCTTTAGGTGTACACTGTACTGATGGCACAATACATCAACTGTAATTGCTACAGCTGCCTACAGATAGGATCAGCAGACCACTGACTGTATTTGCAACAGCTTCAAATGAAATGAAATAACACTGTCTCTCTGTGTATCTCTCTCCGCCGCCGCAACACACTACACAAGGCCGCCACGCAGACGGCCTTATATAGTGTGGGGCGTGTACTAAACCCCCTGAGCATGCATACTGCAATATGTAGGTGATCTTCACTATAGACTACTGGAGAGAGAGGACTGGTGGATATTTACTCTCAGTACTAGAACCCCTGCAGGTATGAACTCCAGGTGGGATTTGGATTTGTTTCTAAAATAAAATAAAAACAAATAATATAAAGTATTGATTGCACTGCATGTTTTATATCTGCTGCTTCATCCCTATTGTTTTTATTAATGGAATGCTTTCTTTTTGTTGTAGGGCACAGCATCAATCTAGATATCAGCTTGCACAAGCCTATTGTTATGCATGGTGTCTTTTTGATATGCTGAATCTTTTCATAGTGTTGTAAGCCCACATCCAATGCGAATAGAATCCAGTGGCGCTTTTTTACTGTCATCTGTCAGTTTTTGATTTTAATTGAATAACTGTTTTATTGACACTGCTTTTCCTCATATGAGGCATGAAGTGTTCTGTCATTCATTTTGTGAATATGCAGTAAACAAGGCTGTAAGCCGAAACGTGTCAGCTATTTTTTTATCTTGATCTTTTATTTAGCAAATAAAGATTTTTATAAGATCCTGGAGTTTCCAGCTACATTTTTTTTGGAGTTGTGCCCATCAAATGCAGCCTCACTGTGCCCATCAATGAAGCCTCACTGTGCCCATCAATGCAGCCTCACTGTGCCCATCAATGCAGCCTCACTGTGCCATCAATGCAGCCTCACTGTGCCCATCTGCAGCCTCACTGTGCTCATCAATGCAGCGGCACTGTGCCCATGAATGCAGCCAACCTGTGCCCATCAAATGCAGCCTCACTGTGCCCATCAATGCAGCCTCACTGTGCCCATCAATGCAGCCTCACTGTGCCATTAATGCAGCCTCACTGTGCCCATTTGCAGCCTCACTGTGCCCATCTGCATTAGGGTTGCCACCTGTCCAGGATTCACCCGGACAGTTTTGGCTTTGGATCATGTGTCCGGGTTTCAGACCACCTGAAACCCGGACACATTATTCAGAATGGACTAAGGCTTCCTAGCAGGGTTGCTGGCTGCAGTTGTCTAAGCCGATGTCTGTTACACTCTTTCACACTGTCTAAAATCAGCACTGACAATCCCCCCCTCCACCCCCACACTGAGGAGAGAGTGCCCAATCTGCTCCTCTTCCTCCAGCCCCTACCCCCATAAGATTTGAAGCCCAGCAGTCGCAGATACATCTGAATGATAGATGCTGACTGCCAAGGGGTGAGTGAGCTCACCATCCATTCCTGTCTGTGAATGAAGTCGCCCCCATTCTCTTTTCTACCTCTGAGTGAGTATACTAAGGTTAATCAGGGTTCCCAGAGCACCCCTTACACCAAAGTTCCCCTTTACACCAGAGGCCGCAGTGTTCTCCCTTACATCAGAGTCCTCTCTGTACATCAGAGTTCTCAGTGTTCCCCCTTAAATCGGGTTTTATGTCAGAGTCCCCATAGTTCTCCCTTACATCAGAGTCTGCCGAGTCACCCCTTATAGTGTACCGCGAGTACCATGTGCCCCGTGGGGGGGGGTGGTTGCTGTCAGAGTACCGCGAGCCCCGTGGGGGGGTGGTTGTCGTCAGAGTTCCGTGAGCCCTGTGGGGGGGTGGTTGCTGTCAGAGTACTGGGAGTACCCCAAGCCTGTAGGGGATGGTTGCCCTGTGAGTACCGATCTAACACAAGCTGTCCATATGTGTCACTGAGGGAGAATGGCAGGCATCTTTATGATCATCATTGATGGGACCATCATCCTTGCAGGTCAAGATTTCAGTTTTCTTGTCTTTTTTTTTTTTTGCTGTGATTCTGTTTCAAATGGAAATTGGACACTGAAAGTTACTGCAGAGGTCATTAATACGGCGCGCTTCCTCATTAGAATGCAATTACCTTTAATTAGACAATGCTTCGATTTAGACTTCTTTTTCTGTTCCCTTTACATTTTTTTGTCTTCTTTAAATGCAAACTATAATCGTTTTAGTATATTGTTGGGGCAGATAGGCGGTGAGGCAACTATTTTGGGCATGCTCAATAAATAGAATATCATGCTAGGGCGGGCACAGTGGCAGAATTTGATGGGCATAGTAGCAGCATTTTATGGCACAGTGGCTGCGTTTGATGGGCACAGTGGCAGCAATTGATGAGCACAGTGGCTGCAATTGATGGGCACAGTGGCTGCGTTTGATGTTTTTTTTTCCAGAATTTGTCATTTTTTTGCGCCCCCGCCCCTCCTCCAAAAAATTTTGAGCACCAGCCTCCACTGGACGACAATAAGCCATACGCTCCATAGAGTTTGGCTTTATGGCAGAGTGGCCAGAAGAAAGCCATTACTTTCAGAAAAAAACAAAATGGCACGGTCTGAGTTTGCAAAAAGGCATGTGGGAGACTCCCAAAATGTATGGAGGAAGGTGCTCTGGTCTGATAAAACTGAAATTGAACTTTTTGGCCATCAAAGAAAACGCTATGTCTGGTGCAAACCCAACACATCTCATCACCCAAAGAACACCATCCACAGTGAAACATGGTGGTGGCAGCATCATGCTGTGGGGATGTTTTTCAGCAGTCGGGACTGGGAAAACTGGTCAGAGTTGAGGGAAAGATGGATGGTGCTAAATACAGGGATATTCTTGAGCAAAACCTGTACCACTGTGTGTGTGATTTGAGGCTAGGACGGAGGTTTACCTTCCAGCAGGACAATGACCACTTGAGTGGTTTAAGGGGAAACATGTAAATGTGTTGGAATGGCCTAGTCAAAGCCTAGACCTCAATCCAATAGAAAATCTGTGGTCAGACGTAAAGATTGCTGTTCACAAGCGCAAACCATCCAACTTGAAGGAACTGGAGCAGTTTTGCAAGGAGGGATGGGCAAAAATTCCAGTGGTAAGATGTGGCAAGCTCATAGGCCCCTTTCACACTGGGGCGTTTTTCAGGCGGTACAGCGCTAAAAATAGCGCCTGTATACCGCCTGAAAAAATCCTGCCCCATTTCACAGTGTGAAAGCCGGCGGGCTTTCACACTGGAGCGGTGCGCTAGCAGGACGGCAAAAAAAGTCCTGCTAGCAGCATCTTTGGAGCGGTATAGGAGCGGTGTGTTCACCGCTCCTATACCGCTCCTTCCCATTGATATGAATGGGAAACCGCGGTAAAGCCGCGGCAATACCGCCGCAAAGCGCCGCTACGGCGGCGCTCTGCGGGGGTCTTTAACCCTTTTTCGGCCGCTGGCGGGGGGTAAAACCGCACCGCAAGCGGCCGAATACCACGGTTAAAACGACGGTAAAGCAGCGCTAAATATAGCGCTGCTTTACCGTCACCGCGGCTCCCCGCCCCAGTGTGAAAGGGGCCATAGAGACTTATCCAAAGCGACTTGGAGCTTTAATAGCCGCAACAGGTGGCTCTACAAAGTATTGACTTTAGGGAGGTTAATAGTTATGCACATTGATTTTTTTCTGTTATTTTGTCCTATTTGTTGTTTGCTTCACAATAAAAAAAAAACATCTTCAAAGTTGTGGTCATGTTCTGTAAATACAATGATGCAAATCCTCAAACAATCCATGTTAATTCCAGATTGTGAGGCAACAGAACACGAAAAATGCCAAGGGGGTGAATACTTTTGCAAGGCACTGTAGGCAATGTGTGTTGCTGGAATGTGAACTGCCTGACCTCATACACATCTCCTATCTTCTGAATGGACAGTGTGTAAAGTATACACGCAGACAGACAGCAACTGCCCCTGGCTATAGTATGAAGGTAAATATGGAGTAAATGCAAAGCCTCAAAAAGGTAGCCTGCACAATCAAATACAAATTAAATCTTCAAATTCCTGCTTAAGCCCATGTGACATAAGTTCCTTTAACCACCTTGCGACCGCCGGCTGTCAAATGACGGCCAAGTGGCGCAGCTCTCAGCGAGGAAGGGCGTCATATGACGTCCTCCCCTTCAGTGCCGCCGGGAGCGCGCGCGCGCTCTCGCCCGTGTCACTGGGCACCCAATGCGCGTGCCCAGCAGCCGCGATGTCCGCTGGGCACCCGCGATTGCCCGGTAACACAGCGGGACCGTGGATCTGTGTGTGTAAACACACAGATCAACGGTCCTGTCAGAGGAGAGGAGCCGATGGTGTGTTCTCTGTACAGAGAAACACTGATCGGTCTCCTCCCCTTGTGAGTCCCCTCCCCCCACAGTAAGAATCACTCCCAGGGAACATAATTAACCCCTCCCCGCTCCTTAGTGGTTAACCCCTTCACTGCCAGTGTCATTTATACAGGAATCAATGCATTTAAATAGCATTGATTGCTGTATAAATGACAATGGTGCCAAAAATGTGTCAAAAATGTCCGATGTGTCCGCCATAATGTCGCAGTCACAATAAAAATTGCTGATCACCGCCATTACTAGTAAAAAAAAAAAATATTAATAAAAATGCTATAAAACTATCCCCTATTTTGAAAACGCTATAACTTTTGTGCAAACTAATCAATAATCGCTGAAAGTGAATAACAGTGTAGCGCTAAGTACAATTTTTTTTTTACCAAAAATATGTAGAAGAATACGTTTCGGCCTAAACTTATATATTTTTTGGGGATATTTAGTATAGCAAAAAGTAAAAAATATTGTTTTTTTTTTTTTAAATTTGTCGCTCTTTTTTGTTTATTGCACAAAACATAAAAACGCAGAGGTGATCAAATACCACCAAAAGAAAGCTCTATTTGTGGGGAAAAAATGATAACAATTTCATTTGGGTACAGTGTTGTATGACCGCGCAATTGTCATTCAAAATGCGTCAGCGCTGAAAGCTGAAAAATGGCTTGGTCAGGAAGGGGGTGAAAATGTCCTGTACTGAGGTGGTTAAAAGCCCAACTCCAGCTCCAACTGTAATAGGAAGGCATGAGGAAATTCATGTAATACATGTGTATCATGGAATGCATTTAACAAACAGGTATGCGTATGAGGCACTGTATATAATACAGTTGTTGGTATAAGGCAATCTATTTGACAGAAGTATAAGGCACTGAATGTAACATGTAAGCTACTGGGGTTGATTTACTAAAGGAAAATATACTGTGCTCTTTGCAAGTGCAGTTGCACTCTGCAAGGGAACGTTCCCCATAGCTTAGTAAATGGGGGGAAGCTCTGCTGAATTCCATCATCCAATCATGGGCAAGCAAAAATGCATTTTTTTTTATTTTCCTTGCATGTGATTGGGTATTGTTTGCAAAGTGAAGCTTTACCTCATTTACTAAGCTCTGGAGAAAATGCCCTTGCAGAGAGCCTTTAGTAAATCGACCCCACTGTGTGTAATGGAGAGGCATTTGCAACTTGTAATACCTTGTAGAAAGCTATGTAGTTTCTACCTGCTGAGCTTTTGGGCACTGCATGTTTTAGAGATGCATACACACTGGATAGAATAGAGTGGTAAACACTGCATACTGTATAATAGATAGGTATGAGATACTGCTAGTAATAGAGAAATGTGAGGCACTGCTTGAAAACAATACAATGAAGAGCCACCAGGCACTTTGAGAAGTGTTAGGCAATAAATGCATGTAACGAGACAGTGTGAGGCCCTACTTGTAAGAGAGAGCCATCAGACACTGTAACAGAGAGTCATGATGAACCCCAGATGAAGTTGCATGATTGGTGACGATACGCGTGGGGAGGGAGCCAGGTGATGTCAGAGCCGATGACCGTAAATGCAGCGTTATTGATGTGCTATGTTCCGAGAGATTGTTTTTTAACAATGCAATTTTAAATACATTTTTTGATGGCAGTGATTACTACACTATGGTAGCTCCTACAGTATGTAGTTAATTCCACAGAGTATACTGTATGCAGCAGTGCAGTGGAATCTTAAAGACAGTGATCCAGTATAAAGAAGTAGACGAGTGGAGGATCTGGTACCACTGGAAAACATATATATTATCCCCAGAGAGGGGCAAGCGCATCTTGAACTATTTATCTGTAGGCCAATACGCTCATGTGAAGGCACATCTTTACTCATGATAAGGTGACGCACATAAATTTTTTTTTTGCAGCACTGTATTGTGGGTTGACATGTTATGTGAGGATTTAATGTGGAATCACGATTCATCAGCAGAGTAAGAAGCAGATTGTAATTGTAAATGCATCAGAACATTATTTAATATATGGGACTTTATGGACATTGGTGCATTCGCATTATTGTATTTTATTTGATTGGTTTGATAGATTTTGTCTTATGGTTGTAACAATATTACACAAAACACAGGGTTTAGTGTAAATTCACAGTTTATTTTTTCACCAGCTCAACACTTACAATTTGATTGTCTAACTAATGGAAATAATTACAAAGTGGAATAAATCATTGGAATTCCGGTAAACCAGTTCATCTGGATAGAAATATTTTGTACTACTTCAGATTTAAATAAAAATACAAAGAAATTGGAAGAATGCACATTGATGAATCATGGATGGTGACGAAGAGGATACACCTTGCTGATTTAAAGTAGAAATTGTGAAGAAGGTGAAGAAATGTTAATTATAGTGAAAGAGGAGTGCTGTGCTGACTCGAGTCCCTAACCAGAGGATATCTGCACTAAGAAAGCTAGATTCACACACCATGCAAAGTATCCAGCCATCTGTGTGGGCCCATGTTAATGCTAACCAAGAGAATGCATAAACCAAGAGAATGCATACAAAACATATATAAAATTGATTGCAACAAGAAAACCAGATGTGGTGGGATGCTTTTCAGCGTATCATATTGTGCTAATGGTTATGCAGCATTATTCAACTGAGTTTTTATTCTGAAGTGCTAATTTCTAAGTTCAGTAACTCATTGCAACCCAAGTATTTCACTCTCCTCAAGTCTTACCAGTACAAGGTGGAATCCAACTGGTTATTATGGTTTTCTTCATTTAAAACGACTCAGTCGCCTAAAAACTGAAATACCTGTTTTTTGCAATAGATATATTATTTCCCTCTATGGTGGCTTGTGTCTCCACCACTGTATTGTTACAGCATTGGAACCTCCCTCAGACTCAACACTTCTAGGATTGTCAGATGCATGCTTTTCCCCTGCTTCGTGTTGTGGCTCCATCCACTGCCCGCAAAATCGTTTTCCAGATGTGTTGTTTTTAGAAGAAGCTTTGCCCAGCTATTCATTCTGACTTAAGCATCGGTCGACAGCATAGGCACCAGGAGAGGCAAATATATACATCAACTTACTAGGTATGGGGGCCTCAACTGCACCCCCTGACATCACCAAAAAGCTGCACATAATGTTCAGAGGGTGTGGACACACTACTGCAGCCTTTTATCAACCTTTGTACCAGAGGAACCCTTGAAATAATTTTCAGGGAACCCAGTGGCGGCTTGTGCTCCTTTTTTGGGGGGTGGAGGCAAACAAACCCCCCCCCCCCCCGCAAAGGTCTGCACTTACCCCATCCAGGTCATGGCTTCCCCAGCTTCTCCTCCCAGCCAATCTGGTCTTAAGACCCGTTTCCTGTCCTGATTGGCCAGGAGAAGAAGCCGGAAGACAATAGCGAATATTGATTCGCTAATGTCACAAGTGGTTGGGCTCGGGGCGCAGAGCCCAACCTTTTTGAAGACATTTAGAGCCTCAGGCTCTAATCATGTGCTTAAAAAAAAGAAACTCATAGAAATCTATGCAGCCGGCACCCCGCATGGAGATTAGGGGATGGCACATGGAGATTAGGGGGGCGGTGCCCCTGCGCCCCTTGTGGACCGGCCACCGCTGCGGGAACCCCTGTTAAAATTAATTCAATGGGAAGAATGTCCCTTAAATTGGTAGAAGAATGCCCTTTTTACAGTCAGGGTCAAAATGCCCCCCGTATAGACAACTAAAAAAGACCATTGGTGTCATTCCCCTAGCTTGCCATGTGGCATTATACCTGGAGATATCCAGGCACCATCAGATAAAAGGTCAATCAGCCACAGCTCAAAAAAACCCTAGCACCTTCTGAAAGGAACCTTTTGGTTCTATAGAACCCTAAATGAGAATGACTGCTCTACAGGTTTGATTGGAGACTGTGAGATCACTGCTATTACTCGTTTGCAAGTCAATGCTCCCATTCCCACTATGGGATTAACATTCTTCTTAACAGGGCGCCATTTTATTTTAGTGGCTTTAGTTGCAGCCTAATCACATTGGCAAGGACACTGATATGGGGGACCCCTGGTCCTCCTATACAGGGCCCCCCGGCCCAGTGATTTCTCACACCAGCAAGGCTTCCAGCTGAATTGCATATAATCAGCTGAATCTGAAAATTTAATGTCTTGAGTAGCAAGCAGGCACTACTGGATGTGTGTTGTAGAGGAGAGAAGTGTTGAAGAATATTGTCTGATTACCAGTGTTTTTCCCCTAATAAACCAGGTATCTGCACTATGTCTCCCCCACCTTTCTCCATAGCAATAAACATGAATGGTCCCATGAAGCACTGGAAAATTAAATGTCTGTTGGCCTCTCACCTCTACGGTTGGTCTTGGGGCTAGCAATAAACATGAGACGACGATTGGAAGAAGTGAACATTGCATGATTACTCTTTACAATGATGGTGGCAAAACCAGGAAATCCTGAGCAACAACTTTATCTAAGTGACAGAGTAGTAACACACTGAAAACTTTCATTTTATAAGACTTACTTTTTTCCCCCCAAAAAATGCAGTCAGGAAACCCCTGAAGGCACTCATCAAAATATAGCTATTTTCCAGTCAGACCAGTATCAATGTCATACACTTTGACTCAAATGCATACATATAAACATATTAAAGGTTAAAGGAATGCAAAAAAAGACAAAGAACTGATGACTAGAATAATTAATTTTCATTTGTGGAATGCTGACAGGTGATGTGACACCTAAAAGAAAAGTGATATGAGCAGACTGTTACAGATAACAACCAGGTATCTCTGAATGCCGCCATATCTGAAAGATATTCTTTGAAGAACTTTGCTCTGTTTATGATGCATCTGACACCCAGTGCCGAAGGACTAATCATTGAATGTTTCTGAACAAGGAAAATGTATTGAATCAGTGCAATGATCTAAGAGATAGGTTTCCCTGAAATCACTTAGTGAACTCTAAAGCCCCATACACACGCTCGGAAAATGTATTGAATCAGTGCAATGATCTAAGAGATAGGTTTCACTGAAATCACTTAGTGAACTCTAACTTCGTTCTTTCAGGCCTTGCTGTTTATCGGTGCTTTCTGTTTGTCCGTTCTGACCAGCCGACCTTTTGTGACCTTCTGAGCGATGTTTCCCGTGCGTACTCGTCGCCGAGTTCGTGCTGTACGCGGAATTGGTGTCGGGCTTTTAGCTTTGACCCAAGACCCGTCCATGAACAGAGTGACGAGGAGTATGTGGACCAAGAATTGGTTGCTTCAGCGTGACCAGTTCTCGCACATGCCTTTGCTTCGTGAGATCCGGGAGAATAATCCTGATGATTTCAGGAACTTTCTCAGGATGACGGACCCCGATTTTCACCGTCTTTTGGCTTTGCTGACCCCCTTTATCAGCCGGCAGGATACCTGCATGAGACAAGCCATTACTCCGGAGCAGAGGCTTGTTGCCACGTTGAGGTACTTGGCGACAGGGAGAAGTCTTCAGGATTTGAAGTTCTCTTCAGGTATCTCTCCCCAGGCCCTGGGAATCATTATTCCAGAGACCTGTTCTGCCATCATTCAGGTCCTGCAGGAGGACTATATTAAGGTAACATTTCTACTTTACTATTCCCTTCTATGTATGCTCTGTTTGCTAATGACTTGTATTTTTGACCTCCTTCACTAATTACCATGATTGCAATATGTTCTAATATGCTGTGCCCCTTTTCTCCTTCATGCATTTTTCCCTTCACTTACCTCACCAGCATGCTCTTCTGCCCCAATAGACACCTATGGCCTAGTCACTTAAGCAATGTCTTTTGTCTGCTGCATAGTATTGTTTGCCCCAAAACACCCCCTAAAATATGCACAAATGTTTGCTGTGTGGTTTACTTCATGTAGAGCCCCCTTTTTTTGTTCTTTTGGTGGGGGGGGGGGCAAACTCATTAGGAACCCCCTCCCCCAACTGCTCTGTCAGATGGTACCAATCCTTTATCTGCTGGCTTTCCCAAGGTCCATACACACTATATACCTACCTCTTTATAGTGCGCATCTTTAGGGATGAATTCAGCAAAGCATGTAGTGCAAGGGACTGCCTCCATACATTCCATTTCCTATTTTTTTGTCTTCTTTCCCTCCTATTAGCTTGCTTGGTAATTTAATAATGTCACACTGTGCCTGCCTTTTTTTGGGGGGGGGGGGGTTGAAATGTTATTTGATCTTTCCTGTGGCCTGCCAATAGTGTTAAGTACAGAGGGTCTGGCCAAACTAGCCCACATTATTGAGCCATTTGCCAATCAATGAAGTGCAGAGGGTTAGCTGTCCACCACCCCCCCCCCCAAAACCCCTAGTTATTGCCAATGGCCCATCAGAAGTGGGGGGATTGATGGGGGGGTGAGTAATCTGTGAAGGGGAGCCTCTACTTTTCTGTGCAAATACTTTCCAGCCTCCAATTTTAGACAATGCTCTTGTTCCAAGATGTTGATTGTCTAATCTGCTTGCAATGTTTAGGTGCAAGGTGACTAATGTTTTTTTCTTGTTTCACTCCACAGTTCCCTTCCACGCCACAGGAATGGCAGACTGTGGCCTCCCACTTTGCCAGCCGTTGGGACTTTCCTAACTGCGGAGGGGCAATTGATGGGAAACACGTCCGCATCGTCCCACCGCCCAACTCGGGGTCCTACTATTATAATTATAAAGGGTTTAATAGTGTAGTGATGTTGGCGGTGGTGTCGGCAACATACGAGTTTATGTATGTGGACGTGGGGATGAACGGCCGGATATCGGATGGTGGGGCCATTACGCACACGGAGTTCTACTGGCGTCTCCAAAGTGGCAGTCTGTGCTTGCCACCTCCAGAGGAGAATGCCGAAGGACTCCCCTTCGTCTTTGTCGCAGATGAAGCGTTTGCGTTGACTCCCCATGTGATGAGGCCGTTCCCGATGAGGACCCTCACCCCGGACCAGAGGGTCTTCAACTACAGGCTGTCCAGAGCCAGAAGAGTTGTGGAGAACGCTTTTGGCATCCTGGCCAGCCGCTTCCGCTTGTTCCTGACGGCATTTAACTTGGCGGAATACAAACTGAACCACATAGTTCTTGCCTGTTGCATATTGCACAACTTCCTCAAAAGACATAACAGGAACTATGTGGTGCCCGTTGGCCCAGATGTGGAGGGCCCTCCAAATGCCGAACTCACAGCCCTTCGAGTGGCACGTCCAGGCTTGCCCCCTCTAAATGCCCGTGTGGTCCGGGACCAATATATGCAGTACTTTGTGGGTAGGGGGGCCATTGCTCTGCCTGACGATGTGTGAGAGGCATTTTTTAATAAATCTGATATTTTAACCAACCTATGATTTCATGTCATTTCAGTCTTCTTTTTAGCTTATTTTATTTTGACATTTTTTCCCTTTGCCTTCGACAGTGGGAATGCACTTTCTGGGCAAAAGGAGGTAACAGTCTCTTCTTCCCAAAAAGATTATTCTCATGTTGTGTGTTTGCTACCTAATCTTTGGTCTAGAGAAGGTTTGTACTGCATAACTGACACCCAAAATACTCCTTTTCATCACCAGGTCTGACATGTGTGTATTCTCCAAAATGCTGTGCTCCGTGTTTTCGTACAAAGCACTGTGGGTGTCATTTACATAAGTCAAATCCGCTATGCTCTACAAGTGCATTGAAAAAGTTCCCCGGGAAAGAAAATTGGAGTGCAAAGTGGATTTGCCTTTAGTAAATAACACCCATTGCCCCCCATATCCTTTTCATTTTACATACATAATGCATTGTGTTTTTTAAATAAGGAAGCCACACATTTAGAAAAATAAAAGTTTACTAGGAAAACATTCCCAAGTGCGTTTACAATCTTCACGCCAAAACTGACAACATCTTGGTTATTTACAACATTGTTTACAAACATTCCGCAATTGGTAAAACCAGGCATGGAGCAAAACAGAACCTAGGAACTTGGAAAGTTCAACTTTGTAAAGTGAAGACAAGATCAGACATGACTATATGTTCAAAGTGTGTTTGATCTTGCCTTCATCACATGGGGGGGTCACCCCCGAAAAGTGGAAATTTGGAACATGCACACAATTTGGGTCTGAAAATGGTCATTAGATGGGAAAACACATGCCTAGGAGCTTCAAAAGTGCCATTTTCCATCATGGGGATGAATGGACGTTTTTTGGGGGTGCAACCCCTTCACCACAACCACTTTCGTAGTTCGTAAAGTGTTTGCACCCCCAAAAAAACGTTGCCATTCATCCACCATGGTGGGAGCTAGCACATGTGGACACAATGTGTGCATGTTCCAAATTTCAGACAGTTTTTAAGTTGCAAATGTGTTCTGAAGCTGGCACAAATGTGTGTTAATTACTTGGTGCGTTTTCATATTTTTCCTAAAACATCAATGATGTTCTTCAATTTTTGTTGAACATCATTGATGTTTTGCTTTATGTAATCTAGATCTCGATTGCAGACCATTATCTCTCCGATGAGTACGTGGGCACTCTCTGTGGTAAAGTGCGATTTTTCTTCCACAACATCCACGTCACCTAAAAACCACAAACAAACAAAAATGGGGTGTTGGAAATGAGGCAGCCATACATGGATTAGCTTACCAGTAGCTGTGTTCTCCCACACTCACCTGTTGTGGTGACAATTTCTCCAAGTTCGATGATCTCTCCTTCCTCCTCCTCCTCCTCCTCTGCTTCTGCTCTTTCCCCTTTTTTGGGAGGTGTTGGTTTGGGGGTTTCCTCAGACGGCCCAAGTTTTCGCTCCCTATGAGAATGTCCAAAAGGAAGATTTAGCAACACAAGCTATTGAGGGCAGAAATAGGAAATGACAAACATTGCTTGAAAGTGACGGACACTATTTTAGTTTGGCCAGTTACAAATGTCAACTACATGAATGAAGTCACTTTGTAAAGGTGCTAAACTGACTAGCTTTTTGGTAGAAGTTTGTGTGATGGAGACCCCCCTCTAGTATCCACTGGAGCACATGTGTGGAAAAGCATAATAAAAAGGGGGTTTGGGTGTCCCAGCACTAGTGCTCTAGAGTCCAGATGGGTAAACAGCTACTGAGTGACCTCTCCTTTACATTGAATAAATTGGCTTTACATTCTTGATGACATTTCTAGTGAGAACAAACTTCCTTTCCCCAAAAAAACACCAAACATCGTATTATAAGTGGCCGAACGATCGAGGTTGCGTACGATCGAATGCACACACACACGACCATGACAGTGGCAGAAAGATCGAGGCTGAGTACGATCGAATGCACAGACGAACCTGAAAGTGGCCATTTTGGAATGTACAACTTGGTAAAAATCAAAACACAATGGAGCAGTATGCAAGCAAGAAATCAAACACAAAACACAACTACTTACTTTTTTGAAGAATTCTCTTGATCTTTCTGTACTGATCGGCCTCCCTCTGTTTCAGGTCTGACCAGCGTTTCCTGAGTTGCTCCTTGGATCGTTGTACCCCAAAATTATTGTACAGCCTTCTCACAACTTTAGACATGATCTTGGCCTTGCGGACATTGGGGTTGAGGTAAGGCCCATACTTCCCATCATAGTCGCTCCTCTTTAATATGTCCACCATCTCCAACATTTCTCCAAATGACATATTGGAGGCCTTGAATTTCAGGTTCCGGGATCGGGACGTTTCTGCCTCCGGACTTTCCTCGTCCTCCTCCTCGTTGGTGGGATATTTGTGGCGCACCTGCTGTGTCCCCGCCATGTGCTCTCCCCACTACGCCGTAAAGAGAAGGGGTGGGGAATAGACGAGAAAGATCGTCAGGGGCGGGCGGAGTTTGAAGCATGCGCAGTGTATATAAAACGTCACACGCCTGTGTCGTAGCCACGATCTGGGAGACGAGGGGAGAGAAAACTCACACGAGACGATCGCTACAAACGAAGGTACAATTTAACGTTGGTACATAACTAGCCTAGACTGATTTGAACTTGAGGCTTCTTTATGGAGAAGATTAGGAGAGTTTAGCCTGACATAATTTATAGGGTTTGGTGTGTTGTTGTGTCTTGCAGAGATTGATATGAAGGGATTCAACGACATGAGTTTTCTCCCCCTCTTCATTGCCAAATACAGGGATTTTCCCATATTGTGGCAGGGTATACACCCACATTACACCAACAAACCAAAGAGGCACGCAGCCCTGGAGGAACTTGTGGAATTTGTCAAGCCAAGGTTCCCCACGGCAACTGTTGATGATATTAGAAAGAAAATTGGCAGCCTGAGGAGTGCGTATATCAGGGAGAGGAAGAAGGTCGTGAAGTCTGAGGAAACTGCAACTTCAGCAGATGAGGTCTATGTCCCCAAGCTCTGGTACTATCAGAGTCTCCATTTTCTGAAGGACCAGGCTGATGTCACGGAGCCAACCTCAACTCCTCCTTCCACGCTTCCTTGCGCACAGCCCACCCCTGATGAGGCTTCCGAGGAGCAACCTGGGCCTTCCAGTATGGAAGATGTGCAGGAGCCCAGCTTGTTCCAGGTATAGTAGTTTTGTTACCATTTATGGGAATAATGAATGATGTTCACTTAATTCAGGATCGCCAATTGCTTAGTTCCTAACGTGTTTGACATATCAACAGACAGTAGTGTTGGAGACATTTGGGGCCAGAATCTAAACTGCTGGGCTGAGAATTGTATGGTTTTCTATTTGTAAACATTTTGCACCAGTCACTAGATGAGAATTGTGTGTGTTTGATGAACAAATAACTGAAACTATGTCCCTTTTTCCTACACAGGAAGACCTCAGCCAGGAGGTGGCTGTGGAAGGTGGCAGTCAGGAGGAGGCAGGGGTTAGTGGCAGCCACCAGCTGGGTAGTGGCAGCCAAGAGGGGGCTAGGCCTCGGAGCCTGACTGACTCCCAAATCCCTCTCCTCCGCCTTCCGTACAAAAGGGCGAGAAGGGGGGGTTATGCGGCACAGTCAGCGCTCCGGATGATCAGAGAGGCTTCAGACTCCCTACATGCCACACCCGCCGACGAGGAGACCTTTGGCTCGGTGGTTGTCACAAAAATGATGGGTATGGAGGTGGGGCAACGCAACATGTGTGAGGGGTTCATCCTCCATGTCCTAAATAAGGGTAGGGCTGGGGAGATGACCCCAGTCACACATGTTTGCCATAGTTACCATGCTCCGCCTCCTCCTCCTCCTCCTCCTCCTCCTTCTGCCACCCCACCAGCACGACAGCCACAGCGTGGAAGGAAGCGTGGAAGGAAGACCTGAGAGTGACGACCTGCAATCAGTCTGGTGTGAGAGAAGATGGAGCCTCTTGTAGTACCAGAGCCTGGGGACCTAGATGGCATCTGCTGCAGTTCCGGATACTTTGGACTTCACGACCAGATTGCACTCCCCTTAATATACGTACTCCTCAGGCCCCCAATTTTCTACGCTTGGACAATGATGGTTGCCGTGGGGGGCCAAGACTTTGCAAATTCCCCAAGTTTCACCATGGCTGCGTTCCTCTTTGGTTTGTTGGTGTGACCTAAATAAAGGTTTTTTTGATTTGAAATAATCATTGACTATTGTGTTTTACTTTGCTACAATGACAGTTTTTCTTTGAGTAGGCTGGTACATTTCACTAATCCTAAAGTAGAATTAACAAGGGGCAACAACAACAAACAACCTCCTAGTAAATTTAAGCAAGAAATACAAATGTAAATAATGTGTTTTTGGTAATTTGAGACACACAACCCCCCTCCAAAAAAAAAAAAAAAAAACATTCAAATATGTATTCCCCAAAACAAAAAAAAAAAAAAGACAAATCATGGTAAAAAAATAACAAAGATTCTTTTCCGTTCAGAGTAAAAATAAACATGTAGTGTATAAATGCTGCAAAGTAATAAAGAAGTAAGTTTGTGAGAAGTGCGGGTGAATAGGAGCAGCTAAAACATGTCATTCTTGTTGCATTGTAAAGAAAAAGAGAATGCGCTGCATTAAAGACATTTTAACATTGCAGCGTGACGAATGTGCTGTGTCGATTAGGAAAGGTAGTTTTACCTGACCGAGCGCTTCCGTCACAGAATTTCTTCTGAGCATGCGTAGCACTTTGTCCGTCGGACAAGCGTACACACGCTCGGATTTGGTGTGATCGGACCGGGTTGACGCGAAATCTTTCCAGCAGGAGATAAGACTTTGTCCGACGGACAAACCGACGAACACTGTCCGATGGTGCATACACACGGTCTGATTTTTCAACAACCTTGTCCGATCGGACCAAATTGATGAAAAAGTCCGACCGTGTGTATGGGGCTTAAGAACTACATGTATCAAAAGCCAACACATATTTTTTTAGTTTTGGATATGGTATGGAAATTTTAAAACTCATATCTCTTATTCCTACTGTATTCAATTATTGTATTTGTACTGTCCACCCTCAAGTTGTAAAGTGCTGCTTAAACCGTTGGCGCTATATAAATCCTGTAATAATAATAATATATAATTATATTATAATAATAATAATGTCAGGATTGTATTGGTGTGTCCCCCCTATTAGTCCTGATGAACATTGTTGCCAAGACAGAAAGTTTTGGAAAGCCCAAAATTTGACAACTGTCACTAGAACAGGAGGTGTGGAGAAATCTTCCAGTGTGGATGATGCCTCACACACACGATCGGACTATCCGGCGGACCAGAGTCCGCCGGACAATTCGCCCGTGTGTTCCTAAAAGTCCGGCGGACTTAGAAAGAAGACTTGAGTCAAAATTGTCCGCCGTGTGCTAGTCCGCCGGACTTTCCATTTTATTGAGGGGATTAAACTTGGATGGGGTAAGGGAAGTATGGGATGCCCATTAGAATTGGTAGAACTTGCTTGGGACAACTGTATACAGTCCTGTATATACACTCCATTTCTCCTCCTGCATATCGCTTCCTCTCTAATCTTCACTCCTTTCTCCTCCTGCACATCGCTTCCTCTCTAATCTTCAGGCGGCACAGCTAGCACAAAGTGGTTAGACCTGACACTGGCTCAGGCAGGACTTAGCAAATGCCTTTTGCAGGTAGGGACGGTGGGCCCATATAGTGTAGCAAAATAGAAAGTTCCTGGTGCTAACTGTCCTCTACCCAGCTACCAATCCCAGATAGCTCTCTTCAGGCTCTTCAGCCAGCCTGGCTGCAACAACCTCTCTCCACTGTCCTTTCCACAGTTCCGGCTATGACCAGTTGTCCTCCCTGGAGACTCTTGTCAGTGCTCTCTCCCGCTGTCCTCTCTTTGCTCTCTCATGTGCCTCTCCTTCAGGATCTCTTCTCCTCCTGGTTGCACCTGAGCCCATGTCACCCCACCCCCCAGACTGGGGAGTTCCCTGTGGGCCCTGACAGCCTCCACACTCTCTCACTCACCTCTTCACCCGACAACTCCTCCCCAGCTGGGCTGACCCTGGGTATTTAAGAAGGCCAGCCCTCTACCAAACCAAATTGGGGATTGGTCAGGGCTCCTCAGAACAGGCAGCAACACCTCTCCTCCACTCCTCTCTTTCTAGCACCTTCTAGAAGGAAGAGGGAGGTGACAGTGATGCTACCTGTGAGCCACACAGCCCTGCCCTGAGCCATTCCCAGCCCAGAATAAAAACAAACAGTCCTAGCCACCAGCTAGGCCTGCCTAAATTCTCCTACTCCTACCTAACTAGAGGGTGCTACACACACTTCTTGTCTTAGGGTGTCTTCACTTTAAATGGAGGAGCAACGGAGTCTAAGAATGAAATGCTGCCCCCGCCCCCCCCCCCCCCCCAAAAAAAAGTCACACCCACCAAAAAGGCCCCCACATCCATTATTTTATATCATGATAATTAAAACTAAAATTCCATTTATCAGGAAGTCAGATTTACATGGAACAGGACCTTATCTATATGCAAAATTATATGACATATCACCATGTTACCGCTCCCCCATCTTGCACAGTGGGCCCCCCCACTCCTCATGTGCAGTGAACACGTTGGACCCATGGATGATATGCCACTGGATCAGGGCTGTATAGGGGCAGGCTATGGCAGTATCGGGGCAATCTAGGGCAGTATATGGACAGGCTAGGGTAGTATATGGACAGGCTAGGATAGTGTTTGTACAGACTAGGGTAGTATATAGACAGGCTAGGGTAGTATATGGACAGGCTAGGATAGTATATGGACAGGCTAGGGTAGTGTATGGACAGGCTAGGGTAGTATATAGACAGGCTAAGGTAGTATAGGGGCAGGCTAGGGTAGTATAGGGGCAGGCTAGGGTAGAATATGGACAGGCTAGGGTAGTATATAGACAGGCTAGGGTAGTATAGGGGCGGGCTAGGGTAGTATATAGACAGGCTAGGGTAGTATAGGGGTGGGTTAGGGTAGTATATAAACAGGCTAGGGTAGTATATAGACAGGCTAGGTTAGTATAATGGCAAGTTAGGGCTGTATAGTGATTTTTGAGCATGACAATTTATGCAACATTTGGCGATCCAGCAGATCAGCAGCCATTACTAGAAAAAAATGATGGACACATTTTGTGTCCTGTCACACAGAACTAACTTATATTACCTCTCTGTTGCTCTCTCCCAGTGCTTCCACAGTCTTCAGTGCCTAGCCTCATGCATGCACCAGAGGAGAAGAAGGCAGGCCAGGCGCGAGGCTCTGTAGTGAAAGATTTTGCCTGCCATTTAGATGCTCCCTCATTTAGATCTATTGTACATCAGCAACATGTAACTGGTTCCCACCCTGCCTATGGTACAATGACAGGTGGGCAGGACGGCTCTTGTTACGGGAGGATGTCAAATGACATCCTCCCATTCATGGACACATCGCATCATCGATCACGGTAAAGAGCCAATGATGTAGGCTCTTTACCATGTGATCAGCTGTGTAAACATATGTTGGTTATCAGCAATTCCTTTCCTCAGCACTGTCACTGTCTAAGGAAAGGGAAGCCAATAAGCGGCTTTTCTGTGACAGGGGACATTTACATTGATAATCAGTGCAGCCTCATCAGTGCAGCATATTAGTGCCCACCAGTGCAGCATATCGGTGTCCATCAGTGCCCATCCATGCAGCACATCAGTGCCCATTAGTGCTGCCTATTAGTGCCCATCAATGTCACTTTATCAGTGCAGCCTCATCAGTGTCCATCAGTGCCCACCAGTACAGCCTATCAGTGCCCATCAGTGTCCATCAGTGCCACCTCCTCAGTATCCATCAGTGCAGTTTATCAGTGTCCTGCAGTGCCACCTCATCAGTGCCCACCAGCGCAGCTTATCAGTGTCCATCAGTGCCACCTCCTCAGTACCCATCAGTGCAGTTTATCAGTGTCCTGCAGTGCCACCTCATCAGTGCCTACCAGCGCAGCTTATCAGTGTCCATCAGTGCCACCTCCACAGTGCCCATCAGTGCAGCTTATCAGTGTCCTGCAGTGCCACCTCATCAGTGCCCACCAGTGCAGCCTATCAGTGCCCATCAGTGCCACCTCATCAGTGCCCACCAGTGCAGCCTATCAGTGTCCAGCAGTGCAGCCTCATCAGACAATCTACAGGCAGCCAGTTTAAATGCACATCGCATTGGGGAGAAGGACTTATGTGCCAGCCAGCTCACTTCACATCTGATCTGTGCCCTGGGGATCTCAGCGCAGCCACTCCCACTCCAAACACGTTACTTAGCTGAACCTGCAGCCTTGGCCTTCTCCAGAGTATACAGACTGGATCGGGTGGGGTCTGAGAGTCAGTGGAGCTCCTGGCCCCACCCCCTCCCCTGCTCTCTGTGGACTACCGCTGCCTAAATGCCAGTGGCATAATGGGGTGCGGGGGGCAGCCCCCCAATGTGCAGGCAGCATGGGCTCCAGGGGCATCTGTTTCGGGCCCCAAAACAGTGACCCCATTTGCCCCGTGTTAAAGAATGCCCTGGAGCTATCCCTCTCAAAGTGCCACCTGGGTCCAATGGACCCAGCGGGACCCATTGTAGGGCTAGCCCTGATTGTCAGTCTGGGGAGAGGGTAGTGTTAGATGCACTAAGAGATTTAGATGGACTTGACTAACAAATTAAAGCTGAACTTCTGCTAACACTTTTTAAGTAGTTACTGCAACATTTTTTTCCTTTTGGGATAAAGGTTTTACATAAATAAAAAAAGCTGATCATTGTAAGTACCCCTCTCAATGTTAAATGGTTTGTCTCAACCCTCTAACTGCTAATTTTGCTGGACAGCTTGGTCTGTTAAAGGAAGTTAAAAAATAACAGACTCACTGGCCGGATCAGTGGATAAAAATAAAGTAAAAAAAAAACTAATTTAGCCGAATTCAGCCACCACCCTAAGCTGCCACAAATCCGGCAACCTGCAATATACTGTAATAAGTTTTCTGTTTTGGGGTTTGGTAACATGAAAAATATTTAATTTTGCTTCCTCCAGTGCTCATAAATCACCCCACTATGTACTCTTTTACATAATGCATATGGAAGCAGAAGTAAATGAAAACACGTATAGTGTATTCTAGCTCCAGCATCACATGCACACGGTAAAAAGCATATTGCTGTACAAATACTCAGCTCTACGTACACAAACTACTCTGTTTATAACAGACTGTGTGCTGACAGAGCACGGTTAAGCAACAATGCTGCTAGGTGTAGTCTTTAAAAAAATACAACCTACTGTTGTCATAGTTTATTGAATCTGCCATGACCCCAATCTGCCAGCTTCCTATAGACCCCTTCACATGGCTATATGAGGCAAGAGCTGTGATTGCTCGTAATTAATTTATTAGAATCTAAAATGCTCCTGTAGTATTGAAGGTGATTTTGGTCCTTTGCTAAGAATTTCTGGTCTCAGGCAACCCTTGCTAAAAATGATTATATATACTATTAATGGTACGTTAGCATGATCAGGAAATCATGGATGTAATTGATAGAAACCATGCTCTACAGTATATATTTTTGAAACAAAAACAATTAATAATGACCAGAAAAGTAAAACAGTCGGTTAAGGTTGTAATGTCCCCATACATTTGTGGCCAGTGTAAAAGTACCCTCTACATCAGTGGTCTCCAAACTGCAGCCCGAGGCCAGATTCAGCCCTTGGCTTGCCTTTATCTGGCCCTTGAGGCATTATTCCTGCCACTGACACCAACAATAGGGAAGGCATAAATCCTGCCACTGACACCATTGATGGGGCATAATTCCTTCCACTGACAACAAAAATGGGGCACCATTCCTCCCACTGATACCAACTATTTTGCCCCTAAAATACCAAAGATTGGGCATAGTACCCCCCCCCCCCAACTCTGAAAGACAGTTAACTGGTCCTTTCTTTAGAAAGTTTGGAGACCCCTTCTCTACATTGATGGTCAGCTGAGAAGGCTCTTGTACATTGGTGGTCAGCAGAGAAGGGCCTCTTACATTTATGGCCAGTGGAACAAAAGACACCTCACCTTGGTGGACAATATAAGGAAGAATGACCTTCACATTAGCAATCAGTGGAGAAGGCCACATTTACAATGGTGGTCTGTGCAGTGGTGCCCTCCTACATTGATGGTAAGTGGTGAAAGATCCCCCGGATATTGGTGGCCAACATAGAAGTGGATGTTACATTTGTGGCCATTAGGACAAGGGACCATTCAGATTGGTGGACAGTTGGAGAAAGAATGCCCCTTACATTACCGATCAGTGGAGAAGGCGCCATTTACATTGGTGATCGCTGCAAAGGTGCCCTCCTACATGGTTGGTGGTGAAAGACCTCCCTTACATTGGTAGTCAGCAGAGAAGTGTCTCTCATTATCAATTGACAGGTGCTCTCATATTGGTGGACACTTTGAGGAAGATTTCCTTTAGATTAATGGTTAGTCAAGGAACCCCTAACAATCTTTGAAGGAGCCCCGTGTTCCATAGATCCTAGTTGAGAAAGGCTGCTTTAGAGTGTGTGGGGGAGGCTGCAGCAGGTCCAGCGAGAGGACAGTGCTAGCACAAAATGGAATATACTGATCTGCATTTTACAGGCTCAGAGTAAGGACCATTTAGAAAATGATAATACGAACAGTCAAAGAGATTTAGTCAAGTGCAGCAGATGAATGCCAAAATGAAAATTAGAGCCGCTCCGCAAGTAGGTTGTATCAACTAAATCAAATAATATATTTGTGTTTGACAGAAATCTTCCTTTAATCAAACCTTTTGCCTATGATTATCATAGATTAGGTTATAAGTAGAGGAAAACATGGTACATGGTACTTGATTTATTTTTTATTTTTTGCCTTGCTGGTCAGCTTACTCCACATTTGATAGATCTGCTGAAGTCTCTTGCAAAGGTATATTTGTCAAGTTCATTGACTTCAGTGTGCTTGATGCAGCATTGATGTAGAAGGCCGCAATTCAGCATAGGATTAGGCTGATCAGCGCAGGACCATAACTAAGCTAAAGGCAAACAGCCTTAGCTCAAATGCAAAATAACATTTAAGTGTGTCTATGCTGTACAAGAACATTTTTATTTCAGGAGCTTGTAAATTATTTGTGTTACATATTGTACAATGTAGGGGGAAAAGCTGTTAATATTAGAATTTAAAAAGCATAACTAACAATAGTTTGTGTGTGCTATAATATTTTCTGAATTCCTGTAACTACATAACTTCAATGAGTTAATTTTACACAGGCTCAGAAAAAATGTTTACATTGCTCTGTTTTCTTTCACTTCTTTTGTTTTCCCAAAATTACCTAGTGCGTCCTTGTTAGATACGGATGTAAATAAACACATGATTAAAAACGAGTGTCAATAACCTCTCAATATCGATTTTTCCGTAACCTAAAACTGTTTCCAATTCTGCTATCAGGTGGGCACAAGGACGGATAAAAAATGAGAAACTGTAACGGTATTGCAACATTTGCATCACATGGTTTACACCTGCTGCATAACTCACCTATACCCTAAATAGATTGTCAGCTCTTGAGAGCCGTGACCACTATTTTATTTGTTTCTATTAATGCGCCAGTTTAATGGTAGAAAGATTCCCAATTGAATGCACAGCATTTCAGAAATTGCTAGTATTTTGTGCAAAATAGATACCTTAACTACTTCTACTACTACTGTTAAAACTACTACTACTACTACTACTAATAATAATAATAATAATAATAATAATAATATGATGTTGCCTTTAGGGAACTATACAATCCATCACTGATGATTTTTGGAACTAAAAGCATTGATAAAACAAAATGCTCAAAAGTAATAAAAAAAAGAAAAAATTATGGAGGGAATTAACAAAGAGCTATGCAAGCACAACGAGGGCACCACTCCTCTAAACATAAACATGGAGCAGATGATTCTTCTAATTACCAAAGGAGAGCAAGCGCCTTTGTTAATTAGGAGTGATCAGTTCTTTGTTTTGCTGGGCCAGATACAGCATAGAGAATGGAAAAATGAAGCTGCATGCGCTGATCTCTCTGCCCATCCCTGACAGGATCTAGGGTGGTCAGATAGGCAGGTATTGGCAACAATCAGGCAGCAGGAGTGCAGAATCAGGAACCACAAGCGGAGTCCGAGCCAGGCCAAGGTCAGTGTCACTGAAGCAGGGGAGGTGCTGGAAATGCAGGCAGGAAGCAAGGTCGGGTCACGAGTTTGAGTCAGCAACAGGGGTTCAGGAACAGGGAGAGTTAAAAGCTGGGTCAGGATACGGATGTACACATGGGATCAGGTCACAGGCAGAAGGAGCTGGTGATCACTCAGCAATGATGCTCTGTAGGGCTTAAATAGGCCAGTGGGCACCAAAGTTCATGCAAACATGCAGACTTTTGCTCACGCGCACATGCATGGTCCTAATTCTGTGCACAGTTCTGTGGACTGTTCTGCGCGAATGTGCATTTCTTTGTGCACGGGCATAAGCTGTTTGGATTATGGATTATGTTTAATTGTAACTCCTGAACAAATCTTATTAGACTGATTAAACATGTTCTATACACAGCCCTCAAATTTTCCACTCGTCTACTCGCATTTTGCAAGTGGAAAATGACTGCTGGCGAATGTGGGCTGCCTGGGAGTGGGGGGGGGTGGCGAGCACCGCCGGCAGGTGGGGTTAAATGGGATGTGTTCCCCCTCCAAGTGATCGCCCGGGGGGAAAAGAGCGTGGAGGAAGAGGAGAGGCGGTCAGAGTACAGAGTGGGGATTGCCCGCTGTGACAGCTTACATTTGAATTGCCGTCCACACATGATCACACACAGCCCCGTCTCCTGACCCGGCAGCAATGATAGACAGAACACCGGTCCAATGCCAGGACGTGTTCTGTCTAACACAGATGGCGGGTAAGGAGGCGGGGCTGTGTGTGACCACGAGCAGACGGCAATTCAAATGTAAGCTGTTACAGCGGGCAATCCTCGCTCTGTGATGATCTGGTCACCCTCTCCCTTCCTCTCCAATCATGGGCACAGGTGAGGCTGCATTGGTGGGCACTGGTCACGCTGCAATGATGGGCACAGGTGAGGCTGCATTGGTGGGCACAGGTCACGCTGCAATAATGGGCACAGATAAGGCTACATTGGTGGGCACTGGTCACGCTTCAATGATGGGCACAGGTGAGGCTGCATTGGTAAGAACTGGTCACGCTGCAATTATGGGCACAGGTGAGGCTGCATTGGTGGATACAGGTCACGCTGCAATGATGGGCACAGGTGAGGCTGCATTGGTGAGAACTGGTCACGCTGCAATGATGGGCACAGGTGAGGCTGCATTGGTGGGCACAGGTCCCGCTGCAATGATGGGCCCAGGTGAGGCTGCATTGGTGGGCAGTGGTCATGCTGCAATGATGAGCACAGGTGAGGCTGCATTGGTGAGAACTGGTCATGCTGCAATGATGGGCACAGGTGAGGCTGCATAGGTGGGCACTGGTTACACTGCAATGATGGGCACGGGTGAGGCTGCATTGGTGAGGCTACAATGATGGGCACAGGTGAGGCTGCATTGATGGGCACAGGTGAGGCGGCATTGATGGGCACAGGTGATGCTGCATTGATGGGCACAGGTGAGGCTGCATTGATGGGCACTGGTCATGCTGCATTGATGGGCACAGGTGAGGCGGCATTGATGGGCACTGGTCAGTCTGCATTGATGGGCACTGGTCAGTCTGCATTGATGGGCACAGATGAGGCTGCATTGATGGGCACAGGTGAGGCTGCATTAATGGGCACATGTCACGCTGCAAAGATGGGCACAGGTGAGGGTGCTTTGGTAGGCACAGGTCATGCTGCAATGATGGGCACAGATGAGGCTACACTGGTGGACACTGGTCACGCTGCAATGATGGGCACAGGTGAGGCTGCATTGGTAAGAACTGGCCATGCTGCAATTATGGGCACAGGTGAGGCTGCATTGGTGGGAAAAGGTCACGCTGCAATGATGGGCGCAGGTGAGGCTGCATTGGTGGGCACTGGTCACGCTGCAAAGATGGTCATAGGTGAGACTGCATTGGTAAGAACTGGCCATGCTGCAATTATGGGCACAGGTGAGGCTGCATTGGTGGGAAAAGGTCACGCTGCAATGATGGGCGCAGGTGAGGCTGCATTGGTGAGAACTGGTCAGGCTGAAATGATGGGCACAGGTGAGGCTGCATTGATGGGCACCGGTGAGGCGGCATTGATGGGCACTGGTCAGTCTGCATTGATGGGCACTGGTCAGTCTGCTTTGATGGGCATAGATGAGGCTACATTTATGGGCACAGGTGAGGCTGCATTGATGGGCACTGGTCATGCTGCATTGATGGGCACAGGTGAGGTGGCATTGATGGGCACTGGTCAGTCTGCATTGATAGGCACTGGTCAGTCTGCATTGATGGGCACAGATGAGGCTGCATTGATGGGCACAGGTGAGGCTGCATTAATGGGCACAGGTCACGCTGCAAAGATGGGCACAGGTGAAGCTGCATTGGTAGGCACAGGTCATGCTGCAATGATGGGCACAGGTGAGGCTGCATTGATGGGCACAGGTGAGGTGGCATTGACGGGCACTGGTCAGTCTGCATTGATGGGCACTGGTCAGTCTGCATTGATGGGCACAGATGAGGCTGCATTTATGGGCACAGGTGAGGCTGCTTTGATGGGCACTGGTCATGCTGCATTGATGGGCACAGGTGAGGTGGCATTAATGGGTGAGGTGGCATTAATGGGCACTGGTCAGTCTGCATTGATAGGCACTGGTCAGTCTGCATTGATGGGCACAGATGAGGCTGCATTGATGGGCACAGGTGAGGCTGCATTAATGGGCACAGGTCACGCTGCAAAGATGGGCACAGGTGAAGCTGCATTGGTAGGCACAGGTCATGCTGCAATGATGGGCACAGATGAGGCTACATTGGTGGGCACTGGTCACGCTGCAATGATGAGCACAGGTGAGGTTGCATTGGTAAGAACTGGTCACGCTGCAATTATGGGCACAGGTGAGCCTGCATTGGTGGGCACAGGTCACGCTGCAATGATGGGCACAGGTGAGGCTGCATTGGTGAGAACTGGTCACGCTACAATGATGGGCACAGGTGAGGCTGCATTGTTGGGCACTGGTCACGCTGCAATGATGGGCACAGGTGAGGCTGCATTGGTGGGCACTGGTCACGCTACAATGATGGGCACAGGTGAGGCTGCATTGGTATAAACTGGTCACGCTGCAATTATGGGCACAGGTGAGGCTGCATTGGTGGAAAAAGGTCATGCTGCAATGATGGGCACATGTGATGCTGCATTGGTGGGCACTGGTCACTTTGCAATGATGGGCACAGGTGAGGCGGCATTGGTGAGAACTGATCACGCTGCAATGATGGGCACAGGTGAGGCTGCACAGGTGGGCACTGGTTACACTGCAATTATGGGCACAGGTGAGGCTGCATTGGTGAGAACTGGTCAGGCTGCAATGATGGGCACAGGTGAGGATGCATTGATGGGCACAGGTGAGGCTGCATTGATGGGCACTGGTCATGCTGCATTGATGGGCACAGGTGAGGAGGCATTGATGGGCGCTGGTCAGTCTGCATTGATGGGCGCTGGTCAGTCTGCATTGATGGGCACTGATCAACCTGCATTGATGGGCACTGATCAACCTGCATTGATGGGCACAGGTGAGGCTGCATTGATGGGCACAGGTGAGGCTGCATTGATGGGCACAGGTTAGGCTGCAATGACTGTCGTCCCTCTCTCTCCTCTCTTCCGCTCCTCCCCGGCTGAAGTCAGCGGAAGAGCTCGGCTCCGCCCACTTGAACTGTGAGCCGAGAGAAAAGAGATCTGACAAGTCAGCTGACTGACGGCTGCCGGGAAGCGAGCTTATATAGGTACAGATCGGCAGATTTTTTACATTACACAGGCACAGGGACACTTATTATTATAGTACAGAGAGGATGGGGGATTTTGTAGAAGTGGATTAACAACCACTTTCAGGCCTGGCTAGTAGCTCAGGACTTGAAATTGTGAGCCCTGCTATACATTTGCTACAGTAGTTATCAGAATGTCACCCTTACAAGCAGCTAAAAAAAATTGGTGTAAGGGCTCTTTCACACGGACGGACCGTATGTCCATTTTGCATCCTTCCGTTTTCGGATGCAAAACGGACATACAGGTATCCCTATGGGATAGCGGGTGTCAGCGCATGAGCATCCGCTGACACTCGCTCTCGTCCGTGCCCACCATGCTCCGTTTCTGCCCATTTTTTCTGCCCCATTTTTTCATCCGTTTGCAGAGCGGATCGGGTGACGACGGACTCTACGGTCCGTCGTCACCCGATCTCCCATAGGGGAGAGCGACGCTCTGACGGAGTGCAGAGACGGACCTGTCATCTTCCTGCTCAGCGGAGATCGCTACGGCGATCCCCGCTGAGCAAGCGGCTATCCACGGGGCGGATCAGCACTGATCTGCCCCGTGTGAAAGAGCCCTAATGCAGCTTGCTTTGTAAAGTGGTGCTAGGCCTTGAAACTATGCATGCACCATCAAATCAAATCAAAAACCCCTAGCAACCTCTGCAGGAACCCCATGGTTCCACAGAACCCTGGTTGCAAATGGCTACTATAAACAATCCAATAAAAGGTTCTTACTCAGCTTGCTGAAAGCGGAAAGAAACTTCTCCTGCCAGACTTAATCTCGAAAAATTCTACATACAGTATCAGATAATTACAAGGTCACTCGTTGCTTACTGACCTCACTGAACAACTCCTGCTAGGATCAGGGGCACAGCCTATGGTTGCACACTTTCTCTGTCCTTTATGTACCAAGGAGCATATCCCACATTCATACTTGCCTTTTCCAATGCTGCCCAACCTACAGCCAGCTCCTCATAGAGTTCTTAATTCACAATGGCTCATCCAACCTCCTCAGCTCTAGCTTAACAGCTAGTCTTCACATACATCATCTAAGGTGCTCAACCTTCCAGTCTGTTGTCCTTCGGGTACTGATTTTCTGTCTCACACAGAGCCAGCATACATTGTTCAGGAGATGTCTCTTCGGGTCATTACAAATTTGCTCCAATACATATTTATATCTATAATACATATCTGACCCTGCAGGCTATGCCCTGTCTCCAAGAGCCCCCTGTGTCAGTAGGATCCTGCACTACAGGAAAGCTGCACAAAACACCTGCTTGTCACTTAGCTTTGTCAAGGGGACCTGCCACCCATTTACAAAGTGTTCTGAATGTAATACCCAAATCTGCAAGCTTCTAAGCTGAAAATGTTTTGCCTTTCATTTTTATTTTAAACTGAATGGGTTGTTTTACAAGGTGACCGTTTACAATCTCTTTAACTTTTTCTGTTACACCTAAAGACAGCCAACACTTTTCAAGACCTGCTGGGACACATGCCTAAAATATTCCAAATCTTAGCCTCAAGCTACTTCCTCACACCAGAGGTCGGTATGGGCACCATAAGACTAGCCATGTGGTTGTTCTAATTAGCTTATTACAATTTCCTCCCTTTGGTATTCAGCTCTTAGATCTGCTGCATGTAGGTGTGTTGCTATTCTTGACTCCTAGGAATGGTAAAGACTTCCCAAATGTTCATGGGATGGTGTATTTTTTCTGGAAGGAGATTGAGAGTCTTCCTTCCAAAACACATAAAACAAATACTAAATTCAATATTTTAGGATAAGGAAGCTTGGCCGTTTACTCCTGGATTTCTTCTCTGTTTTAGGCTGGGTTCAGACCATTGCGAATTGGATTGGTTCCCTGCATCCAATTCGCAATAGCAGGAGATTTTGACCGGCTCTCTATGGAGCCGATTCACATATTTCTGCAGCGGGTCCGGTGCATTTTTCACAAAAACGTGCGTCTTTTGGTGCGTTTCAGGTCCGAATTCAGTCCAAAATTCGGGCTGAAATCTGACCTGAAACGGTGAACGGGGACGCACCTGACCCCTGCTATGAGCAGGATGAGGCAATGGTGTGAACCCAGCCTAAAGTGGATCTAAACCCTCTTATTCTTTACAGCCAAAAAAGCTGCCATCTTAGCCTCTGTCTGATCTGCAATAGCCATGGTGTTGCGCATGCGATCAATTATGACACCAGCCAACTCAGTTGTGAGCACAAGCAACTGTGACAGCAATCATATACTACATGCCTGGAATGTACTTGTTTTGGGAACTAATGGTCTTTGCCTTACCCAATTATAAAATGGAATACATATCACTTATAGAGACATTAACTGTCTCCTTTAATTGTATTTAAGGTTGGAATCATACTTATGCAAATCTGATGTGGGCTTCCGCACATTCAATTTGCATGACAGGAGCGTGTGACTGTCTCTCAATGGAGCCAGTTCACACATCCCTGGGGCGGCCGCGGAGCGCAATGCAGAAGGGTCCTGTGCATCTTTGGCTCTGTTTCAGGTCCGAATTCAGGCAAAAATTCTGACCTAATTCAGACCTTCAACAGTGAATGGGGACACACCGGACCCCCTGCTGCCTGTGAGCCACGCTGCAGATAGTGTTAACCCAGCCTAAAAGAAGTATGGAGTTTGTTTTTTCAGAATCATACTTACCAAGGTGGATGCTGCATCTGTCCCCCGTCGCCTCTAAGATTGAGAACTGAGCGATCTAACACTGCAGATCGCTCGGTTCTCACAGCTCTCCAAACAGAGAGCTGGTGACTGTCAGTCTACCACTCTCTGCTCTGCCCTCACACTCACTGGAGCGATGGGCTGTGGAGGGGGCGGTAGTGGCTGGCTCAGGCCGAGTCAGGTGTCGTTCCAGGCATGTTGGCGTATCCCGACTCCATTGTCGCATTCTTGCTTGAGCCTGGACCAGCTCTGTGACGTCAGCAGACAGCAGACTTCAGCCCACTGTCTGGTGAAAACTGGTCACAGGAGTGCAGAATGAACTGCACTCCTGTGATCCACAGAAGTACAGCCAAATGAGCTTTGGCTGTACTTCACCTTTAAGAAGCAGGCCTGGGTTGGTAAACCATGGAGCCTATGATGGCTATGGAAGATGGGTCTAAATCTTTACAAAAAGCAGGTAGAAAAAAATGTTTTCCTACCTGATAATTGTAAAGGCTTATACACATGCTTCATAGTCATCATCTTAGGCCCCACAGTTTGCATGAAAGGTAGACCTAAGGAACTACTTTTAGCTCATGGTCTAAGACAGCTGCTTCAGCACTCAACCCTTAAACTGGTCCTCCTCAAACTAATGTATTAAGAAAAAAAGCTTAGTCTAATGCCACGTACACACGATCGGAATTATGGTCGGAAAAAGCGCTGATGGTTTTCCCGACGGAATTCCGCTGGAATTCCGCTCAAGCTGTCTTGCTTACACACGGTCACACCAAATTCCAACCGTCAAGAACGCGTGATGTACAATACTACGACAAGCCGATAAAAAATCAAGTTCAATGCTTCCGAGCATGCGTCAAATTTTTTCTGAGCATGCATAGGAATTTTGCCCGTCGGAATTGCTACAGACGATCGGAATTTCCGATGGAACGTTTTTCCGTTGGAAAAATTTAGAACATGCTCTCAAATTTTTGCTGGCGGGAATTCGGCCAGCAAAGTTCCGATGGAGCCTACACACGGTCGTATTTTCCGAAGAAAAGCTCTCATCAGTCTTTTGATGGCCGAAATTCCGATCGTGTGTACGCGGCATAAGAATCACAGCAACAAATCTATCCTCAGATCTTGTTCATGTAAAGGAGAGCTGAGATGTGCACAGAAGAAAATAACCTGCCAGTCATGCTTGCCCCTACATCTTACCTTGTATGTAAAACTAATAATGGAAAAGGTCATTTATCATAACCAAGTAAGTGCAAGGTAACTCCAGCTTGGCAGTTTTCAACCCTGCCCCAGATTGATGTAAAATGCATCCTTCTTTGCACGTAGTTAAAGTGGTTGTAAACCCTCCCTCCTGACTTTTAACTATAGGTAAGCCTAGAATAAGGCTTACCTATTGGTAGTGGAAATATCTCCTAAACATGCGCCGTTTAGGAGATAGTTAATTTGTAGTGCGCCGATGATGTAATCGGCGCATACCCAGTGAAGAAACAGTCCTCCGTGCCGTTTCTACCCCCAGCGTGTACCGTTACTAACGGCTCCCGCGCGCATGCGTGGGAGTGACGTCACGCGACTCCAGCCAGTCAGAGTCAGAGTTTGCTGCCCCCAGAAATGCAGTGATGCATACTAGCCCATTATGCTTTTAATTTGCAGGCTTTGCAGGGAGCAAAAGAGGAAGTAAAACCCATCAGGGTTTACTTCCTCTTTAAAAAAAACTTATCATTCAATAAAGATACGGGCTGAACATCATGTTAAAATTAACCAATACACAGATATTTAGCTATTTTCACGTATCTATTTTCCTTGCCAACATCTGAACTGTACTAAAACTTACAATGAATTGTAGCATAGATAGCTCATGTTAAAATAATTGGACCACACTGCAAAATACTGATGGTAGGACTTCATTTTTTTGTATTCATCCCTCTCTCTATTTATGTACCGTATATACATTTATATACCTTGTAAGACAGGAGCATAGCCCCAAAGCTTTCAGTATTTGCAGACATGGTTCCTATTCTTTGTACTAATGAATTAATACCGATCTCTCAAATTATTAGACGTGCTGTAAATCTTCACAAGATTCTTACAAGTCAATATTAATAACAATTAATGTAAAATTAAATCATAAAATATTTAAAAAGTTAAAATAGACTTTACATTGAGAAATGTTATTGAGATAATAGGGTATTAAAGTACATGTAGTATGTCCTGGGTTGGATGTAATGAATAGGTATGAATGCAATGATGTTATATTTTCAAATGGGATACAATTCATATAGATTAAATATCTTTTGAAATATAGTCTAGCATTAACATATTGTTTCTTAAGGGAATTTAGCTAAGTATTCCAATTGTGAATAAATAATTTCCTACAAATTAACCTGGGTCGGATGTAAGAACACCTATCAAAGATTAAGTGGAAATCCTGTATTCAAGACCAGAAGAGAACTGGAACAAGTAACCCACCTGGGACTGAAACGAGGTATCCTTAATAAAAAAAAGGCAAGGTACTTGATCCCAGAAGCTTTCCCTACACCGATCATGTATACAGTACCAAAAATACACAAGGTCAAAGAAAACCCACCTCCAAGACCTATAGAAAATGGAATAGACTCACTAACTGCAAGAATGGGCCAATATGTAGACAGCTTCTTACAACCAGTGGTACAAAAAACGTATATATGAAACATATACTCCAATTATTGGAGAACATCGAATTAAAAGGAGAAGCAGTATTAATGGCTACAGCAGACGTATCTTCATTATATACGATAATTCGACACTATCAAGCATGTGAAGCAGTAAAATGGTCACTCAGAGAATTAATCTCACTAAAATGCACCCAAAGAAAGTACATTATCAAATGCATAGATTTTTGCTTAAAAAACAATTATTTCTGGTACCAACAGACGTATTACCATCAAAAAACGGGGGTGACAATGGTAGCGAAATTTGTACCCAGCATCGTAAATTTATTTATGGCCCAATGGGAAGAATAATCAGTTTATTAACACACACCATCAGAGTTACTTCTATACAAAAGATATATCGACGATGTAATTATATTATGGAAAGGAAGCAAGGAGAAATTAGTGATCTTTCTCGATGGTCTGAATCAAAATGACAGAAACATACAATTGACATGGGACATCAGAAAGACAAACATTCCTTTCCTTGACCTGGAACTAATGCAAGTGGATAAGAAATTGATCACAAAGACACACTTTAAGAACGTTGATCGAAACAGCTACTTACCAATAGAGAGCTGCCACCATAAGAATTGACTATATAATATTTCCAAAAACAAATGATAAGATTGAGATGTAATTGCACGAACACCAGTGATTACATGGAACAGGCGACGAAAGTAGACCAAAGATTCATCGACAAGGTATACGATAGAAAATTAATAGAGGAAACTACTAAGGAGGTATCAGAAATAGAAAGATCAACATTAATTAAGGAAAAAGAAAGAAATAACCAACAGATAGATAGAGTACCCATCATACTTGATTATAATATTCAATATAAACAAGTAGAAAGTATGGTGCCAGTGACGTCATATAATACTTTCTACTTTTTATATTACGTACTGATAAGCACTTGCACATAATATTGCCAGACCATCCAAAATTCATATATAAAAAGCCCCCGACAATTAAAGATAAAATTGTAAAGAGTGTGATAAATCCTCCCAAAAAGACCTTCACTTTCTTTACAGGAAAAGGATTATACCCCTGTAAGAAGTGTTATGCATGTACTTGTCCCAATGAAAAAAGGTCCAACTTTTACATCAAATAGCACTGGAATCACATACAATATAATACAATACATACAATATAAATTAATGTATAGGATGTAACACAGAAGGAGCGGTCTACGTTTTAGAATGCAGCTGTGGGTTACAGTATGTAGGACGTACAAAAAGACCATTGAAAGTAAGAATAAAGGAACATGTACAAAATATACGAAAAGGTTGTGACAAACACAAAGTGTCAAGACATTTTTCTAAAGTACACAGAAGAGATCCCACACACTTACAATTTTGGGGCATAGAACCCTATATAAGACATTAGAGAGGGAGTCAAAAGGTCAGAACCCTCAGTTAGCTTGAGTAAATTGATATTTCTTATGAATACGCTTACGCCACATGGCCTGAATTTAGAATTTGACCTGAACTGTTTCATCAGTGATTTTTAATATATATATTTACATAACTCGTAATTTTTTACACTGAAGAACATAACAATATTGCACATTTTACCTATGTATTACATCTGATCCAGGTTAATTTGTAGGAAATTATATATTCACAATTGGAATACTTAGCTAAATTCCATTAAGAAACAATATATTAATGCTAGAATATATTTCAAAAGATATTTAATCTATATGAATTGTACCCAATTTGAAAATATAACATCATTACATTCATACCTATTCATTACATCTGACCCAGGACATACTCAATGTACTTTAAAACCCGATTATCTCAATTTACATTTCTCAATGCTAAGTCTATTTTAACTTTTTAAATATTTTATGATTTAATTTTACATTAATTGTTATTATTATTTACTTCATTTAATGAGATTATTTTAATAGTATTCTAATACGGACATATGAACTTGTTTCTGTTGTACAAGATTGTCACACTTAGATATCGTTTCCGTTATCCCTGCACTCAAGTATCAGACCGTTCCCCATTTCCCGGGGTTATTTATGAAATGTGGTCTCTATTCCCTCCAAGAAAATGGAGGACTGGAGGGAATAGGCTAACAATAGGAAGGCATCCTTAAATACTAGGTGAGCCTATGAGAAGGGAGCTTGTCATAGACAGTTGTGGGAAGAGCTGGCCAATCCTGATCTGCAGCATAGCCAAGGTCCTACCCTTTGATCGCTTCGTATGTTTATTGGACTAAGTTATCCAGCCTGCCTTTGGTTCATCACTGCGAGGTCAAGCTGTGACTGCATTGCTGACTGGATACCAAATTATTTAGAAGCTTGCATAAGCTTGCCTTCCGGTAAGTGTGTATTTTATGCGGTGGGGGATCACATCATAGGGTGTTATCTGAGTTTTATTCACCTTCACTGAATAATCACTGAATTAATATTCACTGACTTATTCTTATTTGGGACGATATATTTGGGACTATTCACTGTTTTTTTTCACATATATATATTGTCATTTTCAGTTTTATTTATAATTGCCAATTTCATTACTGTCATTATTTTGGATCCATTAATGTTTTTTCACAGATCCTTTCATTCAATAATTTTTGGTTTTTTGGTTATTAAGCGCAGCTTGTTTTCTTTTCCATACTTGTTTATTTGTGTATATCTCACAATTTTGAGCTGCAGCTAATTATGTTTATTTTGGTTCACGTTTAGTCACTAGGGAGAGCGGTATTTATTTTGTTTATCCTTAAATACTAGTGGGGATCTATTGGAAAATGGCCACGGGATATACATATACAGGGCCTCAAGAAAATGTCCGAAATTGATGACTTTAACACACTATTTAAACACGCTTCCCTTAGCCTTCTATGTGACGTAACGCGTAGGGAGTGTGTGGAGGCACATCGGAAGTGACGTCGTTTAGGAATGAGCTCGTCGCTCGTGGATTTTCGCCGCTGTCCGATTGTTTTAATGTGAGTGTAATACATTTTATTATTTGAATAAAACGTACTGATTACGGTACTACACAACGAGAGCATTCTCCTTTCTCCATATACCACTATTGAGAGGATACTAGAGAGAAGCCCTTAGGAGGAACAGAGACCCAGTACATGAGAGAGCAGAGCAGTGGACAACACACACCGTCCGTAGAAGCACATTCTAGGCTGGCTTTTAACATACTCAAGGTGAGAGACTAGATAGCACGGAGGTGACACGGGAAGCAGGATTTATTGTCACTCATGCAATAAATTGTCACAATTAATGGTGAAGGAAAAGAGCACTATCACTCAGAATGTTTGAAGGACTTTTTTTTATTAAAGTGGATGTAAACCCGAAAAAAATATATTTTTTTGATGTCATAATGTAGAGTATAAGATTTCCTATCATTTGAGCCCTGTCTTGCCACAAAGAGTTAATCCAGCTCTGAGCAATCCTCTTTTATTGTTCAGTAAGATAAATCTTGACAAACAGAGAAAAACTTTGTCAAATCCCCCCCCTTGCTGTGAGTGACAGGTGATTTACATATCACGCGCACTAGCCTAAGAGACATGCATTATTTTTTAATTCCCTCCCACTCCTTTCTTCTGCTGCTCTGCCAGGATTGGATGTTCTACACCTTAGCATAATTGGGCATGCTGAAGTCGTGTCTTTTTACTGGATGTTAGAGATCATAGCAGAAGTTCAGTGTAAGAAATACACAGGAGAAAATGCATATTGACAAGGGGAGTGTAGAGGTGGGTGGGGAGTCTACTGACATCACGACTCCACCCACGAGCTCCAGACAACAGACCCACCCACAGAATCTGCAGTTTTTCGGGTCTCATAACAGACAGAGGGGAGACATTTGACAGGTAAAGATACATGCAGGAGGCATGTATAGCCTTATAGATAACCCCTATGGCAGTAGTTTAGAAAGGATGACATTGGGTTTACATCCACTTTAACCACTTCAGCCCCGGACCAATTGGCAGCCAAATGACCAGGCCCCTTTTTGCGATTCTACACTGCGTCGCTTTAACTGACAATTGCACGGTCGTGCGACGTGGCTCCCAAACAAAATTGGCGTCCTTTTTTTCCCACAAATAGAGCTTTCTTTTGGTGGTATTTGATCGCCCCTGCGGTTTTTATTTTTTGCGCTATAAACAAAAATAGAGCGACAATTTTGAAAACAATGCAATATTTTTTGCTTTTTGCTATAATAAATATCCCAAAAAATATATAAAAAAACATTTTCTTTCCTCAGTTTAGGCCGATACGTATTCTTCTACATATTTTTGGTAAAAAAAATCGCAATTAGCGATTATTGAATGGTTTGCGCAAAAGTTATAGCATTTACAAAATAGGGGATAGTTTTATAGCATTTCGGACATTTTTGACACATTTTTGGGACCATTGTCATTTATACAGCAATCAATGCTATTTAAATGCATTGATTCCTGTATAAATGACAGTTGTAGTGAAAGAGTTAACCACTAGGGGGAGGGGAGGGGTTATGGGCTGTGACGTGTGTGTTTTTTTACATTAGGGGGCGGGGCTGACGTCTGACATCATTGATCGGCTTTCCCGATGACCGGGAACAGCCGATCAATGACAGGCAGAGTAGGAAGCGTTCTTCAGCTCTGTGACCCGATCACGGGACACCAGCGGCGATCGGGTCCGCTGGTCCCGCGGCCCGGGTCACGGAGCTCCCGACCGGGTCGCGAGCGCGCCACTGGCGCCCCGCGCGATCCACGGGCAGGCAATTAAAGCGCCACGTACAGGTACGTGATTTTGCCTGCCCGTGCCATTCTGCTGCAGTATATCTGCGTGAGGCGGTCGGGAAGCGGTTAATGAATATTTCCAAGGATTTATCCCATTGTTCTACTATTCAGTGTCCAATCATGAGACACACGGAACTATTGGACATTCAAGCATTATTATCACTTTAATTCTATGTATTTCTATGTTAAACATTTACTAAGTTTGATTATGGGTTTATGTACCATTTTTTCTTATTTCTACCCAGTACAACACGTTTAAGCACTGTGATTATTACCAGCTTTTATGGTTTACGCACTTAAAGTGGAAGTAAACCCTTCCAAAGCACTTTGGCCTACAGGTAAGCCTAGATTAATGCCGCGTACACACGTTCGGACTTTGTCCGCCGGACTAATCCGCCGGACTTTCCGAGGGGGGACTTGCCCACACACGCTCGGACTTCCGAGTGTGTGACTTGCCCACACACGCCCGGACTTCTCCGGCGGACAATCCGCGGGAAAAAGTCAGCGGGACTTTTGAAAATGAACGGACTTGCCCACACACGGAGCAGTCCGTTTATTTAGAATGTAACTGCAGGTAGACGGGGCTAGCGAAGGCAGTGAATGCCGCCGCGCTAGCCCCGTCACCTGACATGGATTTAAAGGGAATCCCCATGCCGAAAAAACGGCGTGGGGGTCCCCCCTGAATCCATCTCAGACCCTTATCCGAGCCCGCCCCCTTGTGATGTCACAGTCCCGGAGGATGCATCATATTTTTTCAAAATTGTGTGTTTTTTTCTTTACATTTTACACCTTAGGTGAATGGGTAGGGGTACATCGTACCCCATACTCATTCACATAGGGTGGGGGGCCGGGATCTGGGGGCCCCCTTATTAAAGGGGGCTCCCGGATTCCCATAAGCCCCCGCCCGCAGACCCCGACAACCAACGGCCAGGGTTGTCGGGAAGAGGCCCTTGTCCTCATCAACATGGGGACAAGGTGCTTTGGGGTGGGGGGCCGCACGGCCCCCCTTTCCCCAGGGCACCCCCCATGTTGAGGGCACGCGGCCTGGTATGGCTCAGGAGGGGGGGGCGCTCGCTCGTCCCCACCCCTTTCCTGGCCTGCCGGGCTGCGTGCTCGGATAAGGGTCTGAGATGGATTTGGGGGGGACCCCCACGCCATTTTTTCGGCATGGGGATTCCCTTTAAATCCATGCCAGGTGACGGGGCTAGCGTGGCGGCATTCACTGCCTTCGCTAGCTCCGTCTACCTGAAGTCACGTGCTAAATGAACGGACTTTCCGATGAGCGGCAAGTCCGTTCATTTCAAAAGTCCGGCGGACTAGCCTACTAACGGCGGGATCAAAAGTCCAGCGGATAATTTTAAAACAAAACTTAAAACCTAGTCTGCCGGACTTTTGGCGCCAAAAAGTCCGCCGGCGCCCACACGCGAGGGGATTGTCCGGCGGACTCGAGTCCAGCAGACAATCCCGTGGGATAGTCCCTTCGTGTGTACGTGGCATTAGGCTTACCTGTATCTCCTAAACTTACATGGTTTAGGAGATATTTAGAAATGAAAAGGCATCGCTGTCTACGGCGCATGCGCCGTAGACAGCGGCGCGCAGGCGCACTGCGCATGCTGGGTTCACGGCGATATGCCGCTTTCCTGCACATGCGCGGGAGTGACGTCATCGCCGCTCCAGCGAATCACAGCGCTGGAGCGGCGAGACCTGGAAGTCACTCCGGCCATGGATGGCGGCACAGAAGATCGTGGATAAGGACCGCTTCGGGGACTTCGTTTTCAGGTAAGTCTTTCATAATGAGCTAGTATGCTATGCATACTAGCTCATTATGCCTTTGCCTTGCAGGGTGTCTTTTTTTTTTAAGAGGCTTAACTTCCTCTTTAAGTCACTTTAATTGAATGAATTTGATGTTATTATTATGATAAACTAGGTTTACTAGGCATCAGATTTATTATATAAACACAGGAACACATTTACTATTCACAAAAGGACACATGATTGCACTTTATATATAGGAATCACAATTTTGTATATACCTACAGCGCCTCACAATATTTTTTAATAATTTATTACACTAATAATTATGGATATGCTATCTAAGTGAAGGCAGCAGTCTCGGTTATATTCACTTTACACACATAGTGGAAGCGCAAGAGAAATATATACCAATGATAATTGATTTATTTCATTAAGTTAAAATTACACTTACATTAGACAAAAATCATAGCATTTTATGAAGTTAAACAGCAATACCCCTGTTACTGGTATGACGTCACTTCCGATCCGCAATTCCCATGGCACCGCCCTACTCGTTGGGTCGCGAATCACGTGACTTCATCAGGGGAAAACAGAGTTTCCCCTGATTAGGTCATGTGATCTGTGATGCAACACGTAGTGCGGAGCCTGTGGGATCGTAGGCCAGAAGTGACGTAGGGAGAAGCCTGTGGGATCACGGGCCAGTAACAGGGGTATTCCTGTTTAACTTCATAAAATGCTATATGATTTTTATCTAATGTGAGTATCATTTTAACTTAATAAAGTGCATTAATTATCATACTACGCTAATGGGGGCAATCCTTTTGCTCGTGTCTTGCCATGGCACTAGAGTGATATAATATGGCAACACATGGATAAGGCGTTTTTAAGGGATCAGCACCCAATATCCCAGGAGAATTATTATAAGATATCTGCTGGGAAGAGTACAAGCTATACATGACCATACATGCATTGTAGGTCTAATCACTAAGGTGAGGGCACTGAGAGCACAGTGGTGAATGGGAAGAGATTCTTTACAATCACATGTGGATGTTTGGAGTCAAGAACTTTACACTATTTAATATTATTTCATGAGCTATCACATTTTAGTAACATTTGATGAACTGTCATGTTTCAGTAATATTTGTTTAAAATAAGTGCAGACTGATTTGAAGCACAGTATTATGAGTTTGTAACATTTGTGTCTTTATTTTCATGCGTGTATATGTATCGCATTTATGGTATTGATTTATAGCACATCTAATAATTTGAGAGATTGATAGCACATGCACTCATTAATTCTTTACACTCTTGGCACTGTGGGAGCACAGTTTAATGCTTGCTGCCACCACATTATTGTTTTTTGTATATTAATATTTATTTGGGTTATTAATATTGATTTGGGAGTTATTCACATTAATGTATTCATTGTACTATCCTTATCTTTCCTAACTTAGCTATTACAAGCATGTCTTGGGCTTAATATTTTTGTGCTAAAATATGTCCCTTTTTCCTTTCTTAGAATGCTGGAAGGTATGCAAGAATTAAATGCGAACATGCAGTGCTGCTGAATATATGCAATGTCATGGCTCTGTAGCTCAGGTTCCACGTGCCAGTTCTTTGTTTCATCAGCACAGATTCTGCGGAAGGAAAATCTGCAGAGGAAGGAGGGGGCAGTCGCACACCTTTCATAAAACAACCTATTCACAGAGCTGCAGAGCATGGTGAAGCCCTCACAGATAAAAACACAACTGACTCACAAGAACCTGCAGGTCATTAGAAATGTCTTTTGGGATTAATATAGCATTGTGCTATGCAACGTGAATTCCATACAGAGAGGCATGAAAAGAAATGCACACCGAGGGGTCTATATGTAACTGTTTTTACACAAGATCCACACAACTTTCACACATTTTCCAATTGGATTCAATTGGAAAAATGTGTGAATGCTGGCTGGGTGTTGATCATTATACCCCATCAAAGTCATCCAAAATGACCCTGCAGAACACAATACAACACTGATAGCATAATCCAGAGTAGGGATGAGCTTTCTGTTCGGGTCGAACATGAGTTTGACTCGTACATTGGCTGTTCGCCCGTTCGTCGAAAACCAAACATTATGGGCCGTTCGTGCCAAGTTTGAGCCACGCGTAACGGCCCATAATGCACTGCGGGAGCGCAGTGCATTGCTGTATCATGATTGGCCAGAGCATGCACCATGACCTGCATGCTTTGGCCAATCACAGCGCCCTCAGCTAAGAGAGCCATAATTGGCCAAAGGCAGGGTGCCTTTTGCCAATCATGGCTCATGAGGACTAAGTCCACGCCCCACACTACATAAGGATGCCTGCACGTCGGCCTTGTGTACTGTGTTGTTGGCGTGGACAGAAAGAGAGTGTCATTTAGATTGATCAGGCAGATTATTCAGTTAACTGCAGTGTATTTAATATATATATATATATATATATATATATATATATATATATATATATATATATCCACTGCATACAGTTTAGCTATGTCTCACTGCAGGCAGTTCCTGGTGTATTGTTTCTAATATACTTCTGGCAGGCAGGTGATTCAGTTAGCCGCAGTGTATTTAATATATATACAGATAGTATTGTATATATATAAATATATATAGTCACGGCATACAGTTTAGCTATATCTCACAGCAGGCCGTTTCTGGCGTACTGTTTCTAATATACTTCTGGCAGGCAGGTTATTCAGTTAGCTGCAGTGTATTTAATATATATACAGTGGTGTGAAAAAGTGTTTGCCCCCTTCCTCATTTCCTGTTCCTTTGCATGTTTGTCACACTTAAGTGTTTCGGAACATAAAACCAATTTAAACAATAGTCAAGGACAACACAAGTAAACACAAAATGCAATTTGTAAATGAAGGTGTTTATTATTAAAGGTGAAAAAAAATCCAAACCATCATGGCCCTGTGTGAAAAAGTGATTGCCCCCTAAACCTAATAACTGGTTGGGCCACCCTTAGCAGCAACAACTGCAACCAAGCGTTTGCGATAACGTGCAATGAGGCTTTTACAGCGTCCTGGAGGAATTTTGGCCCACTCATCTTTGCAGAATTGTCCTAATTCAGTTACATTAGAGGGTTTTCGAGCATGAACGGCCTTTTTAAGGTCATACCACAACATCTCAATAGGATTCAGGTCAGGACTTTGGCTAGGTCACTCCAAAGTCTTCATTTTGTTTTTCTTCAGCCATTCGGTGGTGGACTTGCTGGTGTGTTTAGGATCATTGTCCTGCTGCAGAACCCAAGTTCGTTTCAGCTTGAGTACACGAACAGATGGTCGGACATTCTCCTTCAGGATCTCTTGGTAGACAGCAGAATTCATAGTTCCTTTTATCACGGCAAGTCTTCCAGGTCCTGAAGCAGCAAAACAGCCCCAGACCATCACACTACCACCACCATATTTTACTGTTGGTATAATGTTCTTTTTCTGAAATGCAGTGTTCCTTCTACGCCAGATATACTTGGACACACACCTTCCAAAGAGTTCCACTTTTGTCTCATCGGTCCACAGAATGTTGTCCCAAAAGTCTTGGGGATCATCAAGATGTGTTGTGGAGAAATTGAGACGAGCTTTGATGTTCTTTTTGCTCAGCAGTGGTTTTCTCCTTGGAACTCTGCCATGCAGGCCATTTTTGCCCAGTCTTTTCCTGATGGTGGAGGCATGAACGCTGACCTTAACTGAGGCAAGTGAGGCCTGCAGTTCCTTGGACGTTGTTGTGGGGTCTTTTGTGACCTCTTGGATGAGTCGTCGCTGCGCTCTTGGGGTAATTTTGGGCGGCCGGCCACTCCTGGGAAGGTTCACCACTGTTCCATGTCTTCGCCATTTGTGGATAATGGCTCTCACTGTGGTTCGCTGGATTCCCAAAGCTTTGGAAATGGCTTTATAACCCTTTCCAGACTGATAGATCTCAATTACTTTCTTTCTCAATTGTTCCTGAATTTCTTTGGGTCTCGGCATGATGTGTAGCTTTTAAGGATCTTCTGGTGGACCTTACTGTGTCAAGCAGCTCCTATTTAAGTGATGCCTTGATTGTGAACAGGTGTGGCAATAATCAGGCCTGGGTGTGGCTAGAGAAATTGAACTACAGTTATAGTATGTTTTAACAAGGGGGGCAATCACTTTTTCACACAGGGCCATGATGGTTTGGATTTTTTTTCACCTTTAATAATAAACACCTTCATTTACAAATTGCATTTTGTGTTTACTTGTGTTGTCCTTGACTATTGTTTAAATTGGTTTGATGCTCCGAAACACTTAAGTGTGACAAACATGCAAAGGAACAGGAAATGAGGAAGGGGGCAAACACTTTTTCACACCACTGTATATACAGATAGTCTCTTTTATATATATATATATATATATATATATATATATATATATATATATATATCCACTGCATACAGTTTAGCTATATCTCACTGCAGGCAGTTCCTGGTGTATTGTTTCTAATATACTTCTGGCAGGCAGGTGATTCAGTTAGCTGCAGTGTATTTAATATATATACAGATAGTATTGTATATATAAACATATATATTCACTGCATACAGTTTAGCTATATCTCACTGCAGGCCGTTCCTGGTGTACTGTTTCTAATATACTTCTGGCAGGCAGGTAATTAGCTGCAGTGTATTTAATATATATATATATATATATACAGATAGTCTCTTTTATATATATATATATATATATATATATATATATATATATATAAATATCCACTGCATACAGTTTAGCTATATCTCACTGCAGGCAGTTCCTGGTGTATTGTTTCTAATATACTTCTGGCAGGCAGGTGATTCAGTTAGCTGCAGTGTATTTAATATATATACAGATAGTCTTGTATATATATATATATATATATATATATATATATATATATTCACTGTATCCAGTTTAGCTATATCTGACTGCAGTCCGTTCCTGGTGTACTGTTTCTAATATACTTCAGGCGGTGTACACAGTATACAGTGCTGTGCACCCATGCTCATACTTTTCTGGTGGTCAATACAGTACACCATAGTTGTTATTGCACTCCTGTTGGTGTATACAGTACCGTGCACCCCTAGTACAGTTTCTACTACTTTCCTGGTGGTGTACACAATACATACAGTGCACATTATGAGGGGCTCCCACCATCCCTGCGCTGTGCTCATTATGAGGGGCTCCCACCATCCCTGTGCTGACTTCCTTCTGGGGCTGTACCCCTGCTGTGCTCATTATGAGGGGCTCCCACCATCCCTGTGCTGTGCTGACTTCCTGCGTTTGTACCCTCGCTGTGCTCATTATGAGGGGCTCCCACCATCCCTGTGCTGTGCTGACTTCTTCCTGGGGTTGTACCCCTGCTGTGCTCATTATGAGGGGCTCCCACCATCCCTGTGCTGTGCTCATTATTAGGGGCTCCCACCATCCCTGTGCTGACTTCCTCCTGGGGCTGTACCCCTGCTGTGCTCATTATGAGGGGCTCCCACCATCCCTGTTCTGTGCTGACTTCCTGGGTTTTTAACTTCATCATAACGAATAATCGTAATTATTATGAAAATAATAAAACAATATTAACGAACATTCTTATGTTGTCCGATTCTGAATCTCCCATCAACTACCAGTACCAGTCTCCCACTCCCATATTAAAAAAGGTAATTTTCCCAACCCTCACTCAGCAGCAGAAGAAAACCTCTGATTGGTCAACAAAACACTAGTCACATTTCTGTTGTAACGGAATTTGAAACTGAAATTCGTCAACAAATTTTCGTATTTCGTATAAAATTCGGAAGCATAGCAATTGGTATTTCAGATGCTTCAGAATGTACAAATTTTCGGAAATTCGTACGAATTTTCGATTCGTACAAAACTAATTGCACATGTCTAGTTGTTATTAAACTCCTGTTGCTGTACACAGTACCGTGCACCCCTAGTGCAGTTGCTACTACTTTCCTGGTGGTGTACACAGTACACGATACAGTGTAGTATTTTTTGCTAAACAAAATTTACAGCATGTCAGGAAGGCCACCAAGGAGAGGCAAACGCTCACATGCCACTAAAAGAGGACAAGCAGGCTCTGTGTCTACAGTCGACAGTGCTGGTCCTCAGCACGTGGCCGCGGGGCACGCTTGTCCTTTTTTCCTGCAGCTGGCCGTGTTATTGAGCCACAACATGCAAAAGAGTTGGTGGAATGGATAACAAAGCTGTCCTCATCCTCCTCATCCTCTGTAACCCAGGCTCAGAGTAGTTTGCCTGCCAATGCAGCTGCCAAAGTGGCCTATTCCATTGGCTCCATGTCAACAGTTACTTCTTCCCTAGCCCCACCATCATGCACCGAGTCCTCCGAACTATTCGACCAAAGTGTTGGGTACATGCTGCAGGAGGATGTGCAGCGATTTGAAGGCTCCGATGATGGTACCCAGGTTGAAGGGAGTACCTTCAGCCTAGAGAGAGGGGGTGCCCAAGAAGGTCAAGAAACTGGCAGTCATGTTCCCCCAGCTGCAGCATACTGCCAAGTTTGCTCCAGTGATGAGGAGGGATGGGATGATGAGGTCACTGCCTTAACTTGGGTGCCTGATAGAAGAGAGGAGGAGGAGGAGGCACATCTCCAATGAGGTAGGATGCCCTCCAGGGGGCAGCTTAAGGGCAGCCACCCTATTGCATCACACTGCAGAGCTAAGCAGGTGCAGGGCGCTGCTGACTCCCCACATATTTTGAAAAGTTCTTTGGTGTGCGCCTTTGTTGACACATGTGCAGCAGATCGCACCATTGCTGTTTGCAACATATGTCTGAAGCGTATTAAGCATGGCCAAAACAGCAGCCGCTTGGGCACCACATGCTTGACCAGACATATGATGACCTCCCATGCAGTCCATTGGCAACAGCACTTAAAAGACCCACATCAAAGAACAAGGCGGACCTCTCCTTGCTCCTCATCAGCTGGGTTCTCCAACCCCACTATACCTCCAGTCCTCTCAGAAACCTGCACTGAGAGGAATGAAGGTATAGCAATAGGTGTCCCAAGTACTTGCAGATAATCGCTATCACTACACCTCCATCTGATTTTAGCAGGCAAATTCCCCTACCCCAGTTGCTAATTTGTGGAATGTGCGGTACCTCAGTGGCAGGTTCCCAAATGCCATTTCTTTTCACAGAAGGCCATTCCGGCTCTCTACCAGCATGTGGTAAGGTGCATATTACTGCTGACTCATGTTCCAGCAGGCATGGACAGGGAAGTGGAAAAAGAAACAGAAAAGGCGCCACCAGATTAGAGCCAGTTACATTTAATAAATATACAGGTGCATACATCCACTTAAATATAATGTAGAAGATTTTCAGCACAATGTCCTCTTTGTGTGGCGTCAACCAGTGTTATTTGCCTGTGAATTGTTCTTCCATCCAGATACAAGGTCCCGACCAGCAGGATTCCCCTATCTGTATGTGCAGCCCAGTCTGCACATACAGACAGGGAAATCCTGCTGGTTGGGACCTTGCATCTTGATGAAAGAACAATTCACAGGCAAATAACGCTGATTGATGCCACACAAAGAGGACATTGTGCTGAAAATCTTCTACATTATATGTAAGTGGATGTGTGCACCTGTATATTTATTAAACGTAATTGGCTCTAATCTGGAGGCGCCTTTTCTGTTTCTTTTTGCATGTTATTGGAGTCTGCTTTCAACTTACCCTTGAAGGCTTGCCCTGGAACACGGACTTGTAGCCAAAAACATACAGGTTTTCTTCCCCACTTGCTTCCTACAGTCCATTTATTTTTTTGCTCACCTTGAATCGATAATTACATGGTTTTTGAATGGACAATTCGTTTTAATCATTACAAACTGAGTAACAGCGTCACTATTTTTGTGTGGACAGGGACTTTACATTTCTTTCACGGTGCACTAGGTAACCCTCCTGGCAGCTGGGAAGGATGCAGGACAGGGTTCAGTCTTGTTGGAGCTTGTTCTGCCACCACGTCTCCAAAATGCTAGTGGTGATTCTGCCACAGCTCTCTCCTCCATCCCCTCCTCTTTTTCTTCCTCTATGGCCTCTTCCTCTGCAGATTTCTCCTCTGAACCAGCGGTGCTCCGTAGGCGTTCAAGGGGCTACACAAGCACCCAGGCAAAAAGATACCATGCGGTGCTTGAGTTGGTCTGCTTAGGGGACAGGAGCCACACTGGGGCAGAGATTCTGTCAGCTCTGCAGGGGCAGGCTCAGAGGTGGTTGATGCCATGCCAGCTTCAGCCAGGAATGGTTGTATGCGACAATGGCACCAACCTCCTCTCCACCCTCCAACAGGGACACATGACCCATGTTCCCTGTTTGGCTCACGTCCTGAATTTGGTGGTGCAGCGGTTCTTGAGCAGATTACAGGAGCTCCTGAGGCAAGCCAGGAAAGTCTGTGGTCATTTTCGCTGGTCATATAATGCCAGTGCTCGGCTGGCTGACATTCAAAGAGGATGCAACCTGCCCAAGAACCGCCTTATTTGTAACATGCCCACCAGGTGGAACTCAACGTTTGCAATGCAGTAGTGGCTGCACATGCAGCAGAGGGCCATCAATGAGTACCTGTGTGAGTATGGCACCAGGACAGGGTCAGGGGAGCTTGGCCTTTTCTTGCCACGCCAGTGGCTACTGATCAAGGATGCATGCACTGTCCTGTCACCATTTGAGGAGGCCACGAGGATGGTGAGCAGTGACAGTGCATGCATCAGTGATACTGCCCCTCTTGTCTTCCTGTTGGAGCACACGCTTCGTGGAATAATGAACAGGGCACTTGAGGCAGAACAGCGGGAGGAAGAGGAGGACTTCCTTACCTCTCAAGGCCCCCTTTATCCAGATACTAGTATTCCTGCAGGCCCACCGATCACACAGGAAGAAGAAGAGGAAGAGGAGGAGGAGGAGGATTGTGTCAGCATGGAGGTGGAGGATAACACTCAGCATCAGCAGCAGTCTTCAAGGAATCGTTTTCTGTCCCCAAAAACCAATGGAGTTGTACGTGGCTGGGAGGAGGTGGTTGAGGATCATGTGATCCTTAGTGACCCAGAGGACACAGGATCAAATGCCTCTGCAAACCTACACTGCATGGCCTCCCTGATCCTACAAAGCCTGTGAAAGGACCCTATGATTCATGGTATCAAGGAGAGGGATCATTACTGGCTGGAAACCATTCTTGATCCACGTTACAAGGGTAAGGTTGCAGAACTTATCCAGCCTTCGCAGAGGGAGCAGAGTATGAAACATCTTCGGGAGGCCTTGCAGAAAGGTTTGTGCAATGCGTTTCCAGAGCTTGGGAGGTTACAATTTCCAGGTGCTGGACAACGTGTTGCTGAGGCTTCATTCAGTCACAGAAAGAGTGTTGGAGAAGGTCTTCAGGCAATTCTTCAGTCCTCAGGGTATCTGTGAGGCTTTACAGTGTTGTGCCACCACCACCGCCTAAGGCCCAATTTTTATGCCCCTGTTTAACAGGAGCGTGTAATTACAATTGTTGATCTAATATTTCACAGCAGGGCCTGTTCCTGCGCTCAACAAAAGTATCTGTGAGGCTTTACAGTGTTGTGCTACCACCACCACCACCCCCTAAAACCCAATTTTTCTATTTTTCTGCCCCTGTTTAACAGGGGCATGTAATTACAATTCTTGATATAATATTTCACAGCAGGGCCCCTTCCAGTGCCCACCAAGAGTAACTGTGAGGGCTTACAGTGTTCTGGTACCATCGACACCTAAGGCCCAATTTTCCGCAGAGTGTATAGGGCAGGCCATATAGTATATACAGGCGGTCCCCTATTTTCAAACATCCGACTTACAAACGACTCCTACTTACAAACGGAGAGAGACAACAGGAAGTGAGAGGAAATCTACCCCAAGGAAGGAAAGTTCTCTCCTGTAAGAGTTAATATGGGAAAAAGGTGACTCCCCACTGATGCTTTATCACCAATCCTTGTTTCCCTAATAACCCCAAATTTTCAAAATCAAATTGTCATTTGGACAGAAAGTGAGGTGAAATCTTCTGAACAGGGGCACAGACAACAAAACAAATGTTACAGGGGTGTTGATAACCCTTCCCTATGTTATCCAAAAAGCTTAAAAATAGATTTTTTTGGCTGGAGCTACACTTACAAAATGTACTTGTTCCAAATTACAGACAGATTCAACTTAAGAACAAACCTACAGTCCATATCTTGTTTTGTAACCTGGGGACCGTCAGTATACTGCTGCTGTTTAGAGTATATAGGGCCAGGGGGCCCCACGCCCTTTTTAAATTTGGGTGCAAGGTTTACCTTAATATCCATACCAGACCCTAAGGGCCTGGTAATGGGTTGGGGGGGGGGGGGACATTACAGCCATAAGCAGTTTTAAATTACTTTTATTCCTTTAGAAATGTCATTTTGTGAAGGGACTGTTCTAAACAAGGGATAAATGCGCCACTTTACAGGCATACTATAGACACCCCTCAGGCATGATATTTAAAGGAATAGTTCACTTTTATTTTTTCACTTTAAAGTGGTTGTGCACACATTTCATTTAGTAAATCTCTTTGCCTTCCAAATCAGGCAAAGAGTACTAAATGAAGTGTGTTTTTTTTTTTTTTTCCACTTACCTTGTAATCGCTGACGTTCTTTCCTCTGTCTCTTCGGCGGTGGGCGGGGTCTCTGCGTCGATCCTCGTCACGCCGCACTGTCTCCTGGGATCTGGTGTCATTGATCCCAGGAGTCAGTGCGGACATCTTCCGAAATCTCGCGAGATTTCGGACACATCTTCCGAAATCTCGCGAGATGTCGGCAGATGTGCCGAAATCTCGCGAGATTTCGGAGAAGGTGAGCTGCACTTTGCCGTTACTGCGCACGCGCGAGATAGGCGCAGTAACGGCGGTGCATGCTGGGCCATCTGAAATGCCTGTGTGGTTTCACATGCCCACAGGCAAGATGGCACCCAGCAGGAAACATTTTTATAAATTCTTTTATAGGACGAAAACCGGCAGCAGTAAATTAGGAAAATGGAACACGTGAGTCTCCTAATCACATCTCCTAATCCTTTGCATTGCATTAAAAAAAAAAAAAAAAAAACAACACACAGTGCAGAACCGCTTTAAGCATTATTAAAATCACTGCTCCCGAAAAAAAATGCAGTTTTTAAAACTTTTTTTTGCATTGATTCATGTCCCCTGGGGCAGGACCTGGGTTACTTTTTATCTACCAATGTAAAAGGACATCTCTTCTACTGACCATCAATGTAAAAGGTCATCTCTTCCACTAACCATCAATGTAAAGGGACATCTCTTCCACCGAAAATCAATGTAAAGAGACATCTCTTCCACTGACCAACAATGTAAAGGGACATCTCTTCCATTGACCATCAATGCAAAGGAACAGCTCTTCCACCGACTAACAATGTAAAGGAGCATATCTTCCACTGATCATCAATGTAAAGGGACATCTCTTCCACTGACCAACAATGATGAGGGACATCTCTTCCATTGACCATCAATACAAAGAAACAGCTCTTCCACCAACTAACAATGTAAAGGGGCATATCTTCCACTGATCATCAATGAAAAGGCACATCTCTTCCATTGACCATCAATGTAAAGGAACAGCTCTTCCACCGACTAACAATGCAAAGGAGCATATCTTCCACTGATCATCAATGTAAAGGGACATCTCTTCCACTGACCACCAATTACACAGTTACATAGTAGGTGAGGTTGAAAAAAGACACAAGTCCATCAAGTCCAACCCATGTGTGTGATTATATGTCAGTATTCCATTGTATATCCCTGTATGTTACGATCGTTCAGGTGCTTATCTAATAGTTTTTTGAAACTATCGATCCCCCCCCCCCCACCCTCGCTGAGAAAACCCCTCCGTAAAAAGTTTTATCCCTATTGTGGGGTCACCAGTATGATATTTGTAGATTGAAATCATATCCCCTCTCAAGTGTCTCTTCTCCAGACAGAATAAGTTCAGTGCTCGCAACCTTTCTTCATAACTAATGTCCTCCAGACCCTTTCTTAGCTTTGTTGCCTTTTTTGTACTCGCTCCATTTCCAGTGCATCCTTCCTGAGGACTTGTGCCCAGAACTGGACAGCATACTCCAGGTGCGGCCGGACCGAAGTCTTGTATAGTGGGAGAATTATCTTTTTATCCCTGGAGTTAATCCCTTTTTTAATGCATGCCAATATTCTGTTTGCTTTGTTAGCAGCAGCTTGCCATTGCATGCCATTGCTGAGCCTATCATCTACTAGGACCCCCAGGTCCTTTTCCATCCTGGATTCCCCCAGAGGTTGTCCCCCTAGTACATAGATTGCATTCATATTTTTGCCACCCCGAATGCATTATTTTACATTTTTCTACATTAAACCTCATTTGCCATGTACAGTAGCTGCCCACCCCATTAATTTGTTCAGATCTTCTTGCAAGGTTTCCACATCCTGCATAGAAGTTATTGCCCTGCTTAGCTTAGTATCGTCCGCAAATACAGAGATTGAACTGTTTACCCCATCCTGCAAATCGTTTATGAACAAATTAAATAGGATTGGTCCCAGCACAGAACCCAGTGGGACCCCACTACCCACCCCTGATCATTCTGAGTATTCCCCATTTTTCTCCACCCTCTGAACTCGCCCTTGTAGCCAGTTTTCAATCACCCTATGGTCCATGCCAACGGACCTTATTTTGTACAGTAAACGTTTATGGGGAACTGTGTCAAATGCTTTTGCAAAATCTAGATACACCACATCTACGGGCATTCCTTTATCTAGCTGGCAACTGACCTCCTCATAGAAGGTTAGAAGACTGGTTTGGCAAGAACGATTCTTCATGAATCAATGCTGATTACTGCTAATGTACCCTTTTCATTACTAAAATCTTGTATATAGTCCCTTATGACCCCCCTCCAAGAGCTTGCATACTTTTGATGTTAGGCTATCAATTAGGCAAGCCATCTGGTCCCAGTGATTTATTAATGTTAAATTTCCCAAGTCTAATTGTAATTCTGTCCTCTGTTAACCATGGAGGTGCATCCTGTGATGTGTCATGAGGATAAACACTGCAGTTTTGGTTACTAAAGCCCCCCGATTCCCTTGTGAAGATTGAGAAGAATGAATTCAATACCTCCGCCATCTCTTCTACTGACCATCAATGTACGGAGACCCTTAACTTAAAACCAAAGTAAAGATCCATTGCTCTGCTAACTACCAATGTATAGGAGGAAGTTTTTTCGCCTATTTCAGTTTAATAGTGTGATTATTACGGGAAATGTTTTTACGATATAGAGCAGAGGGTGTGGTAGAAATGATCCGCCTTGGGTGTTATATACTCCAGGTACACCACATTCTTTGCGTATTATTATATCTATAAATGAATGTACAGTAAACAGTAGATATACATTTTAGAAGGGGTTCCTCTGGGGCAGAAAGGCTGCTCTTAGCTGTAATACAATGATAACAAATATATAATATTGATATGACAGACGCACATTGTGCTGTTAAGGGACTTTGTGACATGAGGAGGAGCAGAGCATGAAGAGCAGAACAGCTGAACAGCTCCCCTCTCCTCATGCTCTTCCTCTCTCATGTCTCCTTTCTCCCTCTTAGAACTGAATGGTTAGGCTCCGCCCCCTTCTCTCAGTCTCTCTCCTTGGACTGTACCACAATACATTATGTGACTGTTCTATCCTCACATTCTCCACAACTCTTACATGGACTGCCCTCTACACAAGACGTATGGTGTAAGGCTCATGTGATTTATTTTCATCTCCCCTGGGGTGAGTTCATTCCGTTCTACCACTCCTACAATACTGCCAGTGGTACATTCTACTTTTGGCCCGGCCCACTCTCCCCAGCGGTGACGTTGTAGCCGGTGGGGGCTGGTGAATGGTCCGGCGAGGTCGCGCGGGATCCGTGACGTCAGCCAGGCGAGCTATAAAACCGGAGGCTCTGGCGCCATTTCTTCATTCCAATCGGTGACGACCAAGGGACAGTAAAAGGTCATTGTGAAGCACAGCAATAACCAACGACGCCATGAACGGACAGCTGCTCAATGGGTTTCACGATGCTCTCATCGACGAGGGGAGCTTCCTTTTTACCTCCGAGTCCGTCGGAGAGGGTCACCCTGGTGAGTTCATGGCGGGGTGGGTGGATTAGAACGTTATCTTACTGCGTGACTCATTCTGATGTGTCGGTGAGTGGAGAGGCCGCCGCGCCGATCCATTTTCGGCCGTTTTGGGCGCGCTTAGCCCGGTGCGCGCCGCCGCCGCAATGCAGCCGAGCACGTGGTGTGTGGGGGGGGGGGGCGGCCCCGCCTGTGTGCGGGAAGTGGCGGCTCTGCCAGTGGGAAGGAGGCGCCTTCACAGCACCTCTCTGGTAACCGAATGGAGGGGGGTTCCTGCCCCTCTCATCACATGGTGAGGAGGGGTCCTGGTCCCTGCATCCAATGGAGGGGCTGGGAAGCATGGGCTTTCTCTGATCTTGGGAAGTGGTCCTGGTCCCATCCCCCCTCCTCTGATCACCTGGTGAGGAGGGGGGTCCCTGCACCCCTCATCACATGGCGAGGGGGGGTACTGGTCCCTGCATCCAATGGAGGGGGTGGGGAAGCATGGGCTTTCTCTGATCTTGGGGAGTGGTCCTGGTCCCAGCCCCTCTGATCACCTGGTGAGGGGGTCATGGTCCCTGCACCCCTCTGATCACCCAATGGAGGGGGGAAGCCTGGACCCCTCATCATTGGAGTGGTCCTGGTCCCAGACCCTCTGATCACCTAGTGAGGGGGATCCCTGCACCTTGCTGATCATGGGGGAGGGGGTGGGTGTCCTGGTCCCTGCACCCCTCTGATCAGTGTAATGAGGGCTCCCAGAACAGATCCCATGGACAGTATGGGTCACATGGAATGGCTCCATCAGAGCCTGGCTGGTCTGTACAGTAGGGGAATGCATTAAGAGCAGATGTGTCTAGCAAAAGTAGTGTGTTCCCATGTGGGGCAATTGTGTTTTATTACATTGTGTAATAACTGTACACCTGAAGTCCCAGGAGTCATCACCTGAGATAATTGGGAGAGGTGCCTATATGGTGGGGTTGTGTAAAGCATTTGTGTGGCATGATGTATGCTCTGGATATGTATAGTGTGTTCAGAGCATACATTGGAGCCCATGTGGGTGCTTAACTTGGCCCTGCTGTACAGTTGCTGCTTTTAATGTATCTTAAAGTGGTAAACTGGATGTTAAAACAAAACCTGCAATGGCATAGTGTGCATCACATACCAGCACATTATAAAATGCTTACCTTAGAATGAAGCCCTCTGATGCTGTAATGTCAACACTGAGGGCTGGCATGCCCCCCCCCCCCTTCTGCTGCATTTTATCGCTGTGACTAGACGTTAATTTTTACCTACAGCTAAGCTGCCTTATAGGCTTACCTGTAGTCAAAAATGACCTAGCAGGGTTTACAAGCACTTTAATGGAGGACTGTACACCACAGGTCCCAGGAGTCATTACTTCAGCTCTGTACAGCCATGGGTATGTTACTAATGGGCAAGTGGAAAGTCTCTCCCCCCCCCCCCCCAGCTAATGGCCTGGATCTGTACTAGGAAATCTATAGCTGACACCTTACACAGAAAGGAACCAAAACACTTGCTACATAGCAGGTTTCAATGTGATCTCTATATTAAGTAACAAAGGTTTAGCCTGGTATTATATTTTAATCCTAACAAGTCTTAAAGGGGTTGTAAACCCTCATGGGTTTTCACCTTAATGCATCCTATGCATTAAGGTGAAAAAACACCTGGCAGTGACCGGCCCCCCTTCAGCCCCTGCACCTTCTCGGTGGGGATGCGCTGTCCTTCTCTCCACAGGGTTCTGGCTCTTGGATGGATTATGGCAGCTCAGCCATTGGCTGCTGTCAATCAAGTCCAATGACCAGGTGATGGGGGGCGAGTCCGGCTTTCGTGTCTGTGGATGCAAATGCTGGACTCGGGAGCATGCTCGCAAGGTAACCCCCCTCGAGTGCTTCTCCTAGGGGGTTATCTGATGCAGGGAGGAGCTGCTGGGGGACCCCAGAAGAAAATGTCTGGGGCCACTCTGCAAAACCAGCTGCACGGTGGAGGTAACAAAAAGCCTTTACAATCACTTCAAATGCTCCCTCCCAATACCTATGCAGAATAACCTGTGTAAAAGTGGCCATTAATGAATCAAGACAGCTGGCTCAGCAGGGACCAGACACATTTTGGTCGTGTGGCCACTGCCTTAACCACTTGCCGACCCCCCCCAGTCACAGTGTCACTAATTGCAGTGGTCATTTAGTGTCAGTGTGACTGTAATAACTGTCAGGGCAGTTAGTTTTAGGTCCTAGGTAGCCCCCTACCCCCCCCTAATAAAGGTTTAACCCCCGTGCCCCTAGTTAACCCCTTCACCCCCTTTTCCCAGTGTCACTAAGCGATCGTTTTTCTGATCGCTGCTGGCTAGGATTTTTTTTTTATTTTAACCGCCATGTTTTAATAGGTTCATAAATAGTTTTATAGGTCAGGTACCCCCATATTACAACCTAAATAAAGGTTTTAACCCCCTGATTGCCCCTAGAGTTAACCCTTTCACCAGTAATCACCGTATAACTGTCACTGGTGACGCTGGTTAGCCAGTTAGTTATTTCGTTATTTAGGTTCCCCGTCAGGTTTTTATATAGCGTCAGGTACCCCCATATATTACCTAATAAAGGTTTAACCCCCTGATTGCCCCTAGTTAACCCTTTCACCCCCTTTTGCCAGTGTCACTAAGCGATCGTTTTTCTGATCGCTGCATTAGTGTCGCTAGGTAACCAGTTTTTTTTTGTATTACTGTTACGGGTGACGCTGGTTAGTTAGCTTGTTTTTTATACTGTCAGGGCACCCGCCATTTAGTACCCAATAACGGTTTAACCCCCTGATCGCCCGGCGGGTGATATCAATTAGGTTTTAGGGTCAAATAAGGTCTGCGTCGCCCCAGGTTAGTGCCAGTACCGCAAACACCCACGCGCAAAGCATACACCTCCCTTAGTGGTATAGTATCTGAACAGATCAATATCTGATCTGATCAGATCTATACTAGCGTCCCAGCAGTTTAGGGTTCCAAAAAAACGCATTGTTAGCGGGATCAGCCCAGATACCTGCTCGCACCTGCGTTTTCCCCCTCCGCCCAGCCCAGCCCACCCAAGTGCAGTATCGATCGATCACTGTCACTTACAAAACACTAAGCACACATAACTGCAGTGTTCGCAGAGTCAGGCCTGATCCCTGCGATCGCTAACATTTTTTTTGTGGTAGCGTTTTGATTCAGTCGCTAACAGTCAGGAGCTTTTTACCTGTGAATCTCAAAAAAATAAAAAAAACAAAAATAGTTGTCGTTTTATTGTTCTCTCTCTCTCTCTATTGTTGCTCTTTTTTTACTCCATTCTATTCTGCAATGTTTTATTATGTTTTATCATGTTTTATCATGCTTGCTTTTCAGGTATGTAATTTTGTTTACTGTGTTTTAGTGTTAAGCATTTTTTTGTTTTCAGGTGCGCCATTCAGTTGCAGCGCGGATTTATTTATCTTGACAGCAACAGCGTTTGCTCCCACGATACATAAAGCCGCGACTCCAACGCTGTAGGAGGTGATTTCACCACCACAGTTAAAAAAAAGAGCATATGTGCCGAAGCATGGGGGCAGCAGGGGGGGCGGAGGAGCGATTGGCTCCTAATGCCACGTACATACGGTCGAAATTCCGACCGTGTGTACACGGCATAACTTTTGCGGGAGGATGCCCCCATGCATCGGCATATATAAATGGTGCATGTATGCCCATCATTAGAAGTGGGTGGATGAAGGGAGGTATTCTAATGGTGGGCATACCCACCAATCAATCTCTTTTTTTCGTTCAGCCAAGAGGCTGCATGAAAAAAAAAAAGATTACAATATATGTCCAGTATGTTGCTGGACTTTGAATGGTTATACCAGAATGATGCCTGCAGGTTTAGGTATCATCTTGGTATCATTCTTTTCAGCCAGTGATCGGCTTTCATGTAAAAGCAATTCTAGCGGGTAATTAGCCTCTAGACTGCTTTTACAAGCAGTAGGAGGGAATGTCCCCCCTCCCGGATATAAACCGCGCCATTGGGAAATTGGGAAAGCATTTTATCACACCAATCTTGGTGTGGTCAGATGCTTTGAGGGCAGAGGAAAGATCTAGGGTCTAATAGACCCCAATTTTTTCAAAAAAAGAGTACCTGTCACTGCCTATTGCTATCATAGGGGATATTTACATTCCCTGAGATAACAATAAAAATCATAACAAAGAAAAAAAATGGAAGGAACAGTTTAAAAATAGAATAAAAAAGCTAAATAAATAAAAAAAAAAAAAAAAAAAAAAAAAAAAAAAGCACCCTGCCCCCCCTTCTCTTGCGCAAAGGCGTACACAAGCGTTGGTCTGGCGTCATATGTAAACAGCAATTGCAGCATGCATGTGAGGTATCACCGCGAAGGTCAGATCGAGGGCAGTAATTTTAGCAGTAGACCTCCTCCGTGAATCTAATGTGGTATCATGTAAAGGCTTTTAAAGGCTTTTAAAAATGTATGTAGTTTGTCGCCACTGCGTGTTTGTGCGCAATTTTAAAGCATGTCGTGTTTGGTATCCATGTACTCGGCCTAAGATCATATTTTTTATTTCATCAAAAATTTGAGCAATATAGTGTGTTTTAGTGCATTAAAATAAAAAAAAGTGTATTTTTTCCACAAAAAATGCGTTTGAAAAATCGCTGCGCAAATACTGTGTGGAAAAAAAAAATGCAACACCCATCATTTTAATCTGTAGGGCCTTTGCTTTAACAATATATATAGTGTTTGGGGGTTCAACGTAATTTTCTTGCAAAAAAAAATATGTTTTCATGTAAACAAAAAGTGTCAGAAAGGGCTTTGTCTTCAAGTGGTTAGAAGAGTGGGTGACGTGTGACATAGGCTTCTAAATGTTGTGCATAAAATGCCAGGACAGTTCAAACCCCCCCCAAATGACCCCATTTTGGAAAGTAGACACCCCAAGCTATTTGCTGAGAGCAATGTTGAGCCCATTAAATATTTTTTTTTTTTTGTCCCAAGAGATTGAATAATGAAAAAAAAAAAATATATATATATTTTTTTTACAAAAAGTTGTCACTAAATGATATATTGCTCAAACATGTCATGGGCATATGTGGAAATACACCCCAAAATACATTCTGTTGCTTCTCCTGAGTACGGGGATACCACATGTGTGGGACTTTTTGGGAGCCTAGCTGCGTACGGAACCCCCAAAAACCAAGCACCGCCTTCAGGCTTTCTAAGGGAGTAATTTTTTTATTTCACTTCTCACTGCCAATCACAGTTTCGGAGGCCATGGAATGCCCAGATGGCATAAAACCCCCCAAAATGACCCCATTTTGGAAAGTAGACACCCCAAGCTATTTGCTGAGAGGTATTGTGAGTATTTTGCAGATGTCGCTTTTTGTCACAAAGTTTTGAAAATTGAAAAAAGAAAAAAAAAAATTTTTTTTCTTTACTTTCTTCATTTTCAAAAACAAATGAGAGCTGTAAAATACTCACCATGCCTCTCAACAAATAGCTTGGGGTGTCTACTTTCCAAAATGGGTCATTTGGGGGGGTTTTGTGCTATTTTGGCATTTTATGGCCTTCGAAACTGTGATAGGTAGTGAGGAGTGAAATCAAAAATTTGCACCCTTAGAAATCCTGAAGGCGGTGCTTGGGTTTCGGGCCCCGTACGCGGCTAGGCTCCCAAAAAGTCCCACACATGTGGTATCCCCATACTCAGGAGAAGCAGCAAAATGTATTTTGGGGTGCAATTCCACATATAACTATGGCATGTGTGAGCAATATATCATTTAGTGACAACTTTTGAAGAAAAAAAAATTATTTTTTATTTTTGTCTTTATTCAATCACTTGGGACTACAAAAAAAAAAAAATATTCAATGGGCTCAACATGCCTCTCAGCAAATAGCTTGGGGTGTCTACTTTCCAAAATGGGGTCATTTTGGGGGGGTTTTATTACAGAAGTGCGCAAAAAATAAAAATTGGTCCGGGGCTGAAGTCGCTGGCCCTTGTGGGGGAGGTAAGCAGTAGGCTAGTAGCTGCAGCACTGAGTATTCTGGCAGTAGGGAGTCTGTTGGAATACAGTGGGGCAGATTCCCGCATCCACTTCCAACTTGTGGATGGAGGATTTGGTTCTGTATTCACCCAGCCTACTGGCTGAATGAGCAAGCTGATCCATGCATGGCCAGCTTTAGAAGGTTGTATATATTTCCAGTTGCCTGATCTGGCTTGCCTGTGGCGGTCAGTGGTGGCTACAGGTTAGAGGGGAGTGCTAGACAGTGTATAGGTGGTAACATCACCCATAGGCTTCTATGGGCCATCTATTGTCTCCTGTCTTCTGTAGTCTCCCTACTGATGGGAGTTGATCATGTGACTGGGCCAAAATAGGTCAGCATATAAATTGAATGTGAATGCATATGTGTTGGGAGGTAGTGTAAGTCCAGCTAGGTTTAGCCCAAAATTCTACATTTAAGGTGTTAACATTGAAACCTTAAGCAATTGGTGTTGGGTTGAAAGACGAATGACTTGTAAGCATTGGATGTGAGGCTGGACTAGAGCAATCTCATCAGTTTGTATCCAATCAGGCAGGATTTATATAGTGTGTATCTATATCACGCATATGTAATCCTGATGACATGCAAGAGTAGCAGTTTTTTTTTTTTATGGTCTTTATTTGGAGTTTTTGTAATGTCTGAAGATCAGCACTTGGATTTCTGGTACTGTATCAGATTGTGTGAACATTAGTTGGCTATGGCTTCCCCCCTCCATGACTGTACAGCAGATAAGCTATAATGGCGCAGAGAAGCGTGCTGTATATCCTCGTGCGTAGGATCCTGTGACTGCCTGGGCCCTGCCTCCTTGGTGGGTGTTGGATGGATTGGTCAAATGGGTGAAAGCCTTGGAGATGGATCAGGTTTCAGGTGTGATGCTCGCTTTGGACAGCTGCAGCAGAGGGTTTGCGCATTTCCCTGCTTCCACATTTAGCAGCAGCTCTGGGTTGTAGCCAGATTGCGTTTCTCTTAGCATGGGAAGAGTACGAAGGGAGGAGTCTTTTATATCCGATGCTCTAATGTGACTTGGCTCCAGTCCCAAGTTTACTTGGCAGTAGCTTCCTTATTCCTGTATTTACTTCCAATCAAGTGTACTACTTGCACAACATCAGCATTGTTTAATGGCTGTTAGAGTGACACTAGATTTTTTTTTTTCCCCAACACCAAAAACATGGAGTATCTTGCTAGAAACAGCATGTGAAGTAATGACTTGACTAGAGCTATTGCATAGAGATCAGATGTCAGCATTGTATTACATGGTCACTAGTTAGCTGAGTCCATGAAGAGGCAGCTGTCATCTCCATTTATAGCACTAAGCTCACTGTTTCTGAAATAGTTTAGGTCAGTGGTTGTCAACCTTAGTCCTTGCCTAATCCTAATGGGCCATGTTTTCAGGTGTGCCTTTACCTTGCACATCTGCTTTAAATCGCTATCAACTACCTGGTATTGAGAACTAGTTTATCTGATGGAAGTGCCCAAAACATGGGTTGTTGGGGTTACTTGAGGACTGAGGTTGAGAACCACTAGTTTGGGTGACCGAGCAGTTATTACTTGGTTATGAGGATAGATATTACTATTGCTGTTTATATTGATTGAGGCCCTGTCTAATTTTTTTTTTTCTCAACAGACAAAATTTGTGACCAAATCAGTGATGCAGTCCTTGATGCCCACCTCAAGCAGGATCCAGATGCAAAGGTGGCTTGTGGTAAGTAATCTTTATTGGTTGGTTTGGAAGAACAAACTAACAGATTTGTGTCTCAACGGTACACCTTTCATTTACAGAAACTGTGGCAAAGACTGGCATGATTCTCCTCGCCGGTGAAATCACTTCTCGGGCTATAGTGGATTACCAGAAGATTGTGCGGGACACAATCAAACATATTGGTTATGATGATTCTTCCAAGGGTGAGTGGTGTGGATCTGAAGAGCTTGAACCTTTTTCACTGGCTAATTGGATGGTATTTGTAATCGGCTGTCATTTATTCAGGTTTTGACTACAAGACCTGCAATGTGTTGGTTGCACTTGAACAGCAGTCTCCTGACATTGCCCAGGGTGTCCACTTGGACAGGAATGAAGAGGATGTAGGAGCTGGTGACCAGGTGAGAATTATCTTCAGTCTGGGAAGAATTGCTTTTGTGCCAGTATAGGTGGTTGTACTTTTGCCAGTATTGGGAGCCATGTTTAACCACTTCCCACCCACAGTATGTCATGTGACGTCCTGGGCTTTCAGTGGGGATATCTGAATGTGTTTAGTTTTTTGTTTTTTCTCTGGTGGCAATTCCCTTGCACATTAAGAACAATCGTAGCAGCTGTTCAGCCGCTTGATTGTTCCTACAGGCAGTGGGAGGGGATGTATACTGAGGACCAGATGGGTCCCCAGTAGTCTCTGACACTCAGAGGCTCCGGCGCAACATTAGTTCATGTCTGACCTGGAAGTTGTAAACCCTTTCTGCTGGAAAGCTAAGATTGTGGTTGTTTTATCTCCAGGATTTCCAGCCTGCAGGAGACATCTGGGGTCTTATTGATCCTTAGAGCTCTCCATAAAGAGAACCTGACATGCCCTATTCCAAGGGGATGTTTCATTCCTATTACAAGGAATGTAAAGTGATCAAAGTTAGACTTGCTGGTAACTGTTTCTAGGAGTTGTCCAGGAGAGACAGTCTCCACCTCCAGAGGCAGGAAACACAAATGGTCTTTAAAGGGCGGCCACCATCCCTTCCTCAGCCTTTCATTTGAGAACTTCCCCAGAACAGCTTCTGAAACATCAAAACGCATCCAAGGTTACAACCGCATGGAGAGGCAATCCCTGCTATACTGGTACCTCTGTTTTAGGAGTCCTCCAGGAATTCTGACTCTAGTTTTCTCCAGTCTGTCCAGTACGGCACAGGTGAGTTTCAAAACTTGCCAGATTGGAGGACCCCATACACTTGATCTTGCACTGAGATGGTCCAGCCCATAATGCTTAATGAACGTCGAGTATCTTGACCATGTTGCTGCTCAGCAATTTTTTTTTTTTTTTTAAGCTTCTTTAATTGCCTGTTTGAACCGATGGGTGTTCAAGCTTCGAGCACAACACCCCAAATTTTTTACCAGAATGCAAAATGGGGCATTAGGTTTTTTTTTTTCAAATAACGCAAGACACAGGCCCTCATGTCCAGTTGGTAGAATTCTGATTCTTTAGGATTAGTTGGACTAACAGAAGGAAGGCAAGACAGTCTCCTGATCCCTATGAAATTTGGAGGCCACCTTCAGTAAGAACCCTGGATCTGTACGCATTCCAACCTGTACTCAAAATTTTGTGGGAAAGGCTTTTTTAATAGAAAGTGCTTGCCATTCGCTAATGCGTCTGGCTGTTAGTCGCCTTGAGTAGCCCACTTTAAGGACAAATCTTCCCTTTGCAAATGTTTTTTGCAACACAATTGCCAAATCCCATTTTGTCAGGCTCCTGAACAGAATGGGCCTAATTCTGAATAACCCCTTGGCAGAACCTGCCAACTAGTGGGCTTAATGCTATGGGTTGCAAAAACGCAAGGCTGCCACTTGAACCTTTAACGTACTGATGGCCAACCCTTGGTCTGCTGTCTTGTAAAAAGGGCCCGCTGCACATTACCTGAGGTAATGCACCCTCCTGGGCTCAGGGGGGACAGCTCCATAAACTGCTCCTCTGGTGGAGGAAACCTAAGACTGGGGAAGGGATGGTGGCCACCCTTTAAAAGGATTAACAATTTGCCTGTCTCCTGTCCAGGTGACTGGAGGAGAAAAATTTAAAGGATGGGCGAATGTTAAAAAATGGTTTAAAGTGCTTGCATGCAGAAACAAACGCATGCTTGCATTGTGCCCACATATGTAAAGGGCATTCAATCAACACATGTGATATCGCTGAATGTTAGATCTTGGGCTAGAATTATAGCTCTTGCTCAAACTACAGGTAACCTGTAAGCCTTTTTTAAAACATTGCCTATGGAGATTTTGAAGTTTGGTGCCATTCCACAAGTGTGTAATTTTAGTGCCCTGTTGGGTATCTATTTACTCAGAGTACCATCTTGCAACTTTAAAACAATTTTTTTTGTATACTGAATCAACCTCCATTTTATTCTCTAGGCATAGGGTCTCTGGTAAAAAATGTATACAGTTTGGGTGTTCTGAGTATGTAGGAGCAGCATACCAGAATTGGCCCAGATGGGAAGTGGTTGTGATCTGGTTGTTATGGTTTCGGACAGTGAGACTCCAAACCTGGGCCCTTAGGACTAATAGCCAGTGTTAACGGGTATTGTGTCTTAATCCTAATGAATTGCACTATTTACTTTTAGGGCTTGATGTTTGGCTATGCTTCTGATGAAACGGAAGAGTGCATGCCTCTGACAATAGTGCTGGCACACAAATTGAATGCAAAGATGGCTGATCTGCGCCGTAATGGGACTCTGCCATGGCTTCGCCCAGACTCCAAGACTCAAGTGAGTGCCCTGAATACTGTAATCCAAATAAAAGGTGTTTCTTTTGTAAGTATGGTGTTAATGCTGGTTTACATTTTGGCAGGTGACAGTCCAGTATATGCAAGACCGTGGAGCTGTGATGCCAATCCGAGTTCATACAGTTGTTGTGTCTGTTCAGCACGATGATGTAATCTGCCTGGATGAGATGCGTGATGCACTAAAGGACAAGGTGGTAAAGACTGTGATCCCTGCCAAGTACTTGGATGATGATACAATCTACCATCTGCAGCCAAGTGGGCGTTTTGTAATTGGCGGTCCACAGGTAAGACTGAGTTTAATGCTACAATCTTGCTGTTTGTAAATTTTGTCCCAACATTCTAGCATGTATTATGCTGACATGTATCTGTTTTCAGGGAGATGCTGGTTTGACTGGACGCAAAATTATTGTGGACACTTATGGTGGTTGGGGTGCCCATGGTGGTGGAGCCTTCTCTGGCAAAGACTACACAAAGGTGGATAGATCTGCTGCTTATGCTGCTCGGTGGGTTGCCAAGTCCCTGGTAAAGGCTGGCCTCTGCCGTCGTGTGCTTGTCCAGGTAAGTTATCATTTTCAGCAACAATTCGAGTGACGTACATGGTTGTGTTTTTGACTCGGGCCAGTAGTTTAGGGGGTGGAAAACCGTTAAAAGCTGTTCACCCCACATGTCAAATTTTGTTTTTGCTTTATCTAGGTTGCTTATGCTATTGGTGTTGCGCATCCTCTGTCTATCTCCATCTTCCACTATGGAACCTCACAGAAGAGTGAGAGGGAGCTTCTGGCTATTGTGAACAAGAACTTTGACCTCCGCCCTGGTGTCATTGTCAGGTAAAGTTGGTGACAGTTAACGTTTGAGAAAGTGGGAGGGAGGAGTTCATGACACAAAGGTAGATGTCCTATAGTGTAAAGTAAGAAGGGGCTTGTCGTAAATAAACCACGATGAAAAGATGAAAGTTTGACCTTGACAGTAGCAGTCTGAAGTGGTAAGTATGGTGTCCTGGACATCACCAGGGTAAGTGCCCTGTGCAGAACCGTTGCCTCAGGCTCTTCCCATAGTTGAGACTTCACACCACACAACATGCTAATTTTCACACTCTTGTATTAACAAATGAACTTGTATATTCCAGGGATCTGGAGCTGAAGAAGGCACTTTATCAGAGGACTGCAGCCTATGGTCATTTTGGTAGGGAAGGTTTCCCCTGGGAAGTTCCCAAAAAGTTGGAGTACTAATTGTTAGGCTTTTTTTTCCCCCTTTGACTTGCTGGCGTTACATACAGAGAAGCCTGCAGTTTTGTAAGGTGGGAAAAGGCCCTTTTAACTTTCCTGTTAATCTATTGGCTCACTGTATAGTCTCCAGTGCCATGCTGTTCTTGTGGAGAGGGGACCATATTAGCTGTTTTATTACCTACATACTTTCCTGTCTATTTTGGTGCTTCTAGCAGACAAGGCCTGTTCTGTTAATAGCCTTAAGTTATCTCCATGACCAAGTATTTTTATCCTTGATCTACCACTGTAATCTCCCTGTGGTATTGATTGTACAGGATCTGAGTGTTTGGGTCCTGAGTAATTTCATTGAACCTATTGGGTATCCACCTCTTAGGCATGTCCTGTGCATTTAAAGTTCCCTATGCATAAAAATCAGCACTTTGCCAAAACCATACACCTAAAATTTCTATCACTGTTGTAGTGCACACCTGCCCAATTTAAAGAAAAGTGGCCTATATGGTTACAACTATTTCCTGGTGCCTGTAGACTCACTCCTTAATGGTTTTTGTTTAATTTTCCCTTTTTCATTCAGCCACACTGCACAAATCTCTCTGCCCACTATTGAAAAGCTGCAAGCCAGTGCCATGTCTGCTTTATTTATTCCCCCTCTGATGTTGCCTGGTGTGGCTACAGAGTAACCAGTGCAACGCAGAGTTGAGGCACAACTGGCAGGGGACAGGGAGAGCTGAGGATCTTACTTGAAAACAGATGTGTAACTGTTTTTATTTATTGTGTTGCCAGACAAGGCGTAAATACAGAGTAGCCTATGTCTCAGGCAACATTTTTTTTATTTTTTGGTACACTTTATGCTGTTGTATTGGTTTTGGTATCTGCGCAACCAGTTACCTCTGGCATGCTGAGGTGTAGTACAGAAAATCCTTGGCTGCACATTGCAGAGGTCCTGGCTTGTATCATGTGTGTAGGCTTCTCTTGGTTAGAGGGCCCCCTGCAGGATGGGGCTATGCTAGTGTTGTACAGAGAAACTGGTGGTTTACAACTGTCCTGTGGAGGGCTCTGACTGAGTTAAGTTTCACTAACCACCTCAATTTTTTTATTTTTTATATTCCATGTGTCTGGTTCTGGTAAAAGAAAATTTTGAGATTTCATGAATAAAGTGTTAGGGTCTCCTTTGAAACCTGTGTCTTGACTCATTTGTTAATATCCATAAACGGAATGTGTTGACCTACTTGGCGCCAGACATTGTGCTTGGGCCAAAGGCAGCCATAAAGCTTTTCTTTTCCCGTTTTGTTGCAACAGTCACTATACTTCATCATTCACAAGCATGCATATCATAAGGCCCCTTTCACACTGGGGCGGTTTGCAAGCGCTATTGCGCTAAGAATAGCGCCTGCAAACCGACCTGAAACGGCTGTTGCTGTTCCTTCAGTGTGAAAGCCCGAGGGCTTTCACACTGAAGCGGTGCGCTTGCAGGACGCTCAAAAATGTCCTGCAAGCCGCATCTTTGGCTCGCTATAGGAGCGGTATATTTCCTGCTCCTATAGTGCCCGGTCCCATTGAAAACAATGGGGGGAGCGCGCCGAACCCGCCCGCAAAACGCCGCAATAGCGGCGGTTTGCGGGCGGTATTGACCCTTTTTTGGCCGCTCGCGGGGGGTAAAAACACCCCGCGAGAGGCCGCAATGCGCCGCTAAATATAGTGCCGCTTTACCGCCAGCGCCCCCACCGCTCCAGTGTGAAAGTAGCCTAAGGTGTGTGGTGCCTGCATCTTTGATTCCATATTAAGTTTGCAACATGAGGATGGACATAATCTATATGTAACAACAAACTGAATGCAGTTTGCCTGTTTCAGGAGTGCATGAGGGGCTCCTGTTGGGGGGGGGGGGGGATAGCCAGGTGAAAGATTAAAATAAAGCCCCTCTGCTGCTCCAAGCTGCTGGTTTTGGGTGTAAAACAGTGGTCATCAACCCTGTCCTCAGGTCCTACTAACAGGCCAGGTTTGCAAGATAACTGAAATGCATCAGATGATGTCATTTGCTGCTCAGTGATTGCGGTATTCTAGTCTGCGTCTCCCCAAGGTAATACATAAAACCTGGCCTGTTAATGTGCCCTGAGGACAGGGTTGATGACCACTGGTGTAAAAGACAAGATACCCCACCTGCCCCTGAAAACTAGCAGTTAAAAAAAAAAAATACTTGAAGCTAAGTTCCAGGCATGGCCATAAACCCTGCTTTTATTAGTTGGCATAGATATGAGGAAGATTTAAAGGAGTAGTAAAGACCAAGCTTTTTTGGCTGTGGATGACAAAAGTGCAGTTTGTTCTGCACTCCTGTGACCCATTTTCAGCAGGCTAAATTTAGCCTGCTAACATCAGAGCCAGTCCACGCTTGGGCAAGATTGTGACAATGAAGTTGGAATCCACGCACATGCCTGGACTAGCACCCTTGGCAAGATGCTGTGAGCCTGAGCTGGTTGCTCCTGCCCCTTTCACGGCCTAGTGAGCAGGGTGTTGGCATGTGGTGACTGTGCTCTGCTCAGGGAGCCCTAAGTGGTCGGTAGTGTTTGGTTCTCAGTGTTGGTGCCAGTAGGGGACTGATACAGCATCCACCTAGGGAAATTGGTTGTGGAAACCCCATTCTTTTAAATACAATTAACCACTTCAGCCCCAGAAGCTTTGGCTAGTCAATGACCGCCCAGTTTTTGCACTGCTTTAACTGACAATTGCATGGTCATGTGGTACACAAACAACATTTTTTGGGGAAGAAACAAATTTCTTTTGGTGTTAAAACACCCTCCTGTGGTGGCTTTGCGCTATAAACAAGAGGGACAATTTTGAAACTTTTTGCTATATTCCCCCTTCAACAATAGTCTCAGTTTAGGCCGATATGCACTTTATTTTTGATAAAATATATCTTGGTTTGCACAAAAGTTAGTTTACAAAATGTGATATATTTGTCATTTTTACTAGTAATGGTGGCAGTCTGCTTTTTTTTATTGGACTGCAATATTTCTGTGGACAATTGGTGCATTTAATAGCACCGATTGCTGTATCGGTGTCAAATGTCCCAAATTACTGTATAAGTCACTGGCAGGGAATGGGGTTAACTGCAGGCTGGGACTGTCTAGGAGTGTTCATACTTGGGATGAACACATGATCTGTCTCGCCTCCCCTGAAAGAACCAGGATTTGTGTTTACACCACAGATCCTGGTTCTTGCTCTGTCACAAGCTATCGTGGCTGGCGGTCATCGCACTTGCATTGACTGCACTCCCCTAGTGGCCAAAAGGAAAAGTGATGTATGGTAACATCAATTTGCCCAGCTAAGCCAACCTGCCACAAACTGTGGCAGCTGGTCTGCAAGTGGTTACCGGAGACACTAACCTAGTGATATGTATTCCATTTTGTAATGAGGTAAGGCAAAGATAATTGAAGCAGCAAATGGCCATACATGTGCACATTTAGAGGGTTTTACAGATGACCATTAACCACCTCACTACAGTGCATTTTCACCCCCTTCCCGACCAAGCCATTTTTCAGCGCTGACGCACTTTGAATGACAATTGCGCGGTCATACGACACTGTACCCAAATGAAATTGTTATCATTTTTTTCCCCACAAATAGAGCTTTATTTTGGTGGTATTTGATCACCTCTGCGTTATTTTTTGCGCAATAAACAGAAGAGCGACAAATTTAAAAAACTATTTACTTTTTGCTATACTAAATATCCCCAAAAATATAAACTTTTTTCCTCAGTTTAGGCCGATACATATTCTTCTTCATATTTTTGGTAAAAAAAATCGCAATTAGCGGTTATTGATTAGTTTGCGCAAAAGTTATAGCGTTTACAAAATAGGGGATAGTTTTATTTTTTTTTTTTTTTTTTTTTTTATTGTGACTGCAACATTATGGCGGACACATCGAACATTTTTGGCACCATTGTCATTTATACAGCAATCAATGCCATTTAAATGCATTGATTCCTGTATAAATGGCAGTGAAGGGGTTAACCACTAGGGGGTGGGGAGGGGTTCATTATGTTCCCTAAGACTGATTCTTACTGTGGGGGAGGGCACTCACAAGGGGAGGAGACCGAGCTGTGTTTCTCTGTACAGAGAACACACCATCGGCTCCTCTCCTCTGACAGGACTGTGGATCTGTGTTTACACACAGATCCATGGTCTCGCTGTGTTACCAGGCAACCGCAGTTGCCCAGCGGACATCGCGGCCGCTGGGCATGCGCATCGGGTGCCCAGTGACATGGCAAGAGCGGGCGTGCTCCCGGTAGCGCGCGATCCCTGGAGTGCACAGAAGGGGAGGACGTCATATGACGCTCCCACCTTGACAGCTGCGCCACCTGGCCGTCATTTGACAGCCGGCGGTCGCAAGGAGGTTAAAATTGTCTCGGTGCGGTACCGAGGGTAGGTGATTGGTATGGGAATCTGTTGGTGCCTGCACTGGGATCAGTGGCCACTACTGCCTCAGTGCTCTCCCTACCTGGCCATTGTGCTTATCACGCTGACAGCTGTATGGATGGAGTTTTGTGCTAGGGGTGAGTGGAGAATAGGACTAGTGCCCCACTGCTTTACTTGACTGATGCATGATGGCTTTCTCATTTTGCCGCTGTGCACTGTCAATCAGTAGTAAAATAAATTCAATGAGTAACCCCCCCCAAGATGGGCATTGCCATGTTTGTGTACTGACATTACCTGTATTCCCCCCCCCCCCCTTACTTTGGTCCAGCTGCTAGTCAAACAAGGCCTGGGACACATACATGATTACGTCACAGCACTGGCATACTGCTTGTAATTTCCTAATCCCAGAACGGGTTATAATTCCTGTCTCTATGGTAACATTTCTAGGGGCGTTAATGTAGCCATTTTAATATTGCTGCCGCTGGCATCCAAAGGCCTCAATTACATGCAGGTAGTTCTTATGGCACCAAAATTGTAGTTTTATTCCCCTTGTGTGCGTGGAGGTGGTTATGCTGCACAGGTCCATCATGGCCAATGCCACTTTGCAAGCAATCTAACAGACTTATTGTAGCAGAAGTTCGGTTATGGGGAAGCAAACAAAGTTTACCAACTGACACCTACCCGGGCTTCTGCTATTCTGGGCACCATGTGTGGGTGTCATTATTTTTTTGGGGGTTGGGTGTATTAAATGTCATATCTAAAATTGCAGTGTCGGCCATATTTGAGCCCCCTTCTCTAAATTGTTTAGGCCATCTTCCTATGAATTGGGCCATTAACCAGCTACCAATGCAAAATAAGAAACCTAATGTACCTTGGCCATCTATGACAAAGGTGTGGGTGGAGCTGAACTTTTATTGTGCTCAGATTGCATCTCAAGTAGCATGATCACAGTCTGAGTAACAGGGTAATGATTTAGCAAAGTGGCTATCTGGCACAGCAATGTTTCAAGTGCAGGGTAACGCTCTGGCACAGGGTACAAATTTGGGTTTAGTAATCTGATACAGAAATGGTTAGTGACTCATGCTGTGGACAGAGTTCCAAACAACATGTAGAGCCCTTCCAGAAGGCTGGGTCCTGCGAGAGGGGTTTGTGTGGCTTAAATTGGAAGTCCATGCTAAAATACCCGCATCTTTAGACCCCCACGATCTAATGCCTATCTAGCCCTGTAAAGAAAAAAAAAATCGGTATACATACCTTTTCTGCAGGTGATCTGACCTGGTCCCATGCTGAGCTGTCAGCTGTGGCTTCGTTGTGGAGGTGGGTGCAGAGGACACAGCCAATGAAAGCCGCCATAGTAACTATGGGTGATGTCACATCCCATTCATGTCACAGCCGTTGTAGATTGGGTCAGATTGCCTTCAAAAAAGGTATGTACCGTATTTATCGGCGTATAACACGCACCCCAAGTTTAGGAGGGCATTTTAAGGAAAAAAAGTTTTAGGAGGGAAGTTTAGGGGAGAAAAAAAAACTTACTTTTAAGCGTCATTTGCAGCTTGCCAGCGTCTATTGCAGGCTTGCCCAGCGTCATTGCAGCCATGCCCAGTTTCTTTGGAACTTGCCAGCGTCATTTGAAGTCCGGTCCCGGTTTAAATTTCCCAGCGCCGAGACCGAAGAGCGGCCGAAAAAGACCAAATCGCCCCCGGAAAAGGCCGTGCCAACTGTTCAGCTCCGCTCGCGGTCCCGCCTCCCTGCTGTTTCTGGAGCGAGCGCAGGGAGGCGGGACTACGAGCAGAGCCGAACAGTCTGCTCGGTCTATTCCGGCAGCGCTTGCCATTTTTGTCTTTTTTTGGGGTATCGGTGTATAACACGCACCCACGACTTTCCCCCGATTTTAAGGGGGAAAAAGTGCGTGTTATACGCCGATAAATACGGTATACTAATAGGTTAGATCGGTTAGTGTTAGCTCATGGGTGTCCAGATGCAGGGATTTTAGTTTTAGCATGGACTGCCACTTTAAGGACCACACAGGCAGCAAGATAACTGGAGGGTACAGCGGAGTCCCTTGCTTTTGGGCCCTCACTGGTATTTAACCCTAGAACAGGGACATGATTCTCTGGCCAAGCAGCATAATTCTTTGTGTTGGGTAGCCATGGTGCCAAGCGCCACCCCAGTCCAGCCACACACAAGCACGGTGTTTGGTGGGCATTGCACAGGGTGGATGCTGCAGCAAGGGGGTGGGATCCACAAAGGAAGATGACTCTGGGGACAAAGTGACCCTTTACACTCCCCAGTGCAAGTGCCTCACAGCAGTGTTATTCTCTGCAATTACCTAAAGTGGCGTGGAGAAGCCTTAAAAGCACAGTTCAACTCCAGTCAGCTGGTGAACAGTGCCGAAATTATCATTCGGGTGCTAGCAATATGAAACGTATCTCATAAATATAGCATGAGTAAAACATCTCATCAATTGAGAAAGATCCAGGTCCCTTGGTTATCATAATCTTAATGTTCTAAAGCAGGGGGTCTCAAACTGGTGGCCCTCCATCTGTTGCAGAACTACAATTCCCATGAGGCATTGCAAGGCTGATAGTTACAAGCAAGACTCCCATGGGCAGAGGCATGATGGGACTTGTAGTTCCGCAACAGCTGGAGGGCCGCCAGTTTGAGACCCCTGTTCTAAAGGCTTAAGTAAGAATAACCTGTGCCACAGGATTCCCCCTCCCTTATACGTAGCTGGGCCCAATATTGATCCATTGCTGTGCCCTCCATCGTGGCAGCTCTCTCCCTCCTCACAGAGCAAATTAATAGCAGTGGGAGCCATTGGCTGCTGTCAACCAATCCTGTGATGAGGGAGTGGGGGGTAGGGCCAAGCTGCTCTAAGTGTATCTATAGACACAGGCAGCATGGCTCAGGATTAAGCCTGCATGAGTGCCCCCATAGGAAGCTGCTTCCTATGAGGGCACTTGCCCAAACGGTGGAGCCAGGTGTGCTGTTAGGGGACCTCAAAATAGGAGGATTGGAGCTATTCTGTGCAAAACAATTCCACAGAGTAGGAAAGTATTACATGTTTATTTGAAAAGTTTTTTTACTTTGAAATAAAAAAAATGTCACCGGCTTTCAACCTTGTAGTATTTAAAATAGTTTTTCATTACTGATTGATCTGTTATTTTTCCTCTTATTGTGGTATTGACACCTGTTGTTTTGGATGGACATATTTTAATACAAAATAAAACCCAACTCCAGTTCACATATATTTTTTTAAATAAAATCTTCCTTTTTTTAAGATTTCGTTTTTTCAAAAGAAGTCTGGTCACAGCTGTTTTGACCATACTTTTGCTCTCCTATGATCCAGAGCCATAAGTAAGCTAAATCCCACTGTCGACTGATGTCACAGCTGGCCTAGGCTCTGGATTGTTCCTGACACTAATGTTGGAACCTACCCAGATGCCTGACCCAAAGCTGGCTGAGCCTCACTCCCACCTCCTCCATAGCCCAATGCTCCAGCAAGTGCTGGAGGGGCAGAGGAGAGCTGACCAATCACTTTCATTCTTACGCCTCGTACACACGATCGGATTGTTGGCCAACACAACAGTGGAATTTTGTCCAAAGGGCGTTGGCCCAAACTTGTCTTGCATACACACGGCCACACAATTGTTGACCAACAATTACGAACATAGTGATGTACTACGTGGGTTTTCAACTCCTTAGCCGCCACCCTTTGAGCTCCTGCTAATTTCGTGTTAGTAGAAGCTTAGTGTTGGTTAGTAGTGTTGATTTGCGCTTTTCTTTTTCAGTTTGCGCTTTTCTGTTTGTGCTTTTCTTTTACCACTTTTCAGTTAGTTTCTGAACGGCCGTTCGTCAACCAGCCATGTTGTAGAATTAGAGGAGATAACGTGTTATTTATTATTGGCCTTGGAGTTATTGCTTTGACATTATTTTTTGGGTTGAATTTTGATTTGGTATATTTTCTATATTTTTGGATGCATAGAATGCACTTTTTGGTTAAGTTCTATTGGCAGATAGCATGTCTAATTTTCTTTTTTTTTTTAATGCATAATAAAAAAAATTGTGGAGAATAACACTTGGCTATGTGTTTTACTTCAAATGACAGTTTGGGAGTAGGCAGTTCATTTTACATTGTATTTTTTTAAATGTAACAAGGGACACCAACATAGTTGTAGCTTTGATCTTAAAAACTACGGGATAATGGTGCTATGGTAACTTGCCCAGAAAAAAAAAAAAAGCGTAATAATATTCAATAGATCCAACTCCCATCAGTATCACCAGCAAAGCAACTTCATTATTATCCCATTAAAGAAGAGAATTGTGCACTGCATTTGGAGATTTCATAATTTGCCACGTCACGAATATCAATTCTCCCTTGCGAACGCTAGTTTACAAGACTGACCGCTTCTGGCTCGTTCTTGCTTCCGAGCATGCGTGTTTGGACTTTTGTCTGACGGACTTGTGTACACACGCTCGGAAAATCACACATTTGTCCACGGAAAATTTGAAAACCTGCTAGCCAACATTTGTTGGCGGAAAGTTCCACAACAATTGTCTGATGGAGCGTACACACGGTCAGATTTACTGCCAACAGCCTGACATTGAACATTTCCTGCCGGGAAAGTCCGATCGTGTGTACAAAGCTTTAGAGGCGGCGGCAGAGGACAGCTTCAGCAGTGAGATTAGTATGTATGTTTACTGTTTTCCCACACTCCTCCTTTAAGATTTCTGTACTTACTATAAAGTCCTTTTCTTGGAGTCCATTGAGCGCTCATTGGGTTATCAAATACTTGGCGCCAATCCATAGCAATGTACTATCACCTCATCTATGCTGCTATGATGGCTCCAGGAAAAATTATAAGCCAGCCCCTGGATAACCCCTCCTCTACCCAGCATGCCCCAATTTTGTGGAAAAGCTGCCTTTGACCAATGGAAGACCACAGGGAATTGACCTGATGCTCAAAAAAGCCCCAGGGATCACTCCATCCACAGGAACACAGCCTCAACGAGTAAGGGGTTGTGAAGCAAAAAAAAGAAAAAAATAGGTGGAATATAACTACCTGACAAGAAAGAAACAGATCAGGGGTGTAAATAAGGGGGGGGGGGGGGGGGGTCCAAACTCTCCACTGCATCCAACAATGCTAGGCTAATCTAGCCTTTCAGCTTTGGGACTGGAGCGTCACATTCCACGGTGCTCACACAAGTTCTGGGCCAGTTTACTAAGCGGGCAGGGCGGTACTCAGAAGACTGCAAGGGACTTATGAGGCAGCTTCAGCTATTCATTGGCTGAGGAGGCAGCAGGGGCTAATGCAGTTTAGGCTAGAGGCTGCAGCCCCTCCCACTGCCTCCTCAGCCAATTGGTAAGCAAAGTGTGCTGTCCATCACTATTATTAATGTTCATCTCACAGGCTTCCTGTCAGTGAAGGTGTGGGATGAAGTGACAGCTCCGATGAAGAAGCCTGCCTGCAGACAAGCTACTGAACTACAAGCAGCAGGGCTTCTACAATGATCGATAAGGTGAGGGAGTTCCCCCCTGTAGGAATGAAGGGAAAATGGAAGCTGCTAAATGTGCCTCCTTAAAGTGTTTGTTAACTCAAAAGTATAAATCACTGCCAGCCCCTCTATTATAAGGCAGGACACACTGTACATGTCTTTTATAAAAACGAGGATTGTAAATCCCCTTTTAGGGCGATCTTCAGGCCGGCCATGTGACTCGCGATCGCTTTACAGCTCCGATACATAGCTTCTGCAGGAGGGGCAGAGATCTCCCTCTGACATTAGCAGGGAGGTCACGTGGCCACTCAGCCTGTCTCAGAGATGTAAAGTGGCCGCAAGTCATGTGACCGGCCGGTAGATCGCTCTAAAAATATATTTACTTGCCTCGTTTTTAGAGGGGCTGGCAGTGACCATTGTATTTTTTTTTCTTATTACTAATAGCTGTGGGGATGGCGGAGACAGAAACGGAGCTGACAGGGAGGGGGAGAGAGGAGAGCTGCGGTTGATGGAGGGACGTACGCTGACCACAGTGGTCAGGAGGAACACTGGGGATGGGGACAGGGACAGGCCCGACTAATGTTCCATTTGATGGTGGTCATGTGACATTCACAAACCAGTTTCATAGTCAAAAAATTAGGACTCAATCAGGCCAAAAACTACCTCAAAATATGTCAACACACAGACTGAAAGATCTTTAACCTGTGTATGTTTAATTACAATACATTTTGCTAAATAAAACAGGATTAATTGGCATAAAGATGCAGCTTTTTTGCTGCCCCCTGCAAAGTGTCGGCCTAGGCCAAGATACAGCGTTGGTACACACTACTAGTTTTTCTTTTTGGTTCAACCCAGCAGGGCTGATTGAAAATAAAAAAAACCTAGCAGCTGTTCTAACTTTGCAACGTTAGTACATTGATCTCCCCTGCTGTGCTACTGTTTTCTGATGGGGCCATTGGGTGAGAGCACTGATCAGCAGACCTTTTTCGGTCAGTACACACGGGCCGAATGTTTCTATTGAAACGGCCGATGCCGCCTGACATTCGGCCCATGTGCACTAGGCTTGACACCCAGAAGTGTCCCTGACCTAACAAGTTTAGGCAGGTCATGCAGAGTTAACCTAAGTACAGAACATGCTTCCAAGAATCTCTTGACCTGCCCTGGTCCAGCAAACCATCCGTAGTTGTGTAGCGAAGGATAGGAATCTTGGGCACACTGCTATAAACATTAGCCTAATAAAAGGGCAAAAAGAAGGAAGCAAAACTTCCTCAAGGGACTGCTGATCAGCCACAGAAGAAGGACCCATCTTCAGGTATACAGGTACTGAGAAATAGAGATGGACGAACTTCTGATGGGACGTTTCGGCCTCCAAACGTATTCTATCCCCAACAGGTGGTAGCTTTAGTAGGAACTTGGCAAGTTCTGCCTGCTGGCAACCCAGGGGTACACAGCGCTTCTGTGATTATTTCATGCAGGGGATGAAAAGCACCTAGTTCTCAGTAGCACAATAAGGGTAGTGAGCAGCAACTAAAGGAAGTGCTAGATACAATTGGTAAGCCCGTAGGCTAAAAGGGGTATCCTGAGCACCCAAATGCTGGGGAGGCAAACTACCCAAAGATCTGTCCATATATACACAAACAGCTCCTGCACAAGGCTTTTCACAGAGGTTAGCTGACCTCAGGTCTAAACAGGAGGCCTGATAGTACCTACTGCTAAAGTAGATGAGGAAGGAGGGTAGGATTCCTCTGACTCCTCCACAGGCCTCCTGCATTGAGACAGAAGCACACCCTGGCCACCCTTGGTGTTGCCAATAAGCTTCAAGAGGAGGTCCGAAGTGTCAATGTCCCTCAAAGGTTAAAGGATAACTCCACCTTGATTAAAAAAAAAAAACACATTGTGATATTATATGTAATAGATATATAGAGAGAGATATTATATACAGTGGATATAAAAAAATTCTACACACCCCTGTTAAAATGTCAGGTTTCTGTGATGTAAAAAAAAAAAAAAAAAATGATACAAAGATAAATTATTTCAGAAATTTTTCCACCTTTTAAATGTGACCTATAAGCTGTACAACTCAGTTAAACAACAAACTAAAATATTTTAGGCAGAGGGATGTAAAAATAAAATAATATGGTTGCATAACTGTGCACACCCTTACACTAATACTTTGTTGAAGCACCATTGGAGTCTTATCAGCATGGGACATCTTGCCTTGGCAATATTTACCCACTCTTCTTGCAAAACACTCCAAATCTATCAGATTGCGAGAGCATCTCCTGTGCACAACCCTCTTCAGATCACCCCACAGATTTTCAATGTCTGAGCTCTGGCTGGGCCATTCCAAAACTTTAATCTTCTTCTGGTGAAGCCATTCCTTTGTTGATTTGGATGTATGCTTTGGGTCGTTGTCATGCTGAAAGATGAAGTTCCTCTTCATGTTCAACTTTCTAGCAGAAGCCTGAAGGTTTTGTGCCAATATTGACTGGTATTTGGAACGGTTCATAATTCCCTCTACCTTGATTAAGGCACCTGTTCCAGCTAAATAAAAACAGCCCCAAAGCATGATGCTGCCACCACCCATGCTTCACTGTGGGTATGGTGTTCATTTGGTGATCTGCAGTGTTATGCCTCGTACACACGAGCAGACTTTTCAACAGCAAATGTCAGACGGAACGAATCCGTCGGACAATTAGATCATGTGCGGGCTCCATCGGTCTTTTGCTGTCGAAAATTCCGACGGACTTTAGAAATAGAACGTTTCAAATCTTTCCACCGGACCCAGTTCCTATCAAAAAAATCCACTCGTCTGTATGCTAGTCTGACAGACAAACAACAACGCTAGGGCAGCTATTGGCTACGAACTTTCTTATTCTAGTCCGTTCGTACGTCATCACGTTCGAATCCGTCAGAATTTAGTGTGATTGTGTGTGGCCAAGTCCGTTCATTCGTCGGAACTCCGCCAAAAGTCAGTCGAAAAGTCCGCTCGTGTGTATGCGGCATTATTTTTGTGCCAAACATATCTTTTGGAATTATGGCCAAAAAGTTCAAACTTGGTTTCCTCAGACCAGAACACATTTTGCCACATGAGCGACTTCAGATGTGTTTTTGAAAAGTTTAGCAGGGCTTAGATGTTTTTCTTTGTAAGACTTCCATCTTGACACTCTACCCCATAGCCCAGACATATGAAGAATGCTGGAGATTGTTTTTCTGTCGCATCATGGCAGCATATACCTTGGGTTGTGACTCCGCCTCCACAACCTGATAGGACCACGTAACTATAAAATGGTGATACGGCCCCCGCCCCAGTATTCTCTTATTTTTCCTCACCTGTTGGGACGCACGGACATCACCCCCTTACCGCTTCGCCCCAGCCAGGTTCTAGCCTCTCCTGGTTTAGAAGTCCTTGCCGGTACAGCCTCTAAAGGAAGCTAAATGGAAGGAACCCCACTCTGGTGATCTCAGGGGTATCGTATCATTTTCTGCGGACTGCCGGACTGCCTGTGTAGAACCTTAAATAGGTTTAAAGCACTATGATGACTGCATGCGTGTAAAACCTTAAATAGGTTTAAAGCACTGCGATGACTGCCGTGTGCAAAACCTTAAATAGGTTTAAAGCACCTTGTCGACTGCCCCTGTGTAGAACCTTAAAGAGGTTTTAAGCACCAACATTCTCCTGGCCTCTGTGTAAAGCCTTAAACAGGCTTAAAGCACCTTGCTACCATGCATATGTGTGTCAGGGCAAACACACTCCAAACATACACCTAAGCCTTAAATAGGCTTTCTATTGTGCAGTGGTCTCCCCCCTCCTTGCTTTATCAAAAGGAAGAAAAGCGCCGTTACCTGTAGCGCTGCTGGGCTCTGTAGTCCCTCTCCTCTCTCTTCCCTTCCCCTCAGGTTGCGCCGAGCGTCCTGGCGCTTCGGCGCATGCGCAGTGCGGTCTGCTCGGGCGGCCTGAGGGCTTGGCAATCTCCAAAATGGCGCCGGCGGCTGCGCGGCGCTACTGCGCATGCGCGAGCGTGACGCTCGCCCGGCGCCAAATTTAAAAAGGGAAAAAATTCCCTTTTTATTCCACAGGCTTTGCAGCATCCTGGAACTTTCGTTTTTTCGCCGCTGCAGATCATCCCCAGCCTACTCCTAACCTATCTTTCTTCTCCTGTCTTACAGGCTCTCTATCTCCCTTCCTCATGGAGACCACTGCCCCAGCAGATCACCGCCAGACCAATAGGTAAGGGGGAGGACGGATCGGTAAGTAAAAAAAAAAAAAAAAAAGAGAGCTGAGGCACTAATGCTACCTAAATGGTCAGCCCTGTCAGGTCCTCAAGATCCTCCAAGTCCGGACGTAGAGGGTCCTCGCGGGGAAGGAGCCGCTCAGGCCACAGACGGAGCCGTTCAGGACGGAGCAGGAGAAGTCGCTCGGGTCATAGGAGTCGCAGAGGAAGTCGCTCCAGATCCTATTCTCGACGCAGTCGCTCACGCCGCAGAAGATCACCTGCACACAGACACCACTCAGCGACCCGCTCCAGGCCCGCTCCCAACACCTGCTGGGTGTGCGGGGCCGCCGCCCTCCCGGACAAATTAGCCTGCCGCATGTGCCTCGAGGAGGCAACCAGAGGGGACCAGGACCTCAGAGAACCAACAGGGGCCCCAACCCCACAGCCCGCTCTAGACGTGGATGCATCCACAAGAAGCGCCTCTCTTGCCCCCCCCGAGTACATCAAGGGAGCAGGACTCCCAGTCAGACGAGGAAGAATTGGAGGCATCAGCGGGCTTCGACTTTTCCCTTATCGAACCCTTTGTGAGGTCTGTGAAGGAGGCTATTAATTGGGATGAGCCCCGGGAGATCCAGCAAAAGCGGAAGAAGTACTTCCCCAACCTCAGACGGGACCCGGAGGCCTTCCCCTTCATAGAGGAGCTTGATGACCTCATTAGGGAGGAATGGTAAAGGCCTGATAAAAAGTCAAGCCTCAACAATAGGCTTGCCAAATTATACCCTCTTAAGGAGCCCAAGGTGAAACCTCTGGTGACCCCGCCTGTAGTAGACGCATCCCTCATGCGTCTGGCCAGGCATGTGACGCTCCCTATCGAGGACGCCGTGACCTTCAGGGACGTCCTAGATAGGAAGATCGACACAGATCTGAAGAGAACCTATCTAGCGGCAGGCGGCGCATGCATGCCGGCAGTGGCCCTTGCGGCCGTGGGAAAAGCCATCTCCAGCTGGTCGGCCAGCGCCGAAAAACTTATTACAGACGGAGCAGACCAAGACAAATTAGTCAAGGCCCTGCAGGAGCTAAGCCTGGCAGAGGCCTCTGTCGATGTGATAAAATCTACATCCAGGGCCATGCTGTCCTCCGTCATGGCCAGACGGGCACTCTGGCTGAAGCCGTGGGCGGCTGACCCGGCTTCCAAGTCCAACTGGTGCCGTATCCCTTACAACGGCGAAAACCTTTTCGGGGCAAAGCTAGACTCAGCCATTTCCAAAGTGACTGGCGGGAAATCAGGGCTCATCCCCTCAGACAGGAGGCCCAAACAGTAGAGGCCTCCTCCCTCTAGACGAAATCTCCCCGACATGTACAGGGACGCCAAGGCCTACAGGCCTGGCAGAGAGTTTAGGAGGAACTGGAAGAACCCTCAGACTTCCTTCTCGAGGTTCCAGAAACCCAAGACCTCTGCGTCTGCCCGCCCAGCCAGCAGTAGTGGGAGCCAGGCTCCTAAGATTCAGGCTGCTCTGGGTGGAGACTATCAGAGACCCCTGGACGGTGGCCACCGTCCGGTTCGGGCACAGGTGGTCATTCAGGGGACGCCCCTGGGGGATCATTTCTGCCCGACCAGGCTCCCATCCTCTCGAGAAAGAAGGGTGCTGTTGTTAGGATACGTCCAGGAGCTACTCCAGAAAAAAGCAGTAGTGGAGGTGCCCCGACCACAAAGAGGTCTGGGGTTTTACTCCCCTCTGTTCCTGGTCAGAAAAAAATCCGGGGACCTGCGCCCTGTCCTGGACCTAAAAATCCTCAACCACTCCATCCGGGTAGAATCCTTCAAGATGGAGAGCCTACAATCGATCCTCCAGGCCATAAACCTGGAGGACTGGATGTTGTCCATAGATCTACAAGATGCCTACCTGCATATCCCCATCCATATAGCCTTTCAGAAGTTTCTCCGGTTCTCAATAGATCACCACCATTATCAGTTCCGGAGCCTCCCGTTCGGAATCTCCACCGCCCCCAGGACATTTACGAAGGTCCTTCTCCCGGTCATTGCCTCCCTGAGGGAAAGAGGTCTAAGGGTCCATCACTATCTGGACGACATTCTCCTCCTCTCGAACAGCCAGGAGTCCCTCATACAGCACAGGGAGATCCTAGTCTCCACGCTACAGGGCCTGGGATGGCTCATCAATTGGAGGAAGAGCAACGCTCAGCCCACCCAGAGGATGGTCTTCCTGGGAGCCCTTCTAGACACCCGGCAAAACTCCATACAGCTACCCCCAGAGAAGGTTCCTCCTCTGGACAGGAAAGTGAGGAAGGCAATTTCAACAACTCCCTTATCAGCCAGAGTGTGCCTCAGCCTCCTAGGCTCCCTGTCAGCCACCATCCCGATGGTCCAGTGGGCGCAGTGGAATGCGAGACCCCTCCAGATCTCGTTCCTTCTCCAATGGGACGGCTCATCCATGTCCCAGTTAATCCATATCACTCGGGAAGTCCAGCGATCTCTAGAGTGGTGGACTCGTCCCCACAATCTGAACAAATACAGACACATTGTCTCTCCCCCTCTGGAAGTCGTTACATCAGACGCCAGTCTGGAAGGATGGGGGGCTCACTACCTTCAGCATTCAGTACAGGGCCGCTGGCCGTTCAGAGCACGGGACCTTGTCTCCAATGTTTTAGAGATGAGGGCAGCATTCCAGGCCCTTCTAGCCTTCAGTCCTCTTTTGAGAGGGAAACAGGTCCTTTTAAAGATGGACAAGGTAGCTGTTGCCTATATCAACAGACAGGGGGGCACCAGGAGCTCCTCCATGCTGCAGGAGGTGCACCCTGTGATGGAATGGGCACAACAAAACCTTCTGGATCTGAGGGCAGCCTACATTCCGGGCGCCGAGAACATACTGGCAGACTCTCTCAGCAGGGACTTCATCTCAAACAACGAGTGGTCCCTGAGCCCTCAAGCTTTCACCCTCATTGTCCAGACCTGGGGTCTCCCCGACATAGACCTGGCCGCGACCCCAGCAAACGCGAAATGCCGGAGGTTTCTGTTGAGGACCCCCTTCCCTGCTGCGGAGGGCACAGACTGTCTCCAGCACCCATGGGAGTTTCACCTGGGCTACATTTTCCCCCCGACCCCCCTGATAGCGAGATTCCTCCTGAAACTCAAGAGGACGACAGCACAGGTAGTGGCAGTAATTCCATTCTGGCCCAGGAGGCCGTGGTTCACCACCCTAGTGCAGCTGAACACGGCAGACCCTCTCCCCCTCCCGATGTCAGCCGATCTTCTTTCCCAAGGTCAGCTGCTCCACCCGGGGAAGCTGCACCGGATGGCCTGGAAACTGAGAGGGCTAGGTATCTAGACCAGGGCTGCTCCCAGAGGGTAATCAATACACTGCTCCAGGCTAGAAAACCCACCACGAACACTACCTACCGGAGGGTGTGGGAGAAGTTCGTTTCTTTCGCCCATCAGGAAGGCTGGGATCCATCCTCCCTACTGACATCCCAGGTCCTAGAGTTCCTGAAATCGGGGCTGGACAAGGGCCTCGGCTCCAGCACTCTGAAGGTGCAGGTCTCAGCACTATCCGCCCTGACCGGGGTTAGGTGGGCACAGGATCCTCTCATCATCCAGTTCCAGAGAGCATGCCTCAAGTTAAGACCACCCAGGAAGCCTTCATTTCCAGCCTGGGATCTATCGGTCGTTCTGGAAGCCCTATCCAAGGAACCATTCTTCCCACTAGAGAACATCTCCCTTTGGGACCTCACACTAAAGGTTACTTTCCTTATAGCGATAACCTCAGCGAGAAGGGTCTCTGAGATACAGGCCCTGCTAGCCAAGGATTCCTACCTGGTCATATACCCGGACAGGGTAATCCTGAGACCCTCGGACCGCCTGATTCCCAAGGTATCCTCATCCTTCCATTTCAATCAGGAGATTAGCCTACCGGCCCTTACCACAGACCAGGGCGATCCCCACCCCCTGGACGTCAAGAGCAACATCCTGGCCTACCTTTCAGCTTCCAAACCCATCAGGAAGTCAGAAAACCTGCTGGTTATCCCTCATGGCTTCAGGAAAGGCCAGGCAGCATCGGCCCGTACTATTGCCTCTTGGCTAGTCAAGTCCATCAAGAAGGCCTACTCACTCAGCACAATACAAATTCCTGACGGCTTAAGGGCACACTCCACCAGGGCAGTGGCGACCTCGTGGGCAACCTACTGTAGAGTCACGGCGGAAACCATCTGCAGAGCCGCCACCTGGTCCTCCAGGAATACTTTCATCTCCCACTACAGAGTGGACTCTGCATGCCTAACAACTACAGATTTCGGAAAATCCGTTATCCGAGCCAATTCCTCTATTCCTTGTCAATAAACTTATCTTGCTTGCAAATTCCCACCCTGTCTGTGAGTTACTCCCCAAGGTATATGCTGCCATGATGCGACAGGAAAACGGAAAATTGTATACTTACCTTTCCGTAATTTTCCTTTCCTATCGCATCTTCATGGCAGCATACTTTGCCCACCCTTTTTTTCCGTTTTTTAGAAGGTGATTCATATATACAGAGAATACTGGGGCGGGGGCCGTATCACCATTTTATAGTTACGTGGTCCTATCAGGTTGTGGAGGCGGAGTCACAACCCAAGGTATATGCTGCCATGAAGATGCGACAGGAAAGGAAAATTACGGAAAGGTAAGTATACAATTTTCCGTTTTTACATGTACCACACAGCCAGTACTTGCCAGGTATTCCTGCAGCTCCTTTAATGTAGCTGTAGGCCTATTGGCAGCCTCCCTGACCAGTTTTTGTCTTGTCTTTTCATCAATTTTGTAGGGACGTCCAGTTCTTGGTAATGTCACTGTTGTGCCATATTTTCTCCACTTGATGATGACTGTCTTCAATATGTTCCATGCTATATCTAATGCCTTGGAAATTCTTTTGTACCCTTCTTCTGACTGATACCTTTTTACAAAATCCTGACATTTTAACAGGGTGTGTAGAATTATATATATATATATAAAAATCTCTCTATCTCAGTCAATTTTTTTTTTAGCACACATAAAATTGCTACAAACTGTATTGTAAATTAATTGGGATTAAAAACAAAAAAATATTTTTTTTCAATCTGCAGCCATAGTAGTTTTCTGTAAAAGTCAATGCAATATGGCCCCCAACATGAAATGTCATTTCCTGATGGTGTGATTGGTTTCCTAAGTCTGCACTAAGATACAAATCAAATTTTAAGCATCACCTAAGTTTTGGTGATATATTTTGCAAGGGTAAAATACTTCTAAAGGGAAGCAGACCCTTTTGAAACAAAGTTTGTTAAAATCCCTGCAATGTACATTGATCACCCAGGGCGAATCATTTTTTTTGTCCACAAAAGTGGAGTTACATTTTAATCAGGTTCAATGCTCCTTGGACACAGCCAGAATGCTCCACACATCTACAGTATATGGACATCTGTCCTAAGTGAGACAAGTTTAGATGCTTGTAAGAAGCCATTAAAGCTTAAAGTGGTGTTCCCCCCACCCCCCAAAAAAAGATGATTAAAATTCTTTTTTTTAACTCACCTCTAAATGCCTGTTGCTAGGGGGTCCCTCGTAGTCCTTCAGTGCCCGGGCTGGTGACATCACTTCCCCCTCGGCGCAGGAAGGGCTCCCTCCTGTCAATCATCTGGGACACGTGACAGGTCCCAGATGACTGTGCGGCCAATCACGGCGCGCAGCACCACTCACGCATGCGCAGTGGGTGCCTGGCTGTGAAGCCACAGCCGGGTGCCCACAGTAAGAAACAGGAGCACGGAACGAGCAGGGCTTCGTTCCCCCACATCACTGGACCCTGGACAGGTAAGTGTCCGATTATTAAAAGTCAGCAGCTGCAGTATTTGTAGCTGCTGACTTTTAATTTTTTTTTTTTTTTTTTATATAAGGGGCACTCCTCTTTAAAGGAGTTGTAAAGGCAGAAGGTTTTTTATATCTTAATGCATTCTATGCATTGAGATAAAAAAAAACTTGTGTGTAGCAGCCCCCCCAATTACCTACCTGAGCCCCTTCTCTCTCTCCAGCGATGTCCACGATCCCCTCAGCCATCCAGGACACTCCTCCTGATTGATTGACAGCTTCGGGAGCCAATGGCGCCGCTGCTCCGTCTCAGCCAAAGTCATTCAGCCAGCCAATCGGGAGAGGGGGGCAGGGCTCCATTTCTGAAATGGATACACGGAGCTCCGACATGGCTCGGGTGCCCCCTGTAGCAAGCTGCTGGCTGACGGGCACTCAAAAAGGAGGGGAGGGGCTAGGAACAGTGAAGAGGGACCAGAGAAGAGGAGGATCGGGGCAGCTCTGTGCAAAACCAACTGCACAGAGGAGGCAAGTATAACATGTTTGTTATTTAAAAAAAAAAAAACGAGCCTTTACAATCACTTTAAGTAGAAGGCTCCAGACATTTTAGGCAACTGCTATATGAAATGGAGACCTACCTCAGCAGGCCTCATCCAACTCAGGATGAAGGGCCAGACCAGTTCATTCAATTGTAACCCTTACTGTGGTAAAACCGGCAGTGGCAGGAAATATAAAAGAGCACCCAACAGTGCAAACAATGAGGTAGCTCCAGGTGCTTCAGCGTGACTGAGTGAAGCAACCAGGAGGGGGGGGGGGGGGGGGGGGCGTTAGAAAATCAAACTACTGTGGTAATGCACAGTGGCTTATTGTTTAGTATCTCTGGGGTCCTTGTTTGATTCCTGATCAGGACATTATCTGCATGGGGTTTCAATGTTTTCCCTACGTTTGCAAGGATTTCCTCCCACACTCCAAAGACATTTGGCTGCCGGCTGAAATTGGCTCTAGTAGGATATTCTACTGTGTGCGTCCAAGATGGCTGCCTCATCACCTTCCCCAATGACAGAGCACTTTGATTCCCCAGGAAAATAAAGTGCTATAGAAATACAAATTCATAACAGCAAATTGTGTCATGAAATTTTTAGTTATTGCTCATAGTCACACCTAAACACAAGACTCAAGAATTAAATCTCTTCAAAAGGAAGAGTAACCTTTCTTGGGCTGGCCATAGGCAGGTAGCTTCTTTTGATCAGCCACTTGGGCTGAACAAAATACTAAAGAGATTCATTCATCCCCACAAACAAGGTGGATGGAGGGAATTCCCCCCTACTAGGGCTGAACCCTACTATTTTGATAATGGGACTCGCTATCAGAATACAATGATCAGCAGCCTCATCCTTTAAACGTCTTCTGTTGAGCAGGCACGACCACACACTGATTGAAACTAGACCAGGGCCCTGCTGAACCAGACAAATTTTGATCCATCCATAGCCAGCTTTAGACAGTTAATAGAACAAGGGTTCCCATTAGAAAAATTTCACCTTGACAGTATATCTATTCCTCTGTCAACTCAAAATGATGTATTTAGTTCACATAATTCAAGTTGTAGAACTAGATAGGAGTTCAGAGAAGGCCAACTATATTAATAAAGAGCATGAAAGAAATAACCTGAGGACATACTAGCTGAATTGAATATATTTTGGAGTAGAGAGGACAGATGGAATGCCTCTGTGAAAGAGGCCTTAGGGAGAAACTGTCACCTTGTAAAAACACAAAATAGTCCAAATACAAAACTCAGGGGGGAAGTGGATCACCTTAGAGTCATCACAAAAAACACTGCACCTGAAGAAAAAAAAGAGGATTAACCCCCCGCATACAGAAGGACTACTTCCTGAAAGCTGTGAAAATATGGAATAGCTCTCCTCAGGATCTGTTTCTAGCAAACTCTAGATAGCTTTAACCTCTTCTGGACCGCCCCATGCAAATATACTGCGGCAGAGTGGCCCTCCTGCACGAGGTGGACTAGTTTTGCACAGCTACACTGTGCTTACTGAGTAAGCACAGTGTAGCTGTGCAAAACTAGTCCACTCTGTTCTGGCTACTGCAACCGTGGTGTGTCATTGTATGGAGCATTTAATAGATGGACTTCAAGAACGTCAGTGTGCAGCCAATCTCTTTCCTTGCTCATGGCTCAGTACTAACGTCCGAAACGCATAGATGTTTTACAGCTTTGTATATGTACTCAATAAAGAAATACTATTTTTGATGTCATCCTGAGTGCCGACCATCCCTTTCCTTACTCTGGTATGTTGGAGGTGTCAGCAGCCTCAATGTCTGAGCACCGGGCGGAGCTTTTATGTGGGAAGGTTGCAGCGCCTATACACCCGTTTCCATGAAGGGGTGGGGGGGGGGGCAAACCTTTTGGAACTTAACTGGTTAATATGGGGCTGGATGGGTTTCTAAATGCACACAATTAATCTGTAAATCATGATCCAGGGAGTGTTGATTTTCTTTTGCAAGAAGGATTTTTTTTTTCTTCCGTTAGAGCAAATGCTTTGTGAGCACCACTTTGTACAGTGGGTATAGAAAATAATCAAATTTTGTTGCTTTGCAGTCTGAAATGAAGACACGCAGTTTTTGTTTTATCCAGCTGTATTTACTTATAATATCCAGGTAAAAGATATAACATCAACAGAAAAAATAAAAACAGAATCACTGAGTTGGAAAAAGGATCACCCCCTCCTAAAAATGATTTGTATACTCAATCAGGTGTAGCTCATCACCTTCCCAATGGCACACAGTTCAGCTCAGTATGAAAAGAGCTTTCCTGAAACATTTCAGTCCCTGGTAGCAAACAAACAACTATGGGTGTCAGTGCACTGTCAAAAGATCTCCAGGATAAAGTTGTGGACATGCACAAGTCAGGAGATGGATACAAAATTGTCAAAGGCTTACCAATGCCTAGAAGCACAGTAAGGCCTGGTTCACACTTATGCATTTTTTTGTGCATTTTCAGTTTTGCAGAAACATACTACAGTCCATTTATCATGGTTTCCCATTGGTCATGTTCACATCTGTGCATTTTAGCAAGTTGTGTTTTTGGTTCCATAAACTTCAATGGATTTAAAAGGTGTATTGAAAAATGCACCTGGAACTGCATTAACTGCAACCTGCATAGGTGTGAACCAGGCGTGAAGTCTATTATTAAGAAGTGGAAGATATTTGGTACAACACAGACCCTCCCTGTATCAGGATGTCGCTCCAAACTGGATGAGAGAGCCAGGAGGAAACTGGTCAAAGAGGCTACCAAGAGGCCTACAGTAACTCTGAAGCAGTTGTAGGAATCTATGACAAAGAGTGGTCATTGTGTGCATGTGACGACTAAAATGTAATTACTTGGCCTCAACCCCCCCCAACGATATGTCTGGCAGAAATCCAATACAGCGCACCATCCAAATAACACCATTCCTACAATAAAGTATGGGGGTGGTAATATCCTATTATGGGGGTGTTTCTCTGCAGCAGTGACTGGAGAAATTGTCAAGATAGAAGGAAAGATAGATGGGACAAAATACCATCAAATTCTTGAGGAAAATCTTCTGCCCTCTGCCAGAAAGTTGTCAATGGGCCTTCCCATGACCATGACCCAAAGCACACAGCAAAAATGACCACACGTGGTTGAAGGAGATGAGGATGAATATCCTTGCATGGCCTAATCAGAGCCTAGACTTAAGCCCAATTAAAAATCTGTGGAATGACTTGAAGAATGCAGTCCACAAACGGTCACCTTCAGATTTAACTGAACTTGAGCAGTTCTGCAAAAAAGAGTGGGCAAATTTTGCAAAGTCTAGATGTGCAAAGTTAGTAGAGACAAATCCCAACAGACTAAAGGCGGTCATTAACCACTTCAGCCCCGGAAGATTTTACCCCTGTAATGACCAGAGCATTTTTTTGCACTTCGGCACTGTCGCTTTAACTGATAATTGCGCGGTCGTGCGACATACCCAAACAAAATTGACTCCTTTTTTCCCCCATAAATAGAGCTTTCTTTTGGTGGTATTTGATCACCTCTGCGGTTTTTATTTTTTGCGCTATAAACAAAAAAAAACGAAAAAAAAAAAAAAAAACAATATCTTTTGCTTTTTGCTATAATAAATACCCCCCCAAAAAAAATAAAAATTATATATATATATATATAAATAAATGCTTTCAAATTTCATTCTCAGTTTAGGCCGAAAAGTATATTGATTGGTTTGTGGAAAAGCTATAGCGTCTACAAAATAGGGGATATATTTTTGGCATTTTTATTATTTTTTATTAGTAATGGCGATGATCCTATTTTGAGACCATTGACATTTATACAGCGATCAGAGCTAAAAATAGCCACTGATTACTGTAAATGTAAGGGGTCAAATGTGTTCCCTCAGCGTGTTCCAATTGTAGGGGGGATGGGCTACCTCGGACATGACAGAGATCACTGCTCCCGATGACAGGGAGCAGTAGATCCCTGTCATGTCACTAGGCAGAACAGGGAAATGCCTTGTTTACATAGGCATTTCCCCCGTTCTGCCTCTCCTTGTCGCGTTTGTGGGCCACCGGCGAACATCTAGTCTGCAGGCACGCTCCCGCGGTGGTCACGTACATCAAGTACATCTGCGATTTTTTTTTCCTGACATGTTGGTGTTATATCTTTCACATGTTATAAATACAGCTGGATAGAACTGTCTTCATTTCAGGCTGCAACAACAAAATGTGATTATTTTAACCACTTAAGGACCGAGCCTCTTTCTGAGATTTGTTGTTTACAAGTTAAAAACATTTTTTTTTGCTAGAAAATTACTTAGAACCCTAGGAGAATAAAATGGCGGCAATACTTTCTGTCACACCGTATTTGCGCAGCAGTCTTACAAGCGCACTTTTTTTGAATAAAAAAAATAAGACAACAGTAAAGTTAGCCCAATTTTTTTTTATATTGTGAAAGATAATGTTACGCCGAGTAAATTGATACCCAACATGTTCAAAATTGCACCCGTTCCATATGCGACATTTAAAAAAAATAAAAAATTCTACAGGTTGCAGGTCTTGAGTTATAGAGGAGGCCTAGGGCTAGAATTACTGCTCTCGCTCTAACGATCACAGCGAAACCTCACCTGTGTGGTTTGAACACCGTTTTCATATGCAGGTGCTACTCACATATGCGTTCGCTTCTGCTCGCCGGGTCGGGGCGCGTTTCAAAAATGTTATTTTGTAATTCTTATCTATTTTACCTTTTATTTTTACGCTGTTTAAAAAAAAAAAAATTGTGTCACTTTTATTCCTATTACAAGAAATCTAAACACCCCTTGTAAAAGAAAAAAGCCTGACAGGACCTCTTAAATATGAGATCTGGAGTCAAAAAGACCACAGATCTAATATTTACACTAAAATGCAATAAAAAAAAAAAAAAAAATGGCCCTTTAAAAGCTATGGGTGGAAGTTATGGAGACTGGTGGGGCCATCTTCCCCTCACTCGTCTCCATACCCAGCAAGTGACCGGATGCTAATCGCCTCCGCCGTTGCCAACGGCTCCGGTAAGCGGCGGAGGGCATCGGGAGGGGGGGGCCCTCTCCCGCCACCGATAAAAGTGATCTTGCAGCAAATCCAAAACCACCGCCCGCTGAAGAAGAGGATACCGGGGTTATGGCAGCTAGCTGCTGCCATAACAACGATATCCTCCTTCAAACTGCTGACGTAAAATTGCAGCGGGCGGTCCATAAGTGGTTAAAGGGGGTGATTATTTTCTTTACCCACTGTAAGTTTATTATCAAAGCTGCTTGGTAAAGTACACCTGTTGTGAAAGAAACATGGAGGTGACCACTGCTGACCTCTCCTTCTGAGAATGCTAATTACCTGGCTGTCACACTGACTCTATTTCTTATATGTGTTAAGTCACTGACCCAAAAAAGCATAAATAAAAAAAGGACTTCTGGCCTTTTGAACTTTCCTAATTTGTATACAGGTACTCCTCACTTAGGGATTGTTCACACTTGCTAAATGCTAAATTGCCAACGCTCAACAAACGCTCCTTTAGCGTTTGTAAAGTGTCAGTATGGGCGTCAGACAGGCGTCAATGAGCTTTGGAAACGCCCTATGCGTGGTTTCGTAGCATTTGATGTGCGTTAAAACTGCTCCACAATGGAAAAGTGACAGATTTTAACGCTCCGCAACCACCCCAAAATCACGCCGAAAATGCCTGCCAAGCATTTGCGGAGCGTTACCATAGACTTGAATGGGAGGCATTGAAAAGCTTCAACGCCTCCTGACTTGACATGAAGCTTAAATTTTGAAGCGAAGCAGCGCTAACGCTTCATGTTTTTTTAATGTGAACAGCACAATGTGCTGTCTATTGAATCTTGTGCATAGGCGTTTGAGGGACGTTTTTCACTCCTGAACTCAGCCTTAACGACCAGGTTTTGTTCCAACGACCAGATCGTTAAACAAATTGGTTGTTAAACAAGGAGTCACAAGAAATCAATATTTTAAGTAGGGCTGTGGAAATTTAAGATTAATTCCTAAATTAATCGTAAATTGTTTTGATCGATCAAAATACTTTTGATTGGTACTCGCCTCTCTGCCGGCTTCCGGGTCTTCAGGGAGTTCCATCGGAGATCCAGTGACGTCACGGACATCGACGTCACCGGACTCCTCCCCCCTTCCCCAAGTGCCTCCGTCTGCCAATGAAGGGAAGGGGGGGAGGAGTCTGGTGACGTTGACGTGACGGTGACTTCTGTTGGAAGTAACGCGTACGGGGGAGGAGCTACGCATGACGTCACCCGCTGCTGCCCTACGGAACTAACACGATTGTCGGCTTTACATGCTGTGTTTTTATCATCTTTATGTGAGTAGTTTGTGTTTGAACACAAAAATTTAATCTTATACTTAAGCGATGAGCACTTAGATTTTTTTCTTTCTACCCATGACCTGGCGTCCTTGCTGAGATCTAAGGAGACGTGAGAGAAGTTTATGGTCCGTTTTAACCCTTTTGATATCCACTTGCATGACCACCTGTTTGCACAGGGGTCTATGCCATAAGGTGAGAGTGATTAGTTAGACCGGAGGTGGAGGGATTGTCGTGCTACTGTGGGGAAAAAAATTACTTACATCAGTGCTACAGTTTGAATTTTTTTTTTTTCTTTAACAAGAAACTACAGTTTGAATTTAAAACGTATTTGTGTGAACTGTGAAGTTAAGTCCTGGATTGTGGAAACTAACTAGTGTCGGGTGATTGTATATAGTGTATACCACATTTACCACTGACTAATGAAGAGTTGCAATGCAAGGAGATCAGCTAAATAGTAGTTGGATCTGTATGTGCGTTATAATTAAATTGAAATTAGTCGATTAATCAATTTTCTTTAAAAAAAAAAAAAAAACGATTAATCGAACACGAAAATTTTAATCAGTAACAGCCCTAATTTTAAGCACTCTTAACTACTGTACTGTGAAAAAAGGTCTAAAACACAAAACTCCAGCTCAAAACTGTTGTTTTAATTTGCATAAGTACAGAACACAAATGAAAATTCTGTACTGTACTATACAATGATGTACAGTGCGTCGTTTATGTGGGGAGAGCTGGTCGTAAGTCCGAGCAGTCGTTAAACAGGTAAGTTGTTAAATGAGGAGTATCTGTATCTCGTCGGGGTCAGAAACAAAGTTTTAAAGTAAGATTAAAGGCAAAACTTTTTTTTACAATCTTTAATAGCGTAATGGAGGGTTATAACCCCTGTAAGGTTTATATTTGTCATCTGTTTCCCTTTTGCAGAGATTTCACTTCCTGTCCAAAAGCTATAACAGGAAGTATGAGAAAATCCATCTAAAGTGAGGGAATCCCTGGTTATCACCAGAACTAGTGTGCCCCTTGGAAGATATTCTTACTTTTCCTGTTCTGGGGACAACCCAAAATGTGGGATTTTCTTTTACTTTTACTTTCAGAGATAATGGTAAACATGACAACTAGAGAGGGTGAATCTCCTTAACAGGGCACAAACAGCAACAGAAACCTGGCAGGTATTCTAATCCATCTCCACTCTCTCCAAAACAAAAAAAAAATAAAAGTTTTGCCTTTAGTTGTATTTTATGGTTAGTAGGTCAGCTGAAGTTGATGATCTTTGGACTAATATTTTAAAGAGATGAAAAAATAAAATCAATTTCGCACCTTTTCCAAGTACATTGAGAACCATTTATTTCTGCCAAGATACTTGATCTCTAGCACATCTCACAGCTGTGTGCTTGGTTTGGTCTATAAAATTTTCTTCAGTAAAAACTGTACAAAAATAGTAAAAAAAAAAAAATTTATCAGTCTAGTTATATACTGCCTGGTCCACAAAAACTCCACAAAGCACGAATTACAAGTCTGTATGTTCAGGTTCCCTTGTGGAAGGCGCTCCGGCTTTGTCTTCCTGCTGCCTTGAATCCTCATATCTGATACTGGCGAAGGCTACTTCGTCTGCTAACTGTTCCAGTGATGGCCGGCCCACAATGAGATTTCGCATCGAAATGCCTGTCATCAGGAAACTAAGCCAGACAACAAAAATACATAAGGAATTTTAATAGATTTTAAAAATGCAGTATAAGAAAATATCTACAGAATCCTAATAATGATGTTATTGTAAATTGCAATTCTCAGCTACATTTCATACTTAAATTGCATGTCTATGGTCAAAATGTAATTATATTCACTTCCACACACAATTTTTTTTTTTCTAGCCTACTCCTATTTTCCTACCCTTTTCATGTTTTAGGGTCCGCTCCCTTGGACCTGTATAGCACCCTGCAGGAATGCCTTAGCCCTGTAGTGTCCAGGATTCCACTGCGCAGGGTCCAGCGCCCGAAGGTCACATTACAGGCAAAACCTTGCAGGATCCTTGCGTCTTCTTGCATATAAACTTTTCTTCAAATGGATCCAATCGGTCAACCTCTTGAGTCATTTAAGAACCGGTTTGGGACTCAAGACCTGGAGCTCGAGAGAGCTCAAACAAAACGTGCCCATCCACCTTGCAGACACTGGTAATGGAGTACTTCCTGTATGGGAGGGGTTATATAGGAGTGGACTTCCTGTCTAAGACTTTGGTCTACCAGCATCCATTCACCTAGAAATGGCGAATAACCCAGCAAGTAATGAATAATAGCCTAACTCTGTCCCGTGATGTATGATAAAGAAAACACACACACACACACACACACACACACCTCAATATGTTCCTAAAACAGAGACGATAAAAGTATATGGTGTAAACTGAACACGCTATCATAAATCAGCAGCCATAATTAGTGTGGTTAGTTTACACAAGGGAACACAGGAATAGGCAAGATCAACCAGGTATTGTACAACATGGAAAGGGATAAATTACACTACAAAAGCACAATGCAATATATCGTGCCTTAAAAAGGGACAGAAGCATTTTTTTCCCCTTTAGGGTTACAACCACTTTAACATAAACACCCAATTCCAAGCACTTACCTGCGACGAAGAAGATAATACTTCTTATTGAAAAACCTCTCAAATCTTTCTACGATGGTTGCATTGCGCCTGCGCTCTGCTTCCTGAATTCGCTTCTGTCTGCGCAGGTATGTGAGAACCAGAGGGTCTGTAACATTGACTCCATCTAATGTCCCTGAGAGAAGCGGCTGAAGTTCTGGTGGAAGTGGTGCACTCTCTAGATGGCAAAGAAAGAAAGCACATAGGACAAAAACCGGGGTTATCTGTTAACCGATCAAATGGCTTTTATTCTGCACAAAAAAAAAAACTGTAATGTTAAGCTAAAACCATGGAAATATGGCAACTGCAAATAAAAAATGTGCCACTTGAGCAATTGCTTTCTGGTAAACTATGCAAAAATAATGGAAATAATATCTACATACTTAGTTTCAAACTAGAAACAGATAGTTGAGAACATTATATAGTGTGTGTATGTATGTTATATATTATATATACACACACACACACACACACACACACACACACACACACACACATATTCATACAGACACACACACACACACAGTATCTAACATAAGCGAGTACACCCCTCACATTTGTGTAAATATTTTATTCTATCTTTTCATGTGACAACACTAAAGAAATGACACTTTGCTACAATGTAAAGTAGTGAGTGTACAGCTTGTATAAGGCCCCTTTCACACGTGCGTACCGTTCAGATCCGCCTGTCAGTTTTTTCAGGCGGATCTGAATGGTCGCTCCATGCATCATTATGGAGTGTCAGATGTCAGCGGTGACATGTCCGCTAACATCCGATCCGCCCTGATCCGATACACAAAATCCAGACGGATGGACGTCCTGTTTTCCATCCGTCTGGCGGATCGGATAAAAAAAACGGACAGGCGGTCTGTAATCATCCGATCCCCCCATAGGGGAGAGCGGACTCTGACAGGTCCGTCCCTGCCCAGAGTGCAGACGGACTTGTCATCCGCCGGCTCAGCGGGGATCAACGGAGCGATCCCCACTGAACAAGCGTAGTACTAAAAATGGACAGCCCCATGTGAAAGGGGCCTAACAGTGTAAATGTGCGGTTCCCTCAAAATAACTCAAACACAGCCATTAATGACTAAACTGCTGGCAACAAAAGTGAGTACACCCCTAAGTGAAACTTTCCCTCCCCGGTGTCATGTGACTCGTTAGTGTTACAGGGTGTCTCAGGTGTGTTAAATCTGGTGTTATCGTTATTGTTGCTCTACATAAAAGATGGCATAGGCTATAAGAAGATTGCCAAGACCCTGAAACGGAGTTGTAGCACGGTGGCCAAGATCATACAGCGGATTTAACAAGAAAGGTTCCACTCAGAACAGGCCTTCGCCATGGTCGACCAAAGAAGTTGAGTGCACAAGCTCAGCGTCATATCCAGAGGTTGTCTTTGGGAAAATAGATGTATGAGTGCTACCAGCATTGCTGCAGAGGTTGAAGGGGTGGGGCTCAGCCTGTCAGTGCTTAGACCATACGCCGCACACTGCATCAAATTGGTCTGCATGGCTGTCGAAGGAAGCCACTTCTAAAGATGATGCACAAGAAAGCCCGCAAACAGTTTGCTGAAGACAAGCAGACTAAGGACATGGGTTACTAAAACCATGTCATGTGGTCTGATGAGACCAAGATAAAACTTATTTGGTTCTGATGATATCAAGCGTGTGTGGCAGAAACCAGGTGAGGAGTACAAAGACAAGTGTGTCTTGCCTACAGTCAAGCATGGTGATGGGAGCGTCTGGGACTGCAGGAGTGCTGCCGACACTGGGAAGCTACAGTTCATTGAGGGAACCATGAATGCCAACATGTACTGTGACATACTGAAGCAGAGCATGAACCCCTTCCCTTCAGAGACTGGGCCGCAGGGCAGTATTCCAACATAACAACCCCAAACACACCTCCAAGATGACCACTGCCTTGCTAAAGAAGCAGAGGGTAAAGGTGATGGACTGGCCAAGCATGTCTTCAGACCTAAACCCTATTGAGCATCTGTGGGGCATCCTCAAAGAGAAGGTGGAGGAGCGCAAGGTCTGGCAACATCCACTAGCTCCGTGATGTTGTCATGGAGGAGTGGAAGAGTGGAAGAGGACTCCAGGGACAACCTGTGAAGCTCTGGTGAACTCCATGCCCAAGTGGGTTAAGGTAGTGCTGGAAAATGATGGTGGCCACACAAAATATTGACACCTTGGGCCCAATTTGGACATTTTCACTTAGGGATGTACTCACTTTTGTTGCCAGTGGTTTAGACATGAATGATTATTTATTTTGGAGGGGATGTTATACAAGCTGTACGCCAGTGGTAGGCAACCTTTTGAGCATAGTGTGCCCAAAAACCTTTTAAATTTTTTTTCGAGTTCCAACTACAGAAAAGTTAACTTCACATTCTCAATCATGAAAAGAAATTTGAATAAAAAGGAAATGCTATAAACAATGAATAATAGTAAGAAATTAATATTGAGCTTTGCATCTTCAGATCAGCCTAATTCCTGCACCTTCACACCTCAGATCAACCCCAATTCTTAAACCATTAAACCTCAGATAAGCCCTGTGACAGGAGTGACTTTGGGTCGGAGGTTTGTGGAACTCAGCTTGCCCTGGAGAGTTCTGGAGGCTCCTTGTCTAGCTTCCCCGGGCCCTCTTATGTGCATTTCACTCTGTGTCTCTAGGGCACAGGGTGAATGAGAACCCCACTATAATCTGTGCTAGTCAGATTCAATGCTGTATATATAATGTGTGCTGTCTCATGCTGTTGGTTTTTACCCTACACTGGTGTTGTCTGGTGACTGGGTGGGCTAAAGGGTCTTGGATTGTGTGGTACCGGACAGAGGAAGCATTTACGGCGGACATCTTGAGTACGGGGGTCCGTCACAAGCCCCAATTCCTGCCCCTTCACACCTCAGATCAACCCCAATTCTTAAACCATTAAACCTCAGATAAGACACAATTTCTGCACCTTCACCCTACAGATCATCCCGAATTCCTGCACCATCACACTTCAGATCACCCCAATCCTGTACCATCAGACCTCATGACCCCAGTTCCTGCACCTTCACACCTCAGATAATCCATATTCCTGCATCATCAGAACACCCCAATTCTAGCACCTTCACACTTCAGATCACCCCAGTTCCTGCACCTTCACGCCACAGATCATCCCAGTTCTTGCATCATCAGAACTCAAATCACCCCAATTCCTGCACCATTAAACCTCAGATCAGACCCAACTTCTGCACCTTTATATCTCAAATAAACTCAAAATCCTGCACAATCACCAATCAGATCACCCCAATTTCTGGATTGTTACGCCTCACATCACCCCAATTCCTACACCCAGTGCCAGGACAAGGTCATTTGGTGCCCAGGGCAATGGCAAACAACAGTGACATAATGTTTGTGACATGCGCGGTGTTGTCACTGGAAGGAAAAAAAATGCTGCTGCAGCCCTGTCGGTTTGAGCAAAACTCATTGGCAACTATCAGTTGGGGGAGCTTGGCTCTGAAGGTGCATGAAACTAAAAGGCTCTAGGGAGGCTCAGAGAGGAAGGGGCTGAAAAACTAGTTCAGATGTATGGCTATAATTGTTGGTGTTTGCTGCTTTAACCCTGAAAATGATAGCCCACTGCACTGCAACCATGTGAATTGCATGTGGTTGCAAAGCAGTTGGGGCGCAGCCCCATTTGTGGTGACATGTCATTTCATTTTTACCATGTGTACAGCCCTGAGAAGCCCCATCTCCTTGTTCAGGTAGGTGACTGGGGACAGTAAACTGCAACACAAATATCTGCTTTTACTACCCCCACCTCAATGTGTGAATGAGCCCTAAGACCCCATTTAAACTTGTGGTTGGGTGGGGGGGGGGGGGGGGGTAAAAAAATAATGTGAGTGGACCCAGGTTTTACTACCCCCTCTACCCCTCAAGCTGCAAAGGCAGCCATATGGAAGTATACACATGCTGCTGCCACTATGCTTTGCATCCAGGAAGAATTATCCCAATTGTTGTGATCAATAGTCAGTACTGCCTGATAAATGTGACCCAGTTAAGTACAGCGGACCTGTGTATTGTCGGTGATTAAATGTGAATTAGAGAAAATAAAAAAATGTGTAATCAGGTAGGGATAAGAGCGTGAAAAGTTTGGGGGGGGGGGGTAGTAAGGGCTTGCTCACACTGCCCGCACACTAAACCAGAGCAGGTTAGTGTGCGGGCTGGTGTCCATTTTAGCTGCAGTAAGCTGGCAACGAGGGAGTGGTGTGATAAACGTTTCAGCACATCACACAGTTCCCTTTTCTTAACTTTTTTTGACTTGAACAAAATGACACAATTTGTAGCTGCTGTGCAGTGATATGCAGTGCCATCCAGGGCACCGTGATAAAATGTAGCATGGCTGCATTTTATAGCAGCTTACTGCACTGTAGCGGACAGGTTTATAAACAAACCTACCTCCGCCTTTCTCTCTGGTACTACCAGTACCTTAAGGTATGGGGATAAGTGACAAGCACTTTGCCTACCCATGCAACACCTGAAACCTGAATGGCCAAGCCCCAGAGTTCACAGATAAGGTTAGGAACATAATATATAAATACTGGGATCCAACGGGCTAACAGCAAATGGATCCAATCCCTTTAACCCCTTCATTACTCACCACTGCCATTTTCCACCTTCTCCTTTAGCTCCTGCAGGCGGGTGAGATTTTTCTCCAGGATCACAGCTGTGGTGTTCACATACAGATACATGTAACATGAGGGGCCCGAAGACACCGTGAACACTTTGTGGTACTCCCCACCTGGCAGCTGAAACACAAGGATATCATATTTGACATCCGGGTATATAAAAAAATCAAGCTTTTTCAAAAAAGACTAATATCCACGGGTATTTCCTAATAAATATCGTTATGATGTGTTTGTTGCCGGTAATACAGGTAATGAATGCTCAATGATTGGTCCATAATTGAAATTCCACTTGTGTTCGGCAAAAGGAAATGTGAAACAGTTTAACCTCTACTCAACGTAAGGTGAACTAACCCTTTAGGTCTGTAAGGGCAGATATCCTTAGGGGGGGGGGGGGGGGGACGCACTGGAACGCATTTTTAAAACACGCATGTCGAAAAGCTGCCAATGAGGGAGTGGTGTGATAAACGTTTCAGCACATCACACAGTTCCCTTTTCTTAACTTTTTTTGAAATGTGAAACAGTTTAACCTCTACTCAACGGAAGGTGAACTAACCCTTTAGGTCTGTAAGGGCAGACATCCTTAGGGGGGGGGGGGGGGGGAGACGCACTGGAACACATTTTTAAAACACGCATGTCGAAAAGCACACTGAACGTGGGGATTGTGGTGTAAACCAGCCCTTAAAGACACACCGTCACCTTGCCAATGCAGGCCAAAGTGACAATGTATCTGTAAAGGGCTCTCCCACCCCACTCGTCTTAGTAGCACTCCTTTCCCAATCCTTCCTCTGCTGAAGCTGAAAAAATACTTGGTGCTTCAGTATATAGGGGAGCATGTGCCCTCCTTCCATGTGACAGTGCCCAGGTCTAGCAGTCACCTGCCGGCCTCTAACACCAGGCAACATCTGGAATTTAAGTGCTGGTTGCTTCAGAGACAGGAGCTGCCAGGAAGGACTGGTAAGGCAAGTATTACTGGGGTGGAGAGTACTTTGTCACCTTTCACATGCAGGGCAGTGATAGTGTGTAGTATCTAAGGATTTCCCTCTTTTAATGCAAACTTTTTATAAGACTATGCTTACTACTGCAACCCTTTAAGCCCACTTGATGTCCCATAGACTGAAATCAATATAAAACATTTTTATAAACTGGAAAAAAGACAGCTATGGGGAAAACAAATGCAAAGTGGCATTATGAAAATCAATTACCGTATTTAATCGGTGTATAACATGCAATTTTTCCTTAAAATCAGGGGGAAATCGTGGGTGCGTGCTATACACCGATCCCCCGCTGATCGTTATGAAACGAGCGAGCGGAGCCGAGATACAGAAAGCCGAAGTACACTCGGCTATTCTCGGTTCCTCTAGCAGTCCCGTCCACCTCCACTGATTGTGAGAGGAGCGAGCGCCGCTGTCATACAGAAAGCCGAGAGTACTTCGGCTAGTCTCGGCTCCTCTAGCAGTCCCACCCACCTCCACTGATTGCGAGAGGAGCGCACGCCGCTGTCATACAGAAAGCCGAGAGTACTTCGGCTATTCTCGGCTCCTCTCGCGGGACTGCGAGAGGAGCCGAGAATAGCCGAAGTACTCTCGGCTTTCTGTATGTCAGCGGCGCTCGCAATCAGTGGAGGTAGGCGGGACTGCGAGAGGAGCCGAGAATAGCCAAAGTACTCTTGGCTTTTTGTATCTCGGCTCTGCTCGCTCCATGGCGCCAAATTTAAATCAGGGAAGTGCTGAAGAGAGACTGGCAAAGCTGCAAAGGCACTGGGCAAGGCTGCAAAGGCACTGGGCAAGGATGCAGGTGGACACTGGGCAAGGCTGCAGGTGGACACTGGGCAAGGCTACAATGATGGACAAGGCTGCAGATGGACACTGGGATAGGCTGCAATGATGGACAAGGCTGCAGATGGACACTGATAAAGCTGCATTGATGAGCATTTAAATGTATGTTTTTTTCCCTTAAACTTCCCTCCTAAACTTGGGGTGCGTGTTATACGCTGATAAATATAAATAGATGGAGGGGGTGAATCCTATGTTTTTTAATGTCTTCATGGGTAGGTATGGGGACCCTTCTGCTCTCCCTGGCTTTAGTATTGTTGTCTTCACGGGCATTACCTGCATTCGGTCTCCCTCCTTCAGAGTGATGTTTTTGGCATCCTTCACAATCTCAACACTGACCTCCCCTTGCAGCACCTGTATGCTGGTGTTGCTTAAATCCTCATGCAGGTAATTCTCCAAGAAAAGGCCTAAGAGAAATATAAGGAAAAAAAAAAAAAAAACACAGATAAAGAGTAGAGAGGAGAAGAACAAAGAACTGGAATGATACAGACGTATACTGAAGGTGTTAAGCAAAAGAGGTACAGAAAGGTCAAAGTCAATACAATAATAAATATACTGAAAGGTTCCACCTTACCTGGGAAGTCTGCTATGAAGACCACATCAGTATGATTGTCCAAAGAGCTCTCAATCTCTTGAAATTTCAATCTCCATGGTGATAGGTCAACTAGTAATGGCTGAACCCAGGGTGTTTTACGAAAAGGTGACCAATCGGCTTTCACTATGTCCACTGTGGGATCGTACAGCCTGGCACATGAGAGATAGTCAGTGTCAGTGTATGAAAAACAACACAAAATAGAGAGGCCAATTCAGAAATACTGCAGGAAGGTAAGTGTCTAATGAAAGTAACACCAATACCGTCAATAGCGCTTATCAGACCGCGATAAATACAATTCCAGACCAACATGGTTTATAACAAATTACCACAAAATTCCGTAAATAAGTTGTGCAAACCATTACATTTCATTGATTTACATTAAAGTGCATATCCAGCCAAAATATAGAAGGGTTTGAACCTCTTTTTTCCGTCCCTGTCGCAGATTTTGCCTCACTTCCTGTTCATCAACTGACATGGTGATCACAAAATTTGGAACCATGCTGATTGGATGTTTAATCACCAGTCTGCCCACGCAGCTGCCAGCGAGGACATGGAATAAGCAGTGTACAGGAGTGTATGCTGCTCATCCTAAATTCAATGTAGACTAACATTCCCACTGCACTGGGCTTATCCAAGGCAATGTCAGTCTACATATTGCAGACACAAAGGGGCTTATGTTCCATAATGTCATTATATATCAGTATAGCTCATCTATCACAAATAATGTAAAATATCAGTTGTTATATTATTTATCATGCAGCCAGATGTAATAGTGCAGAGAACAATCTGGCAGCCTCCTTGAACAAACACACCAATCATTCTGGGCCAAAGTTTTGAAATACTGTAGCAGAAAGAAAGGACCCAGCAAAGTCTTAATGGCAGTAAACTAAAAGACTGAATATTGTACGTCTTATAATCCAATTTTCAAAAGGAATCTATAAAAGGCTGAGCACAGGGTCCAGGACACTCTTCATGTCTTTCTACACACTAGCAGTATATGATAAGAAGATTCAAAGTGATACTAAAGTCTTTTTTTCTTCTTTGGTTGACAGCAGCAGGAGCCAATAGTGCTGCGCTGCTGTCTCAGCCAATGAGGAGGGGAGTCCCGGACTGCCAAGTCTCTCGTGCAACAAGTCTCTCGTGCAACAAGTCTCTCGTGCAACATCGTTGGAACTAGATGGACCTCAGGTAAGTATTAGGGGGGTTGAGGGGGGAGCTGCACACAGAAGTTTTTTTTTCCATCTTAAAGCGGAGTTCCACCCAAAAGTGGAACTTCCACTTTCAGCACTCCTTGCCCCCTTACATGCCACATTTGGCATGTCATTTTTATTTGTGGAGGGGAGTGGGTACTTAGTTTTGAGTGAGACTTCCTGTCTCACTTCCTGCTTCCGAGTACGGGCCGCCTAGGCGGCTCCTCTCCCCCTAAGTGGCCTATCCCCCTTGGCAATCCTCTGGGACCCAGAAGATTGCCTGTCTACTCGGAGAGCGCAGTGCGACTCGCCCGGCCGTGAAGCCACAAGCTGTCACTGCCGGGTGCCCACAGTTTCAATGGAGACACCGGAGAGGAGTGAGGCTCCATGCGGCCGCATTGCTGGACCGTGGGACATGTGTCAGCAGCTAAACTTTTTGTAGCTGCTGTCTTTTAATTAAAAAAAAAAAAAAAAAAAGCCTGGAACTCCGCTTTAACCACTTGCCCACTGGGCAGATTCCAGCACTCCTCTCCTACATGTAAAAAATCCATATTTTTTTGCTAGAAAATTACTCAGAACCACCAAACATCGGTATATGTTTAGCAGAGACCCTGGGGAATAAAATGGCAGTTTATTGCGACTTTTTTTGTCACACAGTATTTCTTTACGGAGATCGGGGTAGCGCTGTGTCCTAGCAGAACGGCGCAACCGCAATTGCCGTGCTGCGCACCCCCGCGGGAGAGGCCGATCGGGTGCGCCGTCATATGATGTCCACCCAGAATGAGAGTCACACTGTCCCTTCGTCATTTGACGGTGGGCGGGTGGCAAGTGATTAAAGCAGCTGCAAGATGTGACAACAATCTCCCGTATTCTTCATATGTCTGGGCTATGGGGTAGAGTGTCAAGACCTAAGAAAAACATCCAAGCCCAGTTAAATTTTGCAAAAACACACCTGAAGTCTCCCAAAAGCATGTGGGAAAATGTGTTATGGTCTGAGGAAACCAAGGTTGCACTTTTTGCCCAGAATTCCAAGAGATATATGTTTGGTGCAAAAACAGCACTGCACATCACCAAAAGAACACCATACCCACAGTGAAGCATGGTGGTGGCAGCATCATGCTTTGGGGCTGTTTTTCTTCAGCTGGAACAGGGGCCTTAGTAAAGGTAGAGGGAATTATGAACAGTTCCAAATACCAGTCAATATTGGCATAAAATCTTCAGGCTTCTGCTAGAAAGTTATACAAGAAGAGGAACTTAATCTTTCAGCATGACAATGACCCAAAGCATACATCCAAATCAACAAAGGAATGGCTTCACCAGAAGAGGGTTAATGTTTTGGAATGGCCCAGCCAGAGCCCAGACCTGAATCCTATTGAAAATCTGTGTAGTGATCTGAAGAGGGCTGTGCACAGGAGATGCCCTTGAAATCTCACAGAATTTGAGTGTTTTTGCAAAGAAGAGTGGGCAAATATTGCCAAGTCAAGATGTGCAATGCTGATAGACTCATACCCAAAAAGTCTGAGTGCTGTAATAAAAATCAAAAGGTTCTTCAACAAAGTATTAGTGTGCACACTTCTGCAAACATATTATTATTTTTTTTATTATTTTTACTTCCCTCCACTTAAAAGATTTCAGTTTGCTGTTCAATTGAGGTGTACAGCTTATAGGTCACATTAAAAAGGTGGAAAAAGTTCTGAAATGATTTTTCTTTGTCTATTTTTTTTACATCACAGAAACCTGACATTTTAACAGGGGTGTGTAGACTTTTTATATCCACTGTATATAGCATTTTTAATTTACACAGCACTTCACACACACACACACACACACACACACACACACACACACACACACACACACACATATATATATATATATTGTACAGTCACACCAGTCTCTGCCCTCACATTTATACATTAGGGTCAATTTAGACATCTAACCTAACAGCATGTCTTTGGAGTGTGGGTGGAAACCCACGCAGACACAGGGTGAACAGGCAAACTCCAGGCAGGTAGTGTCATGGTTGGGATTTGAACTAGTAACCCTGGTGCTGCTAGACAGAAGTGCTAACCACTTAGCCACTGTGCTGCCCCATTTAAATACATACATTTAATAAATGTATTAATAAACACAGAACTGCAATAATTAGCATTCTTTATATTTGCCTGGAGTTCAGCTTTAACACGCAAGATCTAAAAGTTGTCCATGTGTGTATGCCATCCATTGAGTAAGGTCATTTTGAACTGAATCGTCTCTGCCATCAACTGACAAATATATGGCATGCCACCTTACTTTCCAGGTCAAAATATCGGTTTAGATATCAAACGGCTGCATATTTGCTCCAATGATCTGCCTTCCCAACGATCGTACAGTTGTTGCTTAACCACTTCCCGCCCAGCCTATAGCAAAATGACGTCTGGGCTGTGGTTCAGTTAACCTGACTGGGCATCATATGACGTCCTTCAGGATAACAGCCGCTGCTCACCCGTGGGGGCGCGCATCGTGGCGATCGGTGCGTCAGTCTGAAACACTGCTACACCGATCTTGGTAAAGAGCCTCCGGCTGAGGCTCTTTACCACGTGATCAGCCTTGTCCAATCACGGCTTATCTCGATGTCAACAGGAAAAGCTGTTAATCGGCTTTTCCTCACTCTCGTCTGACAGACGCGAGTAGAGGAGGGCCGATAGGCGGCTCTCATGATGGGGGGGGGGGGTCGGCGCTTATTTATCAGCGCAGCCCCCCATCGGATGCCCACACTAGACCACCAGGAGAGCCACCAGGGAAGGGGGCAACATGTGGATGGCCAAGTATCTACCTCATGGCCATATTACGCCCAATCTGTGCCAATCAGTGCCCACAAATGGGCACTGACTGGCACCATTATATAACATATGAACAAATACAAACCGCAGAGGTGATCAAATACCACCAAAAGAAAGCTCTATTTGTGGGAACAAAATGATAAAAAATTTGTTTGGATACAGTGTAGTATGAACGCGCAATTGTCATTCAAAATTGCGACATCGCTGAAAGCTGAAAATTGGCTTGGGCAGGAAGGTGTCCAAGTGCTTGGTATTGAAGTGGTTGAATGGATAACGTTTTCCTGATATTTAGCTAAAATTGTAGGTTGCCAGTTTATTATACAAGTAGCCATATGAAGCTAAGATGGAATCTTGATGAGGCCTGATCCACTAATTGTATTGCTAATTAATGATCATTAAAAAAAAAAAAAAATAAATAAATCAGAAATGACTCTGTCGCTCTGGATGAGGCAGTGAAGTACTCACCTCTGCTGAAAGCGATCATTAATAGACACCCACACATCAAAGTAGATCTCAGGCTCAGAAATGTTATATGCTCCCAGAAGTCTATGCAGGCAGGTGGAATACTGCTTTAGCATATCAGCATGATCCTTCCAGCGCCGCGTCTGTGTGAATACCTTAAAAAAAAAAAAAAACATTTATTCATCAGTTTAAGCCGATATATATTCAGTTTGGTAAAAAAGAATAAAAAATAAAACGCAATAGGTGTATATTGATTGGTTTGCGCAAAAGTTATCGCGTCTACAAACTATGGGATAGAGTTAGGGACTTTTTTGTTTTTACTAGTAATGGCGGTGATCTGTGATTTTTAGCGGGACTGTGACATTGCAGCGGACAAATCTGAACCCAAATGACACTTTGGGGACCAGTGACATTACATTGATCAGTGCTACAAAAATGCACTGATCAATGTAAAAATGACACTGGCAGGGAAGTGGTTAACACTAGGGGGGCGATCAAGGGGTTAAGTTTGTTCCCTAGGTGTGTTCCAACTGTGGGGGGGCTCACTGGGACATGACAGCGATCACTGGGAACAGAAGATCTGACATGTCCCCTGTCAGAACGGCGATCCGCTTGCTTACACTGTCAGATCTCTGTTCTGCCTCTGTACTAGGCAATAGCGGGTCGCCGGTGGACATAGAGTCCGCTCGACCCCTGGACAAGCTCCCGCAGCGGAAGTGAGAGCGTGCCGCCGACGGCATTAGCCCGCAACTGCGTGAGATGCCATACAGGTATGGCGATTCACACAGTGCTGCTAACCTGCCGCAGCATATGTACGTGAGCTGGCCGGCAAGTGGTTAAATGCGGACCGCAGCCGCCTCAGAGCTGTATGAACCGTCTCCATTGGAAGCTTGTCGCACTCTCTTGTCATGCGAATTGGATGTGGAGAAACCCACATCTGATTCACATAAGTGTGAACACAGCCTCAAGTATATGAAAAATAGATGTGGTGTAAAAAAAAAAAAAAAATTATGTGCCAGTTTATGTCGCTGGTGAGTTGGAGAGCCGAAGACATGCAATGGGTGAACTTTATACACATTGAGTGTTATGACTGTATAAAGCATAGGGCATAACAGTGGTGATACCAAGTTCTGCACATAAGCTAAATAATGAGCTTTGCTTTTTTACTCCTATTTGAGTAGAGAATTATGAGTAAAAGTTATTAATTCCAGAAGGCTGTGAAAGTGACCTCATTATGTATAATGAACCGATTTTGGATATTTATTATTATTTTTGTATAATGCTAGAACTCATTTGTACTAGTACTATGAAAAGGGATGGCTTTCAAAACGTGCAATGTGATTTAATTTTTTTTTGTTTTTGTACTTTTTGTTGTTTTTGTATAATTGAAAAAAATTAAAATAAAATAGACGTGATGCCTTTACATTTAGTAAATTGGTTCAAAATGTTATCACTGTGGAATTACAGAAAGCATCATCATAAAAATTACCCCGAGGCCCATATATCTCCCCCGGCACATTCAACCATACTGTGGTTGGCACATCACTTCTCAGTCACAATCTCAGGGAATGTATAAACTTTGTCTTTCAACCATTTGTTTATAGTAAGAGTGAGATACATTATGTGTTGAACACACTCCTATTGAGGTCTCAGACCATACACCAGTAGAATTTTATGAGAAAATGGTCAGTGGGGTCAAATCGACCATCAACCGTAATAATGAAAAAAATTCAAAAGAAGCAAGAGGGAAAATTTTTCCTTGAATAGAAAACCACATTCATAGTTAGAATTAAGTAAGTAAATTAATTAAGTAATTAATTAAGTAAAATGGTACATATCCTAGAGAAACCTGTTTAATGCGTCTGAGATTCCATTCAAACAGCAGGTCTGGATGAAATTTTAAGGGCTTTTGAACAAAATTAGTTGACTCAACGACGGCAAGTAAGAATGTTCTAAAGAAGGATTTTTCTGCAAACGCTCGAAAGAAAATCTAAGCATGAATGAGCTTTACGATTTCCAGACTTCTTTTATTGGTTGGGCCAGCCCTACTATAACTGCACTTTACACCAGTGATTTTGGCTACATAGATGGCATATAAATACCTTGTTTTTTATAATGATTTTCCTTCATTTTTATAGTTTATAAGAAAAAAATAAATAAAATGATTGTGTTTTCCAGATAAACTTTTAATACAAGAGGCACCTATGGCACCGGATGCACAAAGCATTAGAGCACAGCAGCCGTTTTCTTTCAAACTCTCTTACATCAAACATACATAAAGACGCCTTTGAACAAGAAAGGAGGGGGAAGAAGAACCAGGGATGAGGCACAACTCTGACTCTTTTAGTTGTGCGCATAATTGCAGCTTGAAGTATTGAACTCTGTATTATTATTATTAAATAAAGTGTTACTAAACCCACGACCCTGCATTCACTATACAGGGGTCCCCGACTTACGAACGCCCGACCTACGAACATCTCCTACTTACGAACCGGGCGCTGCGGGGACCCCCTGCCATTTTCCACCGACCTTCTGCTATTCTGCGCATGCACAGCCAGACGGAGCCTCGGAAAATGACGGCAACCATTGTAAATGTCCGTAATTTGACGCGCATGCGCATAACGGCATTCGACGGAACATCGGAAATGTCCGTAATTGTCGGTCTGCGCAAGCGATTTAAGAACAGGAGGACAGTCCCTAACGAGTTCGTAACTCGGGGACCCCCTGTATCTGGTCTCCCACAGAACATGGAAATGCAATCATTTTAGTAAATATAAACTGATAAACACCTTTTCTCATCAACAGTATATAGCAGGTCTTGTGACTTCTATCAGTGTCTGGTTAAAGCGTGTAGGAGGAAATTTTATACTGCACTGGCTGCCCTCTCAGCATGCAGGTCCCCTGACCCTCTGTCTGGACAGCGCTGACTGGCCCTGTGCTGGTCACATGCACTGTCCCAAGAAAAAAAAAAAAAACTCTCTAGCAATACACACCAAACTGAGCATGGGCAGCCTGGTAGACTCTGTCTTATCTGGGCCAGTTTTGGAGTCAGTGGAAGAAGGGGAGAATCAGAGAAGAAGACAGGACCAAACAACCTTTTTACACAATGCAGAGGATTAACCCCTTAGGTTTCACAGTGAGTATAACAAAGCATGCTATGCTGTATATACGGACTGATTTTACGGTTGTGGGTTTAGTAACACTTTAAGGTCAGACTGCATAATCAAATAGACTGGTTACCATATGAGACGCAGAATATGATATGATATGAATGCAGAATTCAATCCGAAGTTTGCAAATAAAAATGTAAAAGTTGTCCTTTGAATTGTTAGAAGCTTACTTCATGACTGCTAAAACGTAAATTCAGGCGTGACCTTCAAAAGCCAGATGTACTTCTTGGCATGGGCCGTTTCCTTGAATCTGCTATCTGAAAACCATACTACAGCAAGTTTGTTGGTTTTATAAAAACAAAAGTGTGGCACATAGCCAAGCTAAAAGTCACAATCCAGGGTAGGAATCATCCACAGGGAAAATTAACCCAGAGTTGTATACATTTTGAAAAGCCAGCAGAATTCATATGGCTTGCGAGTTGTGTTCAACATTTCTTTATTTTGCATTGCCTTGTATAATATAGCATTATTATAATTTAACAGTAGTTTACGTCATTGTGCACATCATCCAGATTTACATAATGTGTTGCCCAGACACATTGGGGTTGATTTACTAAAACTTGAGTGTGAAAAAATCTGGTGCAACTCTGCATAGAAACCAATCAGCTTCCAGGTTTTATTGTCAAAGCTGAAGTTAGAAGCCGATTGGCACATCTGCACCAGATTTTGCACTCTCCAGTTTTAGTCAAATCGACCCCACCATGTGGGCTATTTATAATTGTTTTCACACCATATTCCCACAATTTTCACCCAGGATTCACACATTTTTCCAATTGAATCAAATTACAGCAATGAATTTTGGGTTAAAATTGCATGAATCTTGTGTAAAAACCTGGATTAATAGGCCCATATATGTTGCATTCATACAACACCTTAAGACCCCTTTCACACTGGTGACGTTTTTCAGGCGCTTTAGCGCTAACAGCAGCGCCTGTAAAATGCTTGCAGGACGTCAAAAAAAAGTCCTGCAAGCATCTTCTTTGAGGCGCTTTAGGAGCTCCTAAAGTGCCCCTGCGCATTGAAATCAATAGGCAGCTCCGCCAAGGCGCCTTGTGGGGGCGCTTTTAACCCTTTATTCGGACGCTAGCAGGGGTTAAAAGCGCCCCGCTAGCGTCCGAAAAGTGCCTCCACGCTGTCAGTGTGAAAGGGCTCTATTTAAAGACAAATATGGGTTTATTTTTCTTTCAAAATTATACTTACCTACGTGAATTCAGCATCAGTCTAAAGCCCCATACACACGGTCGGACAATCCGCGGACCAGGTCGGTCGGATCCTGTCCGTCATACTTTGTCTGATGTTGGTTTTGCGTACACACGGTCGGACAAAGTTGTCGGAAAATCAGATCATTCTGAACGTGGTGACGTTTGTTGCCTACGACGGGACTACGTAGAGGCTAGTAGCCAATAGCTTTGGTCTTGTAATGTGATCTGAGCATGCGTAGCACTTTGTCCGGTCGGACAACCGTACACACGATCGGATTTGGTGTGATCGGACCGTGTTGTCGGCAAATCTTTCCAGCAGGAGATAAGACTTTGTCCGTCGGACAATGCGACGTACACTGTCCGATGGTGCATACACACGGTCTGATTTTTCAACAACATTGTCCGATCGGACAGAATCCATGAAAAAGTCCGACCGTGTGTATGGGGCTTAATACTGCACCTGCCCCCGCCCCGGCTCTAAGAGTGAGAATCAAGCAATCAAACATCGCCAATCGCTCGGTTCTCAAGGCTCCATGACTCCATGAGAGAGCTGGTGACTTTCACTAAATGCTCTAGTGTTGCTGTGCATGTGGACCATGGCCATCCTGCTCAGAAGGAAGTGTTTTACATGACATGCTTGTTTTCATCTTCTACTGTGCGAGTATATCTATGTGGTTATAATAAATTTTAAATAGTTTGATATATACCTTGAAGTGGTTTTTGTTCTTACACCTTTTAACATGAGGAGAGATGTCTGGATACATGCTGGAGCTGTCCGTGGTGGATAATCCTCAGAGGAGATTATAGGTGTTCAAAAATGCCCAAACAACAAACTAGTGGTCCATTTTTAAGGGTAAAGGGCTTGGCTTACTGTGGTGTTGGTGGAAGACTATTGCTCACCGATAAGTCAAGAGTCACTCGCCTAGCAGGTGCTTCCTGGGATTGATGGACATTTATGCACCGCATTTTTCTTTTACATGCGTATGTATGCATTTGAGAAAGGGACCTTAGATTGTAAACTCCTTAAGGGCAGGGTCTGATGTGAAAGAATAGTATATAAAGTGCTGTGTAAATTGTGGCGCTCAACTGAAGAAACACATTTAAATCCCTGGCAGAATACAGATGGATATTCATTGCTGACATGAGTAATATTATAAAAATATTCCAAAAAAATGTTTTATTACAACACAGGGTGCAGCCAGTCACTCACCCCAGGATTAAGATATCCAAGCTCTCCAGTGATACCATCTTTATAGGTGACTTTCACATGCTGGTGAGAGCGGGAATGTACCATCATATCCCAAGAGTAACCATACAGGCCATTTGTCCAGTTATTGTAGCCCTGAGGAGAAAGATACAGACTGTAATCTATGCGGTATATTACATTATTAATATAAGTATTTATTTATTACAGCGCTATCATTTATTGTCGAGCTGCATAAAGTAACAGATATAACAAAGGAGCATAGTAGTAACACAATACATTACATTTTCCTAAGACAAGTACCTAAAGTTGTTTAGTAACATGGTGGAATATCAAGAAACCATACGACAAACAGTACAGTTCATAGAGCTTACAGTCTAGACAAGACACATGCACATAACCCACAACTGTTCTCATATAAAGTTGACCTGTCATCTACAAAATGATAACAATTCAGTTAATAGAAGGATCATAAAGTGGGCCAGTGCCTACCGCATACAAACAAAAGATTTCCCAGCCAGCCTGCAAAACAACCAAATTGACCCTGTTGGGGACAGGGTCAATTTGGTTGTTTTTGCAGACTGCCAAGTGTGCTGGGAATTCTTTTGCTTGTTGGCAATGCGTGTTACCCTTCCATGAGCACCTTGCTGTAAAGGCTAGTTATAGTTTGGGGTGGTTGCCATTTTTTTGTACAGGGCCAGTGCCTACAGCTGCAAAAAAAAAAAAAAAAAAAAGAAAAAAGGGAGGAAGAAGAGTTTTTGTCTTAGTTAAAACCACTACTCCATTAAGTGGTGAGATTGTAACTGATGAAGATGTAGAAAATGCTAAAGTCAACCTGTACTGCAATTTACACTTTAAACCTCTTTCTGCCCGCCCGCTGGCGCCCTTTGACTGGGTTTTAAGGCGGACGGACTGGACAGATTTCCTGATCAAGTTACCACTGTGGTTGGCTGTCACAGTAGTCACGTGAGCAGGAGCCATCCCGACGGCTCCCAATCATAACTAGAGACTGGAAGCCATCGGTCACTATGCTGGGAGTGTGCAGTGAGTGTGCTCTCATCACAGAAACCTCGGGTGCCATGGAGGCACATGTGCAGCGCAAGGGTGTGTAAACCCACCCTCCTTGCTGCTGCACATATGCGTGAAGTGTTATACAAGAGCTTAAAAAGTAAACATGTTGCCTAAGCACACCACAGGATACCTGCTAGTATTACTTTTTTAAACAGGGGACCTATGTTGTGCCCCTTTACTTCTGGGGTCTGACTTTCTCTCACTTCACACCTGTCAATTGCCAAACCACTATCTACTAAAAGTGCCCTTACTGGCCACTCGAGCTGTGCTGCCCCAACGCGGCATAGAAGTTATATAGATTGTTCCATTTTCTATGGACTTTTATATTTAGTTTACATGCTGCCATCTAGTGACCTTTTGTGGTAATGCACTTTTTTCTTATGTTCTTTTCCCCTTATGTTATGACACACTTCCTTTATATGTAATTCTCCACCCTTCTTCCTGTGATTGTACTTCCTGTGTCATGGATGCAGCTACAAGCCACATGTAGCAGGGCACAACCTATTCATCTGTTTGTATCCTGTCATCTGCTGTAACCATGTTCAGAATAAAAGCATCTTGTGTATGGAATTGGTATTTGGTGAGTTTAAACTATCTGATGAGGATTGTCCTCAGTGATTATATCTTATACAGGCCAGGCATAGAGGTCTCACAATGGATAGTTGCTTCACAACAATCGAAGTCAGAATATGAGCATTCTCATTGGACAGAAAAATGGCAGTTGGCAGTGCTTAGCTATACAGTTAGGCCCAAATAAAGTGAGACTAAATCAGAGATGGGCACAGTGGAGGCTTTTTTTGGCTAATAAAGAAAATATCAGGTATCTTGTTGCATCAGGACCTTCACATTTTAAAGTTAAATAAGGTGGACAGGGTCACTTGGGAAGGCACTCACCTGGGTAATGAAATGTGAATATGGCAGGAATAGCTGCTCTAATATATAGATGACGGTAAAGATGGCTCCTAGTTTATGCCTCAGCCCATACTGTGCAGTTCCTTTGCCCTTTTGACCCGGATAGACACACTCTGGACTCCTTTGTGGTGGCTGAGTTTGTGGTAAAACGCAATGTAGGCAGCGGGGCAATTTGGACACAAGTCGTCGTGGCCAGTCAGGATAACAGAAGATAGGGCTTGTGGCCAGCATGGTGTAGGAGAACATACCTGTGAAGAGGATATATGTTAAACATAAGGTCAGAGCATAGATATGGAGATGGCATGAGAACAGTGAAAAAAGATGCATAAAAGGATCAAACTTGCAGAGAGACATTTGGTTGGCATTTCTGGGGCACTGTGTGAGTTTCTCCGATTCTCATAATTAATCTTTGTTGCACACACACACAGCTTTTTGCTAAATTTAAATGCCACCGCACTAGAAACACTGGGAAAAATAACATTTATCCCTTCTGCGCTCTACAGCATCCTTGGGCAGAATCCATTACAGGGTTAACAAATTTCTCCTTAGGCCTCAAAAGGTCAGGATTCTGCAGCTCTTGCCAGCAGTGAACGGAATGCCGAGAAGCATGCCAGGTTTTTATTACTATCCCTGCCCCTGTTAGGAAGATTCACTCTTTATTCGTCTTGTTTATTGTTGTTATCATCAAAAGTGAAGGTAAAAGAAAATCCCAAATTTTGGGTTGTCCACAGAACAATACTGTTGGATGGATTCCCTTAATTTGTAGGGATTTCCTTCCTGTTTTGGCTATAGGATAGGAAGTGATCGTAATTCTACCCAATGGGACATAGATGGCAAAAAAACTGATAGGGGTTATACTTACTGTTTGCTTTATCTTACTCTATACAAAATTAAAAAGAGTTTTACCTATAGTTTAAAGACAAAAAATAAAAAAAGAGAGAAGAAGAGCACAACGATCTTGCACAATAAAATGTATCTTTACTGTGAGAATTAAAAACGAATGCACTCAAATCAGTGAAGAAGGGCACGTAATGTACAGCCAGATGATGAAATTCAGTCAGTGTTGGGGGCCGGTGGCACAGGTGCAGGAAAAGCTGTGTCTTTCTCCTTTCCTTCCTGACAGGTTTGTATACTGGATGAGGATGTAACCCATGCGCCTGTACGGCACTCTACGCCAGGGCTCACTCATGGCTGTGCTGATCGCTACTCTACTCTCTGGTAACATGTTTTGGGTGCCAGCCCCACCTTTATCAAGCCTCCTAGCCTCGGCTGTGAGTGAGCTCTGGCGTAGATTCCCGTACAGGTGCAGAAGTTCCATCCTTATCCAGCCACCCAGCCTGCAAACCCGTTAGAAGAAAAAGGAGAAATATGCAGCTTTCCCTGCAGCACTGCCGTCACCAAGTGACAGTGGCTTCATTCCATCATCTGGCTGTGCATGTGCTTTTCTTCACTGATTGATGTGAGTGCATTCATTTTTAAACTTTTCCAGTAAAAGTTTTACTGTGCAAGGTTGTTGTGCTCTCTTTTTTTTGCCTTTGTCTTTTGTGCTATATTTGAAGCCTAAGTGTACAATTAAAAACAGAAAAATCAGCAGAAAGGCACATAAGTTACTGTGAGTAGGATGTGTCTCTTGTGCCAATTCCTCTTCTTTTCCTCCCTCCATAGCCCCCCAACCCTCCAATGCGACAGGGGTTAGTACAACTAGGAGGGCTGTCACAGGCTTTCATCAAGAGAACCTGACTATGCTCGCTCTTTTCACCTAGCTGCTCCATTCAAAGAAACTGTACTACAACTTCTATGAATAAAACTTGATCTATGAATGGAGGGGGCATACCTATCAATCATCCACCTGCCCTCCATTATTAGATCCTGTTTTATTCATAGAAGCTGTAGTATGGCTTCTAAAAATGGAGCAGCTAAGCGTCAGCCTCTTAGTTTTATGAAAGCGGTAGTAAACTGCTGTTTTTTTTTTCTTATAATTCTGCAAGGCAATGCCATAATGTGCTAGTATGCATCGCATAATAGCAGATTATGTGAAACTTACCTTAGAATGAAGCCCTCCAGCAGCACAACGTCACCGCTAAAAGGGCATCTATCCTCACACAGTTTGCCTTCCAGGTTCGCAGACTCTGGCTGTGTGAGTGGCCGGAGCCGCCATGATGTCACTCCCGCACATGGGCGTGAGAGCTGCCATTTCCAGCACAGGACTCTGAAGGAATGGCACAGTATGCCGGTCCTTCAGAGCGCATGCGCCAGTGACATCACCGGCTGCATCAAAGTAAATAGCTCCTAAAAGGTGCATGTTTAGCAGATAATTACTGTACCTACAGGTAAGCCTTATTATAGGCTTACCTATAGGTAAACGCCATGCATGGAAGTTTACTCCCACTTTGCTGCACTGAAAGACTATGGTAGTGGAGGTTGGAGAGCAGGCACAAACAAGGATTTCAAGTAAAAGAACAGGAATCGGCACAAGGGACACATCCTACTGACTGCAAGTTATGTCCCTTGTGCCGATTTTTCATTGTAGCGATTTTAGCTACACTTAGGGGGTTATTTACGAAAAGCCAAATCCACTTTGCACTACAAGTGCGAAGTGCAGTCGCTGTAAATCTGAGGGGTAGATCTTAAATGAGGGGGAAGTTCTGCTGATTTTGTTATCCAATCATGTGCAAGCTAAAATGCTGTTTTTGATTTTCCTTGTAGTTCAAAGTGGATTTGCCTTTAGTAAATAACCCCTTAAGGCTTTAAACATCTGTAAATCATCCGTGCACTTTTCAACAGTCAAGAAAAATATACATTTGATTGTTGATTGTTTGCTTCACAACTGCAATGCATTTGCTGAGTAAACTGATTAAGACTAATGTAAAAAAAATGAACATTTATTTAAAACACTTTGATTTAAATGTGTCTGACATGTTATCCAATCGAGTCAGATGCATGGATCAGAATAAAGACAGGTCTGTGTTCTGATATGTGCATCTGACCGGCACAGATGTACATTCCAGGATGCACTTGGAGATCCGTGCGGCCAGCTGCCCGTCACCGATGATTTAACTATTCTCTCTGCACGCAGCTACATGGAAGACCTATGCCTCCTACGTGCATGAAGACGGACATTTTCACAGGTGTACAGAAAACCCGGTGTGAATGAGGCCTAAAAATAATCATGGCAATAATAACTTACAGCAGGTGATTTCCCCTTATATGAATGTCTTCTGCTGTGTTTGCTTACCTATACTGAATAGCTGGGAATTCATACAGTGGAAATAGCTGACAAAAAACATGGCTATTGGGCGTGTGACATCAAAGAAGAGGAGGTATCCTGCAGTCAGGTCTAAGATCAGACCACCCCAATGGACCACCACAAGGTTTGTCATCTCCTCAGACAGAATCAACCTACAAGAAAAACACACAGGGCCTTTTATATGCAATCTGAAGGGAAGATATAGGTTTGCGTACTAAGGTCAATCAAATCTCACTTTTTATGTTTCCACGGTCGCTCAGAAAATCGTCCTGCTGATTACAAAAGGCCCTACTTTAGATTTGACATCATGGTTGCCTGAGGAAGGAGCCATTTTAGGAGTTCAAAATTGTCTTTGTATCTTCTACAGTGTTCTATTAATAAAGGCTCGCTGTGAGCAAGAGATGTGCTGGTGATATCTACAATTCTTAGCATCTCTGCATGCTACAAACATTGGTACTGATTCACTGTAACAGGAGGCATTGCAACCTGAGTTGCACACAGATACACAGTCTCCATTTGTCCTGTTTACTATGATTTATTAAAAGCGGAGTTCCACTTCCAAAAATTTAAAGTCACCCGCTACAAATACTGTAGCTGCTGACTTTTAATATAAAGGACACTTACCTGTCCAGGGCGCCCGTGATGTCGGCACCTGAAGCTGACCCTTCCCTCGGCTCCGGGTGCAGGTGCCGGCATCCTTACTAAGGGAAACAGGAAGTGAAGCCTTGCGGTTTCACAGCCTCTTTCCTACTGCACATCTGCGAGTCGCGCTGCGCTTTCTGAATGGTCCCTACTGTCTTCTGGGACTTGTGTGTCTCACAGAAGGCAGTGGGGGAGGAGGAGGGCCGGACATTGCGTAGTTCGCCGCACAAGATTGCAGCGATTTTTCCCCGGAAGTCCGAGCAGATACCTGAATTTGACAGGTATCCGCTATCCCCTCCCCCCTAAAAGGGTGCCAAATGTGCCACCAGAAGTGGGGGTTTAGGGGGGTGGAAACCGACCTGCGGAAGTTCCATTTCGGGGTGGAACTCTGCTTTAATTACAGGTACTTATGTAGCGCTGTCAATATATACAACACTTTACATATATTATACATTCACATAAGTCCCTCCAAAAACTCGCAATCTAAGGTCTTTAACTGACATTCATACATACTAGTGCCAATTTATACAGAAGCCAATTAACTTCCCAGCATGTCTTTGGAGTGTAGGAAGAAACCACAGTACCCCGATGAAACCCACACAGGGAGAACATGCAAGCTGCAGGTAGGTAGAGCCCTGATTGGGATTCGTCCAATGACCCCAGTGCTCACTGAAAGTTAAAGTAAAGGAAAGTCCCAAATTTGTTTTTTTTACCAGAACAGGAAAATAGGGGAAATCTTCCAATCAAGACACTAGTTCTGGTCACCCAGGGATTCCCTCACTTGGGAAGAATCTTCTTTTACTTCCTGTTTTGGCTATGCAACAGCAATTAAAGTAAAATCTCCATAATTAGGACAAAGATTTAAATAGCATATATAAAAAAAATAAAAAAAGGGGAAGGAGATTGCCTTTGTACTACTTTAAAAGAAAGACAAGTGTGCATGTACAGTGTGGTGTAGCAGAAATAGGTATACATCATAGCCCGTTATATTGTATTTTATAACTAAACTGCGCCACCTGGTGACCAACTTCTGCATTTCAGGTTTGCCACAGACAGCACTCTGTATTACTGAACACATACACCAGCCTTTTTCAACCAGGGTGCCTTGAGGTTTCTTCAGGGGTGCCTTGGCAAAATGCCTAAAAATTGCCCAACAATTGTATACAAAGCAGCGTGTGGATAAAGCCTGCCATTTAGTTACACAAAGCCACAGGTTTTCATTGTGCACCATTACAACCTTCTAGCTGCGTCCTAACGACCATTGGCGTCATCAGTTGATAAGGAGAATGTCAGTCGCCTGCATAGCATCCTTATTTTTTGACCCTCCCCTGCCCCTCTCCATCACTTTGGGGTTACATTAGCTGGGTGATGGAGAAAAAACTGAGGGAGAAGAGAAACATTGGAATACTAGTCAGTACCAGTTTGCAAAAGTGTATTTGCTTTGGAAGAATAAATCACGTTGGGTGTCCTACCGTACGTGTGGATGTTGCTGCATTGTGTAAAACTACTAGAATCGTTTTTATATTTCAGAATGGGGTGCCTTGGCTGAAAAAAGGTTGAAAAAACACTGGCATACAAAACAAGTTATTGCAATCTATTTATGATAACAGAAATCCTTCACTGATAGGTCTAGCCATAGGAAATACCAGAGTTTCTTTTATAGGCAAGTTCTAGCATTGTGAATCAGTAGAGATCTCTGAAGTATGGAATATTATTGTAGAATGTCTTTTTTTGGATTTTTACACACTAAAAAGGAATTATTATGTTTATTTAGTTCTAAAAACTAAAACTACATGGGCGTTTCTTGCAGGACGTGGCCATAGATTGCTGCAATCCTTCGCTCAGACCCTTTCCATCGCTAACAGAAATCCCCCCCACAGCTGTCTGACTTAGATCAGTCGATATGACAATTGCCTTTAGTCAGTCATTAGTAGTCATCAGGGTGAATAAAAAAAAAAAAGGATTTATTTTTTTAAATCAAAAAAATAAAATAAACATTTTTTTTTATTTAAAAATCGATTTTTTATTAAATGTATTTTAATAAAATGCTTTTGAATTAAAAATCTATCTAAAAGATAGTTTTCTATTTACATTAATAATTTTGTTTATTCAACATGAAATGGAGCTTAGTTATGTAGCATGAGGCTGTATATGCTGCAATATTTACATTTTTGGTAAACTCATTCAATGAATCAAAGCTCTGCAAGCAGAGATAACATGCACTGCCTGATGCATTCACACAATTTCACAGTAACCATGAGCTAAAACAAAGTTCAGGAATATTCCTTTATTCCATTGTAAACTACAAACTATATGATTAAATTGGTTCTGATATCGCTGTTTTACTAACCCGACAGCTTATTACTCCAAGATCCCTTTCACTCTGGGGCGCTTTGCAGGCGCTAAAGCGCTAAAAATAGCATCTGCAAAGCGCCCTGAAACACCTGAATCTGTGTCTCCAGTGTGAAAGCCCCGAGATTGATTTGAATTGAGTTGAGAGGTCAAATCGATTCAAATTTTCATCGAATCGATCTTTTCTTTTTTTTATTTCACCAGGACCAGCGGGGTGTCCTAATGAGCTGCAGGCAGGTGTTTTTAGGTGAGGCCTCGGCCTAGTCCGCGAGGCCGAACGCCGCGGCCTCGCCTAAAAACTCCTGCCCGCAGCTCATTAGGACCGGCGCGTTGTCCATCAAAAAAAAAAAACAAAAAAACAACTCGATTCGAATTGTGAATCGAGTTTAAAAAAACAAATAAATAAATAAATAAAAATTGCCCAGCTCTAATGCACGCCACCACAGATATTTTTTTTTTTTTAAATTTTAAAACCTTTTAGCATTTTCTTTCACTTCACAATGATGTGCCACTCTGTGTTGGTGTATCACATAAAATCCCCAAAAAATACATTTACGCTTTTGGTTGTAACATGACAAAATTTCAAGAGGTATGAATCCTTTTTTAAAAGGCACTGTATATGTGATTGTGCCTGCCTGCAACAAAAAACCTCACAACAATCACTAATATAATTCAGGCATTACTGCTGACCCCGGGTACTCAATTCTAAGGACAGGGCCAAAATGACCAAGTCCTATTTTATATTTACTATTGCAGCCATTGAGGTTTGTAAAGAAGTCAACACCTGTAATAATGCAGTCTTTGCTACCAGGAATCAGTGAGTATGCTGCTATTGTCTTGCTTTCCTTTCTCTGTAGGAGAAAAAAAAAAGATCAGCCCAGTGTCAGGATGTAAGGCCCCTTTCACACTGGGGCGGTGCGGGCGTCGGCGGAAAAGCAGCGCTATATTTAGCGCTGCTTACCGTAGTTTTAGCCGTTCGGCATTCGGCCGCTAGCGGGCGGTTTTTACCCCCGCTAGCAGCCGAAAAAGCTGCAGCGGCGCTTTGCTGGCGGTACCCCATTGAAATCAATGGGTAGGAGCGGTATAGGAGCGGTGAATACACCGCTCCAAAGATGCTGCTAGCAGGACTTTTTTTACCGTCCTGCTAGCGCACCTCTCCAGTGTGAAAGCCCTCCGGCTTTCACACTGGAGTTAAAGGATCTGCTTTTTTCAGGCGCTATTTTTAGCGCTGTTGCGCCTGAAAAACGATTTGGTGTGAAAGGGGTCTAAGAGACCAACAGGTCTTGCCTAAACTGAAGGCCGACAACTGACACTCTTTGGACTGCTGGATAGTACGATTGTCAATTACAGCCTTTATATTGACCATTAACATTAAAACCTAATCATACAAACTCTGAACAATCTATTTTAGATTTATAACAAAATTGTGTACAAGGGAGGCCTGACTAAACAACTCATTCGGTTTGTGTCCAATCAGGCAGGCCCTTGCTTTACATAGTTGTTGGTAGATTTAAAGAAAATAATAGGATGAGATTAAGCCCGGGTTCACACATGTGCGTTGCGAATTGAAGCTCCGGTTTCACTGCGAAGATAAAAATCAGCTGTTCAGAGGTTCCTCTGCGTTTTAGCTGCGGATCAGTGAGCAGGGAGGTGTAGTGAGGAGAAGGAGAGAATTCTGTGTTCAGAACGGAATGCATCTGCGTTCCCATAGAAGATACTGGGCTTGTAATCCGCACCGCAATGCCCAGAAAACGCACACGTTTTTTGTGCAATGCGCAGTGCGAATGCAACGCACATATGGGAACCAGATGCCTTCAAATAAATGTATTTTAAAATGTCCTGCGAATTGGATGCGGTGTAAGCTGCATCTAATTCGCATAGGTGTGAACGGGGGTTTAAACATCAATGGCCAGATTTTAAATTTCTTTCATGTAATCCTGACAGCCCATTTGTAATTAGGATTTGTAATACAGCATGATGTTCAATCTGTTACTTGTGTGTGAAAGGTAGAAAACACAAATAATCGAAAATCAAGTAATCCTTTACAGGTAAGGCTGCACCACATTATAACAAATCAATGGTGAAGTTGGAGAAGATTATCTCAGATGGGTAATGCAGGGATAAAAATCTGCTTCCCAGTCCACCCATCAATATATTAGGGTATACAGGAGGCCAAGGCTATTATAAAAGAGGCAGTTGGACCCTCAAACGTTACACCAACAAAATGACAGTAATATGTGTACTTAGATACCAGATACAACTCTAAACTGAAACTCTATGTTGGGTGGGATTAGCTTTTCAGTATATTCCAACCAGTAACAGAATTTATCTGATGCACATGCAGTCTTACTTGAATGGGTCAAAGAGCCAATGACGTGACAGCGTGCCCATGGAGTACCCTTCTACCCAGTCTGCATCCAGTTTCTTGATTCCAGCAATAAAGTACACAATGAAGATCTACAAGATGTCACACAAATAAAGATGGTTCAAGCTTATAAAAAATATATAGATTTATATTACGTTGCATTACGTTGACAGTTTTTCAACCAAGATGCACTGAAGCATACAACTGAAAAAGTAACACATACAGTGCATCCGGAAAGTATTCACAGCACTTCACTTTTTCTACATTATGTTATGTTACTTTTTCCAAAATGGATTAAATTCATTATTTTTCTCAGAATTCTACAAACAATACCCCATAATGACAATGTGGAAGAAGTTTGTTTGAAATCTTTGCAAATTTATTAAAAATAAAAAACAAAAAAAATCCCATGTACATAAGTATTCACAGACTTCGCTTAATACTTTGTTGAAGCACCTTTGGCACCAATTACAGCCTCAAGTCTTTTTGAGTATGATGCTACAAGCTTGGCACACCTATTTTTGGGCAGTTTCTCCCCTTCTTCTATGCAGGACCTCTCAAGCTCCATCAGGTTGGATGGGGGGTGTCAGTGCACAGCCATTTTCAGATCTCTCCAGAGATGTTCAAATCGGGTTCAACTCTGGACTCTGGCTGGGCCACTCAAGGACATTCACAGAGTTGTCCCATAGCCACTCCTTTGTTATCTTGGCTCTGTGCTTAGGGTCGTTGTTCTGTTGGAAGATGAACCTTCACCCCAGTCTGAGGTCGAGAGCAAGTTTTCATCAAGGATGTCTCTGTACAATGCTGCATTTCCCTCTATCTTGACTAGTCTCACAGTTCCTGCAGCTTAAAAACATCCCCGGGGCATGATGCTGCCACCACCATGCTTCACTGTAGGGATGGTATTGGCCAGGTGATGAGCAGTGCCTGGTTTCCTCCAGACATGACGCTTGCTATTCAGGCCAAAGAGTTCAATCTTTGTTTCATCAGACGAGAGAATTTTGTTTATCACGGTCTGAGAGTCCTTCAGGTGCCTTTTGGCAAACTTCAGGTGGGCTGTCATGTGCCTTTTACTAGAGGAGTGGCTTCCGTCTGGCCACTCTACCATACAGGCCTGATTGGTGGAGTGCTGCAGAGATGGTTGTTCTTCTGAAAGGTTCTCCTCTCTCCATAGAGAAATGCTGGAGCTCTGTCAGAGTGACTATCGGGTTTTTGGTCACCCATTGCTAAGTTTGGCCAGGCAGCCCGCTCTAAGAAGAGTCCCGGTGGTTCCAAACTTCTTCCATTTATGGATGATGGAGGCCACTGTGCTCATTGGAACCTTCAATGCTGCAGAAATTTTTCTGTACCCTTCCCTAGATCTGTGCCTCGATACAATCCTGTCTCGGAGGTCTACAGACAATTCTTGGACTTCATGGCTTGGTTTGTGCTCTGACATGCACTGTTAACTCTGGGACCTTATATAGACAGGTGTGTGCCTTTCCAAATCATGTCCGATCTACTGAATTTACCACAGGTGGACTCCAATTAAGTTATAGAAAAGGATGATCAGTGGAAACAGAATGCACCTGAGCTCAATTTTGAGTGTCATCGCAAAGGCTGTGAATACTTACTATATGTACATGATTTTATTCGTTTTTTTATTTTTAATAAATTGGAAAAAACTCAAAACAAACTTCTTTCGCATTGTCATTATGGGGTATTGTTTGTAGAATTTGGGGGAAAATAATGAATTTAATCTATTTTGTAATAAGGCTGTAACATAACAAAATTTGGAAAAACTGAAGCGCTATGAATACTTTCCGGATGCACTGTAGACAAGCTGGCAAAAAGACATTGGCATATTCACCATACGTGCAGAAAATGTTGTTAATTAGTGGGGTTGATTTATTATTATTTACAATGTACATTTCACTGTATGCATAGGGGGAAGAGAAAAATCATAATAGGTTTACGTTTACAGCCTGAAACAGCTGTCAAGTAGTGTCTGAGACTGCTGTACCTGAGCTGCAGTCTCTGAGTCCCTGCGCTCATAGCAGGAGCCACTGGAGGACGGGTGACTGGTGTACTATAAGGATACAAAAGCTTGGATGGGCTTTGGCATATCCTTTACTGAAATCAGATGTTTTATTCTTACAATGATGCTGGGGTTTAAAACACATCTTACAATCTAATATCACTCCTAAGCTGCCTGCATGGTCTGATGTTCTACATTGTCTCCAACAAGGTCTTTGTGGAAAAATCTCTGTATTAGGCACCTTTTAAACTTGTGCGACATGAAAGTCACGCAATTTGCTGCGATTTTGATCCGACTTGAAGCAATGCCTGTGTAATCTTGAGGTCTATGGACTGCAAGTTGCATCAAAGTTGGACCAAAGTAGTGCAGGGACTACTTTGAAGTCGCACAGATATGAACGGTACTCATTTGAAATCTTGGGGTACGACTTGTCATGCGACTTTGCAGTCCCAAGTCACAGGACAAGTGTGAAAGGGGCCTTATACAGGTCAAATATACAATAGTATAAAACCTTAAACTGCGATTACCTGGCTTCTGAGTACAGTGTAATTCCAAAGTGGGACATGTGCATTGCGCTTGCGAGGACTGAATAAGCCATCAATAGACCTAAGTGATAAAGGAAATGCAAAAGTTATAATTATGTATTTAGTGTACTTAGTCAAGTAAAAAAAAATGTGGCATCCTATTAAGTCTAGATTTAACCACTTGACCTACAGAAGGTTTTACCCCCTTCATGGCCAGGGCATTTTTTTTGCTATTCAGCACTGCGCTACTTTAACTGGAAATTTCTCGGTTGTGCAACACTGTACGCAAATACGACTTTTAGCAATTTTTTGTTTAACACAAATAGAGCTTTCTTTTCGTGGGTGGTATGTGATCATCACTGTTTAAACTTTTATATTTTTTTTACATTTTCGGGATTTCTCATTTATATTGCAAAAAATAAAAATAAAATGTATTTTATATATATATATATATATTTTTTACTTTATGTTATTAAACATACAATAACGTAATATTAAAATCAAATTTCTTTATAAATGTAGGCCAAAATGTATTCTGCTACATGTCTCTGATAAAAAAAAAAAAAAAAAAAAAAAATCCCAATAAGTGTATATTAATTGGTTTGCGTTAACGGTATAGCGCCTACAAACTATGGTATATATAGACTGGAATTTACGCAGCTGCTTGAATACAGGAGCTGGCAGTGCACATTCCTACATCAACAGAGTTTATCATAGAGTATGGTCATTGATTTTCTCTCATAGCCTGTGGGCCAAACAAGAGAAATCTAGCTGATTATGGCTAGCTTTATACTATTGCAAGTGTACATGTCCCAGAGGTCAGAGGGGTCTTGCTGCTAAAATTACCAGTAACGATTGGCGTTCATCAGGGTCAGCTGGAATCCAATCAACCCATAGAGATAAGAGTGGTTGTTCCAAGTCGTCTTGTCTAAGAAGAAGACATACCAGTACGGCACTAAAAATAGCAGGCAGCTAAGGCGGTAAAAGCATCCAAGAGTTATACCCAGGGCTCCTGAAAGACAAGAGACAGTACAATGAAAACATGGAAGCGAAGAGTAAATGAAGAATGTGGGATTAACTGAACTCATTTATTAGTTACATCACCCTTTACTATTAGACATTCCCATATGTAGACAATGGTATTGACTTAATATAGACATGTGTCCATATAAGGGCAATGATGTCACTAGCATCCTGCCCCTTTATTTATGTGTGCTGCAGGTTGGAGAATGACCCGGCCCGCAGCGGATTGAAGTTTAAAAAAAAAAAACAAACACCACATGCAATTTTATAGTTCAGATTGTGATGAGTTCAGAGGATGCCCAAGTTCATGTCTACTCCTGATTTGGTTTTTCAGCTGTTTTTCATCCACACTTCACCTAGTAATGACTAAAGAAATGGCAATCAGACAGCAAATAAAGACTTCAGTAACCTGATTGCCAGATATTGAGGTTGCTTTACTAAAACTGGATAGAGCAAAATCTGGTGCAGCTCTGCATAGAAACCAATCAGCTTCCAGTTTTGTTTTGTCAAAGCTTAATTGAACAAGCTGAAGTTGGATGCCGATTGGCCACCATGCATGACTGCACCAGATTTCGCACTTTCCGGTTTTAGTAAATCGACCCCCAGTGGTAATTAGTCACCAGGGCATCCTGACAGCAGATTTGTCCAGCCCTGCTATAGTGACACAAGAGCCGGTGTACTATCATTTACTTACTTACCCCATCACAAAGTGTCCGCTGTGTGCTGCGCATGCGCAGTACATAGGACACCCAGATTCCGAAAATTGCCGAAGATGAACGGCGCCTGCGCCGTGAGTCCACTTTCAAGCCCCACCATCCAAGTGGACATAGAGTTAGAATATAAAAGAGCCGAGCGCAGCAAGGCCCTGCCCGAAGCGTGACGAGCGAAGCGAGCCCACGAGGGGCCCTCTAAGTTTGTGTAGCCCTATGTCCACTTGGATGGTGGGGCTTACACCTCGACTCACGGCGCAGGCGCCGTTCATCTTCGGGGATTTTCCGAAAATCCTTATGCTCCGTACTGCGCATGCACAGTACACAGCGGACACTTGGTGATAGCCGGACTGTTCCTGACAGAACACCGGCAGGAGGAACCATGGTGTGCAGAGGGGGGAGTAGGTATTCTACAGAGCTGTAGGTGTGGAATATTTGCTTCAGCTTTTCAAGTCTTAGATCGTAAGCTCACAGGGAGCAGGGACCTTCTAACTCTTGTTCTGAATTGTACGGTTGGTGTATTGTCTTCCCTTTATATTATAAAAGGAGCTATATAAATCCTATATATTATTATTATTATTATTATTATTATTATTATTATAATAATAATAATAATAATAATAATAATAATAAAGACACATCCCACTGGAAATGTAAGTATATTCCCTATTCTTTTAGCAGATATGCTGTCAGCACAGGATTACTTGTAAGTTAAACACAGCAATAACTTAAATATGAGCTTACTAAAAAATACACAAGACTTTCCATTTAAATAGTTTTCACACTATAGTAAGAATTCTTGGTAGATATTACAGAAAGCTTCAAGTATAACCCATTACATTAGCCCTTACGTACCCCTTCTTTACTAGGCCATTTTTCAGTACTGTGATAGTTTGACTGACACTTATTCTGTCATGCAACACGGTACCCAAATGTATTTCATATTACTTGTTTGAGACAGATAGAGCTTTCTTTGGTGGTATTTACTCACCACTGGGTTGTTGTTATTTCGTAATATATGAAGGAAAAAAGGCCAAACATTTTGTGAAAAATGTCCCTTACTTTGAGTTATTACAAGCTTATCAAATGAAAATGCCAGAACAGTACAAAACTCCTCCAAATAACCCCTTTTTTTAAATGAAGAAACATGCTGGCATTGAGGGAATTAAAATATACAGTATATACTCGAGTATAAGCCGAGTTTTTCAGCACATTTTTTGTGTGCTGAAAATGCCCCCCTCGGCTTATACGGGAGTCAAGCATTTTTCTGCAGCAGAGAATGACATTTTCTGAACCGACTTTGGTGCCCCCGTATCTCGGGGCCACTTGGTGCTAGGGACCCCAAATTTGGTGTGCAAACCCAGTGGATCTAGCACTACAACATATCCATGGGGTTCCTAGCACCAAGTGGCCCCGAGATACGGGGCCCCAAAGTAGGTTTGGAAAATGTAATTTTCTGCAGCAGAGAATGACATTTTCCGAACCGACTTTGGGGCCCACTATCTCGGGGCCACTTGGTGCTAGGAATCCCATTGGATATGTTGTAGTGCTAGTTCCACTGGGTTTGCAAACCAAATTTGGGGTTCCTAGCACCAAGTGGCCCCGAGATACGGGGCCCCAAATGTGGTCAACTGTGTCCAACTGCAGCAATGCCATTTCGGGACCCTTTGGGTTCAGAGACCCCAAATTTGGCTGCCGCTAGGGACCCTTAACTACCGAATTTGATGTTCGTGGGACCTATGGCTGCAAATGGGCACAGTGAAGCATGCAAATGGGCACAGTGAGGCTGCAAATGGGCATTATTGACCCTCTTTTCCACTTACAGTAGCTGCGCATTTCTCACCCTAGGCTTATACTCGAGTCAATACATTTTCCCAGTTTTTTGTGGTAAAATTAGGTGCCTCGGCTTATATTCGGGTCGGCTTATACTCGAGTATATACGGTAATGCTTGTAAATGGTGCACTAGATACATTAAATGTACAGGTCTTATATAGCGGGATGAGGAGGAAGAGAAAGGGTTAATTGTACAGGTCCACATACATTAAGATGATAGGGTTGAGTGGGTTACGGTGCAGATGTGCAGGATATGAAAGGTGGATGGTTATTATACAGGTCACATAAAAACAGAATGTAGATCAGATGTATGGGAGAGGAGTGGGAAGTAAAAGGGTAAATGATGCCAAAAATCAGTATATACTTTGAGTATCTACTGATCTGCCTATGATTTGGAGCTAATGAATCAATGATAAATTAATTTATTCTGCCTTCCTTCCATTCTTCACTTATAAAAGGAAAGTGCAGGCTCTCAGATGCAAACAATGCTTACATCTGTGATCTCTGTGACGGATCATTGCAGCACAAGGTATAGAGCCAATCTAACTGGCTCTGTACATTGTGTTTGTAATGCAAGACTTCCAAGCATGGCTCAAATAACTGCCATTAAGCAGTGCAATAGCTACCTGATGGATGGTTCTGGACTGTTATTTCTAATACGGCAGTACAGAAATAAGCATCCACCACTTTGCTGTGTAAAGATGTACAGCGGTAGTAAAGTAGTTAAGTGATATCTTTTCTTTCTTGGGTTAGCCAATAAAGGGTATCAAAAAGCTGTATATTTAATAGCTTAAAGTTAGCCAATTAAAAGGTATCACTTAGGCCCCTTTCACACTGGGGCGGGAGCAGCGGCGACGGTAAAGCAGCGCTATATTTAGTGCTGCTTTACCGTTGTTTTAGCCGCGGTATTCGGCCGCTAGCGGTGCGGTTTTAACTCCCGCTAGCGGCCGAAAAAGGGTTAAAATCCCCCGCAAAGTGCAGCCATTGCCGCGGTATTACCGCGGTGTCCCATTGAAATCAATGGGTAGGAGCGGTATAGAAGCGGTGAATACACCCCTCCAAAAGATGCTGCTAGCAGGACTTTTTTGACCGTCCTGCTAGCGCACCGCTCCAGTGTTAAAGCCCGCCAGCTTTCACACTGGAGTGAATGGGGCCGGATTTTTTTCAGGCGCTGTACAGGCGCTATTTTTAGCGCTGTACCGCCTGAAAAACGCTCCAGTGTGAAAGGGGCCTTAGACTCCAAACTTTCTGCAGTAATTGATGGTTTGCACAGTACACTACTCTGTGTAGGTGGATACGAAAGAAAAAAAAAGAAATCATGCCAAAATGTTAGAAATTAAATACACGTTTATATTGAGATAAATGATTCAGTTGCTTTGTGTCTAAACAGTGGGTGGTAGGAATGTAAAACACAATAAACTGCGAAGCCCTCACCTAGGAGCATGACGACGTAGACCAGGTACATCCAGTCCAGGGACAAAGGTTGAAGGTTGTTAAAAAGGGGGAATCGGCAAACATCCAGCCCATCTAGATACTTGTGGTCCAGGTAACTGAGCCCCCGCTCCTGAGGGATGTCCAGAACCATAAGAAGACCTACAGGGAAGGCAAAAACATCCACATATAACAAAACTGCTCTGCACAGAAACCCTCCATGGACTATTTCCTAGCTGGCATCTTTCACTTTTGCAGCCAAATTGGGATAACACCTACTTTATATTTATTATATGGGCCCATTCACATAGCATAAACTTAAATAAATAGTTAAAGTGGTTATAAAGCCCCAAGTTTTTTTGCATTCTATGCATTAAAAGCTTTTGTTGGGTTGGATTCCACCCCCATATACTTACCTGATCCCAACCTCAGTCCACCAATGTGCGCCGGAGCAGCGACTCTCCTGCCTCGGTCTCTCCTCACTGGGCAGATTGATAGCAGCGGGAGCCATTGGCACCCACTCCTGTCAAAAAACACAGTCAATTCCAGCGCCAAGGTGAGGAGTAACAGATGTCAGATAAAATGGTGGTGTGAAAGATATATTTGGTATCCCAGAACTAGATGGATGCGGCCTTCCTCAGATGGGGTGATCCGAAAGGAACTACAAGAAAAACAGACACGAAAGGCACGCACACCTAGTGCATTACCAGAGATCATTTAATAATAAGAAACTTTTGTATAAAAGTGAGTACTCACAAAAGCCCATAAACACAGTGCATGGACATGCCCAGAACACGGGGTACATCTAACGCATTAGGGGGGCGCAGCCCCTTCCTCTGAGGAAGGGGGGTGCGCCCCGAAACGCGTTAGTGTACCCCGTGTTGTTCTGTCCATGCACTGTGCTTATGGCCTTTTGTCAGTTGCATTTTGTGAGTATTCACTTTTATACAAAAGTTTCTTATTATTAAATGATCTCTGGTAATGCACTAGGTGTGCGTGCCTTCCATGTCTGTTTTTCTTGTACCCACTCTTGTCAATCGAATCCTATGACAAGAGAGCAGGGGGGGGGGCAGTGCCAAGCCCAGCTGTCTGTGTCAATAGATCCAGACAGCGAGGCTCGGGACCAAGCCTGCACAAGTGCCCCCATAGAAAGCTACTTTCTATGGGTCACAAGAGCCATGAGCGCCAGCGGGGGATCCAAAAAGAGGAGGAGCACAGGGCAGGTAAGGTAAGTAGGCAAGTATGACATGTTTATTATTAAAAAATAAGGCTATAACACTTCAAAGTTGTCACTGACCTTTTTTACTTGCTTTTTTTCTGAAAACTCTAAAACTGAAGTTTTCCTCTGCTATGCAGAAGAGGCTGGGGAGTTATGTTTACCATAATTAACCCTGTCTGTATTGTGCTGGTAGATCTTGTAATCTAGGATGTGCACCCTTTCTATTCTTAAGGCTGGCCATACACAGGGTGAATTTCTCTACTGCAAGCACGGGTTGCAGAAAATAAATTTGCACGATTCCCCCCATCAACACAGACAGTGCTGACAGGGGAATCAGCAATTGTCTTCTCCCGGTGGGGTGGCCAGGCAAAGACAGTGATTATTGCTAGTGGCTTTAGCAGCGGCTAGCTATAATCGCAAGAGATTCTGGCAGGCTGGTTGTACCAAGGTGGATTGATCGATCAACTTAGTATATTCAGACTGCCCATTAACGGTTAAAATCTCGACTGGATCCTGTTGAAGTGACCAAGATTCGAACTGTGTATGGCCAGCCCAGGCCTTCAGCAGGGCTGAAAAAAAAAAGAAAAAAACTGACAGCCCAGGTCCGAGTCGCTGTACTAACCATCTGATGTTAGTACAGTGATCTGCCTTGCTGTTCTATTGTGTTCTCACAAACACTCTGGTCAGCCATTGATTGAAAGAGCTGATCGGGAGCCGACCAGCAGACTTTTTTTTGGTCATGCCCCTTCAACAGGCTTAACAAAGGGTTTAGGGTCTCAAAGCTCTAGTGGTACAATTTATGTTAATGCTTTTTTTAAAAAAAATTCTTAATTTGTCCCCTTTTTGCACACTGCAAACTATTCTGAACAGTTTCAAGCTGGATGGATTCCTATGTAAAGACCTGATTGAGAGATTTTATATATATATATATATATATATTTTTTTTAATATTTAAATACCTTATTTATATATTTTATAAATATATAAATATAAAAAAAAAAAAAAAAAAAAAAAAAAAAAAAAAAAACACAAACAAACACACACCAGGAAAGGTAAGAAAAGAACGTTTATTTGAATTATTTTTAAATATGCATTAGAATGGGAACACATAACAAGCATAAAGGGGAGGTGTCTCAAATCTGACAGCAAACATGGGAATTCACTTCATGGCAGCTATACGGTGCAAACAAGGCTTTAGTGGTCCCAGAGGACTGGAAACCCTAAATCCTCACACTCACAGCTTGTGCTACATGTGCCGTTTGGTAAAATAGATGTAATGTTAATGAATAGTGCCATTCACATGATTAACAAAACACTTCTATGTGCAACTAATGCCGGTGCAGTGCCATAGAACCGGCTGCAAGCTCACATGGCTTTCTGCCTTCTACTACGGTAGCCCGGCTAGATAAAACAGTTCAGCTGATAGCGCCCCGCCTACCGATCTCTTTCCGCGTTACTTATTGGAAAAGCCGCCTAGCTACGCCAGTCCGCATAGCGTAAATGCCACGCCCCTCCACACGCCGCCTCTTGAAGCGATGTGTCTGTAGGCGCGCTCCCGTGTCTATTCACAACCCCAGTGCGCCTGCTGAGGAGACATGCGCGCTCCCGACGCACAGTCTTTTTATTGTTAGCCTCACTAGTATTGTATTCCCTCTTGTAGATGAAAAGAGCCATTAAAACAGAAAGAAATCACATCTATTTAGGACAAGTTTACATTGGCGCCAAAAGCAGACGTTTATACGGGTATTCCGAGCAACCTCTCACAATGGTGTGCGTAGCAGCGAGCGATGACATCACATCGCACCACAAATCATCCGTCATCTGTTGTTTGGCTACCGTTACCGCTTCCCAAACGCCTCTATGTAAACGCACTGCAAACACGCCACAAATGCCTCACAAATGACTGTGGTGTTTTCTAACGCGTTTGTGATGCGTCCAGAAAGCGTTCATAGCTGAGATAGTACAAGCAGTGCCGATCCTGACCTCCCTGGGGCCCTAAGCAAAATTCTGCTAAGGGGCCCTCTACCTGACCCATGATGCCGTGAGCAT